>CM016616.1:23810705-24479684 GCA_005393395.2 Gossypium australe | reverse complement strand
GATCCACATTTGAAACAAGCTCTCTCATTTGCTTGGCACTCACCGGGGTGACGTCTGCCACACTGTGGACACTTTGGTCTACTTGGTCGAGCGTTCCCAACACTATTTACCCTTACTTCTGTTTGAAAACCCAGCTAAAGTGGTTGATCGAGTAGTGAAATCTCTTGACTTCTTAGAGGAGGATTGAAATGACTACTTAGTTGTCTATTCCTCGAATCACGGGACTCAATTTTAGCTTTTCTTTTCTCTTTGACCAACTCTTCGGCTTTGCAAGCTCTGTCCACTAACACAACAAATTCCTTTAATTCTAGGACACCAACATACAATCGGATATCCTCATTTAATCCATCCTCAAACCTTTTACACATAATGGATTCAGTGGATACACACTCTTGAGCGTACTTATTGAGACTTACGAACTCACGCTCGTACTCGGTTACTATCGTCCGACCTTGTTTTAATTCAAGAGATTCTTTTCTCTTTTGATAAAAAAATCTTTGACTGATGTACTTCTTCCGGAACTCTTCTTGAAAAAACTCCCAATTGATTTTCTCCCTTGATACTACCGACACAAGGGTGTTCCACCACTGATAAGTGAAATCTCTCAAGAGAGACACCACACATTTCATGCACTCTTTAGGTGTGCAAGATAATTCATCAAATACCCTGATGGTATTTTCAAGCCAAAATTCTGCTCTTTCCGGATCATCATCTTTTCTAGCTCGAAATTCCTCGTCTTCTTGTTTCTGGATTTTATCAACCGGAGGCTTTTCTCTTCTTACAACTTTTACAACTTGAAGAGCTACAGGGGTAGGCTGAGGGATTGGTGGGGGTGGAGGGGGTTGCGCATTCGGGTTCGTACTAACGAACTCTGTATACCAAGCATTCATCACGTGGAGGAAGGTTTCCCTAGCCTCTTCTCCTCCTCTCTAACTTACAATTGTTGGTCTATTCTCATTTTCATTTGGAACCGTCCCTTGGGTGCGAGCCGTCGCATTACTTTCTACGTCATTTGCCACAACTCTGTCGGGATCCATTTACTATATAAAATCATAATTTAAAATGTCAGGAGTCGTCACACTATCATCATATAAATACTCATATGTATAGCATGTATAGCTAGACTCGTGCATATGCTATGTTAGTCCGAGAATCGACTAAACTGTAGCTCTGATACCACTAAATGTAGCATCCCTTACCCGTATTCAATGCCAGAATCGGATACGACGGATTACCTAACTTAACTTGCTCAAACATACCACATTGGGCCATAAAATTTTGTTCCAACTTAAAACTTTTCCATTTATAATCACATTGTCCCTGTTATGGGTCTACGAGACCCTAAATATACATACGGAATGGTTCAAGACCAAACGGGAATCTTGCAAACATTTAGAAAATTTTAGCTCAAAACAGGGCCACACGCCCGTGTGGAGAGGAACACGCCCGTGTGGGCAGGCCTTGTGGTCACACACGCCCATGTCCCTAGCCTGTGTAGATTGTATTTTTCATTTCAAACCTATAAGGGTTTTCTCACGGCCTAGCACATGCCCGTGTCTTTGGCCTGCGTCCCTCACATGGCCATGACATGCTTGTGTCTTCACCCGTGTGTGAAAACCTTGACATCTTGTTTATGACGTCAGCAAACCTTTAATATCACACGGCCTAGCCACACGCCTGTGTGCTGGCCCTTGTAACGTACTGAGTTTTTCGCAAATTAGATGCAAGGGACACACGGCTTATCAACATGCCCATGGGGTTGACTGTGTGTCATACAGGGCCTAGACACATGCTCGTGTGTCTACCCGTGTGGACAATTATAAGGCTATTTACCAAGCCAATTACCACCCTAAAAAGCAACCATACTTATACCATTTCAATACAATACTTAACATAATCATAAAAAACTTTGAATATCCAAAATCAAAACATCCACACTACATTTATCATGTATATACTTTACTCATTACTCATTCAATTGCTTAAGCTTGTATTTTATGAATTTCATTGCCATTGAATATAAAACTTAACAAGTATTGGCCATTTCCAATAGCCATTTACAAAATGAATGAGTAGCATTAATAGCCATCTCAATGGCTAACAAATACGACATATCACAAAATGACCAAGTTCCTATACATGCCATACTCAAAATTAATCAACTTTACTATACCAAAAGAATAGTTGATAGTGTGATCCGAACTCCGACGTCCTACGATCCCTGAGCTAGCTTGGCAATACTACAAGGAAAAGGGAAATGAGAGGGGGTAAGCATAAAGCTTAGTAAGTTTGCATGAAATAAATAGCAACATAAAGACTCGTGATAATATCCATTCATCTCATTGAATAATAACAACACAAGTTCTCAAGCACTTTAACATACTTACTCATACTTACTCTTACCACTCATATATCAAATTTTGGAATCATATCTCGTAAATTACTTATGGGTACTTGCATCACTTCATCACGTAACTTTAGCACTTTTATTCTCTTGAACAAAAATTTAGCTCTTTTTCATATTTAACGTAAACTTAGCTCTTTATCTGTTGAACCAATAGGAATATCGAAGGATACTCAATCTCATCATACATGTAACACAATGCCAATGCCATATACTAAATATGGTCTTAAATGGGATCACCTCTCGATGCCGATGCCATATCCCAGATATGGTCTTATACGGGATCTCATAGCAATGTCGATGCCATATCCCATATATGGTCTTATACAAGATCGTATATCGATGTCGACGCCATGTCCCAAACATGGTCTTACACGAGATTTCCATTTGATGCAGAGGCCATGTCCCAGACATGGTCTTATACGGGACTTACATTCGGTGCCAATGTCATGTCCCAGACATGGTCTTATGCGGGACCTACATTCTCTCATGTCGTGATAATGGTATCCTTGGTATTCCGAATGTTCAACCGGGACTTTGACTTAACATAATATCATCATTCTTTCATCGAGGCATCGTTAATCAATTCCATGGAAATTTTATACATTTCTCATAATATCAAGCAATTAAAAACATAATAGCAATATGTTGCTTTAATTTCACACAAACTTACCTCGGTACCAAAATATATGTGGAATTGTTCGATTTAGTACACCATATTATTCTTGCCTCGGTTTCAATCCGGGATTCGTGTTTCTTGATCTATAATGAAAATTTCACTCATTTAATGGTCACATTAGCTTACTTACACTCATTTAATGATCACTCATTTAGGATTTTGCCCCTAAACTTTCACTTATTTACACTTTTGACCATAGGTTCGTAAAATGATTTTCATTCAATTTCCTTGCATTTTAATCCTAGCCGAACCATTTTCAAAACTACAACAGCCTCCAATTTTCACTAATTCACACCTTTATGACCATTTTCATGACTTTTACAATATAGTACTTTTTATGAATTTTCCATGAAAATCTCTTAGAAAAAGATGTTTATCATACATCAAACTTTCATATTCCTCTATAAATCATCAAAATACATGCATGTCACACATGGGTAAATTTTTGATCATGAACCCTAGCTCAAAATATAGCTAGAAATAGCGAAATGGAGCTACGAGGATCTCAAAAATATGAAGAACATTAAAAACGGGGCTAGGAGGCACTTACAATCAAGCTTGAAAGATGAAGAAACCCTAGTTATGATGCCCTTGGAATTTTCGGCTAGCATGGAGAAGATGGACATGAATTTTGACTTCTTTTTCCCTTTTAATTAACTTATTAACCAAAAGACCAAATTGCCCTTAAGGCCCTTTCTTGAGATTTTTTCTTCCCATGTCTATTTTTGTCCATCTTAAAATATAATGGTCTAATTGCTAAATAAGGACCTCTAATAATTTTTCTAATGCTATTTCATACTTGAATATTCTAGAATCTCATATTTTTCAATCTTTACAATTTAGTCTTCGTGGACAAATTAATCACTAAATTATAAAATTTCTTTATGAAATTTTCACACAATCATGCAAGCATACCATAGACCTCATAAAAATCATAAAACACATATTTCTGAGTCATCAGATATTTCAAGCTTTTGTGGTCGGTATAAATATGGCATTTTTCACCAAACAAGTAATGACGCCAAATTTTCAATGCGAACACTATCGCGGCTAACTCTAGATCGTGCGTCGGATAATTCTTTTCGTGTGGCTTTAACTGTCTCGAGGCATAAGCTAAAACTTTTCCTTCTTGTATTAAAACACAACCTAGGCCATTTAACGATGCATCACTGAAAACTACGAATTCTTTACCCGACTCAGGCTGAACTAACACTGGTGCCTCTGTCAATAATGCTTTCAACTGCTCGAAGCTCTGCTGACACTTTTCTAACCACTCAAATTTAACATTTTTTTGAAGCAATCGTGTCATCGGAGTTGCAATCATCGAGAAGCCTTTCACAAATCGTCTATAATAGCCGGCTAGTCCCAAAAAACTATGGACTTTGGATACATTTCTCGGAGGCTTCCAATCTATAATCGCAGAAATTTTGTTCGGGTCAACTCGGATACCTGCGGCTGAAACTATATATCCCAGAAAACCAACCTCTCATAGCCAAAACTCACATTTGCTGAACTTTACAGACAACTGTTTATCTCTCAAAGTTTGTAACATGATTCTCAAATGCTCGGCATGCTCAGATTCATCATGAAAGTAAATCAAGATGTCATCAATAAACACAACTACGAATCGGTCTAAGTACGGCCTAAAAATTCGGTTCATCAAGTCCATAAAAATAATAGGTGCATTTGTTAGTCCGAAAGGCATAACAAGAAATTCGTAGTGTCCGTACCTTGTTCTAAATGCAGTCTGTGGCACATCCGAGTCTTTAACTTGCAACTAGTAATAACCCGATCTCAAATCAATTTTTGAAAACACTATTGCCCCTTTTAACTGATGAAACAAATCATCTATTCGTGCCAAAAGGGCGTTTATTCTTGATCGTCACTTTGTTGAGCTGTTGATAGTCTATACACATTCTCATCGTGCCATCTTTCTTTTTCACAAATAACACCGGTGCACCACAGTGAGAGAAACTTGGTCTAGCAAAACCTCTATCTATCAACTCTTGCAAATGAGCTTTCAATTCTTTTAACTCTGTCGAAGCCATTCTGTACGGAGCTATCAATATCGGCGTTGTTCCTGGCACTAATTCAATACTAAACTCAACCTCTCTGATAGGTGGTAAACCCAGTAACTATTCGAGAAATACATCTGGATACTCGCACACAATTGGTACTAATTCAATCTTTGTTTGTCACTTTCGTATCAAGTACATAAGCAAGATAAGCTTCACACCCCTTTCTCACAAATCTCTGAGCTAACATAGACGAGATCACAACTGGCAAACTATTCAGATCATCAGATTCAATTCTAATAGTTTCATTATTCTGACATTTCAGTTCAATTGTCTTTAGTCTACAATTCACTATAGCATCATGCATCGTTATCCAATCCATACCCAAAATCACATCAAATTCATCGAATGGCAACAACATCAGATTAGCCAAAAAATAGAAATCTCGATTCATTAGCGGAAAATTCTTGCAGACTTTGTCAACCAAAACACATTTACCTAAGGGGTTCGATACTCTAATCACAAATTCAGTAGACTCTTCAGGAAAAGTCTTACTAGATACTAAATTCATACATATATAAGAATGAGTTAATCCCGGATCTATCAATGTAATCACATTAGTATCATAGAGAGTGAAAGTATCAGTGATAACATCTGGAGATGACGCTTCTTTGCAAGCACGAATAGCGTAGGCTCTAGCAGGTGCTCTGGCCTGGGATCTCACAGCTGAATCCTTTGTCGCCCCTCTACTACCACTTACACTTTCGGCAATTCTAGGTGGTCTACCTCTATTCGACGTGTTGCTTGCTCACATTTTGAACTTTATCTTTCTCATCCAGCTCAGGGAAATCTCGGATAAAGTGATCTAGCGAACCACATTTGTAACAAGCTTTATTACTTTTATTCCAGCATTTTCCAAAATGTCATCTCTCACACTGCTGACACTCGGGTTTGTTGTCTCTCACACTACCAACACTCGATACTGATGTAGCTTGAGCTTTAGAACATAAGTATTGTTTTCTACGATCTCTGTTCGAATATTCGTTTGAAGCATTTGGGCGAGCGTACGAATCTTTGGATTTCTTTGATGAAGATTGATACTCATTGATCTTTTTTTTGAGTCTCTAGCTTCTGAATCTTCTTTTCTCTTTTATTTGCTAAGGTCCTCGGCTTTACAAGCCCTTTCAACCAAAACGTCAAATTCTTTCAATTCTAGAATTCTGACTAGTAGTTTTATATCTTCGTTTAACCCGTCAACGAACCGCTTACACATAATCTCTTCGGTAGAAACATACTTCCTGGCATACTTACTCAACCGTACAAATTCACTTTCATACTCGGTTACAGTCATTTGGCCTTGTCTTAATTCTAGAAACTCTTTGTGCTTTTGATCGAGAAATCTTTGACTGATGTATTTCTTTCAGAATTCAGATTGAAAGAACTCCCAAGTAACCCGCTATTTCAGAACCACAGATATCAACGTGTTCCACCATTGATACGTGATGTCTCTCAGCAAAGATACAACACATTTAATACATTCATCAGGAGTACAAGACAATTCATCAAATACTCGAATCATATTTTCAAGCCAGAACTCAACTCTCTCAGCATCATCATCAGCAGTAGCCCAGAACTCTTCAGCCCCATATTTACGAATCTTATCTATTGGCAGCTTGTTCAACCGTATCGGATCTATAACTTGAGGAACAACAAGGATTTGTTGAGGAATAGGTGGGGGTGGAGGTGGAGGTTGTTGAGCAGTCGGATTCGTTTGAACGAACTCCGTGAACCACTAGTTCATCATTTGGAAAAAAGGCTTGTTTAGCCTCTCCCTCTTGGCTACTCGTTATAGGCCTAGAATCAGATAGCACTGCCCCTTGAGCGAGAGTAGGCACATTACTCTCTACATCATCAGCTACAGCTCGTTCGGGATCCATTACTATACGAAAACACAATTTAAGCTGTCAGGAATCATCACACTATCACAGACTATATATGGCATGTCTAGCTAGACTCTCACACACGCTACATTAGTCCTAGAATCGATAAAATCGTAGCTCTGATACCAATAAAATGTAACACCCCTAACCTGTATCCGTCGCCAGAGTAGGGTTACGAGGAATTACCTATCAATTCACAACATATAGCATACATTTATTAAACATAAATCATTCATTCTTAAAAATCATTCAACACAATCACATTGTCCCTTATAAGGGCCTACGAGGCCTTAAACATGCTTTAGAAGTGGTTCGGGACTAAACCAATAACATACAAAAATTTTTGGAAACTTAGAAAAAATTTCAACCATACAGGGGTCATATGCCCGTGTGAACAGATCGTGTGCCTCACATGGCTCTAGACACGCTCGTGTCTCAAGCTGTATGGAAATAGGGCATTCATACTGACTTGGGTCACACGGCCAACCACATGCCCGTGTGTCTAGCTCGTGTGCCCTTCGAAGTGGCCACACACACCCGTGTACCAGGCCATGTGCTAGGTCATGCCAAACCTGTAGGGTATACTGACTTATGCAACACAGCCAAGTCAAACCCCCATGTGCTAGGTTGTGTGCCAATTAAGGGGGTATACTGACTTGTACCACATGGCCAGTCACACGCTCGTGTATGAGACCGTGTGGAGCATGCTGAATTCAATTCAATTTCAAAACCAGGGGACACACGGCCGTGTAACATGACCGTGTGTCAAACACGGTTGAGACACACGCCCGTGTGGACAAAAATAGGCCATTTGCAAGGCCAATTTTCCACCTCAACTTCAATGTACCTAAACAAGACAAAATGTACCATTTCATCATACAATTAGGCAGCCAAAATCATCAATCAAATGCACAATTCATACCATTATAATTTCATCTATTCCAATTCTCAAATCACTACCATTCACTTAGCCAAATACATGCCAAAACAATATCAAACAATATGGTTAATTTATCATAATTCACATAACCATTATAACTTCCATAATGTCTTGGTTACAACTATGCCAAAACAAACTAAAATAAGCCATCACTTATGGCTATATATATACAAACCAAAACATATACATTTACAAGCCATTTCTAATATCCAAACACACATAAATATTAACATCATTTACAAGCCAAATCTCATGGCTATGATCACAACCAAAATACCACATCTAGCCTATACATGCCATATACCATAAATGTATAATTCAAAAGTACCAATTTAGATGTTTGATATTGCAATGATGTTCCCAAAGACTCCCAGATCTGAGCTAACCTTGATTCACTATAAAATATAACACGAAGTAAGCTTCATAGCTTAGTAAGCTCGTATGTGAATAACTTATTTCATCGAATAAATGCAAATCAACCAATTACACATGACAAAACCATATACACATTAACTACAAACCTTTCTCAACCATATCATTCATTTACCTATTGAACCATTCGAAATAGAAATTAGATACTTAGGAGTCTCATATGATAAGTACCTATACCATGGCCCGTAGCCAAATCAAGGTAACTTATCCGAAGAACTATTATCATGGCCCGAAGCCAAATCATTCGATATGCATGGCCTGAAGCCAAATCGGTAAAATACGCACCCGAAGTGCTAATATCATGGCCTGAAGCCAACTCAACGTATCACTTACTGACAAGTCAATAGTATCCAAAACTATTCTTAAGGTTCAATCGGGCTCTCACACTTTTCATTTCTATCATCGAATGCATCCGTAAAGTCGTTTTCACAATTCATACATTATCCATAATCTCGTTTTAACAATTTATGCAATATTAAAGCATTTTAACATACATTTATAATGTAATCATCACATACGAACTTACCTTGTATTCGAAATTGACGGACCGGGTCGACTACTCGATAACCTTGCTTTTCCCCTGATCTAAATCCGAATTCTTTCTTTTGTGATCTATATGAATTCAAAATTAACTTCTTTATTGATCTACTCATTCAATTAATCCAAAATTACACATTTGGGCATTTTTACATATTAGCCCCTAAACTTTTACATTTAATCAATTTAATCCCTATTTCACAAATACACAAAATTCACACAATTCAACAAAACCCATGCTTGGCCGAATTATATATAGGTCCCTAGCAGTCCAAAACTTTCATTTATTTCACATTTCAACCACAAAATTTGTACATTCACAATTTAATCCCTATTATACATTTTCATCAAAAATCACGTAACAAAACATGTAAAACTATCATCAAGCTTTCATATTCAACATTAAACATAAGAAAAACACATAGATTCAACAATGGCAACTCTTAAAATCTTTAACAGTTTTGAAATTAAAGGTACGAGCTAGCTAGATTGAGTTGCAATGATTACAAAAACATGAAAATCATAAAAAATGAAGTCAAAATCACTTACCAATTGAGCTATGTCATGACCGAAAGTTTAAAGCCTTTATTTTATTTTCTTTTCTTCAATTTTAGGTGGACTACTCAAGGTTGAAGATAATACAACCTTTGTTTTAATTTTATTTTACTTTAAATTACTAATTTACTAAACTAACCTTATTAATTTAGCTTAAAAACACTTCATTTACTGTCCATTTTTGTCCACTAGCAATATTATTGGTCTAATTACCAATTAAAGTCACTCATTTCCAACTTTCATGAAAAATTGATACCTTTTACTTATAGAACACTAATTTTCCACTTTACGCGATTTAGTCCTTTTTACCGAATTGAACATCCAAACGATAAAATTTCTAAATGAAATTTTCAAACCAACATAATATCATACTGTAAACACTTAAAATAATATTAAAATAAATTTTTAACCTCGGATTTCTGGTCCCGAAACCACGGTTCCAATTTAACCAAAAACGGGCTGTTACATTATAATCTTACCATGAATAAATAAATCAATATGCAGCATTTTATAAGTTAGTTCAAATTATAGAAACACAAACAGTAAAATCCAAGCTATTCGTCGACGACTTTGTCTTTTCTTTTTCGAGGAATCCGGGTCGACGCTAGCTACGAATTAAAATAACATAATAATTTATAAATAAATAACTAAAAGCTTCAACTATCTAATGATAGCAACATTATAAAACTTTAATAGTATCAAAAATTACAACATGGGTCAGTTAGATTGACCTACGAGAACTCAGAGAATATAAAAATTACAAAAAAATGACTAAATTGAACTAACCAATTTTAAACTTGAAATTTAAGAACCCTAGTTGTGCTTTTCTTTTTCTCCCTGTTCTTTCTTGTTTCGAAAGAAGAAACAAAACTGAAAAGAGGATTGTCTCATTCTCTTTCCATCCACTAACCATTTTATTTTAATTTTATTTTAATAATAACTTAAATTTTAATGTATATATATAACATTTACTATAAATCTTAACCGGCCACCATTATGACTATACATAATGGTTTATTTCTTTAACAAGTCCTATAAATTCAATTCTATTTATATTTCCTTAATAATTAGACATTTGACCCTTTTTTGATTTAGTCATTGTACTCTAATTAAACACTGGTTCATCAAAATTACTTATCCAAAATTCAATTCACTTCCAACGCATTTCTGTAAATATTAAATAAAAATATTTACAAGTTCAGTTAATGGAAACATGTAACGACCCGAAATTGGGCCTAGTAGGATTGGGCCCATTGGGCCTTGGGCGTAGGTGTATTTAGAATTTTTGAGAACAAGAGAATGACATTATTTCAAGTTGAACTTATTAAGAAGGTAATTTTGGAAAGTTACGGGGTCCTAGGAAGTCCCGGGTTCAAGTTGAGCCTTAGTAAAATTTTTGTGTTTGAGCACTTTAAGGAAGAGAAGGTAAGGGGCATCAAGGCTTAAAGAAATAAGTGTGCATTTTGCTAGCACAAGGAGTTTGTTGGTAAAGGTGGAAAGTGGCGTGTGGAGTGTACTAATGGTCTGAGGTTCGAATCCCATCTATTGCAAACTTTTGGATTTATTTTTGTGCTTCTCATCTATGTGTCCGTCAAAGTTTTAATAAGGTAAGGAAGACTTTTTAATTTTTGGAAAGATGGCTAAGGATTATGGTAAGGAGAAAGACTAGGGAAAAAGAGGGAAAGAAAAGGAAGGATAAGGGAACATGTTGGCATATAGTGTGGAAGGTGTTTTGGAAAGACTTTATTTTGGTCAATGTTCATCTTTTTAGAAAAGATGAATACAAGGTTTTGGTTAGGGAAATAGGGGGAGCCGAATTTCTCTAGCTCTCCCTTGCATTTTCACATATTTTTTGGGGGGTCATTTCTTTTTCCTTTCTAAATATTTTGGTTCTTTTGATTGCATTCCCTCTTGGCCGAAACTTCAATTTGCCTATTGACTTCTACTCTTTTCTTTTCAAACATTCTCTTTTATACACCATAACCGAAACATCAACTTCATCTCATAGCCGAAATTTGGTTCTTGTAGTTGCCGAAGCTTCTTCGCCTTCTCAGGTTTTTGGTGGTTGCAAGGCCGAATCTATTCTTTGCTACTTCCATCTTCTTGGTTCTCTTGGTGTGGGCCAAATCGGTAGAGTGTTAGCTTATACTCTCATCATCTTTCTAGCCGTTGGCTTTTGGAAGGAAGTTTGGTAAGTAGGTCTCGAAGTACTTTACCACAGGGCCAATCGAACACCTATCCCTCGTAATAAGAGACTCGGATTGTTGGTAAGTGATATAGATTGTTAATCAATCGCAATACTTGGATGAAGTTGTAAATTGGGCTTTCGACTAATTGTTGACCAATTGTATCTTTAGGTGCCGCGGAGAATATCGTGTTACGGATTCCGAATAAGGTGTGTAATCCCGTACCTTCCGAATACATGTTTGAAATGGTGTGTAATCTCACTCTTCTCCAAAAATTTGCATGAAATGTTCTGTGATTTCGTCGAAATACCAAAGAAAACCGGAAACCAGCATCCGTGGTCACTTGGGCGTGCGAAGGTTCATAGTGGTAACCATATTTTTGCAATGAAACAGTTTTGGCTAGTAGCAGTGACGTGACTTCAAAAAATCATGAAAAATAGGAGAAAGGGAATTAGAAAGTGAATAAGATATCGAATGAAAACTTACTATGTCTATGTTGATATGAAAGAAATAGGGAAGGAAAAGGAATTTTATTTTCTGTGATATTCTAATTTTAGTGAGACTGGTTCTGATTGACTTCGTGGTTCCCTGATCTGTCTTGGAAAAATCATATAAAATTGTACAAAGTGAATTATGGGTTATAATTTATATGTATAGATTCCTTAGTGAGCCTAATTTCATTAGAAACAAGTGGGAGCAATATATGAAAATCGTACAGTGAGATATTTGAAATAATTTAAGAGAGGTCAGAATCGTTAGACAGTGAAACAAGGGAAACTTTAAGGAATAAGCTGCACTAAATGGCTAAGCCAAAAATTCTGGAAAAATTGTAGTAAGAAGATATATGAGTCTAGTTTCAAGGAAAATTTACGGTTTCGAGATTTCTAACTCGGGTTATAGTCAATTTAGTTAGTATGACGCAGACGGACAGTTTCAATTTTTATGCCCAAATTAGTAGTTAAGTCTGGGTTGTGAAATTTCCAAAATACCCTTGGAGGGTAAATTACCGAAATAACCCTTTGGTTGTGAGATTACCGAATTGCCCTTAGTTGTTAAAATTACCGATTTACCAAAATGTTCTTATGGACCGATTTATCGAAATGCCCCTATGGGCCAATTTGATAGATTGTTATAGTGGGCCGATTTGATAGATTGTTATAATGGGCCGATTTATCGAAATGTCTTTATGGATCGATTTACCGAAATGCCCCTATGGGCCGAATGGTCGTATTGCTTTAATGGGCTGATTCATAAAAAGTATTCAATAGGTTAATGGATGTTATTTTTATATGGATGTTTTACGATTATGTATGATGCATCTTTACATATTGCATGGGATGGGAAAATTTGAATGAAGAGAAGTATAGACCAGTGGCATTGCCACAAATTCTGATAATGGCCTTGTGCCATCGTGATTAAGGCTGTGTGCCGATTATATTACCGTATATGATACTCTGGTGGCTCAGCCAAAAATATTATAAATGGCAGCTTGACTGCAAATTGGAGAGACTGGCGGGGTGGGTTGACTTGATCCCCACAGGAGAGATTGGTTGGTACGGGGGAGAGCTTGGCTGGATGGGATGGTTGCATATTTGCATATATATATATATATATATATATATATATATTATGGTAAATGGGCTTCGGCCCAAGATTATGCTTTATGGGCTCAGGCCCAAGTTTTTACTAAACGGGTTCAGTCCCAGTGGATGACGGTAAGGGGATTATACACTGAGTTCTTATAACTCACCCCCCTTTCTTAACCCTTGTAGGTAATGCTCAGTGACGAGGACTTGGGGCCGTGGATGACTCGGTGGAGGCCTTACTTAGAAATGGTGTTTTCGAACTTTAGTAAAGTTTCATGTTTCCATTTTATTTCATTACTTTTACTATTTTGGGTTTAAAGTTGTAATAAGGCATTTGGGATAAACTTTAATTTGCTTTATATTTGGACGTATTTATTGTTTTTCTTAAATTGTTTTAAATGGGGATTTTCTAAAAACATAAATAACAGTTTTCCAAAATTGATTAATAAACGGTTTTTATAACAAACTTTTACAAATATTTTAACTCGAAAATTTTTCTTTCGAATTATCAAACGATATTTTCAAAAGTCACGGATTATAAAATCTCTAGTTCAAATTTATTGATTTATCAATCAATCTTCGAGGTTAGTAGTATTTTATCAAATATTTCAAATCAAACTTGTTTTCTTGATTTTAACAAATCAATACCTATTTTTGTACGAATAAAAAGGATTTAACATGTTTTTCTCATGTGACATGTCAGATCCGATCATAACGCATGGGCCGGGTTTGAGGTGTTACAAAATAAAACCCCAAGAATACACTTTCCGACACCACTAACTATTGGGATGTTATAGAAATGATTCGAACCTAGAACCTCACACACACAAGCACAACACTTAACCACTAAACTAAATCACTTCACTTGACAAAATTCCTACAACCTTAATTCAAAAATGAAACACGACCACTCTTGATTCACTAACCCAATTTTTATTAACCCGGTTTTTGGGATGTAACAATAGTTCAAAAAAAGATATTTTTTGTTGACTAAAATTTTCTTTATTTTCTGAAAAATAATACAGAAGTTTTATCCAAAAAATAAAACACAAACATGAACATGGACCGGGCCGGATGACAGCGACGGCACGCTTGTATTAGACCTTTAGCTCAATTACTCAACGAGGGTAATGAGTAAGGCTATATTTAAACCTTTTCATTAACCTATACACAACCAAAATGGGATTTTTTTGCATTACCCACATATGCAAAGAAATAAAGATTTTTGAAAAAAAAAAGGGAAAAAGAGCAATAGCAAAATGAGCTACTTAAGTACTAGCATCTGTTAGATTGACACAAATACATAGTGAAATGAGCAATTCTTCTCTTAACAAGTGAACGAATCTGAAATTTGTTAAAATAAGAGTAAACTCATAACACATGACTAATCTCAGGTCCAATTGAGTTCTGCGATAGATCAACAATTTAGCCAATATACCTCGGGATGCTAGTAAGTGCTCTAAAAAAAGGCCCAACATCTTTAATAGAAGGTGACTAATCCTTCACACTTACATAGGTGATTCCATCAAGTTTATCTTAGTATAGACTATTCGGACCCGAGCTATGGAATCATTAAGAGCATTTAATAAGCTCAACCTCTTGGTTTAAAAATTCAGTGAATTCATCAAGTTCATCTCACTAGGACCACCCAAACTCTGGGTTATGAACTCATTAAGAGCAAGGAGCTCGTCTTTATGCATGTACATTGTGCGCCATAAGGATAGGTAAATATGTACACTATGAGTCTTTACATGGTTTTGTTTGACCACATTGAACTTAAAAGACTAAGTTGGGTATCTACCATGAATTCCTCAACTAATGGGCTTAAAGTCCACCCCCTTGACGAATTAAGAACCATTTTCCTACATAATCCTTTAGTTAGTGGATCAGCTAGGTTCCTCTCAGATCTTACATACTCTATGGCGACTACTCCATTCTTTGTGAAGTGTCTCACACATTCATGTCTTATTCGAATATGCATTTTCTTGCCATTGTAAGCCTGATTTTGAGCAACACAAATGACGACTTGTGAATCACATAATAAAGACATAGGAGGTGTAGGTTTCCCCCATAAAGTAATCTTTGCAAGCAGATTCCTGAGCCACTTGCCCTATTTCTAAGCTAAATCAAGAGCTATAAACTCTGATTTCATGGTGGAGCGAGCAACACATGTCTGTTTAGTAGACTTCCAAGAAATGACTGCTCCACCTAAAGTAAACACATAGCCACTAGTAGAGCTAACCTCATTATTATCAGATACCCAGTTTGCATCACAATATTCCTTTAGGACTGCAGGGTATCCAACAAATTGCAATCCCCAACTCATCGTACCTTTGAGGTACTTCAGTAGATGCTTAAGAGCATTCTAATGTTCACTACTTGGATTATGGGTATATCTACTTAGTCTACTAATAGCATAGGCAATATCCGGCAGGGTATGGTTCATTAAAA
This sequence comes from Gossypium australe, assembly GCA_005393395.2. Taxonomy (NCBI): domain Eukaryota; kingdom Viridiplantae; phylum Streptophyta; class Magnoliopsida; order Malvales; family Malvaceae; genus Gossypium; species Gossypium australe. The sequence continues at coordinate 24,463,959 of CM016616.1, read as the reverse complement.
ACATAAGACCCCCAATAGTTTTAGCATACTTAGATTGTGATATACTTTTTCTTTTATTCTTTTTCAGTTGTATGTTAGGGTCATAGGGAGTTTTCACAGGGATTGCATCAAAACTGTTAAATTTAGTCAACACTTTTTTAATGTAATAAGACTGGTTTAAGGAAAATCTCTTATCCAATTTAGTAACCTTAATCCCTACGATTACATTTACCTCTCCCAAGTTAGTCATTCCGAATTTGGTTGATAAGAAATTTTGTTGTTTCCTTAATGGCTTCTATGTGTGTACTAAAAATCAATAAGTCATCCATATATAGACTTATGACAACATAATCCGAACCAAACATTTTTGAATACACACATGTATCAGCACCATTGACAACAAAGTCATAACTAAGGATAGTTTTGTGAAATTTATCATACCATTATTTTGGAGATTATTTGAGACCGTACATGTAACACCCCAAATCCGGCCTATACGTTTCGACCGGATCTGGTATGCTAGGGGTTGTACATTGAAAACTTTTGCTTTGTTGGTTTTGGAAATCGCAAGTTAATTAGACAATATTTGAATAAATAAGTGACATTTGAAAAAAAAAAAACCCTTTTTATTATTATTATTTCGTATAATTAAACCTTTTGAAAAAATCTCATAAGTTGCAAATATTAATACTAAGCAGTGAAGTATAAACTATGGGGCCTTATTACATAAATATTCCAAAAATTAAAACTTAAAGAAAAGCCGAAATAATCCATAAAAAAACTTGATTGCCCCTCGAGTCCGTCTCGGCTCCCATGTCCACGATCTACTGCTCATTTGAAAGAGTTATGGAAAATAAAGGGTGAGTCACCAAGACTCAGTGTGCAAATCCCGAAAACACATAAAAGGCTTGGGCTCATAAACACATTATGAGCCCTGGCCCAAACCTAAAGGCAACAATCAGAATTACATGATAAATAATAAATGATGAATGGCCCAGCCCATCCTAGAATTCCATCCTCTACACACCAACCCGTACCAACCATCACACCTTGGGGATTTCTACAATCAACCCGCCAACCGCTACACACCATATCGACAGCTGTGCTGCCTGTCTTAAAGAACGATCACTGTGTGACCTATGTGGCAAAGCCACCGATCGCCATGCAACCTTAATAATACATCGTAGCATTTCGACAGCTGAGCTGCCTGTCATAAAGACCGATCACTATGTGACCTATGTGGCAAAGCCACCGATCGCTATGCGACCTTCTTCCCCTTCATCATATCAATCCCATCCCATGCATACATACATGCAGAATCAAACAATGTATTATCTAAGAGATTTCAGTTTATCGCATACATCGATACACATAGAGAGATTTCTATGATTACGTACCTGACATCCTTTGCCTACCCTTTCTGGGAAATACGACTGTCTATACAGCCTTTTTTCGGCTTTTAGCCTATAACATATATTTAGTACAGATTACTATACAGCCCTTTTTCCGGCTTTTAGCCCATAACATATATTTAGTACAGATTAATTATACAACCTTTTTCCGGCTTTTAGCCCATAACATATATTTAGTACAGATTAATTAGTGTGTTAGAGATCTACACACCTGATTACCGTTAGAACGAGACCCTCTAATTCAACGCTATCCGCAGCCAACACCACCGCCATCTGCCTTGAAATCTCGAAAAGTGATATGAGATTCAGGGACTAGTGTTTCCGGCTTTTAGATCTAAGAGATCTTAACACAAAGAATTCGACTACCCCTTAGAGATTCTGGCTTTTTGAGAAGATCAGAAGAAAAGATGATAGGAAAGAGTCTATGTAGATTCGGCTTTTAATGAAGAATTCGGCAGGAAGGAGAAAAGAGAATTTCGGCAAATTACAGGTAGGTTTGGCTTTAGCAAAGATCAAAAGAAAAGAATGTAGAAAAAGGATTATGAGGTTTCGGCTTTTAGAAGAAAGAAGAGAAAAGAACAATGAAGTTTCGGCTTTTAGGAGTAAGAAGAGAAAGATGGCTTAAGAAAGTTTTCGGCTTTTTGAAAGAAAGATGTTGAGAAGATTGGGAGGTTTCAGCTTTTGAAAAAATCAAAAGAAAAGAAATTGCAGAGGAAGACTGAGAATTTCGGCACAGGGAAAGAAGAAAAGAGTAGGGTTCAATTGTCGGAATTGATGAGATATCCCCCCTATTTATAGAAATTTCGGCACTTACCTATCAAAAACCGAAAGTGCCCTTCCTGATAACTAAAGATTAAGCAAATAAAAAGGGAAAATTTGGCACCCCTTTGCCATAAAGAAACCGATTTCTTCCCTCTTCTAAGTGATGGAATTTTGGCCAACACCTAACCTTGCGGATAGCTCCTATCTTTTCTCTTTTTTTTTTTATCTTCCATATTATCAACTATAATATCTACATTATCCCATTCACATAAATCCTCCTATTTTTGAGCCTTGTTGCCGTCCACTCCACCTAACCCTAATGCCCAAAATTTAGCTAACTTAAATTAAAAGAATTGGGCTCCATGAAACTTAAATTTGGGCCCCTTACTCCCTTGTGTGGTGTCACCTCCTAAGATTGGGCCACAAGCCCACTTTGGTATTTTAAACATAGATACTACCTTTTAAACCCTATAATGCCCAAACAGATAATTTTAATCAAGGCCTCTACCTAAGCCTGAGCCCAATTTGGACCCCTAACACTTAAATTAACACATTAAACATATCCACCCATTAAACGCATAGGCCCAAAAATTTAGGATGTTACAGTTCTACCCCCTTAAAGAAATTTCGTCCTCGAAATTTCCAACTAACTACTAATCGTACTACCCAAGTCTCACCACTATGATTTCGTTGCGCACTCTAATTTAATAATATATAAACATTGCATGCTTACAGTTTCTATACCCAAAAATATAGCATCCACACAAAACATACCCGACTTAATGGTGATTGAACAATCCCGAGCCTTATGCTCCTCAGACCCGCATCTTAAACACGTTCCTGACTTCCTCTAACATTCACCCGGATGACGCCTTCTGCAATATTCGCAAACCCAAAAGTTTGGACGTACCTTAACATGCTTCACAAAACGAGACTGCAACCCTAGAAAACTACGATCTCTTTTTTTCTTACAGTCCACGCACCTAACCCGAAGTGTTTCACCGATTTCTTTAACCTCCTTCAGTACCTCCCTAACTAGCTGAGTCAGCACATCAGTCCTAACACTTCCACGACCTCGACCGTGGCCTCTTTTTCCTCTGCTAGCGCTTATCCTTGATTCTCGTAGTATCTGAATTAGAAATTTTATGAATTATTAATTTCTTTCACTGATTAACCACGAACAGTCTTATGAATTGTAGTTTGAGAGTAGTTCTTTCGAATTCGTACCTATCTACAGTTTCAGTCTCAGATTTATCTCCTAATTCTGGAAACCACATACATTCAACCATCACACATCAACAAACATATAACATCCATGAACTCACATTCATCACATAAGGGTATCTTCGTTATTTCACTACCCAGGGGTTTTTCCGTAGTTTTGCCCTACAGGGTATTTTCCAAAATAGAGTATCTTGGTGATTTTCTTCGAATTAGAGGTAATTTGGGTACTTTTTTTTTAAACGTGGGTATTTTGGTAATTTCCTCAAAATTGGGTATCTTGTTTTTTTTTCAAAATAGGGATATTTTGATGTTGTTGTTGTTGTTTTTTTTATAAAGTAGGGGTACTTTGGAAAATCTAATTTCGCAATCTGGGTTACTATTGTAAATATAGGGTTTTTGGGTAAATTTGCAAATCATAGGTATTTTATAAAATCACGGTTGTTTTGGAAATTTTCACAAACTAAGGGTATTTTGGAAATTTTGCCAGCCGGAGTGTTTCGGTAATTGCACAAATTTTGGTAGTTTTACAAATCTAGGGTATTCCGGTAAATTTTTCACAAATCAAGAGTATTTTGATTTTTTTTTACAAAACTAAGGGGTATTTTTAGTAATTTTGCAAAATAGGGTGGCTGGTCCCTTTCGGGTTTTAATTATAGATTTTGGCCCATCAACAAGTCCTCGTGGAGAAGGTGAACAGTCACTACGCACCAGGTAGGACTGCTTAAGTACCAAGCTCTTCCTGAATCCAATCCTAGACATGCGCATGCCTGTTGCCACACCCTAACCCAGCGACTTGTTCACGAGTTTGTTTGGATAGATTAAGTCTTATGAATTTAAAGAGTTGTTTAAACTAAGCCTAAAGTCCATCAATGCCTAACATACTAGTCTACATCCATCAAGCCCATCAAACCCAATCATGCATATCATATCAAGAGTTAGAATACTTACCTGCGTGGATCGGGTGCCGGTAGACTCGAAGGCCATATCTTCTCCAAGAATTTTATTTTTCAAATTCACATCAACTTTACAAAACATTATAGGCCCATTTCACAGCCCGAGTTTCGAACTAGGCTCTAATACCAAAATGTAACACCCCAAACCCGGCCCATACGTTTCGACCGGATCTGGTATGCTACGGGTTGTACATTGAAAACTTTTGCTTTGTTGGTTTTGGAAATCGCCAGTTAATTAGACAATATTTGAGTAAATAAGTGACATTTGAAAAAAAAAACCCTTTTATTATTAACATTTCGTATAATTAAACCTTTTGACAAAATCTCATAAGTTGCAAATATTAATACTAAGCAGTGAAGTATAAACTATGGGGCCTTATTACATAAATATTCCAAAAATTAAAACTTAAAGAAAAGTCGAAATAATCAATAAAAAAACTTGATTGCCCCTCGAGTCCGTCTCGGCTCCCATGTCCACGATCTACTGCTCATCTGAAAGAGTTATGGAAAATAAAGGGTGAGTCACCAAGACTCAGTGTGCAAATACCGAAAACACATAAAAGGCTTGGGCTCACAAACACATTATGAGCCCTGGCCCAAACATAAAGGCAACAATCAGAATTACATGATAAATAATAAATGATGAATGGCCCAGCCCATCCTAGAATTCCATCCTCTACACACCAACCCGTACCAACCATCACACCTTGGGGATTTCTACAATCAACCCGCCAACCGCTACACACCATATCGACAGCTGTGCTGCCTGTCTTAAAGACCGATCACTGTGTGACCTATGTGGCAAAGCCACCGATCGCCATGCGACCTTAATAATACATCGTAGCATTTCGACAGCTGAGCTGACTGTCATAAAGACCGATCACTATGTGACCTATGTGGCAAAGCCATCATCGCTATGCGACCTTCTTCCCCTTCATCATATCAATCCCATCCCATGCATACATACATGCAGAATCAAACAATGTATTATCTAAGAGATTTCAGTTTATCACATACATTGATACACATAGAGAGATTTCTATGATTACGTACCTGGCATCCTTTGCCTACCCTTTCTGGGTAATACGACTGTCTATACAGCCTTTTTCCGGCTTTTAGCCCATAACATATATTTAGTACAGATTACTATAGAGCCCTTTTTCCGGCTTTTAGCCCATAACATATATTTAGTACAGATTAGTTAGTGTGTTAGAGATCTACACACCTGATTACCGTTAGAACGAGACCCTTTAAGTCAACGCTATCCGTAGCCAACACCACCGCCATCTGCCTTGAAATCCCGAAAAGTGATATGAGATTTAGGGACTAGTGTTTCCGGCTTTTAGATCTAAGAGATCTTAACACAAAGAATTCCGCTACCCCTTAGAGATTCTGGCTTTTTGAGAAGATCAGAAGAAAAGATGATAGGAAAGAGTCTATGTAGATTCGGCTTTTAATGAAGAAATCGGCAGGAAGAAGAAAAGAGAATTTCGGCAAATTACAGGTAGGTTCGGCTTTAGCAAAGAACAAAAGAAAAGAATGTAGAAAAAGGATTATGAGGTTTCGGCTTTTAGAAGAAAGAAGAGAAAAGAACAATGGAGTTTCAGCTTTTAGGGGTAAGAAGAGAAAGATGGCTTAAGAAAGTTTTCGGCTTTTTGAAAGAAAGATGTTGAGAAGATTGGGAGGTTTCGGCTTTTGAAAAAATCAAAAGAAAAGAAATTGCAGAGGACGACTGAGAATTTCGGCACAAGGAAAGAAGAAAAGAGTAGGGTTCAATTGCCGGAATTGATGAGATATCCCCCCTATTTATAGAAATTTCGGCACTTACCTATCAAAAACTGAAAGTGCCCTTCCTGATAACTAAAGATTAAGCAAATAAAAAGGGAAAATTCGGCACCCCTTTGCCATAAAGAAACCGATTTCTTCCCTCCTCTAAGTGATGGAATTTCGGCCAACACCTAGCCTTGCAGATAGCTCCTATCTTTTCTCCTTTTTTTATCTTCCATATTATCAACTATAATATCTACATTATCCCATTCACATAAATCCTCCTATTTTTTGAGCCTTGTTGCCGTCCACTCCACCTAACCCTAATGCCCAAAATTTAGCTAACTTAAATTAAAAGAATTGGGCTCCATGAAACTTAAATTTGGGCCCCTTACTCCCTTGTGTGGCGTCACCTCCTAAGATTGGGCCACAAGCCCACTTTGGTATTTTAAACATAGATACTACCTTTTAAACCCTATAATGCCCAAACAGATATTTTTAATCAAGGCCTCTACCTAAGCCTGAGCCTAATTTGGACCCCTAACACTTAAATTAACACATTAAACATATCCACCCATTAAACGCATAGGCCCACAAATTCAGGATGTTACAGTACAGGGACTTCTTAAGTCTGCATACTTTGTGTTCCTTCCCAGTTGCCACAAAGCCTAAAGGTTGCTCTATATAGATCTCCTTATCTAAATCACCATTCAAGAAAGTAGTCTAGACATCCATCTGATGCATAAGTAAGTTGTGAATGGAAGCTAAAGCAAACAAAACATATGTAATGCCCCAAACCCGACCTAGATGTTATGGCTGAATCTCGGAAGTTACATTAACAACGCTTGAAATTATTTACTTTTTGAAATTGACTAAGGTTGAGGTGTTTTGTGAAAAATTAAAATTTTGAATATTTAATGATTTTGTGTATTTGAAAAAAAACACTTATTAAAAATATAATCTTTTGAAAGTAAAGTGCGACATTATATTATAATGTCATTTTAAGTTATTTGAAATAAAGATTTAGTATTATAATTATTTATTAAAAAGGTTTTGGGTAAAAATCCTTCGCAGTGGACTTTCATAAAACTACTTAGAAAACTATGAATTATAATTTTATTTTAAACCACGTAAAATTGTAAATATTTTAAATAAACTCCATATTTTAAAATACTCGAAATTGCATATATTTTCATGCATGCATAGTAGTTCTAAGTTATAAAATAACCAACAACCCAAAATAAAAGAAGTGTCCAAAGTCCAAAGTTCACAAATAGAAACCACGTAGTTTAAAAATCCATAAAATAAAGCATCTAAAAGACTCCACCGATTGTTGAATTCAAGCCCTATTTTTTAGTATTACTTGAAAGGTTATAACACTAAAGGGGTGAGCTTTTAAAGCCCATAGTGAGTCTTTTAACAAATAACTGTAAATAAATACATAATTATCAATCAAGTAAATATTTCACTTTATGCACATGATCATGGCGATGTTGTTTTATAAAATATTCATGCAAATTTATTTAAAACATCCTACCCATAACCGTTACACACCACAATCGAGTTCCCCGAAACTCTTCCATCCAAACACTCCAATTTATGAACAGTGTCACAGTAATGCAGATAAACTACAACTTAATAATATTGTGGACATGTAAGTTCGTAAATATTATAATTTAATATTTACGAGTCAAATGTGATTTTAAAAAAATAGTTTTGATTTGATAATTTATGTTATATAAGTGATTTATTAAGTTCAAGTGATTTTAGAAAATAAGGTATCGGTACCTTATTTTTATAAACTGAGCCGTAAACATTTTTACAAATATTTACGAAGTGTCATTAAGGTGGTATTAAAGTTTTGTTAATAAATTTTAATGTTTCGATGGTTAATTAATTAAAAAGGACCAAATTAAAAAAAAAGTGCATTCTCGGGACTCCGTCCCGTAAATCGAACTCGTAAATATTTTTAAAAAATATTTACAAAGCTAGTTGTATAGTTAATTAGGTTTCGATTAAGTGAATTTGCTTGAATTAAAAGTAATTATGTATAAGGACTAAATTGCAAAAAGAATGAAAGTTGAATTATAGATTAAAAAAAGTAAAATGACTAAATAAGCAAATATGCCAATTGCATTAAATGAGGCGGCATAAGGATGAAGATATTTATAAAATTTAAAGTTAATATATATATAATATTATAATAATAAACCTTAATGTTTAAGTAAATATATATTATATTATAATAATAATATAAAAGGAAAAAGAAATAGAAAAAGAGAAAGATAGAACGAAACAGAGAAGGAAAGAAAGAAAAGGAGAAAGAAGGAGAATTAGGGTTTCAAGTGTTCAAATGGTTAGTCAATTTAGTCCCTGTTCTTGTAATTTTTATGTTTTTAGAATCCCAGTGTTAAATACTACCCAACCTATGTCAAAATTTTAGAAATTATTGAGTTTTTAAATGTTGTCTATATTGAATAATTTGAGTATTAGGGATTAAATTGATAGATTTTTAAGTTAGAAATGAAAAAGGATTGAATTGTAGAATAAATTATAAATTTTGAGTATTATGGACTAAATTGTGAAAATTTCAAAATTTAGGGATTTAAGTGAAATTAGAGAGTTAAATCTAGTTTAAAGTGTAGATTGAATGAAAATATAGAATCAATTATGAAGAAATAAAGTTAGTCTCGGTTTAGGGACTAAATTGGAATTTAGGCAAATGTTGAATAAAAATTGAAGTATTCAAAGTGAAATTGAATTGTATTGTATTGATGAATTTTAATTGTTTTAATTCCGTAGCTAACGTTGTGCCAAAAACATCAACTAAGAAGGTAAAAGATAAAGTCAACGAGGAATAGCTTGGAAATTCTGGTTTGTATTTCTATAATCCGAATCTAGTTATTAACTGTTGAAATTTTTATTTAATGTATATGGTAAGTGTTGAGGTGAGTAGTTGATAATTTGATAATTGATTGAATGAATTTAATTAGTAGATATATATTGAATGGATTGATTTTTGAATTGAAAGGAATATATGTGTAATTATGTGATTATATGAAATCTCAGTATTGGATATTGATTATATCTGAAATGTGAAATTAAATCCTATTAACTGTATCGGGCTGAGCTGGATATAGATGGCATGCCATAGGATTGGAAGAGTTTAGGGAATTCTTCGACTTCGAGTTGATGAGACACTGGGTGTCAATTTACTACTTCGGATTAATTCGATGAGGCACTGGGTGCCAATTTACTTCGGTTTAGCCGATGAGACACTGGGTGTCAAATTATTACTTCGAATTATCCAATGAGGCACTGGGTGCTAAACTGGTGTGTTTTGGTTGGATTCGTGTATCTGTCTGAGTCTGAGTTGGTTTAATAGGGGTAAATGAATAATAAAGTTTTATAATTAATATTGAAATGACATGGTATGAGAAATGGAAGTGAAATAGTGAATTGAAAATAGAATGTGAAATAAATTGTGAAAAGCTATTTATATAGCAAGTATGAGAATTGAGATATTTATGAAACAAATGAAATATGATATGGTTGTTGAAATAATTAAATATTAATATGTGTTTATATTTCAATAGCATATTTGAAATTTCTTATCTTTAAATATTCGGAATATAGAAAAACCACTGAGTTTTACTCAGCATACGGTTTTGTTTCCCGTGCGCAGGTTAGGTACTTAACTTTTGATCGCTGATTCAGCATCCAACAACGATCCCGAACTCAAACGTGGTGATGTTTTATCCTTTTGTGTCGGCATGTACCTAAGGTGTCTAAATAATAATTATTTTGTGGTTTGATTGTAAAGTACATGGGATTATAAGTTTAATATTAGTTGGTTATATACATATAACATGTGTTTATGTTTGAGGTCATATTATGGCATATTTTAAGTTAATGCTAAAATGAACATGATTTAGGTAAAATAGATTAAATTTGGCATGTTTACAAGTTGGATTTGAATGATGTTCTATTAATATGTTTTATTGATATAGTTGTGTACCTATGAGGGTACATTGGTTAGGCACCTAGGATGATTGTTATGACATGTTTTGGATGCGTTTGATTGTGTTTTGAAATTATGTCTGTTTGATCAGTAATGCTCTGAAACCTATTTTGGCGATGGATGTGGGTCAGGGGTGTTACAGGACAAGCCACCACTTTTTCAGATAAACTACCACTTAATAAAATTGTGGACAAGCCACCACTTTTGAATATAAACTACCACTTCATCCTCCTTTCACATTTCCCACCCCATGCACGTGATATGACCACAAAAATCACTTTTTCACTTAAAAAAATCAGTTTTTCACTTTGGCATGTGAGACATGCTCATTATATCACTTATCAATTAAAATCACATAGGTACGCTTAACATGCTAATCACATATTTACACAATATATATATATGTATATCAATATTTCACATTTTAAAAATCATATGAAACTCACATATGGCATAACATCACATAACATAAGAATGAGATTTTCATACATTTTATATCAATAATAATCAAGATCACATATCATACAAATCACAAAAACAAAGATTTATTTTCACTTACTTGGATATTCCAATTTGATGAGTTTTTGTTCCTCTTTTTGAATACATAAGTATTCTTGATAAGCACCATTTAATAATACTAATAAATCTTTAACAACATGAAACATATTTTCATATATTTTTAATTAAGGTAGAACCCACACTTGATTGTATATACGGTGTGTTACAACTCTCTAAGACGCCTACACTTGGATTTGGCCAACGGATCACCCAGTCACACAAATGGTAGTCCTTCATTAAAGTTTACCATGATCATCATAAGAGATAATTTTATTAAACAGATCTCCCATTTGACATTTACCCTTGTGAATTAACAATCGTGATTCCTTTCACAAGTTTGACGATTTTTTCATATTGATGTCGATCGGCCCTTTAAAAAGACATCAAAACTAAAAGTTATTAAACAAGGGAAAAATTCACTATAACTCTTATGAATATTTGGTCAAGACAGAAACAGTGAGTGAGGTGTGGTTCTCATTCAACCGTTGTACTTATTCTATTTCGGTAAAAAAGGAGAGATCGATGGATCGTCTTAATTTCGATCTGGGAAAATTGAACAATTTAAAAAGGGGTTGTTTAAGAGTAAGTTTACGAAATAAAGGCTTAGAATTTAAGAAACTAAGTGAAATAAATAGTGCATAATTTTATTTACTAAAAAAATGATGTAGAGTGAAAAATGATGAAGAAAAGAGGAGGAAACACAATTGCTGGTAGTGGTGCTACGACGACAACGATGATGGTGGTCCGGCGATGGAGATGGTAGTCCAACGAAGGAGAAAGAAATGAGGAGTGTTTCGGTCACTAGATTAAAAAAGGAGAAATGAGAAGAGTGAAAAATAAAGAAAAAGGGTGATGTTTCGCAATGGTGCGCGGTGGTGAAGGGCAGTGCTAAATGCGGCAGTGAAACAAAAAGAAGAAGAAAATTGGCGGTGCAATGAAGGTTTGGTGGTGGTGAAGGTGGTTCAAAACAAAAGAACGGTGAAGGATAGGAGGAATTAGAGAGAAAATGGGTGGTGATGGCTAAACAAAAGAAAGAAAATGAGAGAATAGAGAGGAGCTTAAGGGAGGTGCAACAATGAGAGGGGAAGAATGAAAAGATGGATGAAAATGGGTTTTCTCAAATATGTCTAGTTTCAATGAACATCACTCATGGTAAGGGTGAAGAGAATGGCAAGTTAGGGGACAAAGGAGTGGAAAGGGGATAATGGGAGTGAAAATGGGCTTAATGAGTAAGGTTGACTCACACAAAAGGAAAGAATCTTTCCCCATGCATGGCAACTGGAATGGACAGTTTTGAGGGGTGTTGACCACTAAAGTTGGAAAAAAAATAAAATAAAAAGATGGAGAGTGTGGAGGCTTGAACCTTGGACCTTTAGGAAACTAATTAAGCACTTAATCATTAAGCCAACTCACCTGCTTGTTACCATTTTAATGGAAAATATTTAAAAACATGGGATTACCTTTTCTAAGGGTTTGAAACAAATTTGCTCCAAATAGAAATTAGTGCGAGGGAAGGGATTCGAACACAGATTATTAAGGACAACTCCACCACTACTAATCACTATAATTGATTTTCATTTATCACTAGAATCGAGAGAGGTCACGCCCCACTACTAAGCACTCCACACTTTCAAGTGTTGCAAATTAGGGGCATAACCTTTCTATAATTCATATGGGGTGCAGTCTTATTTGTTGTGAGGCACATTATTAAGAATGTGGTTTGTAGAAAGAATGGTCTCCCCTCACATATTGTCAAGCAAGCTAGAGCTTAGAAGTAAGGCGTTCATCATTTCTTTTAAAGTTCTATTCTTTATTTTAGCTATGTCATTTTGTTGTGGAGTATAAGGGGCAGTGGTCCCATGTATTATGGCGTGTTTCTCACATACTTCTTTTAGGAAATTAGTGTTATATTCACCGCCTCTATCGAATCTAACCCATTTTATTCTCCTATCAAGTTGATTTTCTACTTCTTTTTTATAAAGAAGAAATGATTTATTGGCTTCATTTTTATACTTTAAGAGATAAACCTTTGTGTATCTAGAAAAATCATTTACAAATGTAATATAGTAGTGTATTCCTCATTTACTCTCTGTGTTTCTAAAGTATGCTAGATCTGTATGAATCAACTCTAAAAGTATAGTCTTCCAATTAGCAATAGGTTTGAAGTGAGGTCTAGTATGCTTTGATTCAACATAGATTTCACATTTTTTAACTGTTGCTATCTAGATTAGGAAGCAATTTCATCTTTAAGCATTTTAAGGGAGTGAAAGTTCAGATGTCCTAATCTAGCATGTCACAAATCGATAGACTCAACCGTGTAACTAGAAGTAGAAGCATTAGACAGTCTCAATCACAAACAACCCTCCACTCAGGTAACCTTTTCGCACATAATTTCCATTACCGAAAAGTACAATTTTGTCGGATTCAAAGACTATTTTAATGCTTGCCTTATTCAAAAGTACACCACTAATCAAGTTTCTACGTAAAGCAGGAACATATAAAATATTATTTAAAGCAAGTATTTTGCTAGAAGTAAGCTTAAGTAAAATATTACTTTTATCGAGTGCTTCTGAACTACTCGAATTACCCATGTAGACTTGTTCACCTTCGACTACATTCTCAAATTCGGTGAACATCTCTCTGTTGGCATAGAAATGTTTAGAAGCACCTATGTCTACTATCCGTTCAGTGTCATTTTCTATGATGTTGACCTCGGAGACCATAGCGACAATCACCTCGTATGGATATTCAATCAGGTGCACTGATAGTTTGAGTTTGGATAGATCAGGGATGTATTTGTTAATAGCAAGAGACATTATTACCACCACAAAACAAATACATTAGCACTGACAAGTACAAATAATAAAGGAAAAAATCGCTTTTAAATTTGGAAGCCTTCTATTTATACTATTAGCTGAAGGGAAAAATAGTATAAATGCAAGGGCAAAAAGGTAAATCTGGTAGATACAGTTTTCTAAAAATAGCTCAAAAAAGATATTTTCTGTTGACCATATTTTTCTTTATTTTCTAAAAAATAATACAGAATTTTTATCCAAAAAATATAACACAGACATGGACACAGAATTTTTATCCAAAAAATATAACATGGACATGGACCGAGCCGGACGACGACACGTATGTGTTTGTAACACCCCAAAGCTAGCCCAAACATCACGACCAGATCTGGTATGTTACGGATTAATAGTTGAAAACTTCTCATTGAAGGGATTTGAAATCTCGGTTTGTTTAAGTAGGTATTCATTAAATAAGTGTTATTTGTAGAAAACCTCTGAAGTTTTTCTTTTTAAAAACGACTTGTTTGAAAATTTCATTTTTAAAAACGTACCTGGCATCCCTTGCCTACACTTTTTGGGTAATCCGACTGTCTATACAGCCTTTTTCCGGCTTTTAGCCATAACATATATTTAGTACAGGTTACTATACAGCCTTTTTCTGGCTTTTAGCCCATAACATACATAATACAGATTAGTTAGTGTGTAAGAGATCTATACACCTGATTACAGTTAAGACGAGACCTTCTATGTCGACACTGCCAGAAGCCGATATGACTGCTAACTGCCTAAGATTTTGTTCTGAAGCCGGTCCACAACCCGGTGGCCAATCCCGAACCGCTGACACCGCTCGTTTCTTAAACTTAGGGATTGATTTAACAGATCCAATCCCCTCCTTCGCCTGATCGATATTTGATTCCATTAAAAGACCTTATCATAACATATGGTTAAGATCACAATTACGATAGCGAATCTAATGAGAATCTAAAGAGAACCCCTTACCTTGAAATCCTGAAAAGAGAGATATGAGGTTTAGAGACTAGCGGTTCCGGCTTTTAGATCTAAGCGATCTACTTCAATTCCCGAATGTCGCCCAACACGTAAACACAAGAAACCAACAATCCATTAGCCTTTCAGATTTGTCTTCTAAAAACCGAAAGAGAAAAAGAATAGATCAGAAGAAATCGGCACCTACCTTTACAGAGAATTCAGCAACTCCTAGAAGATTTCGGCTTTTGAGAAGATCCAAAAAGAGAAGATGATAGGAAGAAATCTATATAGATTTGGCTTTTTGTGAAGAGTTCGGCAAAAGGGAATAGGAGGTATTCAGCTATGGAGATAAGAAGAAAGTTCAGAGTTTTGGCTTTTGAAGAAATCGGGAAAAGATGTAGAGGAAGAATTCGGTGGTTTCGGCTTTGTAGAAGGAAACAGAAAAAGAATAATAGACTTTCGGCTTTTGCATAGAAGTGAAGATGAGAGAATAGGCTTAGGGATTTCGGCTTTTGCAGAGAATGAGAGAATGGAGAAACCCTAATGTCGAAATTGAAGAAGAGAGTGGGAGAATAAACCCTAATGCCGAAAATTAACCTATTTAATTAAAATAATTGGGCTTCATGCAGCTTGAGTTTGGGCCTCCCTAGTTGACGCCACTTCCCTGCTTTTAAGTGGCACCACTTTGCCACTGGGCCACAAGCCCATTTGTATTTTAAAACACAGATAACATCTTTTAAGCCCTATCTTGCCAGGCTTTCCACTAGAGTGTCCAAACAGAAAATTCGATTAAGGCCTCTGCCCAACCCTGAGCCAATTCTGCACCCCTAACACTCACATTAAACATAACCACACACTAAATGCATAGCCCCACAATTTCAGGATGTTACAGTGTTAGGCCTTTAGCCCAATTACTCAATGAGGAAAATTAGTGAGACTATATTTAAACCCTTTCTTTAGCCTATACACGACCAATGTAGGATTTTTTTGCATTACCCACAAAGCATGCTAGTATGATTTTAAATTTACAATGTAAAATTTTGAATTATCTAACTATTGTATTTTTCTATACTTAAATTGGACTATGTGATTATTTTTTAGAAATATCTTTTCGAACTATGCTTTTGATATATTTATGCTACTCAAATTATGTTTTGGTATATTATATATTATATGTTTTGAGGAAGTATAATATTGAATTATGTTTTTGTATATGAAGTATGCTTTGTATATATATTTGAGACATTTCTGGAAACCCAATTTTTTTATTTTGAATCTGCTCCTAGTATGTTGTGTTCTAACCCTACCAATAAGGGTTAAACATTGGTCATGTTGACATGTATTCTATGCTTAGAAACCGACTTCAATCGTGCCATCAGTTTAGAACAGTGTTTTTTGAATCATTGGTACTGGGTTGAATTGTGGATTTTATTCCAACCAATTATTATTGGGGTTAATTGTGGTTTATGTTTCGACCCATTGTTGCTGGGATTAATTGTGGCTTTGACATTTGTCATTGGGGTTAAGGGATATAAAAAAAGGGAGTTGTTATTTTTTTTATCTATCAATATTTCAGAAATTATTGATTTGTCTTTATCATAGTTTTGACACAGAAAATGATTTGAATTATTTATTGTGGTATAATCATAAATTTTACAATTATGGATTTTTTACTAAATATTTAGCCTAAATGCTTTTGTGCTTGCTTAGCTCAACCAAGGGAAATTCTAGTTACTTACTGTGTAGTTAAACTCACTCCATCTTTCAATATTTTGTTCCAACCAGTTGTCATTGGGGTTAATTGTGGTTTTTGTTTTGACCCATTGCTACTGGGGTTGATTATGGTTTTTGATATTTGTCATCGGGGTTAAGGGATAAAAAAAGGAAGTTGTTATTTTTTGTCTATCAATATTTAAGAAATTATTGATTTATCTTTATCACAGTTTTGACACGGAATATGCTTTGAATTATTTATTGTGGTATAATCATAAATTTTACAATTATGGATTTTTTACTAAATATTTAGCCTAAATGCTTTTGTGCTTGCTTAACTCAACTACGGAAAATGCTAGTTACTTACTGTGTAGTTAAACTCACTCCATCTTTTAATACTTTTGTTCCAACCAATTGCCATTGGGGTTAATTGTGGTTTTTGTTTCGACCCATTGCCACTGGGGTTAATTATGGTTTTTGACATTTGTCATCAGGGTTAAGGGATAAAAAATGGAGTTGTTATTTTTTTTATCTATCAGTATTTCAGAAATTATTGATTTGTCTTTATCACAGTATTGACACGGGATATACTTTGAATTATTTGTTATGGCATAATCATAAATTTTAAATTACAGATTTTTTACTAAATATTTAGCCTAAATGCTTTTGTGCTTGCTTAACCCAACCAAGGGAAATGCTAGTTACTTACTGTGTAATTAAACTCACTCCATCTTTTAATATTTTTACAGGTTTTGACTTTGCTTGTGAACATGGGGAAATTTGGGGAGTGTTGTTTAAAATATTATTGCATTCCTTTAGAGCTTTCAGACATTTCAAAATTTTACGTTTTTGATACTACTAGATCATTAAAAGTTTAAGTTAGATTTTAAGGTTTCTTAATTTTTTATATATTTTGAAGCTTATTTTTCAAAATTGGAATTTATAATTCTTCATGGGATTATGACTATAATTTTTATGTAAAAAGTGTCGATTGAGACTTAGCTCGATTGGCATGGGCATTGTTGCCAATACAAGAGGATGTGGGTTCAAGTGCGTTGAAGCACACTATTCTCCTATTTATGGGCTGAGGAGGGGCTATGGGTAGTTCTAGGCATTGTGTGAAAAAGAGCAGATATAATCAAAACCTATAATGAGATTGTTCAAAAAAAGTTTATGTAAAAAGTTTTGGCTAAATCAAATTTCAGTTACTTAGTGATAGTCTTGCATATTCGTGAGATTTTACTCATGAGAGTGTGACGTCTGTTATGCCTCAGTTCGGGACGTAACAATTAACTAGAAATAAAGTGAATTATCTTTAGAACTTTTGGTTCAAATCACTTTCTGTGAGGATTTATATAATAATTCAATTCAAGTAATTTATTCATCCAGTTGTTATTTCTCTCCTCCTAATGTTGTGGAAACTATCACACCTGGGATTCTTTAATGCCCCGATTATAGAGGAAAGATGGGAGTAAATTGAATAAACAGTAAGCCGGGTAGGCTCTACTGTAATACTTGGGTTGATTTTGGTGGGAGTAAATTTTGGTGGTTGATTGGTAATTAGTCGGGAACCAATTCTGGTTCTGTTATGTTGGAACCGACTGGTTCCTTAGTGGGAGACAAAATGAATGCCGATGGATGGTTACTTAGAGCCTTGAACTGTATGTGTGAACAATTATATATATACGTGAAGGAGGATTTTTCTGAAGGTAGGATTCTCCTAATTTCTATTTTAATTTCCTTCCTTCTCTATTGTCTTCTTCAGTTGCTCTGAAAGAGAGAAAATTTAGGAAACATTGCATGGGGTAGTGATCGTAGGGATTGACGTTAAGGAGTAGAGAACCAAGGAACTGGTAAGCCTTTTTATCTTTTTGTATTTGTGGATTGAGAAAGGGAGTAAGGATTTCTGAAATCTTTAGGAAGTTTTTGAATAATATTGAATTCTGGGTTTTAGGTTTGAATACCTTTGATTTAACCAATATATATTTGGTTGATCGTGTGCCAGAGTCTTAAAAATTTATAAAAAGAATGATCGAGCCTAGAAACTAATTGTGACAACGATTGAGGCAAGCGCACCTATCAAATAGTAGTATAGTTTAGTGGGAAGACCGGATTGTCGAACCCAAAGGAACCAAAAGTACTAATACTAACTTTCTTTTTATTATTTAGCCTAAGATAAAAGTGAATTGTTTATTTAATCTAAAAGTAACTAACAACTAAGCTAAAGATGCAAAGACAAAGAGAAGGAATTGGGGAAAATACTTGTGGGAAAAACCAATTGATTGAGACAATACCCGAGGAAGAATCCACCTAGACTTCACTTGTTATTTAACTCTGAACCAAACGATTTATTCACTTGACTTGATCCGTAGGATTCCCTAATTTATATTAATACCTCTTTCGAGGCTACTAACGTCTAACCCTAGGTTGATTAATTGAAATCTCTTTCTAATTAAAACCTCTAGAATTGCATTAACTCAATCTATGGACTCCCATATTAGGTTTGACCCTAATCCGGAAGATTTTCGTCATCCTATCTCTAGGGTTGTGATCAAGTCCGCTTAATTATGCTAGATCTACCCTTAGACAGGGTCTATTCCTCCTCTTCCTAAGCACATCAATACTTGAATCAATATTCTGAAATATTAAAAGAAGAATTAAGAACACATAATTAAGAACAAATCAAGTATTTATCATATAGTTCAGAAAACAATAACAAGATCCGTCTTAGGTTTCATCCCCCTCAGGTATTTGAGGGTTAAAAGAATACATCCCAGAAGAAAGTATGAAACAAAACATAAGAAAAACCCTAAAACCCCCTAAAAGAATTGAAGGGAAGATCCTCCGTCTTGAGTATAACTCCGGCTTCTTGAGATGAATCAACTGGCTTTCTTCAAGTAAATTTCACAATTTTGGCCTCTCTGGCTTGGCTCTTCGGCCTAACTGGACGCGCCCTTATAGGTCATACTTAGGGTGTTTATATAGGATTACGGAATGTCTTTCTTTGCCTCTAAGTACCCTAATCCGAATGAAACTCTTCTTTGTCACGTCAGGAACACGTCCGTGGCACACGCCCATGTGAATCGTGGCCAGGCCGTGTTCGGGCCTGTTAATGAGGCACGATCGTGTGGCTTGGGCCCAGGCCGTGTCGATTTCATACTTTGGCCCATTTTCTCCGTTTTTGGCCCGTTTCTCGTTCTGTTCATCTTTCGGCACTCTCCTAAGTATAAAACATGAAATTAAAGGATTAGGAGCCCCAGATTCCACAATTCAAGGCTTAAATCATCCAAAAGTATGCTAAATGTGGGATTAAAATATGTATATATTACGGTTTATCAAATACCCCCACACTTAAGCATTTGCTTGTCCTCAAGCAAAATTCTCAACTCACAATTAAAATGAACTCCCTTGATTCATAATATTCATAAATAATGTTCCATCATAATTCAAAGATAATTCATACATTGATAATTTAAGTAAAAGGATCTTAAAGATTCAAACAATCAAAGTCATAGTTTTTGTAGCACGAAAAATATAGGCGTTTTCCCTTACCTAAATAATCTCCCTTACCTAAATAATCACCTTTAATTTCAAAATTGACAAGAGTTGATATCCTCACTAAAGATTCACTTAAATCACTCAAAGTGTTTAAGGTTCAAAATTAAGCACTCAAAAGTCGAACATGAAAAGTTAATCCCATAGGCTTGCATGAAAATCAAATCTCCACCACTGTAAAATGAGATGATACACAAATCAAAAGGTCTTAAAAAGGGTTATAATGGGGCTTGGGTTAAAGGTGTGGATAAAGGCTGAATTAGAGGTTTAGAATCGAGATTGAATTGACAATTTACCTAACTAGAAAAATGAACTAATCCTGAATAATTACATCAATTAAAAACTTGTAATACTAATAATACGAGCTTTTTTTTCAAGATGTGGAATTTAAACGTATAAGCTCACTTAAATATAGAGCTAATAATAAATATACTTATTTTTTTTAAGAACAAATCATTACAATAATAAGAAAGAACTTTAACAACTGAGATATAGAACATAGTTAGGAAACTGTTCAAAATCAAATCTCGACAAAAAGAGAGTCAAGGAATGGTAATAACAAATACAAGATGGGTTTTGGGGTAATATTAGTGGGTGAGTCAATAAAAAAGGTTGTTAAGATTAAAGGGGTTCACTAATGGTTAATTGTGAGGGTAGGCTTTTAGTGGAGTAAGTGGGTTAAATCCTAAGTGCTTTTATCATCTTTGTATATCAAATCAATGATGTGGTCTCAACATGTATAATCGAAGCAAGTTCTAGAATAACAAATCAATGTTGACATACTCATAATCAAAAAGTGAGCACGAAAGAATGTATGCTCTAAAAGGTTCAAAATCTCACAAAAATTATGGGTTTTGATATTAACCTTGTAAATTTCAAACTTCAAGCTAATAATTAGATTCAGGTAGACAACCTAACAAAATTTTAATTTTGAAAATAGACTTATCATGCTTGATTCTCTAGTCTCCTAAAGTTTAAATCATCACTGCACAATTATCAATGACTTAAACCAAAACATATCAAGAAAAATCATAAATCAAAAGAAATTTCGTTCTAATCATAATATGGGAAAATTACTTAAGAACAAGGTATAATTCAAGGCATAATTCAGGGATTTGAGAATAATGCAGAAAGTTAGGCACTTTCTCGAAATAAATATTCACCCCCCACACTTAAGATGTACACTGTCCTCAATGTACAAAGATAGATAATAACAATATAAAATTATAAGATAGGGAGAGAAGTGAAACTTCCTAAATTTTGGACGGATTCCTTGAGAATGAAACTTGTAGGTATGGAGTAGATGAAATGCATGATGAACTAAGCAGATGTGAAGGTATGTGAAAATATTCCAGTTCCTTAGTAGCACCTTAAACCTTTTCAGACTGCAGAGTCATCAGTAACTTTTTAGGGGGTTTTGATATTTACTCGACGATTAGACAGTCAGAGATAAAAGAAATTGGAATTTTACTAATAAAAGTTTAGAACAAAATAAAAAGTAAAGGTGTGAACTGGCAAATTATAATAAAAAGGTACATCAAAATCAAATAAAAGAAAAAACAAAAATAAAATTAAAGATAAAATTAAAAACAAAAAGGACTCAAAAGTCCTCGTCATTGGTTGGGTCACGAGGTGGTGGAGGCGGCGATATGTGAAAGTGATGACAAAT
This sequence comes from Gossypium australe, assembly GCA_005393395.2. Taxonomy (NCBI): domain Eukaryota; kingdom Viridiplantae; phylum Streptophyta; class Magnoliopsida; order Malvales; family Malvaceae; genus Gossypium; species Gossypium australe. Next base: position 24,442,564 of record CM016616.1, on the reverse strand, counting down.
CTGCTGAAAAGTCGCCTCAACGCCGTCGAATCGTCGAGCGGTGTCATTGAATTGTTGAGTACAGTAATGCTTGAACTGAGTGAGACGTGCAAAGATGTCTGAAAGTGAAGCAGCTACATGAACTGGGTGATGGCTCGGTTGTGGTTCCTCATGTGGGTGTGGGACATTGTCAGTAATGTCCTCAGGATCCTCCTCTTCGGTGGTAGGTGCTAACCGATATTGGGGAGGATCAGTCCCACGTCGACGTTGGATCATCCTCATGTGTAGCATCGTCTGGATGCCCTGTAGGGACATCTGACCTATCAGTGTGAGTGAGGAGATCTGAGTGGCGGTGTTGAGGAGCCCGAAATATCGAGCCAAGCGTGTGATGTATGGGCCCATAGATATGACCCCTCTCCTATGTTGCTCCGTCTCATGTTGAATGGCATGAGCTATGAAATAGGCTAGGTCGAAAATGTGCTCGTTCGCCATGTACCATAGGAAGTAGGCATCATGAGTGTTGACGATGTCGGTGCTCTCTCGCCTACCTGTCAGTGTATGAGCTAAAATAGCGTGTACGTACCTCAGGGATGGGGCAAGAGCTGTTGCCTTGGAATGGCTGGGGTCATAAGTGGCTGAGTTGGGAGCTATATTTTACCAACATCTCGTGGGGGAGTTATGGATGTGGCGGTGGAGGTCCTCGAGTTTGTTATCCTCCATGAATTCATCGGTATAGAGTCCCAGAGCAACTCTGAACTGCGGGACACTCATCTCACGGACTAGACCTCCAAGGTGGAATTGGATAGTGCCAGAGTCGTCGAAGTTAGTCATCACCATCTGGAGGTGGAAAGTAGAGCAGAGTTCTAGAGTAAGCTCTAGGTATGTGGGCTCAATGATGTCGAAAAATTGCCCCCACGGGTTTGTGAATAATAAGGCCCGGACCTCATCTGTTAGCTGGACCTGCTCCAGGGCGGTCCAATCGATACACCTTCCTATGCCGAGAGGTCTTGCACATAGTATCTGATAAAGATCCTTCTGAGTTCCCGGAGGGAACTGTAGGAATGGGTGTCATATTTCAGCGGAAGCACTCAAAGAGGCCGCACCGTGTCCCTTCCATTTTTTCGACATAGGAATGACAGTTTTTCATCCGCGTGGGGGAGTCATTACGTGCCTGAAGATGAAGAGCATTCAACAATTCAAGTATTTTCCAGCTAAGACATATATTAATCTATCCTAATGCCATAAAGAATAACATTTTATTCTTAAAGAATCAACATGAATTTTGTTTGCTATTTACTTAACATGAACTAAATGAATTAACCAAGCAATAAAAATAAACTAACTAGAAACTAAATAAAATTCTTATGATAATATAGTTCAATGGAGGAAAATGTAAAAATGAGAGGTGACCGATGGAGTTTTTGGTGAGAAGCGGCGCGGTTGAGGCGGTGGTCGGAGCAAGGGCTTGGTGGTGATGCGCGGGCATGGGAGAATATGGCTGTGGCATCTGCGCACGGGCGTGGACTGCGTGTGTTGAGTATGGATGAGAAAGACAAAAAGAAAGAAAAGAGATAAGGAGAAGGAAGAAGGGAGGAGGAGAGTGGTGGACGGACTTAGGGGAAGGGAAAAAGAAAAGAAAACGGCTAGGGTTTGGGAGGAAGAATTTGGGGAAAAAGATGATGAATAGTGAGGGGTTTATATAGAAAAGGGGTACACGAGCGTGTCACACGCTCGTGTAAATCATTTTTAGCCCGTGCGTTTCGAATGTTCAGGGGTCTGGTGCGCATATGTTGTGTCCCACGCCCGTATCGCACGGGCGTGCCTAGCCTTGTTCGCTTCTCCCATACCCGTGTAAATGGTCCTACGCCTGTGTTCGTAAGTCAGTTTTGTCCACGGCTTTAAAGCACGGACGTGTTTAACGCCCGTGTTGTTTACCCAGAATCAACCATGGGTTGGATGCACACACCCGTGTCGATTAATCAGTATCAGCCACGGGTACTTCGCACGGGCAAGTACATTTATCTCAGCCCGTGTTCATTAGTCAGTTTCGACCATGGCCGCGTTGCACGACCGTGTCGTTTAGTCAAAGCCCATGGATTGGGGAAAATTTTTGTCCTATTTTTACACCATCTTTGCCACGCCCATGTACCTGTTCGTGGTGTTCACACTGCCACAGCCACGCCCGTGTGCAAGGCTGTGTGGTAAGGAAACCTGCGCTTTACGGAATTGGTTAGTTTGTAGTTAGGTGCTAGAAATCTAAAATATGACATTAGTGAAGTTAGTGCTCGGGTTGCCTCCCGAGAAGCGCTCGTTTAAAGTCTTAAGCTAGACTTACCCTGTTTTCATTTCTAAATGAAGGTTCATGGAGCCGAAGCTCCTCTCTCATACCCCTAAAATCTTCACCATTATAAATTTTCAGTCGCTGACCATTTACCTTGAATGTGCCACGAGTTGGATGAGTTACCTCGATTGTGCCATAGGGAAAAATAGTTTTGATCACGAATGGACCTGACCATCTTGATTTTAGCTTTCCAAGAAACAATTTGAGCCTTGAATTGTACAACAGGACTAAGTCTCCTACTTCGAATTGCTTTGATTACTTTAAACGAGCATCATGCGTCGCTTTGTTGCCTCCTTATGTAATCCTGAGTTCTTATAGGCATTAGCCCGCCATTCATCTAGCTCGTTCAACTGCGTCATCCTCTTCTCACCTGCGGTTTTAAAATCGTAATTTAAGAATTTTATAGCCTAAAAAGCTTTGTGCTCTAACTCAAATGGTAGATGACGACTTTTTCCATAGACAAGTTTGTATGGGGATGTTCCTATGGGAGTTTTAAACGCTGTTCTATAGGCCCATAAAGCATCGTCTACTTTTAATGCCCAATCTTTCTTGTTTGATTCAACTGTTTTCTTTAGAATACGCCTAAGCTCTCGATTTGCTACTTCTACTTGCCCACTGGTTTAAGGGTGATAAGGGGTAGCTGTCCTGTGGTGTACTCCATATTTTTTTAAGACTTTATCAAATTGAGTATTACAAAAGTGAGTACCCCTATCACTAATAATTGCTCTGGGTGTTCCGAATCGAGAGAAAAGTTTCTTAAGAAACCTCACTACTACTCTAGCATCATTAGTAGGTAAAGCTTGAGCTTCCACCCATTTTGACATGCAATCTACTGCTACTAAGATGTATTTATTTCCAAATGAACTAGGAAATGGACCCATAAAGTCAATGACCCATACATCGAATATTTCACATGATAGCATATACGTTTGAGGCATTTCATCACGTTTAGAGATATTACCTTGTCTTTGGCATTTATCACATGAAGCAACATACCTATTGGCATCTTTAAACAGAGTTGGCCAATAAAAACCTGATTCAAGCATTTTATGTGCTGTCTTAATCCCATTGTAATGTCCTCCTGAAGGTCCTAAGTGGCAATGTTCTAGGATTTTGCTTGCTTCTGCCTTTGTAACACATCTCCGACTTACTTGATCTGCACATATACGAAAAAGAAAAGGATCCTCCCAAAAATAGTTTTTTGCATCAGCAAAGAATCGCTTCTTTTGATGATGTGTTAACCTTTTTGGTAGGATGTTAGCAGCTAAGTAATTTGCAATGTCTGCGAACCAAGGTACCTCGGAGTTAGATATAGAAAATAGTTGTTCTTCAGGAAATGAGTCATTTATCTCATTCTCATCTAATTTTTGCCTAGAAAGATGATCTGCTGCAAGATTTTCAGCTCCTTTCTTATCCTGAATTTTTAAATCAGATTCCTATAAGAGTAAAATCCATCTTATGAGTCGAGGTTTTGCATCGGATTTAGTTAAAAGATAACGAAGAGATGAATGGTCAGTGTGAACGACAACTTTAGATAATATCAAATACTGTCTAAATTTATCAAATGCAAAAACCACAGCTAGCAATTCTTTTTCTGTGGTGGTGTAATTTTCTTGTGCTGCCGTTAATGTCTTGCTAGCGAAATAGGTCGGCTGAAAGTGCTTGTCTCTTCACTGTCCCAAAGCTGTACCTACTGCAAAATCACTCGCATCACACATTAGTTCAAAGGGTAAATTCTAATTAGGTGCAATCATAATTGGAGCATTTATTAATTTATCTTTGAGGATATTAAATGCATCTAAACATTCTTGATCAAAATTGAAAGGTACATCTTTTTCTAGTAATTTCGTTAAAGGCTTAGCAATTTTAGAAAAATCCATAATAAATCTTCTATAAAATCCAGCATGTCCTAAGAAGCTTCTAATAGCCTTAACTAAACTAGGAGGAGGTAATTTTTCTATGGTTTCGACCTTTGCTTTGTCTACCTCAATCCCTTTACTAGAAACCTTATGTCGTAACACAATCCCCTCTCGAACCATAAAGTGACACTTTTCCCAATTTAAAACAAGGTTCGTTTCCTCACATCTCATTAGGACTCGTTTTAGATTTTTAAGGCAAAGATGAAAAGAATTACCAAATACTAAAAAATCATCCATAAATACCTCCATAATGTCTTCCACAAGTTCATCAAAGATAGCCAGCATGCAGCGTTGAAAAGTAGTAGGAGCATTACATAATCCAAAAGGCATTCTACAATAAGCAAACGTACCATATGGACATGTGAATGTTATCTTTTCTTGATCCTCGGGGGCTATTGGGATTTGGAAGTAGCCAGAGAGTCCATTCAGGAAGCAGTAATACATATTCCCAGATAATCTTTCCAACATCTGATCAATAAAGGGCAAAGGGAAGTGATCTTTTCTGGTGGCGTCGTTCAACTTTCTATAGTCAATATAAACTCTCCAACTTGTAACTGTTCTTGTAGGAATTAATTCATTCTTTTCGTTGGCTACAACAGTCATGCCTCATTTCTTTGGAACGACCTGCACAAGACTTACCCAAGTACTGTCAGAAATAGGATAAATTATTCCAACATCTAGGAGTCTAATTACCTCAGCTTTAACAACTTCTTTCACGTTGGGATTCAATCGTCTTTGAGGTTGCACACATGGTTTATACTCATCTTCCATTAAAATTTTGTAGGTTTAAAACGATGGGCTTATTCCTTTAATGTCAGAAATTTTCCAAGCTATGGCTCTTTTATGTTCCCTTAGTACCTTTAGCAACTCGTCTTTCTCTTTGGGTTCCAGTTCTGAAGAGATAATTACTGGTAGCATAGAATTATCCCCAAGGAATGCATATTCTAAGTGTTTTGGCAACTATTTTAATTCTAATTTCGGTGGCTCATCAATAGTGGGTTTTTGTTTTAGTTCGCCGTTGATTTCAATGCCCTCTTCTTTCTTTTGTCTAGAGGTAGATGTATTAGAATCCAACTCATCTATATCATCATCTTCCCTCTCACCTTGGGTAAGACACAGTTCCATCGTGTCGTTATGTATGATTTTCTACAAAGAATCTTGAATAAAATAATCAATGGCATCAATAAAATAACAGGAATCATCTTATTCTCTAGAGTACCGCATAGCATCGTAAATTTGGAAAATAATTTCCTCGTCGCCTACCCTTAACGCGAGTTTACCATCACCTACATCAATAACAGCTTTAGCAGTAGCTAAAAAAGGGTGCCCCAAAATTAAAGGTACCTCAATGTCTTCATCCATGTCAAGCACAACAAAATCAACAGGGAATATAAATTTATCAACTTTTACCAGAATATCTTCAATAACTCCCCTAGGATATTTAATAGATCTGTCAGCTAATTGAATACTCATCCTAGTGGGTTTTGGTTCCCCAAGACCAATTTGCTTAAACATTTTATAAGGCATTAAATTAATACTGGTGCCTAGATCAGCTAGTACTTTCTTAATATTTAAACTACCAATTAAACAGGGAATAGTGAAACTTCCTGGATTTTTTAATTTGGTTGGTAGCTTGTTTTGGAGGATGGCTGAACATTCTTCATTAAGTTCCACCGTTGATATCTCTTCAAACTTCCTTTTATTTATTAGAAGCTCTTTTAGGAATTTTGCGTATGTCGGCATCTGTTAAATAGCTTCAACAAAAGGTAAGTTAATATGTAACTGTTTAAAAAGTTCAAGAAATTTACTGTATTATGCATCTAATCGATCTTTCTTCAACTTTGTCGGATATGGGATTGGTGGTTTACATTCTTCGCGTACCGGTGTTACATTCTCAACTTTCTCATCCTTTGCCTTATCAGTTTTGTGTGGAATCTTCTTCTTTGTTTCAACTAACTCCTTTCCACTTCTTAGTGTAACTGCCTTCACCTGCTCTTTTTCCCTAGGTAAACTTTCTGGTTGCCTTTTTGTAACACCCCAAACCCGGCCCACGAGTCTTGACCGGATCTGGTATGTCACGGAGTAAAAACGTTTTGAAGGATTTGGATTAACAGTGGAAATTCGAAAATTTGTTGAGGTTATAACACGGTGTTTGCTAAAACTCAGGTGGGTTGATTTGATAAACACGATTGAGTTGAAACCTTTTTCCTTTGAAACCATTTGATCATTTAAATTTTTAGAAACATCGGAGTTTTCGTTAAACTTGGTAAATTATGCTACCTGATGGTAACATCTTTGAAAACGCGTACGAGTACTTATTTTGAAAACGTTACTTTTAACCGATTTGCTTAACAGTTTATAAGTTCATTAGTAATATAATAGAAATAAAGTAAAAGCAACTACTTAAACATACGAATAATAATAAGCGGCCATATTACAACCCAATCGAAATTTAGTAAGTAATAAACTTTAAACGGTGCGAAATAAAATTTCAAGTCCACGGAACAAGCATGGCCGCCTCGAGTCCTCTCCGGCTCCATCTCCGTGATCTACTCACCTGCAAAATGATATGGGAAGGGGTGAGTCACCAAGACTCAGTGTATAAATCCCCAACCCGAAAATGCACCTCATACACAAGATATTAGTAAGACATGCAAATATGCAACCCAAGCTAACCATCCATACTCCTTTTTCTACCCCGTGTGGTACCAAACCACTGGTGGTGCCAAACCACTGGTGACCGAAGTCACAAATATCAAATGATGGAGCCAACCCATCGTGTGGTACCAAACCACTGATGACCATAGGTCACAATATCCACATGTGGTACCAAACCACTGGTGGTGCCAAACCACTGGTGACCGAAGTCACAAATATCAATATGTGGTGCCAAACCACTGGTGGTGCCAAACCACTGGGACTTAGTCACAAATTATATCAACGGTGTGGTCAAAACCACTGGTGGTGCCAAACCACTGGTGACCGAAGTCACAAATATCAAATGATGGGGCCAACCCATCGTGTGGTACCAAACCACTGGTGACAGTCCATAGAGATCATCTCCCTCCTCTCATCAATCCCACCACCATCATGCTCACATATCAAGTATCATTATCCCATATATCATGCATTCATATATAGCATAGCATTTAACAGCATATGATGGCGTACACAACATACAACATAGATCAAGTAATAGGGGACTTACCCGAAATCCAAGCTTATGCCCACAAGGCAAAGTTACTACATGAGAGGTTATATAGCAATATAATAGGCAGTCTATGCTAATAAAGTGTGTAAGAGTTTACACACCTGTTTTCTTGCGAGACTAGCGAATCCCGAGCTATACTAGCAAAATCCCGCGATATAGTTTTCCCCCTACATTCGGCCAACACCCACACTTAAGATCTAATAGCCATTCGGCTATGTTAATAATCCCGCAAAAATATGTAGTGCTCGAAGAACACCTACCTTGAGTGCCGATTTGGTCTTCTACCAAATCCCGAAACTACACTTATTCCCGAGATCGTTGAAATCCCTATATGGCACATATTAGTTCGGCTTAAAGTACAAATCTTTGACAAATGGCCCTTGGCCGAAACTACATGTCACCTTACCAAAACGAAACGAAGTCCCGGGAAGCCACTCCTTCAATGCTCCTTTACGCTTACTACACACAAGAGAGCAAAACTCTTAATGTCTTAAGAACACATTCGACCCACCTTACCAAGGTTTGGACACTTGCATTCGGCACACTCAAAAGGAAAAGAAAGAAAAACAGAATGCTAACTAAAGACACTTACCAACCTTCGAACTAGACAACACTCTATTTTTGGGGGGTTCGGCCTAGCTTGCAAAAGTAGGTTGAATGTTCGGCTACTCCAAATGAAATAGAAGGGAGAAAGAAGAAGCAAATTTCGGTACCCAAATAAGCCTACCTCCAAACCGAAAATACCACCCTAAACCTCCTTCCAAAACCGAACCTCAAGCCCTTGCTCTCTCTCTTTTTCGGCCAAGAACAATATGGTAAGAAAAGAAAACTAATTAGAGAGTTTCGGCCAAGCTCTCCCTTGCCAACTCAAGGCCGACCATGCTCCCCAAGTATGCTTCATCTGGCCAAGAAAAATTTTGTAAGAAGGGCAAAACAAATTGAAGACATTCGGTCATGCTCCTCTTTTTTGTGATAATTTCATCACCCAAAGAATAAACAAAATATTGTTTATTCACTACCCCATCACCATTTAAAAAAAAATAAACTTTGTTTAACAAAGTTCCCATCACCAACCCATCTTCCATGCATAAAATAATAATAATAAACTTACCCATACTCCATCACAAATTAAAAATAAAAGCAGCCACAAGTCACGCCGGCCATAAAATAAATAAAACTGGCCAGATGCTGCCCCCAGGTCTCGAACCCGAGACCTGGAGAAAACTCCCCAAACCTCCAGCCACTCGGCTACTGCGCATTTCATGACATAAACGCATTGAAATTTTCTTTTAAGCTTTCATCCCTTGGCTCCTTCATGCATTAACGCCAAGGCAAAAATAAAATATCCTTGCGCTTCCCTCAGGACTCGAACACGAGTCCTCGTGCCGCAGCCCTCCTATAGCGCCCCTAGCCACTCGGCTAAGGTGCCTATTTGTGACACAAACCCGTCTCAATTCCTTTTAAAGGCTCCCTCGTCTCAACGTCAAAAATCAAAAGTAAAAACACCCCTTGCGTCCATGGTGACTCGAACCTGAGTCCCTACACCCAGGGCCCTTAAGTGGCGCTCCCAAGCCACTTTGCCAGGCCGAACTTCATGCCATAACTTCGCCGAAATTATTATTAAACCCTCCTTCACCTAGCTCTCCTTCAACGCCAAAAATAAAAACTCCCTAACGCGATTCCTGGGGTTCGAACCCCTGTTCTGCCGCACCTTTTAGCTCCCTAGGCAGCGCCCTACCCACTCTACCAGCCACTTCCTTGTGTCATGCTTCGCACCAAAAATTATTTAAAGCTTCCTCACCTTGCTTTCCTCCTCTAAAGCACAAAAAAAAAGGAAATTTCCAGCCCTAAGCCCGACCTAACCCGGGGTTATGACTAGACCATGACATATGCATTTCATTTCTTCGAGCATGCGAAAATTAATAATAAAATAATAAAAAAATAAAATTGAAAACAACCTCCTAATTTAGGATGTTACAGTTCTCCCCCCTTAAAAATAATTTCGTCCCCGAAATTACCTGGATCAGAAGAGTTGGGGGTATTGCTGTCGCATCACATCCTCGGGTTCCCACGTGGCCTCTTCCATACCATGGTTTCGCCATAACACCTTTACCAACGGTACCGACTTCCTCCTCAGAACTTTGACATCTCGATCTAAAATTTGTACCGGCTCCTCCTCAAAAGACAAGTCCGCGTTCACCTCAATATCCGCAATCGGCACGATGTGTGATGGATCTGATCGATAGCGCCTAAGCATTGACACATGGAAAACGTCATGGATCTGACTTAATTCTGCCGGTAACTCAAGCTGGTAAGCTACTGGTCCCACACGTTTCAACACTGTGTACGGCCCGATGAACCTAGGGCTTAGCTTGCCCTTCCGGCCAAACCTCAGTATCTTCTTCCAAGGTGATACCTTCAAGAAGACCTTATCACCCACTGCATACTCCACATCTCTGCGCTTACGATCAGCGTAGGATTTCTGCCTGTTCGACGCCTCCTTTAGACGAGCACGAATTACCCTCACCTTATCTTCTGTCTCTGCCACCAACTCTGGACCCAACATCTGACGTTCACCCAGTTCTGTCCAACAGGTAGGAGTACGGCATTTCCGACCATACAGCACCTCATATGGTGCCATCTGAATACTCGCTTGATAACTGTTGTTATAAGCGAATTCTACCAAAGGTAGGTACTCCTCCCAACTACCACGGAAGTCCAAAACACAGCCTCTTAACATATCTTCCAACACCTGGATCACTCTCTCAGATTGTCCATCAGACTGTGGATGAAAAGCCGTGCTAAAATTTAACTTCGTACCCAACGCCTGATGTAAGGCCTTCCAGAATCTCGACGTGAACCGGGGATCTCTATCTGAGATAATGGACACTGGTACTCCATGCAACCGCACTATCTCAGCTATATACAGCTTGGCTAACCTTTGAAGCGAGTAGTCAGCCCTTACTGGTATGAAATGGGCCGATTTGGTTACCCGATCTACTATCACCCATATTGAGTCTTTCTTACTGGGCGTAAGGGGAAGCCCACTTACGAAATCCATTGTAATCCCCTCCCACTTCCACTGTGGGATCTTTACCGGTTGTAACAGCCCTGATGGCAACTAATGCTCAGCCTTAACTTGCTGGCATGTCAGACACTTGCCCACTAACTCGGTTACTTCCCGTTTAAGACTCGGCCACCAATACTGCTCCCTTAAATCCCGATACATCTTGCTGCCTCCAGGATACATAGCGTATGGGCTGCTATGTGCTTCTTTAAGGATCCGCTGCCTCAACTCATCATCCTTAGGCATACATACTCTCCCCTGAAAATACAACACTCCATTACTACCCAAGCTGAAACCCTCGTCTTCACCATTCTGTACTTGCAACCTCCGAGTACTTAAAACTTCGTCGGTCAACTGCCTCTCTTTAACTTCATTGATCCAAGACGGTTTTATCCACAATTCCGCCAGAAGACTACCATCCTCATAGAGACTTAGGTGAGCAAACATTGCTCGCAAATCTGCCACCACTTTACGACTCAAAGCATCAGCGACTACATTAGCCTTGCTCGGATGGTATTCGATAGAGCAATCGTAGTCCTTCAGCAACTCAATCCACCTCCGCTGCCTCAGATTTAAATCTTTTTGGGTCAAGAGATACTTCAGACTCTTGTGATCCGAGTACACCACCGACTTCTCTCCATACAGATAGTGCCTCCAAATCTTGAAGGCAAAAACCACAGCAGCTAATTCCAAATCATGTGTCGAATAATTACCCTCATGAGGCCTCAACTGCCGTGACGCATAAGCGACTACCTTTCCTTCTTGCATCAACACACACCCTAAACCGGTATGCGATGCATCACAGTACACAGTGAATTCCTTTCCTGACTCAGGCTGAATCAAGACTGGTGCTTCTGTCAAAAACTTCTTTAGTTTGTCGAAACTCTCTTGCTGCTTCTCAGACCACACAAACGGAACTCCTTTTCTCAGCAACTTGGTCAACGGTGCTGCGATTAAGGAGAAATTTTCCATGAATCTTCTGTAATATCCTGCCAATCCCAGAAAACTCTGGATTTCCGTAACCGACTTTGGTGGTTTCCACTCCAATACTGCCTCAATCTTACTAGGATCCACCCTGATCCCATCAGCTGAAACAACATGCCCTAGGAAAGTTACCTCCTTAAGCCAGAACTCGCACTTGCTGAATTTGGCGTACAACTGTTTCTCCCTTAGAACTTGCAGAACTACATGAAGGTGTGCGTCATGCTCCTCTTCAAACTTCGAGTACACCAAAATGTCGTCTATAAACACTATGACGAACCGATCCAGATAGGGTTAGAAAACCCGGTTCATCAAGTCCATAAACGCGGCTGGTGCATTCGTCAAACCGAAAGGCATTACCAAAAACTCGTAGTGCCCATACCGAGTACGGAATGCCGTCTTATAGATATCAGCTTCCTTCACCTTAAGCTGATGATACCCCGACCTAAGGTCGATCTTAGAGAAAACCGATGCACCATTGAGTTGATCAAACAAATCATCAATCCTGGGCAAAGGATACCTGTTCTTTATTGTCAGCTTGTTCAACTGTCGATAGTCTATGTACATCCTCATTGTTCCATCCTTCTTCTTGACAAAAAGCACTGGAGCTCCCCAAGGTGATACACTCGGTCGGATGAATCCTCTATCTAGCAACTCCTAGATCTGTGCCTTCAACTCCACTAATTCTTTCGGTGCCATCCGATACGGAGCTATAGATACTGGCGCAGTTCCGGGTAACAAATCTATACCAAACTCAACCTCACGATCAGGAGGTAGACCCGGGAGTTCTTCTGGAAACACATCAACATACTCCCTTACAGTCCGGACATCTCTAATAGCTGTATCCTTAGCTTCCAAAGCACGCACATGCACTACATATGGCTCACAACCTTTCCTAACCATCTTTTCCGCCTTCAATGCCGAAACCAAATTAGATAGGTAATTTCTCCTCTTACCTATCATTACTACCTCATCTCCTTTCACGGTCTTTAACACCATGCGCTTAGCTGCGCAATCAAGGCTAGCCTGATATTTTACTAGCCAATCCATCCTGAGAATCAGATCGAACTCCCTAAAAGGTAGTTCCATCAGGTCAGCCAAGAACACGACCCCTTGGAGTTCTAGGGGTACATCCCTATAGAGTTTATTTACTTCTACAGAGTGACCCAGAGGGCTTAACACAGCCATCTTCTTAGAAATAAGCTCAAAGTCTAAGTTCAGAGTTTCCACTACGCTACTTGCAATGTATGAGTGAGTCGAGCCAACATCAGTCAAGGTGATATAGGGTACTCCAAAGATCAAAAACATATCGGTTATGACGTCTGGTGCGTCGCCCTCCTCTTGACGCCTCGCGGTATAGACCAAACCAGGTTGCCTAGCCTTATTACCACCGGTACCTCCACTCGATGTCCCACGACCTCTGCCAGCACCATTACCTCCCCTTCCTGCACCACGACCTCTCGGCGGCTGTTGGTTATCCCTCCTATTCAGTGGACATTCCTGACCCTCAGACCTCAGCCTAGCTACCTTTTTCGGACAGTCCCTAACTCGATGTGTCATGGATCCACATTCGAAGCATCCCCGATTACCATTCTGGCACTCCCCCGCATGAGACTTTCCACACTGAGCACACCGTGGCGGCCATTGAGTATTAGCAGCAGCAGCAGGCCTAGCAGCTTGATCCGACCCGCCATATCTTGCCCTCTTCTGCTGATTCCCAGAAAACCCCGAAGATCCGGAGCTCCTCTTGTTCCAGCTCCTATCCTGATTCCATCTAAAAGACTGTCTTACCCCTTCAGCAACTTTAGCCTTCTCTACTAGAACAGCGAACTCCCGTTCCTGTTGCGGAGCTATCATCATCCTCAGCTCATCCCGCAGCCCATCCTCGAATCTGACACAGCGTTCATATTCAGTACCCACAATACCACGAGCATACCTACTCAAACGGAGAAATTCAGCCTCATACTCTGCCACCGTCTTATTACCCTGAACCAGGTTCAAGAAAGCCTTTCGTTGCGCATCCACGTAGCTAGCTCCTATATATTTCCTTTGGTAGGCTGCCCTAAAGAATTCCCATGTGAGATCCTCCGCCATCGCTCCGTCCCTTACGGTGAGCCACCACTGGTATGACTCATCCCGAAGTAGAGAGATTATACCCTTCAGTTTTTCCTCAGCTGTAAAATCCAGGTCATCCATGATCCTCTCAGTTGATTCCAGCCAATATTCTACCGTACTGGGGGCTACACCTGATACACCTCGAAATATCTCCGCTCCATTTACTCGGAGTCGCTCAGGTATAGATTTTCGAGCTCCTGTACCTCTACCTGCCTCAGCCATCATTTCTAAAACTCGCAGCATAGCCTGCGATACTGACTCGCCCCCCGTCTGATCTTGTCGTCCAACACCAAAAGTTGGGGTGGTGGAGGTGGTATTTCATTATCAGATCCCTGGCCCGACCTAACGGGTTCTGACACCGCCATCCGACCTCTACCGCGTCCCCGACGGCCGCGACCTCTAGAACTCATCTCTTATCACGCGATGTGTCTTAAAAAGTTTTATGAGTTAGCCATTGTTCCATTGATCATTGGCGAAGAAATTTTTATGAACGAAGTTTAGAAGTTGTTCCTTCGATCAAACAAGTTTCAAGTCTTCTATTCTAATTCAAAGACACACATTCACTTATTCTATCACCTTTTTGCCCAATTTCTATCCCGGGGGTATTTTCGTCATTTGCCCTACAGGGGTATTTTGGTAATAAACTAGGGTAAATTTGTAATGTTTCAATAATTCCGAGGTATTGCAAAACTTTGAGGGTTCTCTTTAGAAATTTGTTTTCCAATTTGGTAGTGTTGCGAAAATTTTAAAAACCGGGGTTATTTTGGTACTTTTGTAAATTAGGGGCAATTTTGTAAATTTCCAAAATCATGGCAATTTTGATATTTGCAAATTAAGGGTTTTGGATATGCTTGTAAAAATTTTGTCGAATTTGGGGGTAGCTTAGTAATTTTAGAAACCAGGGGCATTTTTGTAATTTTACCCATAAGGGTATTTTTGAAATCTCCATAAATCAAAATTTTTCCGAAATTTTTTGTAAAATAGTCCTCACAAGTTAAAAGGGTAGTTTTTAAGAGTTTTAAAACTAGAGTTTTTATAAAAATATGGCTAGTTCCCTTTCGGTTTTTAGTAATTGGGTTTAGCCTATGAACAAGTCCTCACGGTTAGGGTGAACCGAAGCTACGCACCAGGTAGGATTCCTGCGAAGAGGAGGTGAGTCGCTAGGACTGCTTAAAAACCAGGCTCTTCCGGATCCAATCCTAGACATGCGCACTATGGTTGCCACATCCTAACTCGGCGACTTAGTCATAGGTTTGTTTAATTAGGCAATTAAAGATCTTATGCGATTGTTGGGGTAAACTAGTCCTAGGGTTCACATACCTTTCATACTATCTACGTTCCCTTTCTACCCCTTTACAGATAATTCACACAGAGGTTAGAAATACTTACCCGAGCGGATTGGTGCTGGAGACTCGATGCCAAGTTGTTCAAAACAAAACCATTTTCATAATATTTCACAGAGGCCTATCAAGAATACATTTTTGGGCCTTGGGCCCCCCACAGCTGAGTTTTAAACCTGGCTCTGATACCAATTATGTAACACCCCAAACCCGGCCCACGAGTCTTGACCGGATCTGGTATGTCACGGAGTAAAAACGTTTTGAAGGATTTGGATTAACAGTGGAAATTCAAAAATTTGCTGAGGTTATAACACGGTGTTTGCTAAAACTAAGGTGGGTTGATTTGATAAACACGATTGAGTTGAAACCTTTTTCCTTTGAAACCATTTGATCATTTAAATTTTTAGAAACATCGGAGTTTTCGTTAAACTTGGTAAATTATGCTACCCGATGGTAACATCTTTGAAAACGCGTACGAGTACTTATTTTGAAAACGTTACTTTTAACTGATTTGCTTAACAGTTTATAAGTTCATTAGTAATATAATAGAATAAAGTAAAAGC
Source organism: Gossypium australe (assembly GCA_005393395.2). NCBI lineage: Eukaryota > Viridiplantae > Streptophyta > Magnoliopsida > Malvales > Malvaceae > Gossypium > Gossypium australe. Next base: position 24,427,048 of record CM016616.1, on the reverse strand, counting down.
AACTACTTAAACATACGAATAATAATAAGCGGCCATATTACAACCCAATCGAAATTTAGTAAGTAATAAACTTTAAACGGTGTGAAATAAAATTTCAAGTCCACGGAACAAGCATTGCCGCCTCGAGTCCTCTCCGGCTCCATCTCCGCGATCTACTCACCTGCAAAATGATATGGGAAGGGGTGAGTCACCAAGACTCAGTGTATAAATCCTCAACCCGAAAATGCACCTCATACACAAGATATTAGTAAGACATGCAAATATGCAACCCAAGCTAACCATCCATACTCCTTTTTCTACCCCGTGTGGTACCAAACCACTGGTGGTGCCAAACCACTGGTGACCGAAGTCACAAATATCAAATGATGGGGCCAACCCATCGTGTGGTACCAAACCACTGATGACCATAGGTCACAATATCCACATGTGGTACCAAACCACTGGTGGTGCCAAACCACTGGTGACCGAAGTCACAAATATCAATATGTGGTGCCAAACCACTGGTGGTGCCAAACCACTGGGACTTAGTCACAAATTATATCAACGGTGTGGTCAAAACCACTGGTGGTGCCAAACCACTGGTGACCGAAGTCACAAATATCAAATGATGGGGTCAACCCATCGTGTGGTACCAAACCACTGGTGACAGTCCATAGAGATCATCTTCCTCCTCTCATCAATCCCACCACCATCATGCTCACATATCAAGTATCATGATCCCATATATCATGCATTCATATATAGCATAGCATTTAACAGCATATGATGGCGTACACAACATACAACATAGATCAAGTAAAAGGGGACTTACCCGAAATCCAAGCTTATGCCCACAAGGCAAAGTTACTACATGAGAGGTTATATAGCAATATAATAGGCAGTCTATGCTAATAAAGTGTGTAAGAGTTTACACACCTGTTTTCTTGCGAGACTAGCGAATTCTCGAGCTATACTAGCAAAATCCCGCGATATAGTTTTCCCCCTACATTCGGCCAACACCCACACTTAAGATCTAATAGCCATTCGGCTATGTTAATAATCCTGCAAAAATATGTAGTGCTTGAAGAATACCTACCTTGAGTGCCGATTTGGTCTTCTACCAAATCCCGAAACTACACTTATTCCCGAGATCGTTGAAATCCCTATATGGCACATATTAGTTCGGCTTAAAGTACAAATCTTTGACAAATGGCCCTTGGCCGAAACTACATGTCACCTTACCAAAATGAAACGAAGTCCCGGGAAGCCACTCCTTCAATGCTCCTTTATGCTTACTACACACAAGAGAGCAAAACTCTTAATGTCTTAAGAACACATTCGGCCCACCTTACCAAGGTTTGGACACTTGCATTCGGCACACTCAAAAGGAAAAGAAAGAAAAACCGAATGCTAACTAAAGACACTTACCAACCTTCAAACTCGACAACACTTTATTTTTGGGGGGGTTCGGCCTAGCTTGCAAAAGTAGGTTGAATGTTCGGCTACTCCAAACGAAATAGACGGGAGTAAGAAGAAGCAAATTTCGGCACCCAAATGAGCCTACCTCCAAACTGAAAATACCACCCTAAACCTCCTTCCAAAACCGAACCTCAAGCCCTTGCTCTCTCTCTTTTTTGGCCAAGAACAATATGGCAAGAAAAGAAAACTAATTGGAGAGTTTCGGCCAAGCTCTCCCTTGCCAACTCAAGGCCGACCATGCTCCCCAAGTATGCTTCATCTGGCCAAGAAAAATTTTGTAAGAAGGGCAAAACAAATTGAAGACATTCGGCCATGCTCCTCTTTTTTGTGATAATTTCATCACCCAAAGAATAAACAAAATATTGTTTATTCACTTACCCATCACCACCCCATCACCATTTAAAAAAAAATAAACTTTGTTTAACAAAGTTCCCATCACCAACCCATCTTCCATGCATAAAATAATAATAATAAACTTACCCATACTCCATCACAAATTAAAAATAAAAGCAGCCATCAAGCTTAGCTCCAAGCATTTAAGTGCCCATGCAGCCACAAGTCACGCCGGCCATAAAATAAATAAAACTGGCTAGATGCTGCCCCCAGGTCTCGAACCCGAGACCTGGAGAAAACTCCCCAAACCTCCAGCCACTCGGCCACTGCGCATTTCATGACATAACGCATCGAAATTTTCTTTTAAGCTTTCATCCCTTGGCTCCTTCATCCATTAACGCCAAGGCAAAAATAAAATATCCTTGCGCTTCCCTCAGGACTCGAACGCGAGTCCTCGTGCCGCAGCCCTCCTATAGCGCCCCTAGCCACTCGGCCAAGGCGCCTATTTGTGACACAAACCCGTCGCAATTCCTTTTAAAGGCTCCCTCGTCTCAACGTCAAAAATCAAAAGTAAAAACACCCCTTGCGTCCATGGTGACTCGAACCTGAGTCCCTACACCCAGGGCCCTTAAGTGGCGCTCCCAAGCCACTTTGCCAGGCCAAACTTCATTTCATAACTTCACCGAAATTATTATTAAACCCTCCTTCACCTAGCTCTCCTTCAACGCCAAAAATAAAAACTCCCCAATGCGATTCCTGGGGTTCGAACCCCTGTTCTGCCGCACCTTTTAGCTCCCTAGGCAGCGCCCTACCCACTCTACCAGCCACTTCCTTGTGTCATGCTTCGCACCAAAAATTTTTTAAAGCTTCCTCACCTTGCTTTCCTCCTCTAAAGAACAAAAAAAAAAAAAAGGAAATTTCCAGCCCTAAGCCCGACCTAACCCGGGGTTATGACTAGACCATGACATATGCATTTCATTTCTTTGAGCATGCGAAAATTAATAATAAAATAATAAAAAAATAAAATTGCAAACAACCCCCTAATTTAGGATGTTACACTTTTAGAAACTAACTTAGTTAGTTTCCCAATTTGATCCTTAAGACCTTGAATTGATGCTTGCTGATTGTTCAATATTGTTTCAGTATTTTGGAGACGGGTTTCTGACACCTCGATAGATTTTGTCAGCACTTCTTCAAGGTTTGGCTTCTTTTCTTGTGGGTAGGATTGGTGTCTTTGGTTTCTTTGACTACCCCACGAGAAATTTGGATGGTTCCTCCAACCTGAATTGTAAGTGTTACTATAAGGGTTATTTTGAGGTATAGAATTGTTACCTATATAGTGAACTTGTTCGTTTTCAGCGCTCGGGTTGTAAGGCGGATATTTTGTGTTGTTCATCCAATCTCCATTCATGTTGCACTGCATAATTGGATGTACCTGCAAAGAATCACATAAACCATCAATCTTCTTATTTAAAAGTTCTACCTGATTTGATAGCATGGTTACTGCGTCGAGGTTGAAAACACTAGCTGCTTTTGTTGGCTTGGTCCTTATGACTTACCACAGATAGTTATTCAGTGACATCTCTTCAATAAATTCGTAGGCAGCCTCAGGTGTTTTGTTATTCAAGGTTCCGCCGGCGGCTGAATCAATCAATTGCCTAGTTGAAGGTTCACACCATTGTAAAAAGTTTGGACCTGTAGCCACAAGGGTAATCCATGGTGTGGGCACCTTCTCAATAGATCTTTATATCTCTCCCATGCATCATAAGGTGTTTCTAAATCCATCTGTACAAAAGAAGAGATATCATTCATTAACTTGACCGTTTTAGCTGGCGAAAAATATTTTAATAAAAATTTTTCGGTCATTTGTTCCCATGTAGTGATTGATCCTCGTGGAAGAGAATTAAACCACTGTTTGGCTTTATTCCTCGAAGAAAAGGGAAATAACCGAAGACAGATGGCATCATCAGAAACGCCATTTATTTTGAAGGTATCGCAAAATTCTAGGAAATTTGCCAAGTGATTATTTGGATCTTCATCCTGCAAACCATCAAACTGAACAAATTGTTGTATCATCTGAATTGTGTTAGGTTTCAGTTCAAAATTATTTGCACAATAGCAGGTCTAACAATACTTGACTCAGTTCTTGTTAAATTAGATTTAGCATAATCATACATAGTTTGAGGAGCATGATGTTCGGCTGCCTCTGAAGGTAGTGGATTATTCTCAGCCATCTCTTCGGTGGTATTAATTTCGACTTCTTGCTCTTCTTCTATGTAATTTAAGCTTCGCCTTATTTCTCTACGAGTTTTACGAACAATACCTTCAATATCACTGTCATAAATTAGGGGTCCTGTCGGGTTCCTTCTAGTCATAAACTAGAGGTACCTGCCAGAAGAAAAGAAGAAAATTAGAAAAGTTAAAAGCAAAACAAAATAAAAGTAAATTGCAAAAATAAAAATGGCTAAAGTAATAAAAATTGAGCGTTCTTAATATTTTAGATCCCCGGCAACGGCGCCAAAAACTTGATCGTGTGTTAGAGTCTTAAAAATTTATAAAAAGAATGATTGAGCCTAGAAACTAACTCTGACAACGACTGAGGCAAGCGCACCTATCGAACAGTAGTATAGTTAGTGGCAAGACCGGATTGTCAAACCCAGAGGAACCAAAAGTACTACTACTAACTTTCTTTTTATTATTTAGCCTAAGATAAAAGTGAATTTTTTATTTAATCTAAAAGTAACTAACAACTAAGCTAAAGATGCAAAGACAAAGAGAAGGAATTGGGGAAAATACTTGTGGGAAAAACCAATTGATTGAGACAATACCCGAGGAAGAATCCACCTAGACTTCACTTGTTATTTAACTCTGAACCAGACGATTTATTCACTTGACTTGATCCATAGGATTCCCTACTTTATATTAATACCTCTCTTGAGGCTACTAACATCTAACCCTAGGTTGATTAATTGAAATCTCTTTCTAATTAAAACCCCTAGAATTCCATTAACTCGATCTATGGACTCCCATATTAGGTTTGACCCTAATCCAGCAGATTTTCATCATCCTATCTCTAGGGTTGTAATCGCTGAAATCAGAGTTTTAAATTTATAATGAATGAGATCGAACCTGGAAACTAACTCTGACAACGATTAAAGGCAAGTGTACCTATCGAACAGTAGTATAGCTTAGGCAAGACCGGATTATCGAACCCAAAGGAACTAAAAGTACTAATACTAACTTTTTTTTATTTTTTAGCCTAAAATAAAGTGAAGTTTCTTTAATCTAAATTAACAACTACTAAGCTAAAGATGCGAAGACAAAAAGAACGAATTGAGAAATAACTTGAAGGAAAACTCAGTTGATCACGATGATACCCTCAGGAAGAATCCATCTAGACTTCACTTGTTATCTAACACAGAACTATACGATTTATTCACTTAGTTTGATCCGTAGGACTCCCTAACGTATATTAAACCCTCTCTCGAGGTTAATTAGCGGAAATCTCTTTCTCGAATAATAACCCCCTAGAATAGCAGTAAATGGATCTATGGATTCCCATATTAGGTTTCACCCTAATCTGGCAAAATCTCGTCACGCTATCTCTAGGCGTGCGATCAACTCTGCTTAATTATGCTAGATCTAATCTTAGACGGGGTCTATTCCTCCTCCACCTAAGCACACCAAATTTGGATTAAGCACACATAATTAAGAACAAACTAAGTATTTATCATACAATTCAGAAAACAATAACAAGATTCATCTAGGTTTCATCCCCTTTAGGTATCTAGAGGATTTAGTTCATAACAAATAAAGAAAACATCTCAAGAGAAAAGATAAAACAAAACATAAGAAATCCCTAAAACTCCCTGAAGGAATTGAAGGAGAAATCTGTCGTCTTGAGTAGAATTCCGACTTCTTGGGATGGATCAACTGGCTAACTTCGAGCGATTCCCACAACTCTGACTTTTCGGCTTGGCTCTTTAGCCTAGCTTCATCCCCCGTTCCGGCTTCTGCCGAACTCTCCTTTCAAGTTGCCCCATTGGGTGTTTATATAGACTTTGTGATGCCTTGCTTGGCCCTTAAGTATTCTAATTTAAGTAGAATTCCTACTAGGGTGTTTGAACAGGCTTCGGAATGTGTTTCTTTGCCTCCAAGTATCCTTTCCTGAATGAAATTGCTCTTTCCAGCGATAGGGACACGGACATGGCACACGCCTGTATGGATCGACTTCAGGCCGTGTTCGGGTCTGTTTATGGAGGCAAGGCCGTGTGAATCATGGTCAGGCTGTGTTCTAGCTGATCCATGAGGCACGGCCGTGTGGCTTGAAGTCTAGGCCGTGTCAATTTCGTGAATTGGCCCATTCAGCCCGTTTTAAGCCCGTTTCTCATTCTTTTCATCCTCGGGTGCTTTCCTGGGTATAAGACATGAAAAGAATGGATTAAGAGCACCTTTTTATATCAATCGGGGCTTAAATTATCCAAAAGCATACTAAATGTGGAATTAAAATATGTTGCTTTTACGGTTTATCAAAGACCCCCACACTTAAGCTTTTGCTTGTCCTCAAGAAAAATTCTCAAGTCACAATTAAAACAAACTTCCTCGATTCATAATATTCATCAATAGTGTTTCATCATAATTCATAGATAATTCATTCATGGATAATTCAACTCAAAGAGTCCTAAAGATTCAAACAATCAAAGTCATAATTTTTATAGTATGAAAACTTAGGTGTTTCCCTTTACCTGAATAATTACCTCTGATTCAAAATCGACAAGAATTGACATCCTCACTAAAGATTTACTCAAACCACTCGAAGTGTTTAAGGTTCAAAAATTAAGCACTCAAAAGTCAAACATGAAAAGTTAATCCCATAGGCTTGTATGAAAATCAAATCTCCACCACTAAAATATGAGATGATACACAAATCAAAAGGTCTTTACAGGGTTGTAATGGGGCTTGGGTTAAAGGTGTGGATAAAGGCTGAATTAGAAGGTTAGAATCGAGATTGACTTGATAAATTACTTAACTAGAAACAACGAACTAATAAAGAACAATTACATCAATTGCAAACTTGTCATACTAATAATAATACTCTAATACGAGCTTTCTTCTTCAATAATTGGCATTCAAGCGTATAAGCTCATTCACAACTAATAATGAATATAATTTGCTATTTTTTTTAAGAACAAATCAAGTAATGAATTCAACTACTGGAATAATATGATTAGGCAACTGACCAAATCAAATCTTGATATAAGGGTAGTCAAAAAGAATGGTGATAACAAATACAAAGGGTTTTGGGTTAATATTAGTGGGTGAGTCAATAAAAAGGGTTGTTAGGATCAACGGGGTTCACTAGGGGTTAATTATGAAGGTAGGCTTTTTTAATGAAGTAAGTGGGTTAAAACCTAGGTGCCTTTATCATCTCGGTATATCAAATCATAGGTGTGGTCTCAACATGTATAATCAATGCAAGTTCTAGAATAACAAATCAATGTTGACACACTCATAATAAAAAAAATGAGCACGAAAAAGAATGTATGCTCTAAAAGGCTCAAAACCTCACAAAAATTATGGGTATTTGATGTTAACCTCGTAAATTTCAAACTTCAAGGTAACATTCAGATTCAGGTAGACAACCTAAAAAAGAATTTAATTTTTGAAAAATAGACTTATCATGCTTGATTCTCTAGTATCCTTCAAATTTAATCATCAATGCACAATTATCAATGACTTAATCCAAAACATATCAATAAAAATCATAAATCAGGGAAATTTCATTCTAATCATAATATGAGAAACTTTACTTTTAAACAAGGCATAATTTAGGGATTTTTCAAATAATACTATAGTTAACCCCCCACACTTAAGTTGTACATTGCCCTCAATGTACAAAGATAGATAATGTCAAAATAATCATAAAATCATAAGATAGGGAGAGAAGTGAAACTTCCTAAATTATGGATGAGATCCTTGGAGGAGGTGGGAAATACGTTGGGGCTAAATGTGGGGTAGCATCTTGAAGCATTTGAAATTGAATCCTCGAAGTAGCTGGTGTGATTTTATTGTATCCTAGGCTAAATCTAAATAGCATGAAGAATAAGAAGAAAATAATAAAGAAAATAAAATAATAATAATAAAAAAATAAAAGTGAATAATGAAAAATGAAAAATGAAAAAAGAACGATATCGGGAAAAAGGAAAAGAAGAAGGGGGTTTGAATAGAGATGCATTCCACACCCGTGTTTCTTCCTATGGTGCCCACACGGCCACGGCCACGGCCGTGTGCAAGGCCGTGTGATATAGAAATCTGTTCTTTGGTTAGTTTATAGTTAGGTGCTAAAAGGAAAAAATAAAAGTAAAAATAAAAAATAGAAAAAATAAAAAATGTAGAAATTAATAGGTTAGTGCTCGGGTTGCCTCCCGAGAAGCGCTCGTTTAAAGTCTTGAGCTAGACTTACCTCTTATTCGTATGGTCATGGTGGTTTGAGGAGGTGAAAATCCTTTCTCATGGGATCAATTCGGTTGTGGATGTATAGTTTAAGTCGAGTAATGTTTACCTCAAAAGTGTTGAAATTAGGATTGCTTACCTCGACTTTGCTGTATAGGAAGACATTAAGTACCTTAAAAGTGATTTCTTCGTTTGCCTTGAGGTCTGAATTGGTGATTCGAGGGTCTTCCTTATTGAACAATACCTGATCCCCTATTTTGAAGTGATTTATTGTTCCTATCAGCTCGTCTGGGGTTTCCTTCGGTTTCACTTCGTGTGGTTCCGGTTCTACTTTAAATTATGTTTTCCACTCTTCTAGTTTGTCGACCCTAAGGCTTCGTTCCTCATCTAATTCTTATTTTTTGGCACGAGGTTTAAGATCTAGCTCAGGTAGGTGATTTCGAGATGATTCCTATAAAGAAGGTTGAACCAAATGGTTATCAATAAAATTAATGTTCGTACCTTTATTACTCGATGTCCTAGTTGGGTCAAGAGCTTAGAGAGTGATTGTTTCGTCGTCTACACGAAGTGTGAGTTCACCGAATTCTTCCTCTGTGTGGTCTTTCTTTATTGTATCGGGATATGGCACACGAGGTTGGTATTCTGTAATTGCTGGTTTTGGTATATCATGGCACACCTCAACCTTACCTTCACTTACCACAGGTTCTTCCCTTGTGTTTGGTACGTCTAACCCTTCACTATCGTAAATGGCTTGATTTTGCTCTCTCGGGTTAGTTTCAGTATTACTTGGTAGACGTCCTTACGGTCTTTCTGCCATTAGCTTTGCGAGTTGTTCGACTGCATTAGTGACTTCCTTGACTGACTTAGTAAGTTCCCCAACTCGATTCTTGTTGCTTTTAAGTGTTTTCTCAGTTTCTTGGAAGCGATTTTCTGTGGCTGCCATGAATTTTGTCAGCATCTCTTCAATGTTCGACTCATCTTCTTGTTGGTGAGGTGGTTGTTGAAAATCTGGATGAAGTTTCGGTCTTTGGCTATTTTGATCATCCCACGAGAAATTGGGATGGTACCTCCAACCTGCATTATAAGTGTCATTATAAAAATTATTTTGTGGTCTACAATAGTTACCCGTATAGGGAGCTTGCTCGTTTTCCATGCCATATCCGTAGGTTGGGTACTCAGGATTCGCTACGCCTCCTAAATCATATTGTATTTCTAGGTGTACCTGCGAGAGACTATTCAAACCATCAATCTTTTTATTCATCATCTCTAACTGATTAGATAACTTGGTGACCACGTCGAGGTTGAAAACACTGGTTGCTTTAGTAGGAATTGTCCCCATGCCTTGCCACTAATAATTATTCAATGCCATCTTTTCCATAAACTAAAATTTTTTGCCAAAAGCAAAATAGAGCAAAAATTAGCAAAGTAAATAAAAATAAAAATAAAAAAATAATAATGAAAATAAATTGCAATAACAAATGGCTAAAGTAATAAAAATAGAGTGTTCTTAATATTTTAGTTCGGCGGCAACGGCGCCAAAAACTTGATCGCTGAAATCAGAGTTTTAAATTTATAATGAATGAGATCGAACCTGGAAACTAACTCTGACAACGATTAAAGGCAAGTGTACCTATCGAACAGTAGTATAGCTTAGGCAAGACCGGATTGTCGAACCCAAAGGAACTAAAAGTACTAATACTAACTTTCTTTTTATTATTTAGCCTAAAATAAAGTGCAGTTTCTTTAATCTAAATTAACGACTACTAAGCTAAAGAGGCGAAGACAAAAAGAACGAATTGAGAAATAACTTGAAGGAAAACTCAGTTGATCATAACGATACCCTCAGGAAGAATCCACCTAGACTTCACTTGTTATCTAACACTGAACCATACGATTTATTCACTTAGTTTGATCCATAGGACTCCCTAACGTATATTAAACCCACTCTCGAGGCGAATAACATCTAACCCTAGGTTAATTAGAGGAAATCTCTTTCTCGAATAATAACCCCCTAGAATAGCAGTAAATCGATCTATGGATTCCCATATTAGGTTTCACCCTAATCCGGCAAAATCTCGTCACGCTATCCCTAGGCGTGCGATCAACTCCGCTTAGTTATGCTAGATCTAATCTTAGGCGGGGTATATTTCTCCTCCACCTAAGCACATCAAATTTGGATTAAGCACACATAATTAAGAACAAACTAAGTATTTATCATATAATTCAGAAAACAATAACAAGATTCATCTAGGTTTCATCCCCTTCAGGTACCTAGAGGATTTAGTTCATAACAAATAAAGAAAACATCTCAAGAGAAAAGATAAAACAAAACATAAGAAATCCCTAAAACTCCCTGAAGGAGTTGAAGGAGAAATCCACCGTTTTGAGTAGAATTTTGGCTTCTTGGGATGGATCAACTGGCTAACTTTGAGCGATTCCCACAACTCTGACCTTTTCGGCTTGGCTCTATAGCCTAGCTTCATCCCCTGTTCCAGCTTCTGCCGAACTCTCCTTTCAAGTTGCCCCCTTGGGTGTTTATATAGACTTTGTGATGCCTTGCTTGGCCCCTAAGTATCCTAATTTAAGTAGAATTCCTACTAGGGTGTTTGAATAGGCTTTGGAATGTGTTTCTTTGCCTCCAAGTATCCTTTCCTGAATGAAATTGCTCTTTCCAGCGATAGGGACACGACCATGGCACACGCCAGTATGGATCGACTTCAGGCGGTGTTCGGGTCTATTTTTGGAGGCACGGTCGTGTGAATCGTGGGCAGGCTGTGTTCTAGCTGATCCATGAGGCACAGCCATGTGGCTTGAAGTCCAGGCCGTGTTGATTTTGTGAATTGGCCCATTTGGCCCGTTTTAAGTCTGTTTCTCATTCTTTTCATCCTCGGGTGCTTTCGTGGGTATAAGACATGAAAATAAAGGATTAAGAGCACCTTTTTATATCAATCGAGGCTTAAATTATCCAAAAGCATACTAAATATTGGATTAAGATATGTTGCTTTTACGGTTTATCAGGTTGCGATCAACTCCGCTTAATTATGCTAGATTTACTCTTAGGCAGGGTCTATTCCTCCTCTGCCTAAGCACATCAATACTTGAATCAATATCCTGAAATATTAAAACAAGAATTAAGAACACATAATTAAGAACAAATCAAGTATTTATTATATAGTTCAGAAAATAATAACAAGATCCGTCTTAGGTTTCATCCCCCTCAGGTATTTGAGGGTTTAGTTCATAATAATAAAAGAATACATCTTAGAAGAAAATATGAAACAAAACATAAGAAAAACCCTAAAACCCCCTAAAGGAATTAAAGGGAAGATCCTCCGTCTTGAGTATAACTCCGGCTTCTTGAGATGAATCAACTGGCTTTCTTCGAGTAAATTTCACAATTCTGGCCTCTCTGGCTTGGCTCTTCGGCCTAACTGGACGCGCCCACATAGGTCATACTTAGGGTGTTTATATAGGCTTTTAGAATTTATTTCTTTGCCTCTAATTACCTTAATCTGAATGAAACTCTTCTTTGTCACGTCAGGGACACGTCCATGGCAGACGCCCATGTGAATTGTGGCCAGGCCGTGTTCGGGTCTGTTAATGAGGCACGGTCGTGTGGCTTGGGCCCAGGCCATGTTGATTTCATACTTTGGCCCATTTTCTCCGTTTTTGGCCCGTTTCTCATTCTTTTCATTTTCCGGTACTTTCCTAAGTATAAAACATGAAATTAATGGATTAGGAGCACCAGATTCCACAATTCAAGGCTTAAATCATCCAAAAGTATGCTAAATGTGGGATTAAAATATGTATATATTACGGTTTATTAATGGTTGTCATGCTTAGCTGCCAGAACGAAGGAGATTTTGGCGTTTGGACAAGCTAAGTTGGCAAGGACGAAGGACTTAATGTGAGTTTATGTACTCTGACTTTGGGTGATTGATGATATTACGATGTTTGAATGATTTGTGTTTGTGTCTATTCTGAATTGTCTGAATCTGTTGATGTGTATTAAAATGGTGAATGAGCATGCTGAGTATGCATAACACTGTGTGAGTATGTACACTAGATGTTAAATGATTATGGATTTACGAAGTAATCAATGGCGTACTGTATGTTATAATAATATGCACAATGACTTGCGTGAAATGCATGTTTGTTATATGCGGAGTATGGAAGGAGTCACTTTGATTGGTTCGTGAAGATAGGAATTTTGGTAAAACGAAGGGATAGACTGATCGAAAGGGGATATACAAAAGTTTGGCAGCATCTTGGAACGATTATCTATTGGTCCTTCGGGGTGACACCTCGAAAGGGGTTTATTGACTATTCGAAATAAGAAGCCCATGGTTAGGCATGACATGATCTAGTGGCGAATTGGCACATCTTGGGACAAAAATGGAGTCCACTAGGATGATGAACAGGAAGCCTATTAGGGCATAAATAGGGAGGTTATAGTATGACTCATGTGGTGAGTAGGCTAAAAAAATGATCGTGGTGCATTTGAAAATGTGGGTAAGCGTGCTAAATAGAGGAACCCGCCAAAATATAGAGGTAAGAGGAACGGGTGTAGGTGTATTAAACTCGACATATGTAAAGAAAGGGGTATTTTCTTCAAAGTATTCAAGTATCTGCCAATGTTTGGCCAGTAAACTAGTATTGGGAGTGATAAAGCGATATGATTAGACAAAATTTAATCCTAAGAACCCGTGGGTAAAGAGGTCACTAGAAACAAGGAAAGTTCGCTTAGTACCTTCATAAAAAGAGAAGTTGCCAAAGATTTTCTTGGGTGTAAAATTTGCCAGGGATTTATAAAGATAGAAGATATCCATCATGGCTATCTAGTATGGGAAGGTCTATTGGGCACTATCAAATATGGAAATATGCCAGAGACGATCTACAAACAAGGTAGCTCGTTAAGAACTATCTGTTAACGAGAGTCTCTTAGAAAATAGTCTGACGTCGGAAAGGTATTATGGAACTGTCTTATAGGTACAAGTTCGCAAAGGAAGAGGGTGCTTAAACATCAGTCAACTATCATATCTAATGAAGGTATCATTAAATGGGTGGCCTAAAAAGGATAGTTCTATGCAATATGGTAAGTCCTAAGAAGGTAATTGATGGGGTATTGCAATAATTCCATATTAAGTTAGTATGGAATGATGAGTGTAACACCCCTTACCCGTGTCCAACACCGGGACAGGATACGAGGCATTACCGTACTTAACCCTACTTGAACATGAAGTATTGGGCTATAAATTTCCTTCCAACTTAAAACTTCTCCTTCTTGATTATATCATACATATCATGGGCCAACGAGGCCTTAAACATACATCTGGAAGGTTTCGGAGTTCAACTGAAAACTTTTACATTCTTTGAAAATTTTTGCCTATACAGGGGTCACACGCCCGTGTAGGTAGGCCGTGTGGTTGCACACGCCCATGTCCCTAGCCCGTGTAGAATTTATTTTTTTATTTCGAACCTACAGGGGTTTTCACATGGCCGGACACACGCCCGTGTCAATGGCCCGTGTCCTTCACACAGCCTAGACACGCCCGTGTCCTCACCCGTGTGTGAAAACTAGGGGTGTTCTGTTTATGACGTCAACAACCCCTTAAGGAGCACACGGCTTAAGCACACGCCCGTGTGCTGGCCCGTGTGATAAATTTAATTCTCACATTTAAATGTAGGGGACATACAGCCTATCAACACACCCATAGAGGTTGACCGTGTGTCACACACGGCCTAGACACACGCCTGTGTGTCTACTCGTGTGGACACTTAGAGGCTACTTTCCAAGCCAATTGTCACCCTGAAACATCAACACACTTATATCAACTCAAGTAATACATAACATGGCCTTTATACACTATGAATAACCCTTGAAAGATCACTTGTAGAATTCATGAAACTCATCATCAATAAGATATGAAACTTAACAAATATTAACCAATTTCTTTGGCTATATACAAAAAGGATAGTAACCTTAATAGCCAACACTTTGGCTCCCAATATTATATAACTCAAAATGACACAATCCCTATACATGCCATACTTAAAACCAAACAACTTGGCTATACCAAAATAATTATTGATAGTGTGATTCGAGCTCCGACGTCTATGATCCCCGAGCTAGCTTGGCGAAAATACAAGGAAGAAAGAAAAGAGAGAAGTAAGCATATAGCTTAGTAAGTTTGCATGAAATTCATATAGCAACATATTTGCTCATAATAACTCATCCATCATGAAACAAGGGCAATATAAATCTCAAGTGCTTGAGCTTACTTACTCATGCTTACCCTTTCTTATCACATATTACATAATAATTTCATACCTGTATTTTAATCATGGCACCAGAATCACTTAATAACATAGATTAGCACTTTCGCTAATATAAACATAAACTCAAGTCTACATCTTTCTTAATTTAAATAAAGCTCTTTATCAATCTCACCAAACATGTATCTCGATGCCAATGCCATATCCCAGATATGTTCTTACATGGGATCGCCTCATTAATGCCGATACCATATCCCAGATATGGTCTTACACGGGATTTCTTAACTCGATGTCGATGCCATGTCCCAGGCGTGGTCTTACATGAGATCTTCCTTTGGTGCCGAAGCCATTTCCTAGACATGGTCTTACACGGGACCTTCCTTGTATGGTGTCGATGCCATGTCCCAAACATGGTCCTACACGAGACCTTCCTTATTCGATGCTGATGCCATGTCCCAGACATGGTCTTACACAGGATCTACGTTCGGTGCTGACGCCATGTCCCAGACATGGTCTTATACGGGAACTACATTCCTTGGGTGCCAATGCCATGTCCCAGACATGGTCTTACACGGGATTTCCTTATCTCATGTTGTGACATAGGCATCCTCATTATTCTGAATCTTCAACTGGGACTTTTACTTACATGTTCTCATTGATTTCCTTATTAGACATTGATAATCAACTTCATGGAAGTAATGTACATTATACAACATAATAAGTAATTTTAAACATAAAAACATATGTAGCCTTAAATTCATAAAAACTTACCTCGGTACTCCAAAATATGTGTAGAAGTGCAATTTAGTCCACAACTTTGTTTTTTCCTCGGTTTCGATTCGGGCTTCGTGTTTCTTGATCTATAATAGCAAATTCACTTGTTTAATACTCACATTAACTAAATCGACTCATGAATCATACTTTGGAAAATTTACAATTTTGCCCCTAAACTTTCTCTTAATTACACTTTTGCCCCTAGGCTCGTAAAATGATTTTCATTCAACTTTTTTGCATTTCAAGATTAGCCGAATTATATTCTCAACTATAAAAACATTCAATTTCCACTATTTGACTCATGTATGACCATTTCTACAACTTTTACAATTTGGTCCTTTTATGCATTTTTCATGAAAATCACTTAGAAAAAGATGTTTATCATACATCAAACTTTCATATTCTTCCTTAAAATATCAAAATACATGCATGTCATACATGGATAAATTTTTGAACATAAACCCTAACTCAAAATATAGCTAGAAATAGCTAAACCGAGCTACGAGGGTTTCAAAAATACGAAGAACATTAAAAACGGGGCTAGGATGCACTTACTATCAAGCTTGGAAGTTGAAGAAACCCTAGCTATGGAGGGCTTGTAAAATTTGGCTATGGCAAGAAGAAGATGGACACAATTTTGACTTCTTTTTCCCTTTTAATTCATTTAATAACCAAATGACAAAAATGCCCTTAATGGCCCTTTCTTGAGATTTTTCCTTCCCATGTCTATTTTAGTCCATCTTAATATATAATGGTCTAATTGCAAAATAAGGACCCTTAAAAATTTTTATGATTCTATTTCATACTTAAATTTTCTAGAAACTCATATTTTCTAATCTTTACAATTTAGTCCTAATGGACAATTTATTCACTAATTAATAAAATTTCTTCATGGAAATTTCACACAATCATGCAAGCACCTCATAAGCCTTATAAAAATCATTTAATCATATATTTCTACTTTGAATCTGTGGTATTGCACACTTTTCCGACTAGGCCCTAAATCGAGCTGTTACAATGAGGGTAAGGTAAATTGGGAATCTGAGATGAAGCGAGACAGGGCCAAGTCCCAGGATAAATTGTTATTTAAAGAGCACGCGTAGGTTTAAATCGGTGGATATGTCCGCCATCGGTTGGCTCAGAGATTACAATACATCGACTACACTAGAAAATCTATGAAACCTCCTATGATACTCAGGGAGTTTTAAACTCTGAACTTTTATGTTTATTCCGAAAAATAGATAGAGAGCCTTTTATGAGTTCCGCTGTATAGAATCTCACTAAGTTCTTTCAGACTTACAATTGTTCTGCCTTGTATGTAGGGTTAAGGTTTGACTTAAGGCTCATGTGAAGGGACCAAGCTAGATATTGTCAGGCTCTCGTGAACGACGCCATAACTTTGTCTTGCATATAGAGGGTCACCACTGAAGGCCATGCCTCGAGGATTGATTTAGTGTGGTTTTAGCAAAGTCTCAAATTAAAATTTGTAAATAATTATTCATGCTTAATAAGGTAGAATGTCTGTACGAAATCAGAGCTTGATTGTTAAGGAATATAATAGGAGTTTGAATTTTGGAATCTGATGTCATTCCTGAAAATTGAGTAAGATTGAATAGTAGAAATGTTTGTATAATTTGGTTTTGCCTAAGTCTGAAAGTAAATCAGGTTAGAAATTTTGTTAAGATATTCGAGTTAATAGTGACACTGAGTACCCGGACCCAGCGATTGGGTCGGGTATAGGGTGTTACGAAAACTATCAAATCAAAATAGTAATAACAAATCATATCATAATTAAATCTCTAATTTGTTCAAAATATCTAATAATAAAAAGAGACTCATAACTAATATATATTCCCAACTTCCTTTGAATATTCATTTTGTACAATGTGATGGAGCAATTTTGTGGCACCCCACACGTATCTCGAACGACCAGCCCGGATGCGAGATGTCAAATCCTATTGTCTTTCAAGGTCCATTTGGTAAAATGGTTTGTATGATTCTAGAATTTGTCTATCCATTTCATTGTCTCATTGATCCATTGCCTTTTAAATCTTTAAGACATTTTAGAACTTATGTAGAAGCTAGTCTTTGGTTCAAGTCTAGACATGAGCATTTGTGTCTACACATTTCCCGTCTGTCCTGAAATATAACAATTTGCACTACAGCAAAATAGACTTTTAGCGGCATTTTTTTGGGCCTTTAGCGGCGTTTATAAGCGCCACTAATTTACGGCGCTTCTAAAAGCGCCGCAAAAAAAGCCGCTAAATCAAATGCCGCAAACTTTAGCGGCGTCTATGAGAAACAAACGCCGCTAAAAGTCATGACTTTTAATGGCGGTTTCCCCACAAACGCTGCTAAATGTCATGGCTTTTAGCGGCTCTTTCCCCACAAACGCCGCTAAAAGTAAACATGGCTTTTAGTGGCGCTTTTGCAACAAACGCCGCTAAATGTCATGACTTTTAGCGGCGCTTCTACCACAAACGCCGCTAATTTGTATAGATTTGCAATGTACATTTTGTCCAATATCATACCCCTCCTGCACTAAAACCAACCAATAACAGCAAATATAGCATATAATTCCAACCTAAAACAGCAAATGTAGCATAAAAATCACACCAAATGCATTAATTCTAAATGATCTTTGAAAATCAATAAAAGATATATGATATAAATTAATGAATGAATTATAACTGAAAATATTCTTACAATAATGTTAAATGTAACAATGTTAAAAATCATCTTACAACAAGAAAATAAAGGTCTAAGATGGCGGCCTCTGCGACTACTGGAACATCTTCATCATAGTCTGAAGCTGTAGCTGGAGTTCTTCATACTTTCTGTTCTGCTCTGCCTCCCTCGCTGCTGCCTCTGCTCTAAGTTGAGAAATTTGCTCAACCGTGCTCGCTTGCATATGAGCTATCTGGTCTTTTAGCCTCTAAACTTCAGCACGAGATTGACTCCCGGAAGCCATGTATTGTTGGGAGCCGGATCCAAAATATTGGGTCGGGGTAACACCAAATCCTTGAAATCGAACCCGACCATACCTTTCAAGACCCAAAACATCAGTGATAATTTTGTTATAAATACACTCAAGATTAACAGAACTATCAGTCGAAGCAGTCGTACCTTTTAGGACCCAAAACATTAGTAATAATTCTGTTATCAATATCCTCAAGATTAACAGAACTATCAGTCGAAGCAGCTGCTTCATACTCTACCTTCTTCTCCTTTAGTTTATCCTAATAAATCAATGAAAGAGTTAGAAACGAAATGATGAATTAAACTATTATAATTAAACATTATAAATATTTATAATAAATCAAATTTTATTAAGTAAATATACCAAAATTTCTGCAGCTTCGGATGTCATCGGAGATCCATCCTTCTTCTTATGTGTAATGTCAAAAAGCTGAAGGCGTCCAACTTTTTGACCAGATGAGACTTCCTACATTGTAGCAGTAAAAATATAATTTAATAGTATAGAGTCATTAATATTTGACAGAATTAACAAATTATAATACCTCGGCCTCAGCTACACAAGCAAAACTTCTGGACCTTGCCGTGTGCGTGAATTTTTGTTTTTGTCTGCTACTGTTCCAACTCACTCACGGTCCTACATAATGAAATTTATATTACGTATATAGTAAAGAGCATATATCCCAACCAAGCAGGATAATAAACAGCAATTTGGACAGAATTTTTTTAAAATTCATCATACGTGGCATTGTTACACCCGGGGAGGATCCGTTATATCTTACAATGAGATATAAGGCAACCTGTTAGGTTTCCAGCCTATATACTTTGAATCTTTTTTTTTTTGGACAACAATATAATAAACAACATATATACCAACCAAGCAGGATAATGGACTGCAATTTGGACAATTTCATCATTATATAAGTCTTACTGATCAGAATTTTGAACTAAAACGTACCTTAATAATTTCAAGAAGCTGGTCTACTCCACTCTCACCAAGAAACAGAGGCTGCAGTCAGAAATACAAACAACATTAACCAAATAATACTTAAAAAAATAGAAACTTAAAATAATATCAAACAACATTAAAGGTAAAAAATAAAATTTTATGGATTGACAACAAAGGTTTGTAAAACTGTCCCACCATAGATGCTTTGTTATTCTGTGCTAAAAAAGGATTTTAAGTGTTTGAAAAATTGATACTATCATTTCGCATTCAATTGGTTATTATTACCATTTTACTCCTTTCTTCTATACATGACTTAACTTTGTATGTAATCAACCACCACATTCAAAGCAATGCAAAGTTAAATAATAGATGTTTTAACTCAGTTTCATATCTAATTAGACAATTCATTGTTGCTGCATGCTAGCTACCAACGCTTGCTTCAACTTCAAAATCCCACTGCTTTCTAAATTATCATCATTAAAGGACTCATACTTCAAAATGTTCCACAAAACAAGTATAGTCAAATGAACTGATATTCTTGTGAAACAATACATTACCTTACTATCATCAACAAGCTCCACCAACTGAGGTGTTTTCTTCAAGCTGAGGTCTGCCAACAGTTGTATCTAAAACAGCATAGTTTTTTTAGCAAGAATGGCCTATGCCATTTTAAGTATCAAGGTTGCAAAATTTTAATTACTTTGGATTAGACAATAATTTGAGAGATCAAGTTACCTTTATAATTTGAGAAATCAATCCAAGCACAAGATGTCTCTGTAAAAGGAACCCGAGATAATATCATTCTCGCTAATCATTTTCAAAGTATGTACTTTAAATAATTTCAATAAGAGGTGATCAAACAAAACATGTTCTGGAAAGTAAAGTTTCACAGTGGAACAGGAGTGAAGCAATAATAAGAAAGGGTTTAGATTTTGGTTTAGCATTAATAACAGATAAATGCTCTACCTAGTCCAGGCCAAATATAAGAAGACACCAATCATTTTATTGAAAAATAGTTAAGAAGTGAAGAGAATATCATTTAAATGCAAAATATATAATTAATAAAGGGGGAAAGTGGAAACAGTGGTAGACTTAAACACTGCCAAGGCAAAGGCAAAGGAAGGTAAAGCCGGGGCTTGGCCAGCCTACTCCCAGTGGCCGTGGTGTTTCATTTATAAGGTGACAAACTGACAATGTCCGGTAGACCTGAACAGCCTGAAACACAGTTCTTTAATCTAGTAGCTAGAGATATCAAATGAGACAGTACTGAAACACTGAGAGTTTTGGACACTGACTCAACATACCACAAATAAAACATATGCCATTAAATCCCCCAACATTCAATAACAGTCCAAAATTACAGATCCCAAAGTGATTCGAGTTAAAATTTTGTAACCCATGTCAATTTCTTCAACACCAACAGTATCTAAAGAACAAATACAGAAAGCATATATCAAACGCAAATAGACACAAAATATACAGCGATTACTTAATGTTCAAAGAAGAACTAAAAAAGAAAAAACAATATCTCTTTTTGTTGTACCTGATTCAACTTTCACATGTGAAAGAAAATCCAATGAAACATACTAAACAGATAATTAGCAAAATGGGTTATTGTTTTGGGAAATATATTAGTTTTTAATTTTTTTAATCTACCTTTTTAGGGCAACGTAGTGTACTAATTCAAATCATTCTGTGGTTGAACTTGAACACCATTCCAGTTTAATAAGTTTCATCCCTAGAAAAACAGCATGTAATCAAAGTTTCATCTTCAACTTGATTATTTAATAAGTGAAAACTTAGGTTGAAGGCAAATTCCATCTTTTAACTTAGAGCTCCTTTGGTTCAGCTGTTAACACCAATGTGGTGCAATTGAGGTTACCAAACTCACTGATATGCTGTTTGGTTCAACAGCACAGTCCAGTGAAAATTAATTTCAGCCACACTGATATGCTAAAAAGTGGCTGGGGGTTTCAGTATCAATTAAACCTAGTGAGATGGTAGGTATTTTCAAGTGACAAAAATACCCATACAAAGGAACACTGCAGTAAAATTGAACTTTGATTTCCTTTTCTTTTTCCTCTGAATTTTCTCATCAACCAACTTCTGGATATGTGGGAATTACAATCGAACAAGTCTAATGCATAAGTTGATGCATTATAAGACCAAAACACAAAATTTAGCTTACAAACAATATTTGTTCTTCCTTGAAAGGATAATCAAATTCAAAATCAGAGAAAGTTAAGAAATGAATCAATCATCACCGACCATCTCCCCGCTCCTTCTGAATCTGATGCCTCTACTTTTTGGCTAGCTTCTCCAATGCAGATTCAACCGCATCACGCCCACCGATAAGCAATCAGGTCACAACTTCCGGATCCTTCTCGAAGCGAGCTTCCTTGAACTCCTTCCTCGCGTTCTCTCTCAATATGTCCCTCCACAGAATGCCTCGAGAATCGGGCCACATGAAGAATCGGGTGGCTTGAAGGATGTCGCGGTAGAAACCCAATGCCTCTCGTCGAGTGCTGGTGAGATGCTGTCGGCTCAGTGATTCTTCTTCCTCATCATCTAGGGATTTTTGTTTCAGCACAAGACAATAAGCAAACGATTGAGAATAGGGTCGGTGTTTTTGTTTCAGGCCCAAAATAATTCTAAGCTTTGATCCATATATCATTTTAAGCATTAGGACTTAAACCAACCATATTAAGGGATAATAACAAATTTAACCCTCAACCTTTATACATTTGTTCATTTTAATGTTTATTATTTCATTTGGAGAAAATTAGCTTTCTAACCTTTAATTGTTGACATGTTACTCCTTTATCTTATATCATATTAGTTTATTTTTTTTTCAAAATTTAAAAAAAAAACTCGTTAATCATGCCCATTTTTCGTTACGCTCTGTGATTGAACGAACGTTTGGAGTGTGGAAAAAAATGGCCAATATTAAGAGATATTCCAAGCTATTCATTCGAAAAACAAGTTTTAATAGTTATTGCAACAATGGTTTTGCATAATTACATTCGAAAACATGCTTGGTCAAATGATGAGGATTTTCGACAATTTGAGAATATACCCGACATGCCAATCTCTTCAGGCCATTTTGATAGAGGTGAATCGAGTTCTTCTAATAGTGAAAGTGATCATGAAATTGCAATGTTAAGGGAAACCATTGCAAATAGTTTAATGAATCAATATTTGTAAAAACAATTTTGTATCATAACCTAATTTCTAGTAATAATGAAACTTGTTATGTCTTATGTTACTATATTTTTTATTAAAAATCATTTGCTTAGATACTTTAAAATTTGATCCAAGTATAATCTTACTATTTGCTAAAATAATATTTATCACTGTTATAAAAGAATATTTAAGTATAAAAAATTAAAAATAATTTTCATTTTATCTAATAAATAATTTAAATTGATCATATAATTCATTAAAATATTTATAATAAAATATTGGAAGATACATTTTAATATTTTATTAAATGAATTTATAAATTCACATTTTTTAATAATTTTATATAAGTAAAATAATTTTAAAACTTCTATTATATATCAATTCTAATCTGATGTCCTTAATAGTCATTTTTTATTTTCACCTCACCACTACAGATGTGTTTGAATCCAAACACACACTCCACCGCTGTTTTTAATCTCACTACTACAGTGTCTAATCTCACCGCTACAGTAACTAATCTCACCGCCACTGCTATTTTAACCTCACCGGAGGTAAACACACCGCCCATCCAAACTAAGCCTTAGAAAAGAAAAGAAGTATAAAGCCTGCATTAGCACATTGTTCGACCTTTGAACCATCAAATACTAAGGTACATCAAAGATTATATAACAAACTTATAAATAAACAAATAAGTAGACAAGTAGAGAGTGAAATAGATTGTACCTACAGAAGAAAGATGGCGTGTGGAAGCCCCAGGAAAAGTGATTGCACCTTTTCTAACAAACTAGGAAAAAAGCAATTATGTCAAAGGACAACAAAAATAGTTTAAGGTACAGAAATGCAATTAAATCACTAAGAAAGAAGGAAGGGAAAAAACTTGTATTGAGCAAAAAATTAGAACATGAAAAAGAAAATGTTGAATGGAAGAAGGGGGGAAATCAAGAGCATCACTACACCAAAAATGAGTATATGAAGCAAGCATGTCACTATATTCTTTAAACCCAATTATCTGAAGCCCCTTCATAAATACCTACAAATCTCTAACCACCAAACCTTCTAAATAAATTTCTATTCTACGTGTGGGTCATTTCAAAGTCTTAACCTCAATAAAAAGTCACAACTACTTTGCATCAAAGGTGTTACATGTTTTAAAACACATATTTTATCCATTGCAAAGCAGGAGAAATCCAATATCTAGTCAATATACATGTCAAAATCTATATACTATTTTAAAACACATATCTGACACGAAAAAGAAAATAATAATATGGGTTGAACATACAAATGGTTTAAAAATACCTCCACGACCCGAATATCCAACGGCAGCGGCGGAGAGAAGATGCACCGACGGAGAGCAGAGGCAAAGAACTTCCTTTTGAAGCGACGGAGAGACGAGTTGAACAGTTTCCAGACACACGAGCGTAATTGGGGATTTAGGAAGTTTAATAGTTTTGATAATTTGTAGAGATTGAGTGAGAAGATACTCAAATTTGGGAGATTGGGGAAGAAATTGGGGATTTTGGAATTGGGGATTTAGGAAGTTAGGAAATTAGGGGAAAGAAATCGGGATTTATGAACTAGAGGAAAGAGGGTAAGTGAAATGTAAAAACAAAGAATAAAAATGACAGTGTATTGCAAATAGTTATCAATATTTGCGGCGTATAAGCTAAAAACGCCAGTAATGTATAAACATATTGCGGCGTTTAGGATAAAACGCCACGAATAACCAAGATAAAACGGCAACGTTTACGATATTAGTTTACAAATTTGCGGCGTTTTTTTGTAAAACGCCACTAAAAACAAGCTGAAAACGTCATCGTCTTTATACCTCGAAGCTTATTTGCGGCGTTTATAAGCAAAAACGCCACTAAAATTGCTAAACTTCTCTATTTTTTAAATTTGAATATAAACCAATTCCTATATTTTAATTTTTAATATAAACAAAATATATATTTTATATACTTATATATTAAATAATATGGGTATAGTACAAATTAAATGGCATGAATCTTAGTTAATTCTAAATATTGCTTAAGTTATCAACCGTATATACATTAAAGCTCAAACCATAAACACTTTAGTTTTTAATAGTATACCTTAAACCTCAAACCATAAACACACTCTCAACCCTAAGTATAGTTGAAACTTTAATTTTGATTTTATCATACACATTTTAAAAAATAAATACATCGATATATTTTTATATTGAATAAATATAAATATTTATGCATGCATATATAAATATAATAAAATGGTGTTAATTAATTATATCAATATAATAATTGCATGTGTTAATATTTTACAATATCTGGATCAAATTAAAGTATACAATTGCACACTAAACTATTGTTCATGTATGCCTTTGGGATTTAACCCATTAATTTTGATATATATATATATATATATATTTTAAAATAATAATTTATATATATTATCTTATTTAGATTTATATTCTAAAAAATCCAAAATTAAACCCTTAATCGTATACCTAAACATATTAACCCTAAACCACAAATACAAATCACCAACACTAAACCCCAAACTTTAAAACCCTAAACCATAACCCTAAATTAAGTACCATAATTAATCCTAGACCATAATTAATCCTAAATTAAGAGTTTTTGGGTTTAATATTTTGGGGTCTAATGGATTAATTGTTTGGTGTTTGTAGTTTGTGGGTTTATGGTCGAGTATTTAGAGTTATGATTTAGGGTTTACAATCTAGATATGTGGTTTAGGGTTTAGGCCATTTATAGTTTAGGGTTTAGGGATAAACAGATGCACAATCAGATTTTGTTAGTGGCTTAAATCAATTTGTGAGTAAAAAAATGCAATCTCACCATTTTTATATCATATATCTCACCATGTCTTCATTCGATAAACCTTAAACCCTAAACCCATAAACCCTAAATCCTAAAGCCTAAGCCCTAAAACCATAAACCCACAAACCCACAAACCCAAGCCATAACCCTAATCTTAAAACTAACCGTAAACCATAAACTCTAAACACTAAATCTTGAAAGGCTAAACTCGAAACCCTGGTCAGCCCATACAAACCACTAAACCCTTAATTATAACCTTAAACCCTAAATTAAGTAGATAAATTTTGACTATTATATATTCTTTCAATATTTTAGGAATTTTAAATAACATTTTCAATTTACTAATTAATTTTGTTTCTCTATAGATGCATGGGTTACCAATTTTTTTAACTTTAATATATATAAAGCTTATCTATTATCTCTTAAATAATTTAAACTATAAGTATAATTTTAATATATATATATATATAAGAAATTAAATAATTTAAACTATAATATATATATATGTATAAAGTTTGTTTTCTTGTAGTGGCTAAACCCTAAATATAAATTTTATAAGAGACAAAAGTAATTAAAATAGAACGTTAATGTTTACCTAGACACTAAAATAAATTAATTTTTTATTAATAACCCTAACCTCTAAAGCCAGTAGCCAAACAACTAAAATCATAACCCTTAAATTAAATATTTTTGCGGCGTTTTAAAAAAAACGCAGGTAATGACATACTTTTTGCGGCGTTTCGCTAATGAAGACTTTTTGTGGCGTTAAACAGCAAACGCCACTAATTCTCGATCTACCCAACAGCTCAACTACAAAACGCCGTCGTGTAGCTTAACATTTTTGCGGCGTTTTTGGCAAAGCGCCACTAATACGCTTCATATAGCGGCGTTTTCACAAAAGCGCCGCAATACTCTGATCTATAGCGGCGTTTTTCTAAAAGCGCCGCTAATGGCGACGTTTTTACAAAAGCGCCGCTAATGCTCAGATCTATAGCGGCGTTTTTACAAAAGGGCCACTAATGCTCAGACCTATAGCTGCGTGTGGGAAAAAACGCCGCTATTTCCCCCTTTTTAGGAACGCTACTATTGCTCAACTTTTTGTGGCGTTTTCTTCAAAACGCCGCTAATGTATAATATTTACGACGTTTTTTTTATTAAAACGCCACTAAAAACGCCGCTAAAAGTCTGTTTTGGTGTAGTGTTGATGACCAAGTCTAGCCCTAACTACTAATTGCTAAAATAATACCCAAACTGGTCAGTCTATCTCTTTTTACAATTAAAAAGAATACGTGTTTTTTTTAATCTCCTCTCTTGACCCAAAAGAATCACCAAAGAACATCCAAAAAAGCTAAAATGCATTATACAAACAACAAAAAAATTTTGAACCATAGCCATATGCCCCATACATAGATATGGGAATCCGAATGGGTTATCGGGTTGCTGCCTTTAGGCTAGTAATGGTTATTGCATTGGACCTAATGTTTTCTCCAAAAACTCCAATAATTGGATGGATCTACGAAAGTATTATTCATTAAGTAAACTAAAATAAAATGACAAAGTTCTCAATTCTAATCAATTCTAATGTTAATCTTATATATTTTAATTTTCTAGTTTTTGTTAAATCCTCCCCTCACCAGTATGCAAATGTTCGAATTTTTTATGTGCAAGGATAAAAACTGTATTGTGAAATTATATTTCAACAGAACCACCCTTTTTGTGATTCCATTCAATTTAATCTTGTGGTTCTGTTGGGTTCTATTTTAATATCTTCTATTATAATGTCTGCAGAAGATAAATAACAAAGAATGGTTTCTGATAAATTTTACATGCATCGAACCCTAAGGCAATCAGCATGTAAGTGAGAACATTCAACCTAGCTATAAGATTAAATCAATGCAACTTCTCATCTGAATCAAGCCGTGAATTTTGGGTGAATATGCATTCTGCTAAAAGTAAAATATGAGCCTATTAGAACCCTAAAGCATTGTTGTCTTTGTAATTATTGGAACTGTTAATAATTTTATTAGTTGCTATGAATGGTGGTGTCTGAAGTTGTGTTTGCTGCATTTTCCAGATAATGTCGAATTGTGAGTATAGAAGTGTGGAGCACAGAGTGCTGGCTAATCCTTCCCTAGAATCCTGAGTGTGGATTGTTGTTTTCTTCAATCAAAGTGCCAGGGAATCCTTACATGGATCATTTTCTGAACTTACTTCACCAGTGAAACTAGTCCTTAATCGTCAGTTTACATATAATGACTGCATGAGAAGGTTCTTCACTAAGGAATTGGATGGGAAAACAAAATTTTGTATAAGTTGTACAGGGATATAAAGTACAATCAGCCCCATCTATATCCAGGGCGGATTTAAGGGGCTAGCAAGGCCCCGCCCCCTTCATTTTGATAAATTTTAATTTAGCCCTTTTAAGTTTTAAAAGTTTTTATTTTGACCATAAAATTAATGCTTAAAAATAGGATAAATTTGTGTTCCCCAAAGATTTCCAAAGTTTCTTTTAATTTGATTTTTTTATAGAATTTATAATTTTTTTATGATAAATTTAGTAACATTTTCGTTTAATTTGATACACTAATACAATGTATATCTAAATGTTAAGTTGGTAAAATATTTAATTCTTATATAATTATAATATAATACAAATTGAATACTTAACTTATTTTTTTTCTAAATATTAATTTTAATGATCTAGATTATTATTTAAAGTAGGCCCGGTCCGTATGAGTCAAGCCTACTTTCAACATGTCCATATCATCCCCATTTGACTGTCAATACTTTGGCGGGCTATTATGCACTTATAATATTATTTTAAATTTAAATTGAATTCAATTTTTTTAACTTAAAAAGTATAATATATTAATAACTAGTTTTATTACTCGACCATGTATGAATTGGTTGTATATATCAATTAAAATATATTAAAATTATTTTAATAATTAAAACAATAAATTAATTTTTAAAAAATTATATATTGAAATCAAAATTTAAACTAGAACTAATATAGATAACATATAAATAAATATTTAAGTTAAAACAAATGGATACATTATCTAATTAAATTTTTATTTAATTAAATATTTATATAAATTTTAGAAATTATAAGTATATAATTAAATATTTATGTAATTTATTTAAAAAAATATTATCTGTATAATATAATCTAATTTATTTAAGTTAAATAGTTTAGATTATTTAATGAATATAAATTAGGTAAGTTAAAATAAAATATTTGAAAATAATGATAAAATCTAATGAATAGATAAATTACATAATTTAAAAAATACTTTTTTCTAAAATGTGATAATTAATTTTTAAAATTCATAGGTTAAAATCAAATCTTAAAATATATAATAATATAGATAATAAATAAATATTTAAGTTAAATCAAATATATAAATTTGACCATTTTACCAATAAAGGCCCATTTCCTACTTTATTTACGGAAATGGGCCACTTTTTTCATTATTTACTGGAATGGTCCGAAAACACTAAAACGCGTCCACGTAGGAGCGTTTTAAGAGGAAATTCCAGTAAAACGCGTTCTTGAGGTAGCGATTTTGCCATGTCAGCACAAAACACGCTGACGTGGACACGCTTTGCTGATGTGGCAAAACGCCCCCTTAGGGATGCGTTTTAACCCGTGTTTTTGACCCCCAACGGTCATTTAAAATTTTGACTGTTGGGGGGTCCAACGGTAAAAAAACTATAAACCCCCCTCCTATTTTATTCACAAACATTTCTTCCAAAATTCTCAAAAAAGCTCTCAAATTTCTCCTTAAATTTCTCAAAGCTCTCTTTAGTTAATTATTTCCTTTAATTTTTTTTTCTAAATTAGTATTATTTTTTTTATAATTTCAAAGATATTTGATCTTGTTAGCAATGGCCGAGGAATTAATTCGTCTCAATCATAAAATACCACTGCCGAACAAATGAAAATGGTAAGGGTTAATTTCAATTTTTGAATATTATTTAAAATTTTTTTGCATTTATGTAATTTTAATTAATTTTTATTTTAGAATTTTTATAATAGTCTGTAGATCGGGTGTTACAATGTTATATTCGTAATATGTCTGGTCCTCCATCACTGTTGATAGAAAATTACTTGAGGGAAGTAGGTTTTTGGAATGTGGCTAATATAGGCTAGGGGTGCAAGTTGGACCCGAAACTCATCAGCGCGTTGATAGAGATGGGATTACCGGTGGATGGGTCTGTACTCATCGGGTCTGCTCAATCTACTGATTGGGGAGCCATATGCTACGATTTTTTGGGTGCGATTCCAGATAATATTTACGGAGGTAGGATCGAGATGGGCTGGTTACGAGACAGATTCTCGGAGCCGAGGAATGATTCGACTGAAGTAGAAAGAATACGATATGCTCGGGCATATATCCTTGAGATCATTAGAGGTTATCTGATGCCGGACTTGTCATGAAACCTCGTACATTTGAGGTGGCTACTGAAACTCATTGATTTTAGAGCAACTGGCGAACTTAGTTGGGGGTTACCGTATTGGCAACACTATACTAGGAGATGTACGGGGCGGCGAAACCAAATAAAGCCAAAATCAGAGGTTGCCTACCACTGCTACAATCATGGGCTCTGTTTTGCTTTCCATTTTTATGTTCTCGAGTGAACTACTCATATACATTCTCACTCATAACGATGTAAAATTTATATTAGATTTTACAATTATTACATAGATTTAAAATATAATTTTATGCTAAAAATTTATTTAATTAGGTGGAACTATTCGGCGAGTTATGTTGGAATACCTACCGCTCTTGAAGATATACGACTTCTATTAGACCAACGGTCGGAAGCCCATGTAAGTATTAAATGAAATATATATACATAAAATAGTCGTTTCGTATTTAGTATTATGTATATAACTAATATTTTTATCACGTTCATATAGTTTCAATGGACACCATAGGAGGATCTGGCAATTCGGGCAGTAATTCCGGATGAATTCTTTCAAAATCCGAACATTTGGCATGTTAAGGTCCTATTGGTCAACTATGTTACTGTCGAGATGCACCAGATGGATAGAGTGTTGCAACAATTTGGAATCCGACAACCTATTCCCGTGACACCTGATATGCTCGATGATGAGCACAAAATTGACTTACGGCAATCAATACGCATTGGCTGGTATTCTTCTCGAAATATATCAAAAGTTGGGAAAATCGGTACGATTATATACCTACTCGCAAACTGATTATCGTTTTAGAGTTAGCGTGCGCGCTGGATTACATGCCATGGTTTAGGATCCATGGTAAGCCATATTTCCTCTCGGAAGAGCAGAGGCGTCGGTAAATCCATGTCGAAAGGGAACGATGGGGCCCTTTAAATCCATGAAGAAGGGATGACGGAACGGGCCCATCAACAGTGCCCACATAATCATAGGGCCCAATGTCTCAAGCGACAATGCTCACACCACAGCCCCTTCAGATTATGCCAAGTGCGTATCCTAGCCCTTATATATATCCTAACCCTTATATATTTCCTTTTCCCAGTCTTAGGCCAGGCTAGAATACATGGCCCGGTACATCTCCTTTCCCGATAACTCCGACTCAACCGGCGATATATAGGCCATCGTCTCAGAAGGGATCGCAAGAGGCACCGTCGAGGAGCTCATCTCATTTCCAATCCCCATCGCCTTATGGGATTCAAACTTCTCTGTCGTGGGTAATGCAAACACCTCTGCATTCTTTATTATATCAATGTGGGTCATCCTCTCAACACCTACAATTAGAACAACCACAACCCCCGCCAGAAGCTTAACTAGGAAGGAATCCAACGCATAACCGTCGACCACCCCTATGTGGCACTGATTCCGACCGGCACATACATTGATTTTTTTAATATATTTGTACAAACTGTTTTTATATTGTTTCATTTAATAAAATAAAAGTTGTTTTGAATATTTTAATAGTAAATTATTTTTATATTTTGTCCTATTTAATAAAATAGAAGTTCTTTTGAATAAGGCAATAGAAATAATGCAACATAGTTTCATTTAAGCAATTATCAACTATTTCGATTTGGATATGTTCGAATTGTATGACTTGGGTTCCTACACCATCCGCACAACTTATGTTGGTTTGTTCTTCTACACCATCCGCACAACTTCAGTTGGTTCATTCTTTCCCGGATATCCATATTATACTGGAGAAAGGTCGACGTTTTGGTTTGCGACACAATTCTCTATCAGGTAACAACTTAAACGGAGTAAGCGATACAGTCGGCCACTTACATTTATCTGGGACCGGTGGGAATACATGTCTCCACACGTTGTACATGTATTCTATTTTGTACACTTCATCGACATAGCTCATAGGATCCAAATGGAGATTCTGAAAAGCTGCAATTACATGAGCTTATGGATAATGAAGTGCGTCAAATGTCCCACAGTTACAAGTCCTATTTCTCATGTGTATACGATATTGCCCGCCGATAATACCTCGGTTCAGTCTGCCGAGCTCCGTCATACGAAACCATAGGTTGTCGCGATCGTGACACACTGTGTGCATGGTGTTGGCCCGCGTCTTCGCCTTATTAATTTCTTGCAATACCTTTTGGCACCATACATGGCCTCCCTATATTTGGCTTTTATAACTCGCTGCTTGCTTTGGAAATAGTGTCGCTAAATGGAAATACGTCTCCCACACAACCGAGGCTATCGGTAAATGACGCGTTCCTTTTAGAACAGAATTTATGCATTTAGCCAGGTTTGAGGTCCTATGACCATATCGTAGGCCACCTTCGTATGCTTGTGTCTACTGATTGAAAGGTATGTTACAGTGGTAGTCTGCGCCTTGATCGTTAACTGACCAGAAAGTTGCCAACATCTCATGAAAACGGTCATTATTGATATCGTACCCTGTCAATATAAGTTGATAGCGAAAATTACATACCACTATTCCGTTCAGAATAAATTTAATATTACAAACAAAATTATAGTAGTAGAGATTAAATACCCGTGTTGGTCACTTTTTGTCGTTCAGTGGTAGACCAATACTGTCCGTAGTAGTTGGACGCAACGTGCCGTAGACAATATCAATGGTATTTATGATCCCATAGGCTTTCCTGTCACTCAATTGCGGCTAGTATTCCAGTGCCCTGATCAGATATAACACAGATATTAGGTTGGGGGCAAACATGCCTCCTCAACCTAGAAAAAAAGAAATCTCAGTCATCACCTGACTCCCCCAGTGTTATTGCAAAAGCAATTGAAAGGATTCTCCCACCACCATCCTGTGCCACAGCTAGCAATAGTCGATGTGTATATCTACCATACATAAATGTACCGTCAATTTGTACCAATGGCTTGAAGTGCACAAGTGCGTCCCAACATTGCTTAAAGCTCTAGAACAAACGATTGAACACTTGACATCCACGGAGCAAGTAGTCGTTGTAGTACACAGGGACTGTTTCAAGGTCTGTTACGCAACCTGAGACATACCTCTCCAGCACCTGACACCACTGCCACACCTCATTATCTGAAGCGTCTCACCCACTATGCATCTTTTCCAATGCCTTCTGCTTAGCTATCCAAGCCTTGCGGTAAGAAGAAATGTACCTCAATTGGCTACGAATATTGGCAATTAAGACCGACACAGAAGTCCTAGGATTCATCTTCACCATCGGTAGTATTAAGCTAGCTATCATATTTGAATCCATCTTAGGATGATCTTATGAAACACCTGTTAACGAAGTACGTTAAATAATGCAACATTAAGTAATAACAGTATTATTCACAAACCCTAAACACCCAGTGATACTGTACCGACAATACAGGTATGTGGACATTTGTACTTCTTTATCTCCCACAAGCCTGTCTTTTTTCTAACCGAAGTCATGATTTTTCATGAACATGTACTGTCTTACATTGCACACTTGGCCTCAAACTTTTTGAATTTAGATTTAACCACGTGGTAGTTAACCCCGTTCATAATGCTATATTATTTCAATACACCAAGAAAACTATCATTATTGGAAAACTTTTTACCAACTTCCAATTCACTTGAATTGAATGACAAACTTGTACTGTCACGCCTTCTATATGGTAGATCTGGAAACTCCAACGCATCATCTATTGATAGATTGACATTATGCATGTGGGCTGAAGGTGAGTACGTCATGAATCACGAATCTTCTTATTCATCTGAACCCCCTTCACTGTCTTTAGGTTTGGTTGGAACAGGCTCCGGTTTAGAAATGCAACTTTTGCACTATCGAGTCAAGCTCTCGAGGTGGATCCACATCGGACTCATCATCCAACCTACCATCATCTGCAACGTATGAGATCTCCTCGCTGGTGGATGTCGTAGGGAGCACATCATCCCTTCTTGTGGACGTTTCGTAACATCCCCAATCAGATGTAGATTGCCAACCACTAGAAGTTGATGTCATTCCCCAGTACGTATTTCCAGTATCGAACATGGACCCACCGAGGTGCATGTCCCATCCACTAACTGAGTGTCGTGCAGGAGTTATGTATTCCATACTGCCACCAAACGTGGGGGCTTCTGTGTTCTACCTCCCACTAACGGAGTGTCGGGCAGGGGTCGTGTATTCCTCTCGAATAGCAGTAGATGTTGAAGTCGCAAATACTTCATTTAGCAACGAAAATTGTACATATAACTCAAGATAGAGTGATCCACTAGCAAGATGAGTCTGCACCATCACCTCCAAGCTACGACTACCTTTGATATCAAATGAGTCATATGTCAAGGGATCAACCGAAGCACAAAATCGATACTTATTAGAGGAAATTCTCATTGGCGTCGTTCCAAATATTTTGCATCTAAGTCGTTTACGAAGTTTTGTCAAATCTATATTCTGGTTAAAAACCAATCGCGCTGTGTTCTCCGATAAAAAAATAACATCGTTCTCGGTGTCACGGACCTTACTACCATAGTAAATAACAACACTATTACATTCATTCATCTTCAATTTCTATTCTGCTTAGTCTCTCTAATTTTTCTTACTATAACTTATGTAACATGAGAATGAAATTTGACTCATTTATAGCCTAAGGCCAAGCAGGAGCTATTGTAGAAAAAGAGCATCCACGTGGGAGCTTTTTTCAGTAATTTTGCTGATAGTGCATCCTGGTTAAAGCATTTTTAACACTATTTTTCCAGAACCGTCTCCTCAAAATTATTTTTTCAGGAACTACTGTAGAAAAAGAGCGTCCACGTGGGAGCTTTTTTCAGTAATTTTGCTGACAGTGCATCCTGCTTGAAGCGTTTTTAACATTATATTTTCATAACTGTCTTCTCAAAATTAATTTTCAGAAACTACTGTAGAAAAAAAATCCTTCTTGTCAATATAATTTTTTCAAAACCCTAAACCTAAACCCTTTTACAAAAAACCCTAAAAGCTAAACATAAAATTATTTTTTAAAAAACTTAAACCCTAATTTAATTAATTTTCTTAAAAACACTAAACCCTAATTTAATTAATTTACTTAAAACCCATAAAACCTAATTTAATTAATTTTTTTAAAAAATTTCTAAACCTTGATTTATTTTTTAAAATCCCTAAACCTTAAACAAATAAAACCATAAATTATTTTAACAAAAAAACTAACCCTAAACTCATAAACCCTAGGCACTAAACATGCAAATAGCCCTAACCCTAAAAACCACGAGCTAAAATACGTCTCTAAGGGAGCGTTTTGCCATGTCAGCAAAGCACGTTTTGTGCTTACATGGCAAAATCTCTCCCTCAGGGATGCGTTTTGCTAGAATTTCCCCTAAAACACCCCTATGTGGGCGTGTTTTAGTGTTTTCAGCCCATTCCGATAAATAATGAAAAAAGTGGCCAATTTTCGTAAATAAAGTAGGAAATGGGCCTTTATTGGTAAAATGGTTGATAAATTTCCTAATTATTTTTTATTTAATTAAATATTTATCAGAATTTTAAACATTCTAATTATATAATTAAATATTTAATATAATAGATAAATTACGTTAAAATAATATATTAAATTCATTTTTTAAAATCTAATAATATTATCTAATAAATTTAAAATATGATAAATAATAATGATAAAACCCAATGAATAAATAAATTATCTAATGAATTTAATATAAGTATATAATTATTTTTATTTTTAAATGCATCATCTTAAACGAGTAGCTTTGTCACTATTAGACTAAGCTGACAATAAAATATAATCAATTAATACGTGTTTAATTGAATGGATTTAAGTAACATGTAAGAAATATTTATTTTTCTTTGGATAAATACAATAAGAAAGTTTATTAGATAAAATTTCATCTTAAATAGTTAGATTTTATTAAACAATATTTTTAAATTAATTAATTTATAAATAACTGAATTTTTTTAATTTTAATAACAAAATTATTTAAAAATTAAAATTCATATGTATAAGATTAAGTTAAAATAATGTTAAAAATATAAATTGATAAAGATAAGTTTAACCTTTAAAAATATTTTTTTTGTAATTAATTTTTTTAAGTCAATAAATATTATAAAAAAAATATTTAAACACTTTATTTGTTTTCAATTAAACACTTTCTTATTTAATAATATTTAAAAATTGTAAGCAATAACTTGAAAGATTAGATTTATCTAACCACTTTAGATATTGCTAACCAATCCCTAAAAATAAGTAGTTTAAATAATGTGAATAATTTAGCTAATAAAAAAAAGAATTAAATAATATATATCCAATGTAAATAATTAAAGTAATAAAAATAACAAAAGTAAACAAAGTAAATCAAGAAACTAAGTCATGTAAATAATCAAATCTTAATTCACCACGTGGAATAGCATAAATAAAAAAATTAAAGAAATAATAATTTAAACAAAGGATCAATTTGAATAAATTAAAATCTAACAGTACCAAATCCACAAACTAAATTGAAATATCATAATCATTTTAGGATTTCGTCATTACCGTCGTTACAATCTCTGCATTGTATATTTTATAGCATGTCTTGTTTTTTGTATATTTTATAGCATGTCTTGTTTTTGGCCTCTAATTCAAATGGACGTGATAGAAGAACACCAGCATCAAGTTTTCTCTCATGACTGTGAAATATTGCCACTGGTAACATCAGATGCATCTTGGAGCCAACTATAATCCTCGAGACTCACATCATATGCCGTCGAGAAGCCTTGATTGTAGATGTCGATAGAGACAGAGATGCATTTAGAGCCAGATTTGAGTCTGGTCTTGTGAGCAATGATGAAGGGGGAGTCACTAACGACGGTGGTTGCCATAAGCGTATAGCCATGAATCTGTCGAAGCTGAATAAGTTTATATGGATGTTTATGGTTTTACTTAAATCAATATGCATAATTGAAATAAACCTAAATCAATCAGTAATTTAATCCGTAAAATGAGGAACTGAAATAAAATTTAAATTTATCAATTTTAATTGTATGAAATTATACCAGATATGTTTAGAAAAAGTTTAAATAAATTTAAAAAAAAAATATTGAAGTTAAATTAGTATTTATAATTTAATAGTAAATCTAAATTAACTTGTAACTGAATACGTAGGCTCTGTTTGGTAATTGGTTGATTGGTGATCGCAGTGGCTGGTTTGATCAACTGATTCTATTAACTGATTCGATCAATTGGTTCTATTAATTTTTATTTAAAAGTGTTTGGTAAAACTTAACTGATAGCTGAAAGTTGATATGTGTAAAATGACAAATAAGGGCATGACACATTTTATTGTTAAATATTTATTTGTTTATAATATTTTAGTCTTTATTGGGTGAAATTATTGAAATAAAATACTATTACCAAGGAATTAAAACATCCATTATGAAAATTAATTAGTGAATATGTAACAACTCGACAGGCGTAGACCGTATCGATATACTGTTTAGCGTATAGTTGAGTAAGCCAGGGTAGAAAAATGGTGAATTATCCGTTAAGTGTCTAGGGTGGCATATTGCGTGGATTCGACAGTATGCCCTTTTGAGTGACACCTTGTTGGAATTCGGCATTTGGCAAACTTTAGGGTTTGGCGAACTCCTTTGCGTGACAATTCGCCAACCCCAAATACTTAGGGCAAACTCGTTAGTTAGCGGATAGGTAGACTTGTTTTCCATGTTTTAGCGTAGCTAGGTGAATATCGTTAGAGTTTAGTTGAGACCTAGTTGGAATTGAACTAGGGTACTGTAGATGACAGCTTGATGTGTTTAGGTAGATGAATGACTTGTTTAGTTGGCTTGTTTTAGTGTACAAGCAACGTTCCATTCTCGGGTTTCAGGACCTATAGTGGAATTTTCTGACCCTTCCACTAAGCTTTGTCCCTTTGTCTTTGCTATATAAGGATGCCAATAGCCGGCATGTTTCACCTTTTTTTTCTTTGCATTCTTTTTCGAGTCTCTAGAAAGTTTTGAGGTATCTTCGTTAGAGAAGACGATGAAGGTTTCCAGTAGCTAGTCAAAACATCCTTTTTTAGTACCAGCTTACTAATAATTTCTAGAAAGCCCTTAGGTTGTTGTCGAAGGGATTTACGTTTTTGCATTAGTGCATGCATAATTAAAGCAAATAAATGGTCTGATGGTTATAAGTGTTTCTTATTTAGCTCAAGAAGCTAGTGAAGATCTGAGCAATTGAGGCAAAAGATCAATAGGGTAGATTTTGTTCTGAAGTTTGCTGGTGAATTCTTTCTTACTTCCTTTGAGTTATGAAACTTCTATAATATGTGAGTTATGTGCAGTAAGTTGCTCTTATTGTAAATGAGTCTATGTGTTGTGTCTGGACGTGTGTGTGAATATGGCCATTGCAAAAACACCATCCTTGTTGCCCGAGCCTAGTACCAGAAAATTTATGATATGTGAAAATTGTGGAAAGGAAATCTATATGTGATGCCTCCAGTAGGGAAGCTATATTGAAAACCAGACTGACAAATCACGGACCGACCTTGCGGGAGAACACGTGTTCAACTTAACAAGGATATGAAATGAAAATAAATATGACC
Organism: Gossypium australe; assembly: GCA_005393395.2. Classification (NCBI taxonomy): domain Eukaryota; kingdom Viridiplantae; phylum Streptophyta; class Magnoliopsida; order Malvales; family Malvaceae; genus Gossypium; species Gossypium australe. The sequence goes on along the minus strand of CM016616.1, from coordinate 24,388,832 downwards.
GGTATGTGATTCTAATTTTTGTGGTATAGGTCCGAGGCTGGCACAAAGATGGGTCGTTGATAACCATGCAGAGCTGTGGAAGATGTGTGTAATAAGTTGGCGGAATGTGTCTGCCTGAGTGTTGTATATGTTATGTTGGCGTAACGTTGTCGCCAAGGTACTGTGGATGGGAATTAGCGTGTTATGTTTGTATAGCAGAGTCTCACGAAAAAGTCTGATGTTCTTTTCTTACGAGTACTAATGCTTTTTTATTATTGAAGTTCTTGTAAAACTAATTGTGTCTATTTTTGGAACTCACTAAGTTCAAATGAACTTACTCTATTACTTTTCATTCTCAGGCATTTTGATTGTGGAATAAGGATCTGTTGAAGGGGACTACGCCAGAGTTGCGGTTGCGAGAGAGCCACTTGTTTATTTTTGTATCATGCATGATTGTGGCGGATGGTGTGTGCATATGTTTTATAATTAAATTTTTCAATTAACTACGTCGTTTGTATTATTTTATCTTAAAAGAAAATTGCCCCCTCTTTTGAAAGTGTACGTCAAACACTCTTGATTTGTTGATTATAAATTATTATGATTTAAAGATACCATAACTATGAAGTAGTTCAGTAATACATTTTTCTTTTATAACTCCTATTACTTTCTCTAAATATGCCTTACCATATGAAAGAAGAGAAATGAATTTTACACTAAGTAAAATCTTCATAATGGTTTTTCTAAAATTTTTATGTTAAGTCGTGTGAAAATTATAACGTCGGTAATGAAAAATATTTCGCAAAGAAAATAAAAATAATAATAAAGAACACATAGATTTTATGTGGAAACCCTTTCGGGAAAAAAACCACGGGCAGAGGAGAAGAAAATTCACTATGTCGAATTCGAATCTTAATTATAAGAGGAATAGACTATGTCCATTTATAGGCTTGTAAAGCCATATTCTAATAGGAGTGTAGTAAGATTGAAACTCCTTATTCTAATCAATATCAAATAAATGGAGTTTAATAAGGTTTAAAAAACCTTTTTTAAAATAAAATAAAAGAAGTGCAGTTCTATAGGGTTCTTCTTTTATTTTATTTTACCATTGTATTTTATTTAAATAAGGATTCGGGTCACTTAATTCTAACAATCTCCACCTTGACACGAATTCTCAATAAACAAGTTCTTCATCACGAACTCTCAACGAACAAGTTCTCCACCTCTTCTATAAAACCCCTTAAGGGTTTAACTTCAACAATGAACACCAACCAAGTCTAAGCAATGCTCAAACTTGGTTATAGGAAGTGACTTAGTCATCATATCTGCAGGATTTTTATGAGTACTAATTTTGCTCACAACAATATCACCACGAGCAATAATATCACGAACAAAATGATACTGAACATCAATGTGTTTTGTTCTCTCGTGAAACATTTGATCTTTTGTAAGGAAGATGGCACTCTGACTGTCACAAAATACTGTGATGATTTGAAGGTCTTCATTGAGCTCACTAAAGAGTCCCTTCAACTAAATAGCTTCTTTACAAGCCTCAGTAATTGGCATGTACTCAGCTTCAGTGGTAGACAAAGCGACTATAGTTTGCAAAGTAGCTTTCCAACTGATTGCACAACCTCTGATTGTAAAGACATAACCAGTGAGAGATCTTTTTCTATCAAGGTCTCCAGCAAAATCAGCGTCAACATACCCAATGACTCCATCTCTAGTTCTTCCAAACTGTAAGCAAACATCAGTAGTACCTCGTAAGTATCTTAAAATCCACTGAACTGCTTTCCAATGTTCTTTACCGGGATTCGCCATGTATCTGCTAACTGCACTGACTGCATATGATAAATCTGGACGTGAACAAACCATAGCATACATGAGAGATCCCACTGCACTAGAGTATGGAACATGTGACATGTACTCAATCTCATCATCTGATTATGGAGTCAAAGCCGATGAAAGTCTGAAATGGGCTACTAAAGGAGTACTAACAGGCTTAGCACTCTGCATATTGAACCTGCAAAGAACTTTCTCAATGTACCCCTTTTGACTTAGGTACAATTTACTTGCTTTTCTATCTCTGAGAATCTCCATACCAAGTATCTTCTTTGCTGGTCCCAAATCTTTCATCTCAAATTCTTCACTTAGTTGGGCTTTGACCTTTCTTATCACTCCTTTATCTTTTGCTGTTATCAACATGTCATCAACATAAAGAAGTAGATACACAAAAGAACCATCACTGTTTTTCTTAAAGTAAACACAACTGTCAAAACTACTTCTTTTAAAATCATAAGAAGTCATAAAAGAATCAAACCTCTTGTACCCTTGTCTTGGTGACTGTTTCAAACCGTAAAGGGACTTTTTCAGCAAGCAAACATAGTCCTCTTTTTTTGAGACTGTAAAACCTCCTAGTTGTTGCATGTAAATATCTTTCTCAAGTTCTCCATACAAAAATGCAGTTTTTACATCTAACTGCTCAAGCTCCAAATCATGCATGGCCACAATACCAAGCAAAGCTCGAATCGAACTATGCTTCACAACTGGGGAGAACACATCTGTGAAGTCCACTCCTGGAATTTGACTGTAACCTTTTGCAACAAGCCTTGCTTTATATCTGGGTTCTTCAACTCCTACAGTCCCTTCTTTCTTTTTAAACACCCATTTACAGCGAACAACCTTTTTACCTTTAGAAAGTTTCACAAGATTCCATGTTCTGTTTTTATGGAGTGATTCCATCTCCTCTTGCATAGTAAACATTCACTTTCTAAGTCTTCACAGCTAACCGCCTCAGAATAATTAGACGACTCTTGTAACACCCTGGTTTTAGGGGCTAAATTTTTGGTGCTTAGCTCAAGTGTTGGCACACTTCAGTGTGTGGTTGGGTAAGTTTTAGGGGTCCTGAGAACCCTAGGTGGTGGTAGGTTGCCTTAGAAAATTTTTAGTTTTAGGGGCTAAAAGGGGGAGCTTGGATAGAGGGGGCCTTAAGAGAATTTTTGGTGGAAATATGGCACAAAGATAGGCTTGGCAAAGTGGTAGGAAGGCGCCACTTTAGAGCTTGGAAGGTGACGCCATTTGCAGGAGGAAGGGTCTCGTGTTCGATTCGCGGGAGCAGCAGATGGGCATTGTTTTTGCGTCAAGTTGGTAAGGAGGTTGGACGATTTTGGAGGCTTAAAAACAGATGAAGACTTGGTCTTCTTTTTTTTAAATTTTGGCTAAGAAGGTTTGACCCATTCAAACTATTTTGAATGGATGGAAGGGAGGTATTTTAGGAGAGTTTTGAGGATTATTTTTGGGGGTTGGAGCTTGGCCTTCTAGTATAAATAGGGGGGAAGGTGCTCTTTATTCATTCACCATTTGCCTTCTTCCTTGCCGAATGTAAGCCTAAGCAAACCCTCTCCATTTTAGTTCTTAGCAACCCCAGAACCGAAAGTTGTTCTTCCTTTGGTCCCTTTACTGAATTTCCATCTTCTTAAGCCTTCATCCATTTACTTCCCTACTCTACCAATACTAAAAACGCCCCTCCTCCTCACCTATGCACCTTGGCCGAATCTTTAAGGTCACTTAGCTAAATTTTCTACTTATTTCTCTCCATTTCTCCTTGAGTCGAATCTCTCCTCAAACTTTTGCCGAAACCCTCCTCCTTGTTCTAGTGGTGGTTGGCCGAGTGTTCTTGTGGTCTTAGGGTGGTAATTCTTTCTGGTAAGAGCCAACAAGAAGGAGCGGTAAGAAGGGACCCTTAGGCCGGATTCATCAAGTGCTGCAAGGGAGTTCAGAATTTGATCAAGTGGAGGTAAGGTTATTTATTAAGGTTAAATGCTTAAATGGTGTTTTGGGGGTTAACCTGTTTACCTGATTAAGCTTTTTGATGGAGGCCACAACCAGTCAGAGTGGCCAAGGGAAGGTCCCTACTCCGAAGTTCAAGAAAAGAGCGGTTTCAGCAGTTCAGGATTGGCCACCGGGGTGTGGGCCAGCGGCAGGAGATAGCTATAGGCAGATAGCGGTAGTCTCGCTAGTCGATAGCGTCGGGATCGAGGGTTTAGAGCTCTGGGTTTTAAGGTGTGTAGTTAACCATTGTTTCCGGGATTTGAGTATATCTGCTTATGTTGTATGATGCTAATAAGTGCAGTTAAATGTGAAAATGGTACCCTTAAGGGGTATGAAGATGATCAGGTTAGTAGCAAAGTTTGTAATTATGTGATCACTGATTTTATTGTGTGAGTATGCCTATGATTGTGTTTAATATGTTCATGCACCACCTTATCATCATTTTATGTTACATGTGCATGGGCGGGTTATGAAAGAAGGTACGGGTGTACTTCGAGTACGTGGTTGATGTCAGCTTTGTGCTACATCGTGGATTGGCGCTGACTGAGGTCGCGTTGTGGATCTTTTGCGATTTAGTTCGCGTGGTTACCTTGATTGATATCGGCTCTATGCCATATCGTGGCTGATGGGTGCTGTGTGCCCCATCATGGTTTGATGTTAGCTACGTGCTACATCGTGGATGGCATTGGTTGCTTTTTTTTGGAGGGAAAAGGAGAGGGCGACTCGATAAGTCCCCTGGTGTGTGGTAGGCTGGATAAGGGGGTGTGTAGCGGTTGGACCCTAGGCTTGGGGTGGGTTTCATGTTGCATTGTTCCGTTTTGAAATAAATGGGCCAAGCCCAATATGGCATGGGGATAGGTGTGTTTTGAGAACATACGTGGAAAGGGCCTAGCCAGTACTTGAGAGTGGATTGAAGGTGGGCCAAGCCCAGATTGTGGTAATGTCTAAATGATTATACTTACATGTTGCATTTGATAATTGGGATGTTATGTGGTTAGCATGTGGGTGGATTTCGATGGTTTAATGGCACACTGAGTCATTGTGACTCACCCAATCTCTTATCCAACATCGCAGGTGAAAGGATGATCGGACCGGGTTGGAGTGGATACAAGGTGGCCCATGCAAAGGACGTTTTAATATTTTCTTTATGCACTTTATTACCAAGTACTTGGAATCATTATGTTGTAATAAGAGCCTCTTAAGTTATTTGGTTTTCTTTTGGTAATTTATGTCTAAAGAGATTTGGGAATAATGTTACTTTTATGAACTAAGCTTAAATCACTTGAGTCTAATGTTTTAAACGTTTTCCAGCCTAAGGAAATTGACAACTAAGAGTTTTAAAGACGAAACCCCGAGATTTCAAAGTAACCTAACGGTTTGCAAACAAACATGCCCAAGATTTCTGCAAGTAAAACTACTCTAAAGGAGTTTAGACAAAAAGTTAAATGGCAACCTGTTTTCTTCAATAAGTTTATTTTCCATAACATAACCAGATTCGGTCGTAGTGAATGGGCCGGGTTTGGGGATGTTACAGTTTGGTATCAAAGCCAAGTTCAAAACTCGGCTTTGAGGGTTTTTGGGCCCGAAACAGTTTTCAAAATGGACTTTTTGAAAAATGGGCTTTTATAAAAAGTTTTCAGGTTATACTGGCATGGCACCTGTACCTCCGACCCGAAGTCCACCAGGTAAGTACTTCTAGCTTTTAAAATGATTTGTTGGTGTGATCTATTATGGGCTTAGATTGGGCTCGTAGATTAGAATATTAAGGCTATTGGACCCTAGGATTAGTTTACTCAAACATATGCATAAAACTTAAGGTTATTAAACAAATCTGTGAAGTAAGTCGCCGAGTTAAGGTGTGGTAACCACTGTACGCATGTCTAGGAGTGGCATTCAGTAAGAGCTTGGTATTTAAGCAGTCCTAGCGACTCACCTCCTCTTTACTCGAATCCTACCTGGTGCGTAGCTACGGTTCACCTTAACCAAGAGGACTTGTTCACAGGCTGAACTAATTATTAAAACCCGAAAGGGAATTAGCCTTGCTGGTTTCTAAATTCCCTGTTTTTAAATTTTCAAATTTACCCCTCTGGTTTGTGAAACCTTAAATCTAATTTTGAAGGACGTTTTTCTTTCGATTTACAAAATTACCAAAATGCCCTTAGTGGCAAAATTACCAAAACGCCCCTGTATTGCAAAATTACTGTACTACCCTCAAATTTTGATAAAATGCTCTTTACCTTGCAAAATACTAAAATCTGAGTTTTCAAAATATTAGGATACTCTGATTTGTGGAAATTTACGAAAATACCCCTGGTTGACAAAATTACCGAAATGCCCTTGGTTTCTAAATTTTCAAATTTCTCTCAACTTCTACTGAAATATTCCTACTTTACTAAATATCAGAAAATTCTATTTTGTAAAATGTTGTGATACCTCGATTTTGAGAATTTACGAAAATGCCCATGATTTCCAAAATTACGAAAATGACCCTACTTTCTGAAATTTTTGCAACACACTTTGTTTGAGAAACAAAATTTTCAAGATGACTCCTGAGATTTGCAAATTTTGAAAAACTCTAAGTTGGAAAAACTATTTTCAAAATTGACCCTGAGTTATTACCAAAATACCTCTTTAGGAAAAATGACGAAATTACCCCTGGATAGGAAAAGGAAACTTGATTGCTCGAAAGAACTACTCTCGGAACCTTCATTGCATAAAATTGCTCGTGGATAAAACAGTGAAACAATAATTTCTAATCCATAAAACTTTCTAAACAGATTAAATCGAAGCGCTAGAGATGAGTTCTAGGGGACGCAGTAGAGGTAGAATGACAGCTTCGGAACCAGTAAGGTCTGGCTATGGGTCAGAAAGCGAAGTGCCGCCAGCAGTGGATGTAGAGGAACAAGATCCGATAAGTGAAGAGGACGCAGTGTCGCAGGCTATGTTACGCGTGCTTCAGCAAGTGGCAAGAGCTAGTAGGGGAAATGGAGCTCGGAAGTCAGTGTCCGAGAGACTTAGGTCGAACGGGGCTGAAGTTTTTAGAGGAGTGTCGGGAACGGCTCCGAACGTAGTGGAGTATTGGCTAGAAGGAGTCGAGAGAATTATGGACGACTTGGATTGTGCCCCAGAGGAAAAGTTGAAAGGTGCTGTTTCGCTACTTCGGGACAAGGCTTATCGATGGTGGCTCACTGTCAAACAAGGTGTACCGGCAGATCGATTGGATTGGGATTACTTTAAGGAAAAGTTTGAAGGAAAATACGTTGGAGCAAGCTACTTAGATGCGCAAAGGAAGGCGTTTCTAAATCTGGTGCAAGGAAATAAGTCGATAGCGGAATACGAAGCAGAATTTGTACGGCTAAGTCAGTATGCTAAGGGAATTGTGGCCACTGACTATGAGAGGTGCGTCCGGTTTGAAGACGGATTGCGAGATGAACTTCGAGTGCTGATCGCTCCGCAGAGGGAAAGAGACTTCGCGGTGCTAGTGGAGAAAGCTCGTATAGCCGAAGAAGTTAAGAGGACGGTAAGGGAAAACCGAGGAAAGATAGGAACGAGAATAAGAGAAGTGTTGGATGCTCAGCATCATTTGGAGATGCTCAGAAAAGACCGAGAGTTGGGAATACGGTACATACACCCGTGCCAGTTGCTGAGAATCGGAATTGTCTCTGTGCTCGATGTGGAAGACCTCACACAGGAAAGTGTTGGGGGAATAGTAAAACATGCTTTCGGTGCGGATCTAAGGCACATCTGGTTAAGAACTGTCCTCGATCAACGAGGGGTCATGGTTCAAGCCATGGAGGGAATGGTTCCAGTCAGAATCAACCAAGGAGGTGATATCGGGTAAGCTCATCTGCTTTGGTGCATGCTTTAATTGCTTCGCTTGCTTGTGGGAATAGCTCTTTTCTGAGTTGCTTTGAATTTTGAGTGCGAACTTAGAGACTATGATTGGGAAGTATGTTACCTCTTTAAGATCAGAGTGCGCAGCCATAGCGTAGCGGGAGGAATTGGACTGTTAGTTTAGACAAGTAATTTCGAGGACGAAATTATTTTAAGGAGGGTAGAATTGTAACACCCTGGTTTTAGGGGCTAAATTTTTGGTGCTTAGCTCAAGTGTTGGCACACTTCAGTGTGTGGTTGGGTAAGTTTTAGGGGTCCTGAGAACCCTAGGTGGTGGTAGGTTGCCTTAGAAAATTTTTAGTTTTAGGGGCTAAAAGGGGGAGCTTGGATAGAGGGGGCCTTAAGAGAATTTTTGGTGGAAATATGGCACAAAGATAGGCTTGGCAAAGTGGTAGGAAGGCGCCACTTTAGAGCTTGGAAGGTGACGCCATTTGCAGGAGGAAGGGTCTCGTGTTCGATTCGCGGGAGCAGCAGATGGGTATTGTTTTTGCGTCAAGTTGGTAAGGAGGTTGGACGGTTTTGGAGGCTTAAAAATAGATGAAGACTTGGTCTTCTTTTTTTTAAATTTTGGCTAAGAAGGTTTGACCCATTCAAACTATTTTGAATGGATGGAAGGGAGGTATTTTAGGAGAGTTTTGAGGATTATTTTTGGGGGTTGGAGCTTGGCCTTCTAGTATAAATAGGGGGGGAAGGTGCTCTTTATTCATTCACCATTTGCCTTCTTCCTTGCCGAATGTAAGCCTAAGCAAACCCTCTCCATTTTAGTTCTTAGCAACCCCAGAACCGAAAGTTGTTCTTCCTTTGGTCCCTTTGCTGAATTTCCATCTTCTTAAGCCTTCATCCATTTACTTCCCTACTCTACCAATACTAAAAACGCCCCTCCTCCTCACCTATGCACCTTGGCCGAATCTTTAAGGTCACTTAGCTAAATTTTCTACTTGTTTCTCTCCATTTCTCCTTGAGTCGAATCTCTCCTCAAACTTTTGCCGAAACCCTCCTCCTTGTTCTAGTGGTGGTTGGCCGAGTGTTCTTGTGGTCTTAGGGTGGTAATTCTTTCTGGTAAGAGCCAACAAGAAGGAGCGGTAAGAAGGGACCCTTAGGTCGGATTCATCAAGTGCTGCAAGGGAGTTCAGAATTTGATCAAGTGGAGGTAAGGTTATTTATTAAGGTTAAATGCTTAAGTGGTGTTTTGGGGGTTAACCTGTTTACCTGATTAAGCTTTTTGATGGAGGCCACAACCAGTCAGAGTGGGCAAGGGAAGGTCCCTATTCCGAAGTTCAAGAAAAGAGCGATTTCAGCAGTTCGGGATTGGCCACCGGGGTGTGGGCCAGCGGCAGGAGATAGCTATAGGCAGATAGCGGTAGTCTCGATAGTCGATAGCGTCGGGATCGAGAGTTTAGAGCTCCGGGTTTTAAGGTGTGTAGTTAACCATTGTTTCCGGGATTTGAGTATATCTGCTTATGTTGTATGATGCTAATAAGTGCAGTTAAATGTGAAAATGGTACCCTTAAGGGGTATGAAGATGATCAGGTTAGTAGCAAAGTTTGTAATTATGTGATCACTGATTTTATTGTGTGAGTATGCCTATGATTGTGATTAATATATTCATGCACCACCTTATCATCATTTTATGTTACATGTGCATGGGCGGGTTATGAAAGAAGGTACGGGTGTACTTCGAGTACGTGGTTGATGTTAGCTTTGTGCTACATCGTGGATTGGCGCTAACTGAGGTCGCGTTGTGGATTTTTTGCGATTTAGTTCGCGTGGTTACCTTGATTGATATCGGCTCTATGCCATATCGTGGCTGATGGGTGCTGTGTGGCCCATCATGGTTTGATGTTAGCTACGTGCTACATCGTGGATGGCATTGGTTGCTTTTTTTTGGAGGGAAAAGGAGAGGGCGACTCGATAAGTCCCCTGGTGTGTGGTAGGCTGGATAAGGGGGTGTGTAGCGGTTGGACCCTAGGCTTGGGGTGGGTTTCATGTTGCATTGTTCCGTTTTGAAATAAATGGGCCAAGCCCAATATGGCATGGGGATAGGTGTGTTTTGAGAACATACGTGGAAAGGGCCTAGCCAGTACTTGAGAGTGGATTGAAGGTGGGCCAAGCCCAGATTGTGGTAATGTCTAAATGATTATACTTACATGTTGCATTTGATAATTGGGATGTTATGTGGTTAGCATGTGGGTGGATTTCGATGGTTTAATGGCACACTGAGTCATTGTGACTCACCCAATCTCTTATCCAACATCGCAGGTGAAAGGATGATCGGACCGGGTTGGAGTGGATACAAGGTGGCCCATGCAAAGGACGTTTTAATATTTTCTTTATGCACTTTATTACCAAGTACTTGGAATCATTATGTTGTAATAAGAGCCTCTTAAGTTATTTGGTTTTCTTTTGGTAATTTATGTCTAAAGAGATTTGGGAATAATGTTACTTTTATGAACTAAGCTTAAATCACTTGAGTCTAATGTTTTAAACGTTTTCCAGCCTAAGGAAATTGACAACTAAGAGTTTTAAAGACGAAACCCCGAGATTTCAAAGTAACCTAACGGTTTGCAAACAAACATGCCCAAGATTTCTGCAAGTAAAACTACTCTAAAGGAGTTTAGACAAAAAGTTAAATGGCAACCTGTTTTCTTCAATAAGTTTATTTTCCATAACATAACCAGATTCGGTCGTAGTGAATGGGCCGGGTTTGGGGATGTTACAGTTTGGTATCAAAGCCAAGTTCAAAACTCGGCTTTGAGGGTTTTTGGGCCCGAAACAGTTTTCAAAATGGACTTTTTGAAAAATGGGCTTTTATAAAAAGTTTTCAGGTTATACTGGCATGGCACCTGTACCTCCGACCCGAAGTCCACCAGGTAAGTACTTCTAGCTTTTAAAATGATTTGTTGGTGTGATCTATTATGGGCTTAGATTGGGCTCGTAGATTAGAATATTAAGGCTATTGGACCCTAGGATTAGTTTACTCAAACATATGCATAAAACTTAAGGTTATTAAACAAATCTGTGAAGTAAGTCGCCGAGTTAAGGTGTGGTAACCACTGTACGCATGTCTAGGAGTGGCATTCAGTAAGAGCTTGGTATTTAAGCAGTCCTAGCGACTCACCTCCTCTTTACTCGAATCCTACCTGGTGCGTAGCTACGGTTCACCTTAACCAAGAGGACTTGTTCACAGGCTGAACTAATTATTAAAACCCGAAAGGGAATTAGCCTTGCTGGTTTCTAAATTCCCTGTTTTTAAATTTTCAAATTTACCCCTCTGGTTTGTGAAACCTTAAATCTAATTTTGAAGGACGTTTTTCTTTCGATTTACAAAATTACCAAAATGCCCTTAGTGGCAAAATTACCAAAACGCCCCTGTATTGCAAAATTACTGTACTACCCTCAAATTTTGATAAAATGCTCTTTACCTTGCAAAATACTAAAATCTGAGTTTTCAAAATATTAGGATACTCTGATTTGTGGAAATTTACGAAAATACCCCTGGTTGACAAAATTACCGAAATGCCCTTGGTTTCTAAATTTTCAAATTTCTCTCAACTTCTACTGAAATATTCCTACTTTACTAAATATCAGAAAATTCTATTTTGTAAAATGTTGTGATACCTCGATTTTGAGAATTTACGAAAATGCCCATGATTTCCAAAATTACGAAAATGACCCTACTTTCTGAAATTTTTGCAACACACTTTGTTTGAGAAACAAAATTTTCAAGATGACTCCTGAGATTTGCAAATTTTGAAAAACTCTAAGTTGGAAAAACTATTTTCAAAATTGACCCTGAGTTATTACCAAAATACCTCTTTAGGAAAAATGACGAAATTACCCCTGGGTAGGAAAAGGAAACTTGATTGCTCGAAAGAACTACTCTCGGAACCTTCATTGCATAAAATTGCTCGTGGATAAAACAGTGAAACAATAATTTCTAATCCATAAAACTTTCTAAACAGATTAAATCGAAGCGCTAGAGATGAGTTCTAGGGGACGCAGTAGAGGTAGAATGACAGCTTCGGAACCAGTAGGGTCTGGCTATGGGTCAGAAAGCGAAGTGCCGCCAGCAGTGGATGTAGAGGAACAAGATCCGATAAGTGAAGAGGACGCAGTGTCGCAGGCTATGTTACGCGTGCTTCAGCAAGTGGCAAGAGCTAGTAGGGGAAATGGAGCTCGGAAGTCAATGTCCGAGAGACTTAGGTCAAACGGGGCTGAAGTTTTTAGAGGAGTGTCGGGAACGGCTCCGAACGTAGCGGAGTATTGGCTAGAAGGAGTCGAGAGAATTATGGACGACTTGGATTGTGCCCCAGAGGAAAAGTTGAAAGTTGCTGTTTCGCTACTTCGGGACAAGGCTTATCGATGGTGGCTCACTGTCAAACAAGGTGTACCGGCAGATCGATTGGATTGGGATTACTTTAAGGAAAAGTTTGAAGGAAAATACGTTGGAGCAAGCTACTTAGATGCGCAAAGGAAGGCGTTTCTAAATCTGGTGCAAGGAAATAAGTCAATAGCGGAATACGAAGCAGAATTTGTACGGCTAAGTCAGTATGCTAAGGGAATTGTGGCCACTGACTATGAGAGGTGCGTCCGGTTTGAAGACGGATTGCGAGATGAACTTCGAGTGCTGATCGCTCCGCAGAGGGAAAGAGACTTCGCGGTGCTAGTGGAGAAAGCTCGTATAGCCGAAGAAGTTAAGAGGACGGTAAGGGAAAACCGAGGAAAGATAGGAACGAGAATAAGAGAAGTGTTGGATGGTCAGCATCGTTTGGAGATGCTCAGAAAAGACCGAGAGTTGGGAATACGGTACATACACCCGTGCCAGTTGCTGAGAATCGGAATTGTCTCTGTGCTCGATGTGGAAGACCTCACACAGGAAAGTGTTGGGGGAATAGTAAAACATGCTTTCGGTGCGGATCTAAGGCACATCTGGTTAAGAACTGTCCTCGATCAACGAGGGGTCATGGTTTAAGCCATGGAGGGAATGGTTCCAGTCAGAATCAACCAAGGAGGTGATATCGGGTAAGCTCATCTGCTTTGGTGCATGCTTTAATTGCTTCGCTTGCTTGTGGGAATAGCTCTTTTCTGAGTTGCTTTGAATTTTGAGTGCGAACTTAGAGACTATGATTGGGAAGTATGTTACCTCTTTAAGATCAGAGTGCGCAGCCATAGCGTAGCGGGAGGAATTGGACTGTTAGTTTAGACAAGTAATTTCGAGGACGAAATTATTTTAAGGAGGGTAGAATTGTAACACCCTGGTTTTAGGGGCTAAATTTTTGGTGCTTAGCTCAAGTGTTGGCACACTTCAGTGTGTGGTTGGGTAAGTTTTAGGGGTCCTGAGAACCCTAGGTGGTGGTAGGTTGCCTTAGAAAATTTTTAGTTTTAGGGGCTAAAAGGGGGAGCTTGGATAGAGGGGGCCTTAAGAGAATTTTTGGTGGAAATATGGCACAAAGATAGGCTTGGCAAAGTGGTAGGAAGGCGCCACTTTAGAGCTTGGAAGGTGACGCCATTTGCAGGAGGAAGGGTCTCGTGTTCGATTCGCGGGAGCAGCAGATGGGTATTGTTTTTGCGTCAAGTTGGTAAGGAGGTTGGACGGTTTTGGAGGCTTAAAAATAGATGAAGACTTGGTCTTCTTTTTTTTAAATTTTGGCTAAGAAGGTTTGACCCATTCAAACTATTTTGAATGGATGGAAGGGAGGTATTTTAGGAGAGTTTTGAGGATTATTTTTGGGGGTTGGAGCTTGGCCTTCTAGTATAAATAGGGGGGGAAGGTGCTCTTTATTCATTCACCATTTGCCTTCTTCCTTGCCGAATGTAAGCCTAAGCAAACCCTCTCCATTTTAGTTCTTAGCAACCCCAGAACCGAAAGTTGTTCTTCCTTTGGTCCCTTTGCTGAATTTCCATCTTCTTAAGCCTTCATCCATTTACTTCCCTACTCTACCAATACTAAAAACGCCCCTCCTCCTCACCTATGCACCTTGGCCGAATCTTTAAGGTCACTTAGCTAAATTTTCTACTTGTTTCTCTCCATTTCTCCTTGAGTCGAATCTCTCCTCAAACTTTTGCCGAAACCCTCCTCCTTGTTCTAGTGGTGGTTGGCCGAGTGTTCTTGTGGTCTTAGGGTGGTAATTCTTTCTGGTAAGAGCCAACAAGAAGGAGCGGTAAGAAGGGACCCTTAGGTCGGATTCATCAAGTGCTGCAAGGGAGTTCAGAATTTGATCAAGTGGAGGTAAGGTTATTTATTAAGGTTAAATGCTTAAGTGGTGTTTTGGGGGTTAACCTGTTTACCTGATTAAGCTTTTTGATGGAGGCCACAACCAGTCAGAGTGGGCAAGGGAAGGTCCCTATTCCGAAGTTCAAGAAAAGAGCGATTTCAGCAGTTCGGGATTGGCCACCGGGGTGTGGGCCAGCGGCAGGAGATAGCTATAGGCAGATAGCGGTAGTCTCGATAGTCGATAGCGTCGGGATCGAGGGTTTAGAGCTCCGGGTTTTAAGGTGTGTAGTTAACCATTGTTTCCGGGATTTGAGTATATCTGCTTATGTTGTATGATGCTAATAAGTGCAGTTAAATGTGAAAATGGTACCCTTAAGGGGTATGAAGATGATCAGGTTAGTAGCAAAGTTTGTAATTATGTGATCACTGATTTTATTGTATGAGTATGCCTATGATTGTGTTTAATATATTCATGCACCACCTTATCATCATTTTATTTTACATGTGCATGGGCGGGTTATGAAAGAAGGTACGGGTGTACTTCGAGTACGTGGTTGATGTCAGCTTTGTGCTACATCGTGGATTGGCGCTGACTGAGGTCGCGTTGTGGATCTTTTGCGATTTAGTTCGCGTGGTTACCTTGATTGATATCGGCTCTATGCCATATCGTGGCTGATGGGTGCTGTGTGCCCCATCATGGTTTGATGTTAGCTACGTGCTACATCGTGGATGGTATTGGTTGCTTTTTTTTGGAGGGAAAAGGAGAGGGCGACTCGATAAGTCCCCTGGTGTGTGGTAGGCTGGATAAGGGGGTGTGTAGCGGTTGGACCCTAGGCTTGGGGTGGGTTTCATGTTGCATTGTTCCGTTTTGAAATAAATGGGCCAAGCCCAATATGGCATGGGGATAGGTGTGTTTTGAGAACATACGTGGAAAGGGCCTAGCCAGTACTTGAGAGTGGATTGAAGGTGGGCCAAGCCCAGATTGTGGTAATGTCTAAATGATTATACTTACATGTTGCATTTGATAATTGGGATGTTATGTGGTTAGCATGTGGGTGGATTTCGATGGTTTAATGGCACACTGAGTCATTGTGACTCACCCAATCTCTTATCCAACATCGCAGGTGAAAGGATGATCGGACCGGGTTGGAGTGGATACAAGGTGGCCCATGCAAAGGACGTTTTAATATTTTCTTTATGCACTTTATTACCAAGTACTTGGAATCATTATGTTGTAATAAGAGCCTCTTAAGTTATTTGGTTTTCTTTTGGTAATTTATGTCTAAAGAGATTTGGGAATAATGTTACTTTTATGAACTAAGCTTAAATCACTTGAGTCTAATGTTTTAAACGTTTTCCAACCTAAGGAAATTGACAACTAAGAGTTTTAAAGACGAAACCCCGAGATTTCAAAGTAACCTAACGGTTTGCAAACAAACATGCCCAAGATTTCTGCAAGTAAAACTACTCTAAAGGAGTTTAGACAAAAAGTTAAATGGCAACCTGTTTTCTTCAATAAGTTTATTTTCCATAACATAACCAGATTCGGTCGTAGTGAATGGGCCGGGTTTGGGGATGTTACAACTCTTGGTTTGCATCTATATCTTCGGCCACATTTAAAGCATAAGCAACTAGATCAGCCTCGGCGTACTTCTTTGGAGGTTTAATTTCTCTTCTAGATCTGTTTTTGGCGATAGAGTATTGTGGAGAAGAAGCAACTCTATTCTCAATTTTTGTACTAGCTTGAATAGTTGACTCTGTATTAATCTGATGCTCCACCTGCTTTTGATTTTCTTTATTGGAAGAGCCTTTAAGAGATAAGTTAGGTATCATAGCAGTTTCATCAAAAACAACATCTCTGCTAATCACAACTTTTTTATTTTTAGGACACCATAACTTATACCCTTTTACACCAGCTTTATAACCAAGAAAAACACATTTAATGGATCTCGGTTCCAATTTTCTATTATCAACATGACTATACACAGGACATCCACAGATTTTTAAATCAGAATAAATAGCAGGATTAACAGACCATACCTCTTGTGGAGTCTTTTTCTCAATGACAATGGATGGAGGTCGGTTGATCAGAAAACATGGAGTAGAGGCTGCTTCGGCCCAAAATGACTTTGGTAAGTTGGCATTTGAAAACATACATCGAACCTTCTCCATGATCGTTCTGTTCATTCGTTCTGCAATGCCGTTTTGCTATGGAGTATGACAAACCGTCAAGTGTCTTACGATCCCTTCTGACTTGCACAGTTTATTAACTCATCAGAACAAAACTCTAAGCCATTGTCTGTGTGAAGGTATTTTATTTGTTTTCCCATCTGTTTTTCAATCATAGTTTTCCAAGACTTAAATGCGGAAAACACATCGCTTTTCTGCTTCAGGAAGAATGCCCAAACTTTTCTGGAAAAATCATTAATAAAAGTTAGCATATAATTAGCTCCACCTCTCGAATGCACTCTTGATGGCCCCCACAGATCAGAATGAATATACTCCAACGTTCCTTTTGTGTCATGGATTCCTCTGGTGAATCGAACTCTCTTTTGCTTCCCAAAAATGCAATGCTCACAGAACTTCAGTTTGCAAATTCCTTGCCCATCAAGAAGTCCTCTTCTGCTCAATTCTGCCATGCCATTCTCACTCATATGCCCTAGGCGCATATGCCAAAGTTTAGTAATATCATCATCTGACAAGGAAGAGAAAGCGACAGTTGCATCACCAATGACAGTAGAACCCTGCAAAACATATAACTTGGCAGTCTTTCTCTGCCCTTTCATCACAACGAGGGAGCCTTTGGAAATCTTCAAAATCTCATTTTCAGCTGTGTATTTGTACCCTTTTGAATCAAGAGTACTTAACAAAATTAAATTTCTCTTCAATTCTGGAACATGTCTTACGTCACTAAGTATTTTGACAACTCCATCAAACATCTTAACTTTAATTGTTCCAACACCTGCGATTTTACACGAAGCATTATTTCCCATCAAAACAACACCTTCAGACACTGTTTCGTAATTTGTAAACCAATCCCGATTGGGACACATGTGGAAGGCGCAACCCAAATCAAGTATCCACTCCTCGCTCACTTTAGAATTGTTGACAGAAGTGACTAGAAGTTCACCATCGTTGTAGTTTTCTATAACATTAGCTTCACCAGAATTTTCTGGTTGTTTTCCCTTTTGATTTGCAGCCTCCCTTTTAATCTTGTTCTGTAGCTTATAGCATTCAAATTTAATGTGTCCTTTCTTCTTGCAGAAGTTACAAGTTTTACCTCTGTTTGAAGACTTCGATCTATCCTTAGATTTACCGCGAGGATTCCGATCTTGTGTCCTTCCACGATCATCATTAGCATTCCGATCTTGTCTCTCACGAACAATGGGACCCTTTCCCTGAGAGTCAGTTTTAACCACAAGATGCATCATCTTATCATACGAGGTCAAAGAATCATAAACCTCATCAAGTGTGAGAGACTCGTGGCTATATAAAATCGTGTCTCTAAAGGTTGAATAAGACGAGGGCAACGAACAAAGTAGAATCAACCCTAGATCTCCCTTATCATACTGAACCTCCATGGCCTCCAAGTTTGAGAGAATTTCTTTAAACACTGTTAAGTGTTTGTGCACAGACACACCTTCCTCCAAACGATGAGCATAAAGACGTTGCTTCATATGCAACTTGCTAGTTAGAGTTTTCGACATACATATTTGTTCTAGCCTCTTCCATAATGCAGCGGCGGTCTTCTCTTTCATCACATCTTGCAAAATTTCTTTAGACAAATGCAGATGTAACTGTGTTAACGCCTTTCGATCCTTGCACTTCTTCTCTTCCTCTGTCAATGTCGAAGGCATCTTATCTACCCCTAGCAGGGCTTCCTCTAAATCCATCTGTGCAAGAACTGCCTACATCTTTATCTGCCACAATCCGAATCTGGTGTTGCGATCCAACAGTGGAATTTCATACTTCAAAGACGCCATTACCGTAATCGAGATGAAAAAAACCGGAAGCTCTGATACCAATTTGTGAAAAATATAACGTCCGTAATGACAAATATTTCGTAAAGAAAATGAAAATAAAAATAAAGAAACACAGATTTTACGTGGAAACCCTTTCGGGAAAAAAAACCACGGGCAGAGGAGAAGAAAATTTACTATGTCGAATTCGAATCTTAATTACAAGAGGAATAGACTATGTCTATTTATAGGCTTGTAAAGCCATATTCTAATAGGAGTGTAGTAAGATTGAAACTCCTTATTCTAATCAATATCAAATAGATGGAGTTTAATAAGGTTTAAAAAACCTTTTTTAAAATAAAATAAAAGAAGTGTAGTTCTATAGGGATTCTTCTTTTATTTTATTTTACCATTGTATTTTATTTAAATAAGGATTCAGGTCACTTAATTCTAACAAGCCGAAGGGTTTGAATCCATTAGTAATGCCCCAGACTGTCGGGCAGACTGTCTGGTTGAATGATATACGTCATGTCTTCTTGATATGCTACGGGGTGTTATAGAATATTTTTTGAAAATTTAAATAAACAAATTTCTTAAGTTCCTTATTTGCAAATCTTAATCTTGTGAAAATTGATAAATATTAATAATGTATCAATATAACTATAAGTTATATTCTTAGTGATAATTATACCATGTTCTTAGTATGTAAATTAATGATAATTATGTTACACTCTAAATAAATTTGTCAAGTAGCATATTTCAATTAATATAAAGTTTCATAAAAAAAATCATTTTACGCAAGTAAATTGAAAATAAATTAAGAGTACATAAATATTCAAGAATAGATACATGTGGCAAAGGGAGTAATTTTTGAGTAAGTATGATCAGATATGTCATTCCATATATCTCATCCCCAATCAACTATAAAAAAAGTTGCTCATCTTAAAATTTTTTGTTTTGGAGGTTTTAGCTCAACAAGTTCTTATAAACCTTCATTCACCAAACATTACAATTAGAAGATATGACTACCCAATCCTCCATTTGTGCTCAAATCAGTTAAAAAAGACTCAAAACTTTATTTACCAAATACCTTGTAAAATGAAGATTTCATTTATTTATTTACATTTTATTTATTTAAATTAAATAAAAGATATTTTCCTATTTTATGTTATAAGTTATACGGGATGCAATAATCCCATGCATAATGATACAATAGTTAATATTTATATAGAATATCATTTCAAGTAAATAGGAACCAAATTTTAAAAATATATACTAAGTGAACCCTATGTGATAGCCTGATGGTTAAGGGTGTTAATTGTCTCAAGTGTGGTCTGGGTTCGAGTTGCACTAGTCGCATTTGTTATTCGGACTTTGCCTTATTATTGTAATTCACCAAAAATATATACCAAGTAATATTTTAAAAGGATAATTTGATTAGAAAGATATAAAATAATTTTTAAAAAGTATAGAAATTAAATGTATAACAAAAATAATTATTTTAAAACCGTAGAAAAAGAGAAGATTTGTCACTTGTATAGACTCGTGTACCTTGTTATATATATATATATATATATATATGATGTATGATAAGATTAATTAGTGAGATTTAGAATAGATTTTAAAAAAAATTTAAGCATAATAGACTTATTTGGTCTTTCAAATTTACAAAAGAAATGTCATTTTCGCTATTCATTTAAATTTTCAAATCTTTTAGCCCTTAAATTTATATTATTTGTCAAATCACCTCAAAATGGATGAAGAAGTTAACGTTTGTTGACATGGTAGTCCACGTGGATGATAAAAAAAATTAAAATATTAAAAAAATAATTTTTTAAAATATTTTTATAACTTTTTTTTTAATTTTTATAAATTAATTAATTGTTGTAGTGGCATTGACATATTAATTCACTTGTATGCCACGTTAGGAAAGTTAACAAATATTAAATTTTTCATCCATTTTAGGATGATATGATAAATATCGCAAATTTAAGGGCTAAAAAAACTTTAAAAAAAATGAAGGACTAAAATGACTTTTTCTTTTTTAAAGTTGAAAGAGTCAAATAAGTCATTATGCTTAAAATTTATAGACTAATTTCATTTATTAAAGATTTAAGGGGTTTTTATGTAATTTAAATTTAAATATTTTATTAAATAATCCCTAAATTAAAATTTATGTTTTTTATTTAAGAATAAAACTAAAGTATTCAAATTTAAGAGAAAAGGCGGTAATAAAGGCGATTCTAGTAAATAATAAATTTAATTGGTAGAGAGTTTTATGATTAATTATGGGTATATACGATTATTGTGTTGAGTCCGGATGGTTCATTAAATTATTTGTGTTTTATGTTCGAAACCAATAGATTAAAATCATGGTTTACGATGAATGATTTTGGAGGCTGCTACACAAATTTCACAGTGATCCAATTAATAAACATATTTATCTGACGGTAACTATGAGCATCATAAGAAATGGGAATATCAAATAAGAATGTCGTTAAAGAAACAAAATAAGAATATGATACCCACAATTCTTTAAATAAAAAAAAAGAATACGATACCCAGAATCAAATGTTTGATTCAACCAAACCTGCTTTTTCACCCACATATTTCATGCTTTTTTTCCACTCACCAAACACACAAGGGAAAAAATATATAGTTTTCATTATCAAGAGATAATACAATTTTTGGCCCCTAATTTGGTAATTAGGTTCACTTTTGTACATATATATTTTTTATCAACTTTAGTACTTGGTCATTAAATTCTTTTTGGTCCTTCAACTTAAAAAACATAAAGTTTAATGATGTGACACTCTAAGATTGTGCCACTACCATCACTTGAAAACTAAAAAATGATATAATTGTTCACTTGATGACATGGCATAATCTTAAAGTGTCATATACAATTTTCTAATAATCGAACCACTAGCTGAATAGGTTAGACCATCGGTTTCCAATTCAATCAGTTTGATCTGTTCAATTGCTTGACTTACAATAATTAAATAAATAATTAAAAATTCATGAAACTTTTAAAAATAAAAGTTTTATTAAACTAGTTCAACTACAAGTTTTTGTCTTAGTTTACGGTTTTTGTTGGTTTCGAGCAGTTTTCTTATTCAATTACTTCAACCCCTTTGTTTGGACTAGTATATCGATTGGTTCTACGTCTAATCGATCCGATCAACCAATCCAAACATCTTCTAAGAACATTGGTCACATAATCAAATCTTGATGGAATCCAAGTTTAGGGACCAAAATAGATCTAGTTGCTAGGTTCAGGTACCAAAGTGAACAGAACAAAAATACAGGTAGCGAAGTGAACTTTTTCAGGGGTCACAAAGCATATTATCCTTTATCTAATAGATGATTTTGTCATTACTGGAAACACAAGATTAAGAATATACACTACATGATATAATGTAACATTATATAATATAGTAGCAATGATAAGTTTTAAATGTACCAAAAGTATAGGGACTTAAAACATACTCAACTAATATAATAAAAAATAATAATCTCTAATAATGTGGAGTTATGACTCGTATTTTGGACTAAAAAATGTGTGACGTTGCAACGAGGAAGTATTCTTTGTCTCGACGTCATGATGTGGCGACGTACAATTCAAGTTTTTCAACTTTTCTTCTCCCAATTAAACTTTGTTTTTAGCTTCCCACTTAATCTCTAATTAACCTAGGGTTATTGTAGTCAAATATGCTACGAGTTTCAACCTATAAATGGGTCTTAGCTACTCTAGGTTTAATACAACAGAAATATTTAGTTTGAGAGGATGTTGTTCTTTGTTTTAAAGGGTTTTTCGTGTGGGGTTTCAGGATTTCCTTTAATTCTCTCCATCTTTTGTACTCTCATTTATTATAGTGAAATGTCATTTTGCCCGTGGTTTTTTATCCTCATTTGAGGAGTTTTTCCATGTAAAATTTGTGTGTTTGATTTTAGTTTATTTACTTGTTCGCTGCATTATTCAGGTTAATTTTCTACAAACTGGTATCAAAGCTAGCAACCCATTCAGAGATGACAACATCAAGGTTTGAGATCGATAAGTTTGATGGCATCACAAATTTTAGTTTGTGGCAAGTTCCTATGTCAGCAATACTGATCCAAAGTGATCTTGAGAAGATCCTTGCAGAGAGGAAACCCATAGACATGGACCAGACAGAATGGGATAGGTTAGACAAAAAGGCTCTATCCGTAATTCAGTTATGTTTAACAAACAATGTGTTATATGAGGTTTTGAAGGAGAAAACAACATTTTCATAATGGAAGAAACTAGAAGCCTTGCACTTGACAAAATCCTTGGCCAATAGGTTAGTATTAAAACAACTTCTCTACACGTTCACAATGACCAAAGGTGAGTCTATTAGAGCTCATATTAGTAATTTTGTTACCCTTGTTAATGACTTAAAGAATCTTGAAGTAGAGATTAGTGACGAGGATCAAGCTATGTTGTTGTTATGCTCTTTGCAATTTTGTTATAAAACTTTCAAAGAAACTCTGATTTTTGGGAAAGATCATCTCTCATTCAAAGGCGCGAAAGGGAATCTACTAAGTAAGGATGAACTCGATAACGAGTTAGGCCCAAACAAAATGTCAGACGGGCAAGCCTCGGTTTTAGTTGCAAGAGGCAGACAACAATCTAGAAAAATAAATCGAAACAGGTCTAAAGCGAGATCTAAATCTAGGAACCGTGACAAATATTGTGGGCCACGTTAAGGCAGAATATTTGAAACTTCATAATAAATTTAAGAGGGATAATAAATTATAAGAAAGATACGTAGAATGCTGAAGTTGTTGATGCTAGTGTAGCTGAAGATAAAGATGATGATTTCTTATTGGTGTCAACAAGTGAAAGCTCCAATCTTACTTTCGAATGGATTCTAGATTCAATGTGCTCCTATCACATGTGTCCTAATAGGGATTGGTTCTCCACATACAATTCAGTTGAAAGTGGAGTTATGCTGATAAGGAATAATTCTCCATGTAAGATAGCCGGCGTAGGAACCGTACAAATCAAGATGCATGATGAAATTATTCGAACACTTTTAGATGTCAGGTATGTACTTAACTTAAAGAAAAATCTCATCTCATTGGGTATTTTGGATTCTAATAGTTGTAGGATAGTTATTGAATTAAATGGCTTAAAAGTCTCTCGTGAAGATCTCATTGTGATGAGAGGACAAAAAAAAAGGCAGGCTATACATTTTGCAAGGGTCAACGGTAATTGGTGCGACTACAATTACTGAAGAACAGTTAAAATCGTTGCCATGTCAAGAAGAGGAAGACCCCAGCATTGTGACGATGCAACGTCCCGGTGATGATATTCTCTATGTCCAGATGACGAGGTATGATTCTTTCTTTACTGATTCTGATTCAACCAAATTTTGGCACATGCGATTGGGTCATATGAGTGAGAAAGGTATGACAGCCTTGTGCAACAGAGGTCTTCTCAAAGACACTGGAGTGTGTAAGTTAGGTTTCTACAGGCATTGTATTTTCGGGAAGCAAACTTGAGTCAGCTTTAATTCAACAATGCATAGAATAAAAGTGACTCTTCATTACATTCATTTCGATTTATGGGGTTCGTCTCTTGACATCTCAAAAGGATGTAATAAATATTTCCTAACTCTTATTGATGATTATTCTAGAAAAGATTGGTTTATATTTTGAAATAGAAAAATGAAGTCTTCAGAATCCTCAAACAGTGGAAGACATTGTTAGAAAAACAAATTAGAAAATCTGTGAAGCTGTTGAGAACAGATAATGGCCTTGAGTTCTACTCTTTAGAGTTTAAATATTTTTTTTCAAATGGGAAGGAATTGAAAGACATCGAACCGTTGTTGAAACTCTGCAGCAGAATGGAGTTGCAAAAAGAATGAACAAAACCTTGCTAGAAAAGGCCTGATGCTTGCTTTCGAATGCAGGCTTGGGGAAGGAATTTTTGGTTGAAGCCGTAAACTTGACAAGTTATTTGGTGAATAGATCTCCTAATCGAGCATTGAACGATAAAGTTCCAGAGGAGATATGGTCAGGTAATCCTCCCAATTATTCTAATCTTAGAATTTTCAGTTGTCCTACTTATGCTAAAGTTAGCCAAGGAAAGCTTGACCCAAGGGTTGTTAAATGCATCTTTTTGGGATACTCCACCAGTACAAAATGTTTTAAGTTGTGGTGTTTGGAATCTGAAAAAATAATTGTTAGCAGAGATTTTACATTCAATGAATCTGCCATGTTTCTAACAGAAAATGGGTCTTTTACTTTTAAATACAAAACAAATCAGAGCATCTTGAGCAAGGTGGAGGCAAAAGTCGAAACAGGGGGCAACGTTGCGGTGACACGAAGAGCCTCATCACAATGTCACAACGAACATGATTGTTGTCTCGACGAGAAAGAAAGTGACTTCAATGACGCAACAAAATCTCAATTCTTGCAAAATTAGAGTTGTTTTGGATCAATTTGGGACTTCATCTGACCCTCAAGTACCTTCACCTCTCAGTTAACTAATTATAAGTTGGCTCGTGACAGGAAAATGTGAGAAGTTCAACCACCACAGAAATATTGTGAAGGAAATCTAGTGGCTTATGCTCTAAGTCTTACTGAAAGCATTGATTCAATCGATCATTCGTGTTATTATGAGGCAGGTGGGGCCTCCAATTCTAACAAATAACTCATTGCAATGGAACAAGAGATGGAATCACTTCAAAAGAATGAGACTTGGTAGCTAGTTAAACCACCCATTGGTAAAAGAATCGTCCGCTACAAATAGGTGTTTAAAAAGAAGAAAGGTTCGAGTTCTTACGAAACTGGGTACAAGGCAAGATTGGTTGCAAAGGGCTACAGTCAAATGGAGGGAGTTGATTTTCATGATGTTTCCTCTCCCATTGTGAAACATACGTCCATTTTGGCGCTTTTGGCTCTTATTGCATCAAACAATCTTGAGTTAGAACAGTTAGATGTAAAAACTACTTTCCTTCATGGTGAACTTGCGAATGACATATACATGCAACAACCGGAAGGCTTCAAATTTGAAGGTAAAGAAGATCATGTTTGTCTCTTACAAAAGTCTTTGTACGATTTGAAGCAGTCTCCTCGACAGTGGTATAAACAGTTCGACTCCATGTTGAGTATTGGTTTTTCTCGAAGTAAGTATGACAATTGTGTTTACGTACAATGTCTTGATGATGGTTCTTTTATGTATTTGTTGTTTTATGTTGATGATATGTTGACTGTGGCTAAAAATCCATCTGAAATTGTTTGTCTTAAAATCATACTTAACTCTAAGTTCAAGATGAAGGATTTAGATGCAGCAAATAAAATTTTGAGGATGAAAATATTGAGACATTTCAGGAAATTATTTTTGTCGCAACAAATGTACATCAAGAATATCCTTGAGTGATTTGAGATGCAAGATGCAAAATCGATAAGTACTCCTTTAGCTACACACTTTAAACTCTCAATTTCAGATTCCCCACAGAATGAAGAAGATGAGAGGTACATGTCAAAAGTATCTTATTCGAGTGCAGTTGGAAGTTTGATGTATGCAATGGTATGCATTCGCCTCGATATTTCACATTCTCTTATTATTGTTTGTCGATACATGGCCTATCCTGGTAAGTTACACTAGCATACAGTTAAGAGGATTTTCAAATATTTTCGGGGTACTTTTAACATGTGCTTAGAGTTCAGAAAAACTTAAATGGGTTTAGTCAGATATGTTGATTTTGATTATGTAGGAAACTTAGATCGAAGAAGATCTCTCACAGGTTACCTATTTGCTTATGGGAATTGTGCCATTAGTTGGAAATAGACACTTCAAGCTACAATAGCTTTGTCGACTAATGAAGCGGAATAAATGGCAATTGCTAAAGCAGTAAAAGAAGCAATTTGGTTAAGGGGTCTGTTTAGTGAACTTGTACGTGAAAAAGGGGCAACTGTTGTATATTGTGATAGCCAAAGTGCCATACATCTCACCAAAGATCAAATACATCACGAGAGAACAAAGCACATAGACATTCGTATCACATAAAAGATATAATATTACATACCATATGATATGATATAACATTATATAATGTAATAGGAGGGCTAACTTTGAAATGCACGAAAAGTATAGGGACTTAGGGCATATTTCAAGTAGTATAATACTAAACAATAATATATGATAATAAGTAATATATAATGTACTACTATTATATATAATTATTACTATAATATAGATTATAATGAAAGTTATAGTATTACATGATATTGTAATGTTTGGTTATTTATGCATATATATAAACTATTAATATATTATATGATATGACATTATATAATGTTGTCGAAGGACAAACTTTCAAATGTACGAAAAACATAAGGATTTAGAGCATATTTCAAGTAGTATAACAATAAAAAGTATGATATGATATAACATTATATAATATAGTAAGGGGCTAACTTTCAAATGTATAAAAAGTATAAGGACTTAGAGCATATTTCAACAAGTATAATAATAAACAATAATATAAAAAATTAATATATAATGTACTATTATTATATTATAGACTATAATAAAAGATATAGTATTACATGATATTATAATGTTTAATCATTGATGCATATATAAACTATTAATATATTATATACTACATGATATGATATAGCATTATATAACATAGTAGAAAGGTTAACTTTCAAATGTATGAAAAGTATAAGGATTTAAAACCTATTTCAACTAGTATAATAATAAACAATAATGTATAATAATTAATATGTAATGTACTATTATTATATATAACTATTATATTATATATTATAACAAAAGATATAGTATTGCATGATATTATAATGTTAAACCATTTATGAATATATATAAATTATTAATATATTGTATACTATATGATATTATATAACATTATATAATAGAATAGGAGTGTTAACTTTCAAACGTACGAATAGTATAGAGACTTAGAGCATATTTTCAACCACTATAATAATAAACAATAATATATTATAATAATTAATATATAACTGTTGTAGACACTCATTTTTGTCCGATCTCAATTGGAGGCATTTGTTTTTACTTTCTTTTTCTTTCCTTTTTGGGCCTACCAAGGAGCCAAATTATTATTATCATTACTACTACTATTATTAACTGTTATTATTATCTTTTTTACAAATACACAAGATTGAAAAGTAGTATCTATACATGAAATGAAATGAAAAAAAAGAGAGAGAGGTTTTTCATATTTTGTTCTTAAAAAAAGTAAAAAAAAAAAAACATCAACAACAAGAATTCTATTTTTTTTCTTTTCTTCTAACTTTTTTTTTGCCTTAAGCATGTCATGAGGAATTGGTTTTTGGGTTCCGATAAAGGGGACGTCACCAGATCGTTAGTCCTCTGTAACACCCCATACCTGAGTCTAAGGCTGAGACCGGATACGAGACATTACTATGCTTGAACTTTCTTAAACATGCACTTACGGGCTGTAAAATTTTGTTCCGAATTAAAACTTCTCTTTCTTAGTCTAGTCATACATTTCATGGGCCTACGAGGCTTTAAACACATATATGGAAACTTTCAGAACTTAATCGAAAACTTTTCCTTAAAATAGGGGTCACATGCCCATGTGGCTTGGGACACGCCCGTGTACTCCTAGACATGCCCGTGTCTTCCACCCGTGGTGGACACTGCCAAATAGCACACGGCCTTGACATGCCCGTGGGCTTCGACCGTGGCTGACACTGACTATATTCACACGGCCTTGACACGTCCGTGGGCTTAAACCGTGGTCTAGTCTAACTTAAAGTACTAAGGTGCAGGGGACGCACGGCTTAGACACACGCCCGTGTGTCTATCCGTGTGGGCACTTGAAGGCTATTTACTAAGCCAATTGCCATCCTGAAATTAAAGATCAATCTCAAGTTATATTCATCAATTCAAATACTTCATCTAACAAGAACAATGATGTATACCTCTTTGACATTTATAAACATACATACTTAGACAATCTTGGCCTATCACTTGGCCACATACAAAAGAATAATAAATTTGATAACCCATACTTTTTCCTTTCTTAAGACATATTCTCAAAATGAAATGCTTCCTATACATGCCATACTTAATATAAACATCATGGCTATACCAAAATAGCGATTAATAGTGTGCTCCGAGCTCCGATGACGATGATCCACAAGATTAACTTGGCGGGACTACATGGAAAGAAAGGATAAAAGACGTAATCATTTAGCTTAGTAAGTTTGCATGTAATGCACATAACAACATACTTGTTTAACATAAACCATTTGACATAAACTATGGCATCATAAATTTCAGCTATTTAAGCTTACTTACTCATTCTGACTATTACATATCTCATGATACTTACTAGTCTCATGCTTGTGAAGTAAACAAGGTACCTGTATCACTTAATCATATAGATTAACATACTCTGTCATGGTAAGTATAATCTTAACTTCATCATTCACAATATGAATAATACTCTTAATTAGCTTTAGCTAGCATTCTTTAATGATAGCTTTACTTGCTTAACTTTCTTGCGTTCTCATTTATTCTTTACTTATTTACCCGATGAATTTCTATGAATAACCGAGGATACTGAATCTCATCCCATATATACCTTGATGCCAAAGCCATATCCTAGATATGGTCTTACATGGGATCTCTCATCTTGGTATCGATGCCATGTCTTGACATGGACTTACTCAAAGTCTTCCTTGTGTGTTCCCTTAGGAACTTACCATTGCCATGTCTTGACATGGTCTTATTTGGTATCTTTACTCATGAACTGGTCAATGCCGAGCCTTGGCTTGGACTTAATTGAAATCTTCCTTGTTACTTACCAATTCCATGCCTTGGCTTGGACTTACATGGGATCTCTATCTCATGATAGCTTTTCAACCCCAAGACTTGTCTTAGACTTACATGACATCTTTGCTTGAAGACTCACCAATGCCATGCCTTGGCTTGGGCTTACATGGGTCTTCATCTCATAATAACTCTTCAATGCCAAGACTTGTCTTGGACTTACATGATAACTTTTCTTGATTGTCGATGCCATGTCTTGGCTTGGTCTTATACGGACTTTCTTATCTCATGTGGTAGATCGAGTATCCTAAGTAATTCAACTTCAATCGGGACTTTCTCATGCTTAATCTCATTGATTTCTTTATTTAACATAGCATTAAGCATTTCTATGGTAATAATGTACATTATACTAAGCAATTCAATGACAGTAATCATAAAGCTTAGAAATCTTACAAACTTACCTCGATATACAGAATGTATGTAGATATGCAATTTAGTCCTCAACTTTGTTATTGCCTCGGTTTCGATCCAAACTTCATTTTTCTTGATCTATAATAATAATTTAGATCATTTAATAATCACATTGACTAAATTAACTCTTAACTCATACTTTTGCAAAATTATAATTTTGCCCCTAAACTTTCTCATAATTACACTTTTGCCCCTAGGCTCGTAAAGTGATTTTCATTAAACTTTCTAACTCTTCATGCTCAATCGATTCATTGTCTTAACAATAGAAATAACCAATTCTCACTATTTCTACCATGTATGACAAATTTCATAACTATTACAAACTAGTCCTTACTAGCATTTTTCATGAAATTCATTTAGGAAAAGATGTTTATCTAACATCAAACTCTTATAATCTTTCTTAAAACATCATTTTACAAACATCTCATACATGGATAGATTTTTGAACATGCATCTTAGCTCATCTTATAGCTAAAATTAGCTAATTCATAATACAAGGACTCCAAAAATACGAAGAATATTAAAAACGGGGCTAAAATGAACTTACTAGCAAGCTTGAAAAATTGAAGAACCCTAGCTATGGCTTCCTTCAAATTTTCGGCACTTGAGGAAGAAGATGAGAATGATTTTTGTCATATTTTTCCTATTTTAATCATTTAACAGATAAATGACCAAAATGCCCTTCTCATTAATCTTTTACAAATTTCTAACTCATGTCCAATTTTGTCCAAAAATTATAATTTGGGAAAATTGCTATTTAAGGACTTCTAATTAATATTCTAAAGCTACTTAATACAAAAAGCTTCTAGAAACTCATATTTTGCAACTTTTGCAATTTAGTCCTAATAGACCCTTTAATGGAAATTTCCATAAAATTTCTACATGAAACTTTCATATCATCATGAAAACATCTCAAATACCTTAAAAACTCATATTACTACTTCGGACTT
Organism: Gossypium australe; assembly: GCA_005393395.2. Classification (NCBI taxonomy): domain Eukaryota; kingdom Viridiplantae; phylum Streptophyta; class Magnoliopsida; order Malvales; family Malvaceae; genus Gossypium; species Gossypium australe. The sequence goes on along the minus strand of CM016616.1, from coordinate 24,358,718 downwards.
GTGGTCTCGCACCACCGTTCTTGTAACACTCCAAACCCGGCCCACAAGCCCTGACCGGATCTGGTATGTCACGGAGTAAAAACTTTTTGAAAGATTCGGGTTAACATTGGAAATCCAAAAATGTTGCTGAATTTGTAAAACAACGTTTGCTAAAACTAAGATAGTTTGGTTTGATAAACACGATGGGGTTGAAAACTTTTTCTTTTTCCTTTGAAATCATTTGATTATTTAGATTTTTTTAGAAGTATCGGGGTTATTGATAACTTGGTAAAATTTTGCTACCCGATGGTAACGTCTTTGAAAACGCGTACGAGTATTAATTTTGAAAACGTTGCTTTTACCGATTCGCTTAACAGTCCATAAGTTCGTTAGAAATAAGGTAAAAACTACTTAATCATACGAATAGTAATAAAATAATAAGCGGCCATATTACAACCCAATCGAATTTAGCAAATAGTAAACTTTAATGGTACGAAATAAGACTTCTAAACCGAGGAACAAGCATGATCACCTCGAGTCCTCTCCGGCTCCGTCTCCGCGATCGAGTCACCTGAAAAGATAGGGAAAGGGGTGAGTCACCAAGACTCAGTACGTAATTAATACACATGTCCCCACATACGGGCTTAGCCCATATCCACAGAACAAACATATACATGAATATGCAATTATGAAGCCCAACCTAGCCATCCATGCTCCTTTTTCTACCCCGTGTGGTACCAAACCACTGGTGGTGCCAAACCACTGGTGACCGAGGTCACAAATGTGATACCAAATCACTGGAGGTGCCAAACCTCTGGTGTCCGAAGACACAAATCGAATGATGGGGCCAACCCATCGTGTGATACCAAATCACTGGCGTCAATCCCATATCTCATAGTGGGGCCAACCCACGGTGGTACTAAGCCACAGGGACGAGACGCTATGAGGTGCCAAACCTCTGGAGGTACCAAACCTCTGGTGACCGTAGTCACAATGTGTTACCAAAACACTGGTGTCCGTCGACACAAATATCACTGCCCCCTCCACTCATTTATCCCACACCATCATGCTCGCATAACAAGTATCATGATCCCATATATCATGCATTTGTATATAGCATAACATTTAACAGCATATGGTGGCATACACAACATATATCATAGATCGAGTATTAGGGGACTTACCCGAAACCAAGCTTATGCCCACAAGGCAAAGATACTACATGATAGGTGATAAAATATCATTATAACAATAATTTGTACTAATAAAGTGTGTAAGAGCTTACACACCTGATCGAACGATCACCCACCTTGGGTATCCAACATCTTAGCCCTTATTTCGGCTAACATGCACAACATGTACATTTACAATAACATACATAAACCAGCAAAAGAACAGTGCGATAACTACGCACCAGATTATAGCGAGATCCTGACTTATCGAATCTAATATCCACTAAAATCCCGGAACACCACTTGCTCTCGTAGATCAGCTCTCGGAGTCACCATCTTTTCCAAGTCTCAAAAGATTTGCATGCCTTGGTAGTTACCAATCTCCTTGTATAGCCGAAACCCATAGGCTCCTTTAAGAACCCCATGCTATAGGTTTGGTTTGCTACCAAAACCGGAACCAACAATGGTTCTTCTTTTAACAATCGGCACACCCAACGATCAACCAACGATGACTGCTTCACTTGATCGCCACCAGCATCCGGAGACCCTAAAACAAAATACTTAACTCCCGTTTGAAAACAAATGCCCACTGACATCAACACCTTTCTAGGATTCGGCCAAGGTGAACACTACTAGGAGAAAAGGAAAAGAAAACGGCTTTAGATGCTTACCACACCAACATTTGGCTTGGACAAAAAGAAAAGAGAGGATGAGAAGTGAAGACAAGGTTTTGGTACAAAAGAAATGGGAAGAAAGCATTTGAAGAATTCGGCCTAGGTAGACAAGGTATGTTTCGGCATAAAATAGCACAAGATACGTTGGCTATTTCGGCTTAGCATAAATGAACAAAGAAAAAGAAATAGAAGAGAGCATTTGGCTACACAAAGTTTCGGTTTCAATAAGTGAAAATGAGAAAGAATTTGCTGAGGAAAAAAAAAAATTGGCTTTTGGTACCCTCTCCTAAAGCTGGCCAAAATCACCCACAAATGCCTTAAGAAAATCGGCATTCTTCCTCCCCAATACTTCCAAAAATCGGCCATACCTTTCTTTTTGCTAGCTCCACATCAATTTCCATCATTAACAAAAAAATAAGTTAATAAAACACACAAAATAACCAACCCATGCCGCACATGCTCTATCCCTAAGGCCAAGACTCATGCTTACTTAAACTAATAAAAATAATAAAAACAATAAAAGGTTGCTGCTCCATTCGGCCATGCTTACCAAACCAAGGTCGGCCACATGCTTCTTTCTTTACCAATAATCAAACTAATAATAAAAAAAAAATAATATTTCACAAACAAACAAAGCTATGCATTTGACCATACTTTTCCTAAGCTCAAGGCCAACTAAGTCTCAAAGCATGCGTCCTACTATTATGCTCTCCCTTTTAATAACGTTTATTAATAATTCTATCACCTTCCCCATATTCTCATAAAAATAATAATAACAAACAATATTTAAACCATGCAATATTTTATGCAGCTATTGAGAACAATCAAATAAAATAATGCCCTATGTTCTTTTAAAAAATAAAAATAAAAATAAAACCATAAGCAGCAATTCTTATGCTGCGCGCGTGCATGCATTAAACAATTAATGCCCATGCAGCCAATTATTCATGCCTGAAAAAGGAGCCAAAAAGGATAACCTTCAGGCGCTGTCCCCAGGTCTCGAACCCGAAACCTGGAGAGAACTCTCCAACGCCTCAGCCACTCGGCCCTTTACTCATTTTATGCTATTAAACGCGTCAAATTTTCTTTTAAACCTTACTCTCGCAGGTTCCGCAAGCCTTAACGCTAAGAACAAAAAATAGAATTCTTCAAGTGTGAACTCTAGGACTCGAACGCTAGTCCCTTTGATGCAGCTCTCAAGCCAAGTCCTTAACCACTCGGCCAGTTTGAAATTCATGTGAACAAGCGCATTGAAATTTCTTTTAAACCTTATTCCGCTGGCGCCTTATGTTCTAGCGCTTAAAATAAAAAAAAATGCCTTATACGCGATTTCCTGGACTCGAACATGAGTCCCCTTAGACTAAGCTCTCAAGCCAAGCCTTGAACCATTCGGCCAGTGTTTAATTCGTGCTAAAGTCGTGTCGATAATTGTTTTAAGCCCTCTTTCAAAGCAGCACTAAACTAAAAATAAAACTTTCGCGCGCTTCCATTCGGGCTCGAACCCCCGACCTCTAAGCCGAAACCACCCCTTGCGCACATAGCCACTCTTCCACCTGGACTTTCATGTCCACTAACGCTCAAAATATTCTTTTAAGCCTTCCATCGCCCAATTTCACTTTTGACCCAAAATTTCCAAAATTTCTAAAATAGTCCCCCCCTTTTTTTTTATCCTCGAGCTTTAAAAACCCCTAAAACTCATCAAAACAAATCTTAAGGCCTATCGACTCGTGAATTTTGGCTCCAACGCACAGCCCCTAATTTAAGATATTACAAATCTACCCCCTTAAAACAATTTCGTCCTCGAAATTGCTTACTAACGAACATCCGTACATTCCAATTCACCGCACTACGCTTATGCTGCGCACTCTGATTCTACAAAACTAACACAATTTTTATCTCGAGATTCGTATTCAAGGTTCCATACTCCACTAGCATACAAACATGAACTATCTTACCTTCTAAGCACAGTTTCTAAACTCACATCCAATGTTCAAGTACTTCACCAATAGTACAAGTATGAACCGATCTTATAAAACCCATATAATAAAAGATATTCCATAACAAGAAACTCATCCGCTATCACATCCTCGGTTGCCTCACATCCAAACCTTTAGCATCTCAGCTTGAAGTTCCACGTCCTTGACCCCACGCCCTATCCATCACTTGAGGACAGTCTTTAATCAAGTGAGACTTAGACTTACACCTAAAACATCTTCAATTCCGATTCCAACACTCGCCGTCATGGTACCTTCCACACTGAGCACACGCACAGCTCCGATTTCCCGCAGCTGGCTTAGTCACACGAGCAAAATTTTCAATCCTTGGTCTTTTCCGAAGACCCTCAGATGATTCAGACGGTCCAAAATTTCTCTTATCCCGGTTCCTATCCTTATCTCTGTTTTGTCTCATCGAATCCTTAATCCCTTCAGCTACCTTAGCTTTTTTGACTAACACCGCGAACTCCCGTTCCTGATGAGGAGCTATCAACAATCTCAGGTCGTCCCTTAATCCGTCCTCAAACCGGACACATTGTTCATGCTCCGTAGCAACTACCCCTCAAGCATATCTGCTTAACCTTAGGAATTCTGCTTCGTATTCCGCCACGGACTTGTTCCCTTGAACCAGCCCCAAAAATGCCTTTCTCTGAGCATCAATGTAGTGAGTACCGACATACTTCTTCTGGTATGCCGTCTTGACATACTCCCAAGTGAGGTCTTCAGCTGTGACGCTATCTCGAACCGTGAGCTACTATCGATACGCTTCGTCGCGAAGTAGCGCCGCCATTCCTTTCACTTTTTCCTCAGGGCTCAGATCGAGCTCATCCATAATTCGCTCGGTTGCTTCCAACCAATATTCAGCCGTACTGGGTGCCACGCCGGATACACCACAGAACAACTCCGCTCCATTGGCTCGAAGTCGCTCGGGAACAGATTTTCGAGCTCCCATATTTCTCTCTCTCCAACCACCATCTTAAAAGGCTGGTGGTGGAGGTGATACCTTATTATCAACCCTTGACTCGATCTAACGAGTTCCGGTACGGCCATTTTGGCTCGATCATGTCCTTTAGGACTCATCTCTTATCGCACAATCTGACTTAAAAGTTTTATGCACTAGAAAATTTGTTCCACTGATTGACCGCGAACAATTTTATGAAATAAAGTATTTGGAAGTGGTTCTTTCGATCACACAAGGGTTCAGTTCAAGTTCGCTATTCTAATACAGAGAGTCATATTCATGCTCATAAATAGAGACATATTCATATCACCTCAACAGTCAGAGGTACTTACCCGTGCGGATCGGTGCCGGAGACTCGGTGCCATGCTATTTAAAGACTATAAAAGACTATCAGGAAAACATTTTTGGGCCTTGGGCCCCCACAGCCGAGTTTTGAACCTGGCTCTGATACCAACTTGTAACACTCCAAACCCGGCCCACAAGCCCTGACCGGATCTGGTATGTCACGGAGTAAAAAATTTTTGAAAGATTCGGGTTAACATTGGAAATCCAAAAATATTGCTGAATTTGTAAAACAACGTTTGCTAAAACTAAGATAGTTTGGTTTGATAAACACGATGGGGTTGAAAACTTTTTCTTTTTCCTTTGAAATCATTTGATTATTTAGATTTTTTTAGAAGTATCGGGGTTATTGATAACTTGGTAAAATTTTGCTACCCGATGGTAACGTCTTTGAAAACGCGTACGAGTATTAATTTTGAAAACGTTGCTTTTACCGATTCGCTTAACAGTCCATAAGTTCGTTAGAAATAAGGTAAAAACTACTTAATCATACGAATAGTAATAAAATAATAAGCGGCCATATTACAACCCAATCGAATTTAGCAAATAGTAAACTTTAATGGTACGAAATAAGACTTCTAAACCGAGGAACAAGCATGATCACCTCGAGTCCTCTCCGGCTCCGTCTCCGCGATCGAGTCACCTGAAAAGATAGGGAAAGGGGTGAGTCACCAAGACTCAGTACGTAATTAATACACATGTCCCCACATACGGGCTTAGCCCATATCCACAGAACAAACATATACATGAATATGCAATTATGAAGCCCAACCTAGCCATCCATGCTCCTTTTTCTACCCCGTGTGGTACCAAACCACTGGTGGTGCCAAACCACTGGTGACCGAGGTCACAAATGTGATACCAAATCACTGGAGGTGCCAAACCTCTGGTGTCCGAAGACACAAATCGAATGATGGGGCCAACCCATCGTGTGATACCAAATCACTGGCGTCAATCCCATATCTCATAGTGGGGCCAACCCACGGTGGTACTAAGCCACAGGGACGAGATGCTATGAGGTGCCAAACCTCTGGAGGTACCAAACCTCTGGTGACCGTAGTCACAATGTGTTACCAAAACACTGGTGTCCGTCGACACAAATATCACTGCCCCCTCCACTCATTTATCCCACACCATCATGCTCGCATAACAAGTATCATGATCCCATATATTATGCATTTGTATATAGCATAACATTTAACAGCATATGGTGGCATACACAACATATATCATAGATCGAGTATTAGGGGACTTACCCGAAACCAAGCTTATGCCCACAAGGCAAAGATACTACATGATAGGTGATAAAATATCATTATAACAATAATTTGTACTAATAAAGTGTGTAAGAGCTTACACACCTGATCGAACGATCACCCACCTTGGGTATCCAACATCTTAGCCCTTATTTCGGCTAACATGCACAACATGTACATTTACAATAACATACATAAACCAGCAAAAGAACAGTGCGATAACTACGCACCAGATTATAGCGAGATCCTGACTTATCGAATCTAATATCGACTAAAATCCCGGAACACCACTTGCTCTCGTAGATCAGCTCTCGGAGTCACCATCTTTTCCAAGTCTCAAAAGATTTGCATGCCTTGGTAGTTACCAATCTCCTTGTATAGCCGAAACCCATAGGCTCCTTTAAGAACCCCATGCTATAGGTTTGGTTTCCTACCAAAACCGGAACCAACAATGGTTCTTCTTTTAACAATCGGCACACCCAACGATCAACCAATGATGACTGCTTCACTTGATCGCCACCAGCATCCGGAGACCCTAAAACAAAATACTTAACTCCCGTTTGAAAACAAATGCCCACTGACATCAACACCTTTCTAGGATTCGGCCAAGGTGAACACTACTAGGAGAAAAGGAAAAGAAAACGGCTTTAGATGCTTACCACACCAACATTTGGCTTGGACAAAAAGAAAAGAGAGGATGAGAAGTGAAGACAAGGTTTTGGTACAAAAGAAATGGGAAGAAAGCATTTGAAGAATTCGGCCTAGGTAGACAAGGTATGTTTCGGCATAAAAATAGCACAAGATACGTTGGCTATTTCGGCTTAGCATAAATGAACAAAGAAAAAGAAATAGAAGAGAGCATTTGGCTACACAAAGTTTCGGTTTCAATAAGTGAAAATGAGAAAGAATTTGCTGAGGAAAAAAAAAAAATTGGCTTTTGGTACCCTCTCCTAAAGCTGGCCAAAATCACCCACAAATGCCTTAAGAAAATCGGCATTCTTCCTCCCCAATACTTCCAAAAATCGGCCATACCTTTCTTTTTGCTAGCTCCACATCAATTTCCATCATTAACAAAAAAAATAAGTTAATAAAACACACAAAATAACCAACCCATGCCGCACATGCTCTATCCCTAAGGCCAAGACTCATGCTTACTTAAACTAATAAAAATAATAAAAACAATAAAAGGTTGCTGCTCCATTCGGCCATGCTTACCAAACCAAGGTCGGCCATATGCTTCTTTCTTTACCAATAATCAAACTAATAATAAAAAAAAAATAATATTTCACAAACAAACAAAGCTATGCATTTGACCATACTTTTCCTAAGCTCAAGGCCAACTAAGTCTCAAAGCATGCGTCCTACTATCATGCTCTCCCTTTTAATAACGTTTATTAATAATTCTATCACCTTCCCCATATTCTCATAAAAATAATAATAACAAACAATATTTAAACCATGCAATATTTTATGCAGCTATTGAGAACAATCAAATAAAATAATGCCCTATGTTCTTTTAAAAAATAAAAATAAAAATAAAACCATAAGCAGCAATTCTTATGCTGCGCGCGTGCATGCATTAAACAATTAATGCCCATGCAGCCAATTATTCATGCCTGAAAAAGGAGCCAAAAAGGAAAACCTTCAGGCGCTGTCCCCAGGTCTCGAACCCGAAACCTGGAGAGAACTCTCCAACGCCTCAGCCACTCGGCCCTTTGCTCATTTTATGCTATTAAACGCGTCAAAATTTCTTTTAAACCTTACTCTCGCAGGTTCCGCAAGCCTTAACGCTAAGAACAAAAAATAGAATTCTTCAAGTGTGAACTCTAGGACTCGAACGCTAGTCCCTTTGATGCAGCTCTCAAGCCAAGTCCTTAACCACTCGGCCAGTTTGAAATTCATGTGAACAAGCGCATTGAAATTTCTTTTAAACCTTATTCCGCTGGCGCCTTATGTTCTAGCGCTTAAAATAAAAAAAAAATGCCTTATACGCGATTTCCTGGACTCGAACATGAGTCCCCTTAGACTCAGCTCTCAAGCCAAGCCTTGAACCATTCGGCCAGTGTTTAATTCGTGCTAAAGTCGCGTCGATAATTGTTTTAAGCCCTTTTTCAAAGCAGCACTAAACTAAAAATAAAACTTTCGCGCGCTTCCATTCGGGCTCGAACCCCCGACCTCTAAGCCGAAACCACCCCTTGCGCACATAGCCACTCTTCCACCTGGACTTTCATGTCCACTAACGCTCAAAATATTCTTTTAAGCCTTCCATCGCCCAATTTCACTTTTGACCCAAAATTTCCAAAATTTCTAAAATAGTCCCCCCCCTTTTTTTTTATCCTCGAGCTTTAAAAACCCCTAAAACTCATCAAAACAAATCTTAAGGCCTATCGACTCGTGAATTTTGGCTCCAACGCACAGCCCCTAATTTAGGATATTACAGTTCTGACTAGGCCCTAAATCGGGCTGTTACATCCTCCGCCCCTAGGAGCCCCAAAAATCCCTTTTTTTCCCTTCCCCTTTCTAAAATAAATGCTTCTTTAAAAAAAAGGCTTGATTTCGGAAAAAGTTTTGATTTTTTTTAAAAAAGAGAAAGTTTAGGTTTTTAAAATAAAAATTTGTTTTTTAGTCATTTTGAAGGAAAAGTTTAAATTTTTTAAAACAAAGTTTTGATCTTTTTCAACTATTTTGAAATAAAGCTTTGAATTTTAAGAAAAATAGTGTTTTTTTTTAAAAAAGAGAAAGCTTAGATTTTTAAAATAAAATTTTGTTTTTTAGTCATTTTAAAGGAAAAGTTTAAAATTTTAAAACAAAGTTTTGATCCTTTTCAACTATTTCGAAATAAAATTTTGATTTTTAGAAAAATTAGTGATTTTTTTTAAAGAAAATTTTGATTTTTCAAAAAAATAAAATTCGGCTACCGTATATGGCAGCTCAACCACCTTAGAGCCCAATGGCTCTCCGGTGGTGGAGTCATGGCCAACATAGGAGGAAGAGAAGGAGGAAGAGCTTGGTTTTTTAAATGAGGTTAAAACTGAAAGAATGCATAGTTTTTCCCATTTATAGGTGCCAAAAATGGGTAATATATTCTCATCCCCTTTCTTTTTAAATTTACAAAAAATGTCCCATTTTTTGTAGCACCGCCCTCACTCTCTGGCCTATTTACACCCGTAACCCATTTGTTTATTCAAACCTTCGGTTTAATCCGAAATTTTAAGATTAAAATAAAATTAATTGCTACATCAGTCCTCTGTCTTCCACATTTTTTTATCTTTTAGTCCCAAAATCAAGTTACGTCATTTTGTTTCCATCTTTAATAAATTATTTACACTTATATCTTTCATTTCATTTGCATTTATACCTTATATATTTAATGTCAATTATGCACTTTATTTTAATGTTTTATATTTACTCACACTTGTATAATTTTTATTTAGTCTTATTTCGTCTTTATTTATTTTCATGTTTATTTATATTTATGATTTTTTTTCATATTCCACTTACATGCATTTTAATATTATTTGTTTATGTTACTTTGATTCTTTTATTGTATTACAATAAGGTGTATTATTGTTATTATCATCATCATCATGTCAAGGTCTTATTTATTTCATTTATTTAAGTTTTCTTTTTACTATTGTCATTTTTGAAGGAGTTTTAACTTTTCATTAACTTTAGCCAATTTAATTAATTTTCCTATTTTATTGCTATTCGTTTTAAAAGAGGGAATTTTAGGTCATTTTTCCATCGTCTAATTGTTGACAAGAAGTTAGTTAAGTAGGTGTTACATTTTAATGAAATCATAAGGTTTTTATATTTGGATTTAGGTTAGTCTTTAAGATCTTATCTACCATTTACCCTAGAAAAAGTATAAATAATATGTAGGATTTTTTAGGGTTTTAAACTAATTTTAAATATCGTATAGGATTCCTTTTTAGAATCTTAAATTGATATGTAAATATTTTTTAGGACTTTATTCAAGATTAAAACTAAAAATTTTTGTAGGAGAATTCTGAATCATGAGTAGGTCTTTCTAAGTATTTTATTTTAGAAACTTTTTAAGAAGCTAATAAATATTATTTGTAACGCCCAGAAAATTCTTTATAATTTATTTTCGTATGTTTGTTACATAAATACATGTCTGCTTCAATGGTTAAGTGTCATGGGCAGTGTCTGAGAGGTCTCAAGTTCAAGCCTTAGCTTGGAAATTTTTTTTTGTTTTCAATTGAATAAACCCCTATCTCTAATCAGTAGGCTTATAAATAAATGATGGTAAAATATGTCAGAATGGGCCTGCTGGTCTGGTGGTTAAGTGGAGTGTTAAGTGGCTGGAGGTTTGGGGTTCGAGGCTTTGCGCGAACAAAGGATTTATTTTTACTGCTTGGCCGTGGAAGAGTTGTGTTTGACCGAACTTCTGCAGAGTTTGGGTGGGATTTGAATTCGGTGGTTAAGGGGATTGTGTTGGAGTGATATGGGGAGAAAAATGTGGAGGAAAGAGTTGTGATAGAACCGAAATTGGTAGTGGAAATTTGGCCACTCTTCCTCATTCTCCCAAATTGTCTTTATCGATAGTTTTTTTTCCTTCTCTGCCTATAGTTTCTTTGCCGAATTTATTTGCTGCCCCAAACTCTTCCCTTCGCCGCCGATTTTCTACTTTCTATCACTACCTATTCATCTTTTTCTTTTTGTTACTTTATTCACCGCAGTTTTTTTCTTATTCTTGTCCCCTAAACCTCTGCCGAATCTTCCCCATTATTTTCTGGTCTCCTTTTTATTATTGCTGCTGAATTCTTGTTCTTCCCAACTCCAAAGTTCTGGTTTTTCTCTAAAAAGGGGAAATTGTCGTTGGTTTATTCTTTGTTCCCCTTGGCCGAATTTTTGTTGATATTTTCCCTCTCTGCTGTACTTTTTCTTTTACTTGCTGCCCAATTTGGTATTTGACTCGTCATCAAATTCTCAGTCGCCGCGACTTGTTATATCGGTGCCTTTGTGCATTTTAAGTAAGGTTGGTAAGAGTGGAAACTACTATAGATTGATGAATCTTTTTCTAATGGAGGCTTAAATCGTGTTTAGGTAACCGATAATTGACTGTGGAGGTTCGTTCGGTGCTGAAGAAGTAAGGAATCACCATCATTTATTCAAGGTAATGTATATGTAAGTTTGGCATTTAGTCATCGTGTGCGACTTCGTTGAAGTTATCGGCAAATAACTTAATTGATGTGTTAATGGACAATAATAGGTGCTAGAGTACTCGTGGTTGCGCTACTTTCTAACCAATACCAGGTGTGTAAACACGACTCTAAAAATGGAAATCAGTGAAAAGCCAGAAAATGTGAGACTGTCGACACCACAAGGGCGTGTGGCTGCTCGTGTGGTAGACCGTGTGACCTAACACGGGCGTGTGATCGTCGAGGCTGGCTGTGTGCGATACACGGGGCCAGACAGGATTGGGCCGTGTAGGCCACACGAACGTGTGGGCCCCACACGTCCGTGTGGGAATATTGGGCCAGGCCGTATGATCCACACAGCCAAGGCCATTTTGGGCCGTGTGGGCCACACGGGTGTGTGGGCCCACATGGGCATGCAACATGAGCCTATAGGCCCATTTTCACTGTTTGACTACTAAGGTTGCACGGGTCTCCTGAGTCGACTATAGACCTACTGTAGAGTCAATGAGCGTACCTAGACCCCTAGTTGACTGAACTGACGGTATGATTGATATGAATAAGCATGATGATTTTCCACTGATTTGATACTGTATGCCCGGACTACATGCATGATATTCTATTATAGCATGTTATATTTACATATTACATTGCATTGGGTTGGGGGGTTTATTTTGTTCAGAGGAAGTGTACCGAAAGGCCTCGAGCCTAATTTACTGGCAGCTCAGCTGCAAACTACTATTTTAGTGCCGCAACCGGTACTATTTGGAGTGTAGGGATGGGTGGGTTGATTATATCCCCACATGGAGTGTGGGGATGGACAGAGATGGAGTGTAGAGGCTGGTTGGGTAGGATTTCCTGATTGCATATTGGTTACTACTGTTACTGAGGTGGGCTCAAGCCCGAACTGATATTGATATTGTAATGGGCTAAGGCCCTAACTGAAATTGAAACAGTTATTGAAATGGGCTTAGGCCCAGACTGTGATTGCTTTCTTTCTGGTTATTTTATATGGGATTACACACTGAATTTTCGTAAACTCACCCATCTGTTTTATCTGTACAGGTAATCCCCAGACATAGGCGGATTGGTGCAGCGAAGAACTCAACGGTGGCCACATGACTCATTTCATTTTATTTTAGTAATTAATTATAATTTTGATTTTATTTTGGGGTATTTACTGTAATAATGGCCTCTTTGGATTTTCATGGATTATTTGGGATTTTTATTGTTTTGATTTATAACTGCTAGTCGTAAGGAAAATCGAGTTTTCAAAAATCAAACCTTTTTAACAAATTGCACACGAATACGCAAACTATTTTTAAAGTTTCTGCGATAAGTGATGTTTTGAAAATTAATAACGTTCTGAAAATAAATAACTTTTTGATAATGATTCACGTTTTGGAAATGAACGACACATCTTAGAATCAATGAAAGGTAATAAAAAAAAAGGACTAATAGAAAAGAGGGTTTTTTTTTTCTTTAATAACAACTTGTTTTATGAAAAACACTTCAATGTGACATCGCTAGATTTGGCCATAACGTCCAGGCCGGGTTTGGGGTGTTACATTATTTAAGATATATTATTCTGGGATTTTGATTATTTTAAACCTTAGATCAAGAATTTTAAAGTAAGATAAATCATAAACCCGTCATAGGATACTTTCGTAATATCTTGATAGGTTCAACGTTATCAATTAAATATTTTAAAAAATAATGATAATAAAAGATCGAATAAGTTGTAGATGTATTTTAATATTTCTCTTAATTCATTGGTAATTTCTAGGTTTTTCTGGAATTCTAAAATAGAATTAATTTTAGGAATTGAAGGTATTTTACTAAAATTATTTAAGTATCCTTTAGGGTTCCCGTTAAAAGTAAAAATCTCTAATTTAAGTTTTAAATTGGATAAGTTTGGTGAACTCAACTTAATTGAGTTACAAGTAAACCGGAGACATTTTCATTAGAGTTTTTATTTAAGATTTCCATAATATTTTAGCTTAAGTTAAGACATTAATATGCTTAAATAAATAAATAAAACCCTAGCTCCTAAGACCTCGTAAGACTATACCCGGATAGGCGCTGTGGGGGTGTTATAACCTTCCCCACACGTAACCGTACTCTCGAACCCAAAATTTGGTGATCAGATTGAGTTTAGACTTTTAGGATTTTTCCGTAGTATTAATTCTAGACTTTTAGACGATAGGTGGCTAACCAACTTAGCCCTAATTGGTTAATGGCGACTCTATGTTAATTTAGGCCCTCCATGTCTAGCTTTGCTTACTAGGCCCCCGTACTCTTATGTAGGCAACGTTATGACAATTGTTATAGTATAGATTATAATAAAAGATATAGTATCAATAGTTATTTGTAATTTAGTATATTAAAATACATGTTTATATTGAAATATCTTAATAAATTATTATTTTTAAATTAGATTTTGAATGGGGCTTTAACTTTTACAAATTGTATTTGGATATTGGGTTTAATTTCTTTTTATTTTGGACTAGAGATTTGGGCTATAATTAGTTTATTTTTAGTTTTGGCAATAATGAGTATATTATTTGAATTTAGGTTTAGTATAATATATTGGGTTTTGGAATACATATTTTGGAATACATAAATTTAATAAAAAAGATAAAAAGTTACTTATATATATAATAATAACTAATAAAAGATATTTTCGTTAATTCATATAATATCATAAAATAATAAATTTTACATACAATAAGCTTTTTAATTATTTTATATAAAATAAATTTATTAAATATATATAATTTATGCTTTTTATAAGGCAAATTGAATTGTATTGTCATCATATAATGTAACGCCCCAAAATTTTTATTTCTGCTTTTGTGAAAATGTGAAACAACTGTGTATCTGCTTCAGTGGTTAAGTGTTCTGGGTGTATGTGAGAAGTCCCAAGTTTAAGCCCTACCTTGGTCAAATTTTGTTGTTTTTGGAATAAAGCCTTGTCTCTGTTCAGTGGGTTAATATTTAATTATTGATGGAATCATATCAGAATGAGCATGCTAGTTCGAGTGGTAAGGGTGTTGGTGTGCTGAAGGTCTTGTGTTCAAATCCCTGCGCGAGCGTAGGTATTATTTTTGCTTGGCTCTGTGATGGAGTTTCGGTTGGACTGGGAGTTTGAGGAGGTTGAAGGTTAATGGATTAGTGGAGAAAAATGGGGGATTTGGGGATAATTCTAGTGAATGTTTTTCAATTTTCTCTTTCCAGGAAAAAAAATTGACGCCTCTTCCCCCTCTCCCTGTGTTTTCTTCTTTTCTATTTTTTCCTCTTCCTCCCTCGATTCTGATTTTTCATATCGTAGCCCTTTTTGTCTCATTATTTTGGTGTTTCACACTATCCTGGCAAGTGGGATTTCCAGTTTTGAAACTTGTTGTTGTGTTGGCGTTTCGGTATATAAGTTAAGGAACTTTTCTGCATATTTTTGGATTAGGAGAACGTGCTGAGCAGTAAAGTTGCATTCGAGTAGCCTCAACCGCGTTAGGGATTGTTTGTTTCTTCTACAAGTCATTCGTGTAATTTTGGGTCTAAGTATTGGTTCGCAAATCGTTTGCTAAATGGCCTTTGGATTGCTGTTTTAGGTTTTGGAGAGCTCGGGGTTGCTGTTCATCGTTTCCGTAAAAGGTGTGTACCCAAAAACATAGAAAACAGGATTTGGTGAAAGCCAAAATTGCAAACTGTCAACCCCACATGGGCGTGTGGTTGCCCGTGTGCGACAACACGGCCGTGTGATCGATGAAGACCAGGCCATGTGCAAGACTCGGTCGTGTGATGGTCGAGGTATGGCCGTGTGGGCCACACAGGCTAAAACGAACTAGGCATGTGGGTCACATGGGTGTCTGGGATCACACAGACACGCCACACAGGCGTGTGATATCTGGGCCAGGCCGTGTGATCCACACGGGCAAGACCAATCTGGGCGTGTGGACCTACACGAGCAAACCACACGGACGTGTGGGCCCATTTAGCTAAAATGTTTCTTAGGGTTGCATGGGTCACAAAGACAACTGTGAACCTACTATAGGGTCGATAAGCGCTACTTAGACCCTAAATCATATGACCTGAATGTATAATGTATGTATTGAGCATGTTCAATTTATGCATGTTTACTGATCCGTATGTATGACTGATAACTGGATTTTAGCATGTAGCATGTAATTTTGTATGTCTGCATTGAGCATGTTTAGTTGTATCTGTATTGGGGTAGGATGATTGATTATTGGAGGAAGTGTACTGAAATGCTTTCATGCCTATCTGCAATATTACTGATATGTCGCATTCAGTACGACTTGGTGTGTAGGGCTGGGTGGGTGATTTAAACCCCACATGGTGTGTAGGGATGGTCGGAGATGGTGTGTAGAGGCTGGTGGGTAGGATACTGATATCTGTTACTGTATGCATACTATATCTGAGATGGGCTAAGGCTCTAATTTATATCTGAAACTGTATTTCAATGGGCTAAGGCCTAAACCGTGACTGTATCTATAATGGGCTTAGGACAAACTGCATTTGATTGATAACTATTGTTTGACTGTATGTATGTCTTCTGTGGGGATTACACACTGAGTTTAAGTAAACTCACCCTTTTCTGTTTTATCTGTATAGGTAATCCTCAAACTTAGATGGACCGGTGCGGCAGAGGACTCAACGATGACCACATGTCAATTTCTATTTTAAACTTCATTTATGGCTTTTATTTCCTATTTTGTTTGAGGTATTTTTGATGTAATTTGGGACTTTTGGACTGTTTGCCTTTATTTTGGATTTTAACTATTCTAATGGACTTTTAAACTGCAAAATTCAACGAAAACTCGGTTTATTTAAGAATAACATTTTTCCTAAACGCGAACGGTTTTCTTAAAATATCACGGTTTTAAAAGCTTCCGCTACAAAATATGTTTTAAAAAAACAAATTAACAAGAAAATAATTTTGAAATTGACGAGGGATAAATAAAAGCTAATAGATGGAAACAGTCTTAACTTGTTAAATTCATTTTCAAATATCATTCCATGTGACATCACCAGATTCGGCCATAACGTCTAGGTCGAGTTTGGGGTGTTACATTTAATGGTATCAAAGCTAGGTTGCAAAACTCGATTGTGGATTTTGGGTTTTAAAACTTAGTTTTTAAAGAACTGATTTTCAAATGATTAGACTGAGAATGTGGTACACCGAGGCTCCAGCGTCGATCCTGTAAGTATTCTGATAAACTGTTATGGTATTATAGATAGTCTATTTTGAAAACACTCTAGTTAGAGTATACTGAAATTGTAATGAAATTGAAACTGATTACATAAAACATCTGCTAATAAATCCTAAAACTGTAACTAATTCATAAAATTTGTAATATAGATAAATCTGTAAAGACATGAGCACACGAGGTATCTATGGACGTGGTACTAAAGGCTGAGGTAGAGCCTGTAGGGGGCCTCAAGTTGAGTCCTTTTCTCTGGGCAGCATTCTGAATCTAAATACGAGTGAGACGCCGGTGTCACTTGTTACTAAGACTAGGTCTCAAGATCACATGGCTGGGGACAACGTATTGTCCCAGTCTATGTTGAGGATACTAAAAAGGGTCGCTAGGCCTAACACTGGATCTGGGGGCCGAGGGTCGGTTACGGAACGACTCCGGTCCAATAGAGCTGAACTTTTTAGGGGTGTCACTAGAGTCGCCCCTAATGTGGCTGAGTACTGGATGGAGGCTACTAAGAGGATAATGGATGGTTTAGGCTGTACCCCTGAGCAGAAATTAAAGGGGGCAGTCTCGTTGCTTCGTGATGAGGCTTATCAGTGGTGGCTAACCGTTAAGGAGGGCACTCAGCTCGATCGTCTGTCATGGGAGTTCTTTAAGTCTCCCTTCCAATGGAAGTATGTAGGAGCAAGTTACATCGATGCTCGTAGGCATGAGTTTCTGAATCTCACTCAGAGAGACCGATCAGTGGCTGAGTATGAGGCTGAATTTTTTAGACTGAGCCGCTATGTGCGAGGTATGGTGGCGGATGAGTATGAGAGGTGTGTTCGATTTGAGGATGGCTTAAGGGATAATCTGAGGGTACTGATAGCTCCGTAGAGGGAGCACGAGTTCTACGTTCTGGTAGAGAAGGCGAAGATCGCCTAAGAGGTTAAGCGCGCTGAGCGCCAAAATTAGAGATCGTGAGAGTGGTAAGAACAAGAGGGATTCAGAGCCCTCGATTTCGGTACAGAAGCCTAAGAAAAAGGCCAGGACTAATGGGCCGATTAGAGCTGGGGGCCTCCTGTTGTTCCTACTGGATTGCGGCCATGTGGAGATTGTGGTAGACGCTATCAGGGTGAGTGTTAGAGGAGGACTGGGGCGTGTTTGAGGTGTGGGTCATTAGAACATTGCATTCGGGAGTGTCTGCTGAGAGCCGATCAGGTGCAAGTTCTGGGTTCTGGTATTGCACAGCCACAGAGGGTAGTTCAGCAGCCACCTAGGGGCCGTGGTTAGGCTAGGGGTGGTAACGATATGGGCCGTGGATAGAGAGCACCAGGCAGCGGTGCTGGACAATCAGAGGTGAGGTAGCTTGCTCTTGTTTATACTGCTCGTCACTGAGAGGACAGAGATACTCCAGATGTCATTACCGGTACGTTCTTAATTTATGATGTACCTTATTTCACTCTGATAGACATAGGTTCCACACATTCCTATATAGCTAGCACTTTATCTAGAAACTTGGGGATTTTGGTTGATAGTACTTCTAGTGAGATGACTGTACTGAGTCCGCTGAGGCAATCGGTTCGGGTTAGCAAACTGTATAGAGATGTTCCACTAGAGGTTCAAGGGTTGGTATTTCTGGTTAATCTGATGGAGCTTCCGTTTGGGGAGTTCGACCTGATTCTGGGTATGGACTGGTTGGCCAAGCACCGTGTCAGTCTGGACTGTGCGACCAAGAGGGTCGTCTTGAGAACTGATGAGGATGATGAGGCAGTCATGATTGGAGAACATCAAAATTATTTGACTAATATGATCTCTACACTGGTGGCTGAGAAACTAGTTTGTAAGGGATGTGAGGCGTTCTTGGCCTATATTAGTGTTTCCGTTTATAGGGACCTGCTGTAAAGAATATCAGGACTGTAAGGGATTTTCCGAACGTCTTTTCTAAGGAGCTACAGGGATTGCTTCTGAACCGGGAGGTTGAGTTTGGGATCAAACTTCTTCCTGGTACAACTCCGGTGTTCATCACTTTCTACCGTATGGCACCGAAGGAGCTTACAGAGCTTAAGGCTCAACTGCAAGAACTTTTGGACCGTGGGTTCATCCGTCCTAGTGTGTCTCCTTGGGGACTACCGATTCTGTTTGCTAAGAAGAAGGATGGGACCATGAGGATGTGCATTAACTATCAGCAATTGAACAAGTTGACCATTAAGAATAAGTATCCGCTTACGAGAATTGACGATTTGTTTGATCAGTTCAGAGGGAATTTGATATTCTCTAAGATCGATCCCCGTTCAGGATACCATCAATTGAGAGTTAGAGGTGGATGTGTATAAGACGACATTTAGGACTCGTTATGGACATTACGAGTTCCTAATTATGCCTTTTGGTTTAACGAATACACAGGCCGTATTTATAGATCTGATGAACCGAGTGTTTCAGCCCTATCTGGATCGGTTCGTTGTGGTCTTCATCAACAACATTTTGGTCTAAGACTGGAGAGGAGCATGATGAGCATCTTAGAGTAGTACTTCAGATTCTGCGTAAGAAGTAACTTTACGCTAAGCTAAGTAAGTGTGAGTTCTGGCTTCGTGAAGTAACATTTCTGGGGCATGTGGTTTCTGCTGAGGGGATTTGTGTTGATCCTCGAAAGATTGATGTAGTGACCCGATAGTCGAGTAACCGAAAAATATATTTTCGATCTCCGTTTTCATAAAACTGAATCGTAAATATTTACTAAAAATATGTACGAAGCTAGTTGTGCATCTAATTGGGTTTTATTTAGGTGAATTTGATTTAATTAGAAGCATTTGGGGAAAAGGGATTAGATTGTAATAGGTGTGAAAGTTTAATTAAAGATTAAAGAACATAAAAAGGATTAAAAAGGCAATTATGCCATTTTTAATTGATGAGGCGGCATAAGCATAGATTTTTTTTGTGTGATAAAATATATTATTATTTTATGTTAATATAATATAATATTATATTATATAATAAGGTTAAAAAAAAAGAGAGAAGAAACAGAGAAGAAAACGAAACAGAGAGCAGGGGAAAGAAAGAAAAAGAGAGAAAAGAAAGAAGAAAAGGGTAAATTCAAAGTTTAAAGCTTAGAGTTTAATTTGGTAAGTTAATTTAGTCCTTTTCTTTTAATTTTGATGTTTTATAAGTTTTAGAACAAAGTTTTGATGAATTTAAGTTGAAGTTTTTGAAGTTTTAAAGTTGTTGAATATAGCATATGATGAATAGAATGATGAATTAGTGGTTTAATTGAAAGAATTTGAAGTTAGAATTGGATAAAGGACTTAATTGCAAAACAAGCTATAAGAAAACAGTTTTGGAACAGCAGCAGTAGAGTAAGTTTGAAAATTCACCAAAAATCGTAGAAGAGGAATTAGAAGTTGAGTGAGATATGAAGTTAAAGCTTATTGAGTCTATTTTCATATGAAAGAAACAGGGAAAGCAAATAAATTCTGTAGTTTGAGATATTTAGATTTTGGTGAGACTAGTTCAGGGTGATTTCGAAATCCCCTGTTCTGATTTTGGAAACTCATAAAAAATTGGAGAAACATAATTAGGGGCTTAAGTTTATATGTTTAGAATCCTGAATGAGTCTATTTTCAATAGAAATAAACGAGAACATCATCTGAATTCTGTATGAAGAGATAATTAATTTTTAGTGAAGAAGGGTCAGAACTGCCAGACAGCAGAATAGGGGTGAATTTGATGAATAAACTGTATTAATTGGCTAAGCTAAAAATTCTGAAAATTTTATGGTATGAATATATGTGAGTCTAGTTTCAGGAAAAATTTACGGTTCTTCATTTGGATTTATGTAGCTCTGGAAATAAATAATTTTGTGATTATGACACAAAAGGACAGCTTTGAATAAGTTTATGAGTAAAGTATTAAATTGAAATGTGAGCAAAAGTAAGAAAGGATGAATTTATCATAAAATACATGTTTATTTTATTAAATAGTACAGGAATTATTTGATTATTTTTAACATATAAATGTTATGTGTTTATATGAAATTGAAGAATAAGAAAAGGAAGGAGAGGACCGAATCGAAGGAAAAGGAAAAAAGAAGGTTAAAGAGTGAAGGAAGAAGAACTTATATCACCTCAATCTTTTGTTGTAAGTACTACAAGAATTTTAAATTATTGTTATTTATCCTTTTTGAAATATTTATGTGAATTATTTTAATATATGAGATCCAGCTTTAATGCCCAAGTAGACGAAATTTAGAACTACTGTGATATTAGTGGCATGCCATTAAGGAACTATAGCGCGCTCTCTGATATTAGCACGTTGGTGCTCTCTAATTATTAGCACGTCAGTGCTCTCTGATTATTAGCACATTGGTGCTCTCCGATTATTAGCACGTCAGTGCTCTCTGTTCACTTGTGCATCATAATGCACCTCTGTATCTGTTTCGTATATCCGGTGTGTTCTATAAAGTCTACTTTGGGCTAATATTGTGAATTGAGAATAAAAATGAATTACTGATATGTTAAGGTAAGTTTTATACCTTACAAAAAAATAAGTTAAATTTATTTAAAGCAATGCATAGTTGAAGAGACTTATATGTGAGTAAATATGAAATAATTGATTGAGTTTAAAATATTCTGTTATGATTGCTTAATTAATTATTCTTGTAGTGCTTACTAAGCCTTCACTGGCTTAACGCGTTTATTTTTAAGGCGTAGGTACAAATAGACTAGAAGAGAAGTCCAACTAGAAGATCTCTCATCTTATCACATCTTCAAGGACTACAAAAGTAGGTACTATATTTTGTGTTAAAATGGCATGTACATAGGTGTTATTTCGGTCACTTAAAATTACTACATGACTTTTGTTGTAAAGAATGATATTTGGTATTTTGATGTTATAAGTAGAATCTAAATATGTTTAAATATGAATTTGCATTGATTGAATTATTGGATTTTGGAATTGGTTGAATTGGTTATATTTGGAATGAATATGGTTTTAATTGCAGGGGGTTATAGGTGAAAATAAGCAGAAATGCTGTCGAAATTTTTATAAAATAAAAAAAAACCATATATATATTTTCGCTAGTTTTGTAGAATGTTTGAACAAGTTCCATTCCCCGTTAAATATATGCTTTGGCTTCAAGAGCCCAATATAGGAATTAAATTACTAAATTATATCATGAAGGTAATTTTTTATTTATAAGTAATTAGGAAATTTGACTAATATGTTCAGTAATGCCTTGTAACCCTGTTCCGGCGACGGTTTAGGGTTAGAGGGTGTTACATTTATTGGTATCAGAGCCTAGGATTTCTGAATTCTTGGGTCGAGTATGAGTCTATTTGTACATGCCATTTTATAAATTGATGTGATGAGATGAGTTTTAGTTATTTAATTGTGTAATTTATGAATATTGTAGAAACTTAAAGATGTCAAATAGATCTCGTGAAGAGTCAGAAAATGAAGTAGAGAGCAGGGCGCCAAACCTTGATAGGGAAAGAGATCAACATAGAGCCCAAGTTCAAAGTGAATCAGTAAACTTAGGAGATGATAGAGAGCCTGAATTGGAAGAAAGAACTCAATCTGAAACTGAACCAATACCGGCTAGAGAAGAAATTCCGATTGCAACTTTGTTACAGACAATGAATCAGTTATTGCAGCAAGTTGTGAGAACTAATAATGCTCCATCTGTTCCACCACTATCTTCTCCTATTATTGCTCCACATCCACAACCATCTATAACCAGTCATCGATCTCCCTTGGAGAAAATCAGAAAATATAGAGCTGAATAATTTAAAGGAAAGAAAGATGATGACCCAGCTGAGGCTGAGGAATGGTTAGAGAACAGTCAAAGAATATTTGAAGAATTGCAGTGTACAGGGGATGAAAAGTTGAAATGTGCAGTATCTTTATTAAAGGGTGAGGCTTATCAATGGTGGACCACTGTCATGAATATCCATCCTGCAGAGAAAATTAATTGGGATTTCTTTGTATCTGAATTTAGAAAGAAATATGTGAGTCAACTTTATCTTGAGAAGAAGAAAAGAGAATTTCTAGATCTGAAACAGAACAACATGTCTGTTGCTGAATATGAACGTGAATTTATCCGATTGAGTATATATGCAAAGGAATTAATAGCAAATGAAGCAGATATGTTCAGAAGATTTGAGTGGGGATTGAATGAAGAGATTTATGTTCCTCTTATACCATTACATCTACAAGAATTTCCTATTTTGGTTGATAGAGCACAACGACTGGAAGAAGGGTTAGCTCGTTCAAAAGAAAAGAGTTTTGGGAAGAGACTAGCCACTAGTTCAGCACCACCACGGTTTTCAAAAAGAGTAAGGGATTTTAGAGATTC
The DNA here is from genome assembly GCA_005393395.2 of Gossypium australe. NCBI lineage: Eukaryota > Viridiplantae > Streptophyta > Magnoliopsida > Malvales > Malvaceae > Gossypium > Gossypium australe. Next base: position 24,335,628 of record CM016616.1, on the reverse strand, counting down.
TAGATACAGTTCTCCTACTGTTGGGCAAAGATCCAGAATTCAAACAAGACAAACTCAGCAGACGACCTCTATGGGTAGTACCGGGGGTTCTAAAAGAAAACCAACACCGTCATCATGTGAGCACTGTGGAAAATATCATTGGGAAGAATGTCGACTGAATTCCCGAGCCTGTTTTCGATGTGGGTCAAAAGATCATTTAATCAGAGACTGTCCGAAGATGTCAGAAAGTGTTACAGAACAGTCTGTGAGAGGTAACTCAGTTTCCCAAAGAGGTAGACAACCTGGAATTTCTGGTGGCACTAGTAGTGGTACGAGATTGGTGAGGGAAACAACTGATAGATCTGAATCCCGAAGGCCTCGAACTTATGCTATCAGAAAACGAGAAGAGGGAGACGCTCCTGATGTGATTACTGGTACGTTCTCTTTATTTGGTTCTTCTGTAATTGCATTAATTGATCCTGGATCTACACATTCATATATATGTATTGCATTAGTGAAAGAAAGAGATTTACAAGTAGAACTTACAGAATACGAAATAGTAGTTACTAATCCTTTCGGGCAAAGTGAGAAAGTTAATAAAGTGTGTAGAAGATGTCCCCTAAAAATTCATGATTATGAGTTTCCAGCAGACCTTATGGCACTTACGTTTTATGAGTTCGATGTGATATTGGGTATGGACTGGTTGTCAGAACATGGGGTTATGGTTGATTGCAGAAGAAAAAGATTCTTCTTGAGAACTTCAAATGGAGATGAAGTGATTGTAACCGGTGAAAAATATAGTGCATTGACGAATGTGGTGACTGCAATGAAGGCTTCTAAGATGATAAGAAGAGGATGTACTGCTTTTCTTGCTTACATTTTAGATACTCGTACAACGAATTCTGAGATTGAAAAGATACCAGTGGTTCGAGATTTCATTGATGTGTTTCCAGAGGAATTACCGGGTTTACCTCCAGAAAGAGAAGTAGATTTTGGGATTGAGTTAATTCCAGGCACTGCACCGATATCTATAGCACCTTACCGGATGGCACCTACTGAGTTGAAAGAATTGAAAACGCAGCTACAAGAATTATTGGACAAGGGATTTGTACGTCCTAGTGTATCACCATGGGGAGCACCAGTATTGTTTGTAAAGAAGAAAGATGGGTCTTTGAGGCTTTGTATAGATTACCGTCAGTTGAATAAAGTGACTATAAAGAACAAATATCCGTTGCCCAGGATTGATGATTTGTTTGATCAGTTAAAAGGAGCTAGTGTATTTTCTAAAATTGATCTCAGATCGGGGTATTATCAGTTACGGGTGAAAGAATCTGATGTGTCGAAAACTGCATTTAGGACTCGGTACGGTCATTATGAATTCTTGGTTATGCCATTTGGATTGACTAATGCTCCAGCTGCTTTCATGGATCTTATGAATAGAATTTTTCAGCCTTATTTAGATCAATTTGTGGTTGTATTTATAGATGACATTCTAGTGTATTCAAAAGGTGAAGAAGAGCATGATAAACATCTCCGAATTGTGCTACAGATTTTGAGAGAAAAGCAATTGTATGCTAAATTGAGTAAGTGTGAATTTTGGTTAAAAGAAGTCACTTTTCTGGGACATATAGTATCGGCAGAGGGTATTCGGGTAGATCCCAAGAAGGTAGAAGCTATACTTGAATGGAAACCACCAAAGAATGTGACAGAAGTAAAGAGTTTTCTCGGATTGGCTGGTTACTATAGAAGATTTGTTGAGGGATTCTCTATGATTGCATCTCCATTAACGAAATTGTTGCAGAAAAATGTAAAATTTGAATGGACAGAAAGGTGTCAGCAAAGTTTTGAAAAATTAAAAGCAGCATTAACAGAAGCTCCCGTGTTGATTCAACCAGAATCTGGTAAGGAGTACGTGGTTTTCAGTGATGCTTCATACAATGGTTTGGGCTGTGTGCTAATGCAAGGAGGAAAGGTAGTAGCATATGCTTCTAGGCAATTGAAGCCACACGAAAAGAACTACCCGACGCATGATCTTGAATTGACTGCAGTGGTGTTTGCGCTAAAAATATGGAGACATTATTTATACGGGGAAAAATGTTATATCTACACTGACCATAAGAGTTTGAAGTATTTTTTGACTCAGAAGGATTTGAATTTGAGACAGAGAAGATGGGTTGAATTGATAAAGGATTATGATTTAATTATTGATTACCATCCAGGTAAGGGTAATGTTGTTGCTGTTGCTTTAAGCCAAAAATCTCTATTTGCTTTGCGAGCTATGAATACCCGATTGTCTTTGGTTGATAATGGTTCAATCATAGCTGAATTGAGAGCTAAACCCACATTTTTACAGCAAATACGTGAAGCTCAAAAGAATGATGAGAAGTTACAGGTTAAATGGGCACAGGGGGAGAATTGTAGTGACCCGATAGTCGAGTAACCGAAAAATATATTTTCGGTCTCCGTTTTCATAAAACTGAATCGCAAATATTTACTAAAAATATGTACGAAGCTAGTTGTGCATCTAATTGGGTTTTATTTAGGTGAATTTGATTTAATTAGAAGCATTTGGGGAAAAGGGATTAGATTGTAATAGGTGTGAAAGTTTAATTAAAGATTAAAGAACATAAAAAGGATTAAAAAGGCAATTATGCCATTTTTAATTGATGAGGCGGCATAAGCATAGATTTTTTTTGTGTGATAAAATATCTTATTATTTTATGTTAATATAATATATAATATTATATAATAAGGTTAAAAAAAAGAGAGAAGAAACAGAGAAGAAAACGAAACAGAGAGCAGGGGAAAGAAAGAAAAGAGAGAAAGAAAGAAGAAAAGGGTAAATTCAAAGTTTAAAGCTTAGAGTTTAATTTGGTAAGTTAATTTAGTCCTTTTCTTTTAATTTTGATGTTTTATAAGTTTTAGAACAAAGTTTTGATGAATTTAAGTTGAAGTTTTTGAAGTTTTAAAGTTGTTGAATATAGCATATGATGAATAAAATGATGAATTAGTGGTTTAATTGAAAGAATTTGAAGTTAGAATTGGATAAAGGACTTAATTGCAAAACAAGCTATAAGAAAACAGTTTTGGAACAGCAGCAGTAGAGTAAGTTTGAAAATTCACCAAAAATCGTAGAAGAGGAATTAGAGTGAGATATGAAGTTAAAGCCCATTGAGTCTATTTTCATATGAAAGAAACAGGGAAAGCAAATAAATTCTGTAGTTTGAGATATTTAGATTTTGGTGAGACTAGTTCAGGGTGATTTCGAAATCCCCTATTCTGATTTTGGAAAATCATAAAAAATTGGAGAAACATAATTAGGGGCTTAAGTTTATATGTTTAGAATCCTGAATGAGTCTATTTTCAATAGAAATAAACGAGAACATCATCTGAATTCTGTATGAAGAGATAATTAATTTTTAGTGAAGAAGGGTCAGAACTGCCAGACAGCAGAATAGGGGTGACTTTGATGAATAAACTATACTAATTGGCTAAGCTAAAAATTCTGAAAATTTTATGGTATGAATATATGTGAGTCTAGTTTCAGGAAAAATTTACGGTTCTTCATTTGGAGTTATGTAGCTCTGGAAATAAATAATTTTTTGATTATGACCCAAAAGGATAGCTTTGAATAAGTTTATGAGTAAAGTATTAAATTGAAATGTGAGCAAAAGTAAGAAAGGATGAATTTATCATAAAATACATGTTTATTTTATTAAATAGTACAGGAATTATTTGATTATTTTTAACATATAAATGTTATGTGTTTATATGAAATTGAAGAAAAAGAAAAGGAATGAGAGGACCGAATAGAAGGAAAAGGAAAAGAGAAGGTTAAAGAGTGAAGGAAGAAGAACTTATATCACCTCAATCTTTTGTTGTAAGTACTACAAGAATTTTAAATTATTGTTATTTATCCTTTTTGAAATATTTATGTGAATTATTTTAATATATGAGATCCAGCTTTAATGCCCAAGTAGATGAAATTTAGAACTACTGTGATATTAGTGGCATGCCATTAAGGAACTATAGCGCGCTCTCTGATATTAGCACGTTGGTGCTCTCTGATTATTAACACATTGGTGCTCTCCGATTATTAGCACGTCAGTGCTCTCTGTTCACTTGTGCATCATAATGCTCCTCTGTATCTGTTCCGTATATCCGGTGTGTTCTATAAAGTCTACTTTGGGTTAATATTGTGAATTGAGAATAAAAGTGAATTACTGATGTGTTAAGGTAAGTTTTATACCTTACAAAAAAATAAGTTAAATTTATTTAAAGCAATGCATAGTTGAAGAGACTTATATGTGAGTAAATATGCAATAATTGATTGAGTTTAAAATATTCTGTTATGATTGCTTAATTAATTATTCTTGTAGTGCTTACTAAGCCTTCACTGGCTTAACGCGTTTATTTTTAACGCGTAGGTACAAATAGACTAGAAGAGAAGTCCAACTAGAAGATCTCTCATCTCATCACATCTTCAAGGACTACAAAAGTAGGTACTATATTTTGTGTTAAAATGGCATGTACATAGGTGTTATTTCGGTCACTTAAAATTACTACATGACTTTTGTTGTAAAGAATGATATTTGATATTTTGATGTTATAAGTAGAATCTAAATATGTTTAAATATGAATTTGCATTGATTGAATTATTGGATTTTGGAATTGGTTGAATTGGTTATATTTGGAATGAATATGGTTTTAATTGCAGGGGGTTATAGGTGAAAATAAGCAAAAATACTGTCGAAATTTTTATAAAATAAAAAAAAAACCATATATATATTTTCGCTAGTTTTGTAGAATGTTTGAACAAGTTCCATTCCCCGTTAAATATAAGCTTTGGCTTCAAGAGCCCAATATAGGAATTAAATTACTAAATTATATCATGAAGGTAATTTTTTATTTATAAGTAATTAGGAAATTTGACTAATATGTTCGGTAATGCCTTGTAACCCTGTTCCGGCGACGGTTTAGGGTTAGAGGGTGTTACAATTGAGGCTGTACTGGATTGGAAACAACCCAAGAACGTGTCAGAGATCCACAATTTTCTGAGTTTGGCCGGTTATTATCGGCAATTTGTGGAAGGTTTCTCACTGATTGCAGCGCCTTTAATTAAGCTGCTACGTAAAGGTGTTCCGTTTGTCTAGACTGATGCACAACAAAAGAGCTTTGAGAGGCTCAAGACTGTGCTGACTCAAGCTCCTGTTCTGATACAGCCTAAACCTGGGAAAGAGTTTGTGGTATACAGTGAGGCGTCACGTGTGGGCTTGGGTTGTGTTCTGATGCAGGATGGTAAGGTTGTGGCATATGCGTCTCATCAACTTAAGACGCATGAGGCAAACTATTCAACGCATGATTTGGAACTAGCCGCCGTAGTTTTTACTTTGAAAATCTGGATGCACTATCTGTACGGTGAGAGGTGTATTATCTATACTGATCACAAAAGCCTCAAGTATCTCTTGACTCAGAAGGAGTTGAATCTTAGGCAGCGTAGATAGATTGAGCTACTTAAGGACTATGACTGTACTATTAAGTACCATCCTGGCAAGGCTAATGTGGTGGCTGATGTGTTGAGCCGTAAAGCGATGACTAATCTAAGAGCGATGTTCGCTCGGCTTAGTTTGTTTGACGACGGAAGTTTGTTAGCTGAGTTGTAGGTTAAATCGACTTGGATAGAAGGCAGTTAGAGGATGAATCATTGGGTCTTCGATTCCGTCAGATTGAGAGTGGCAGCACTACGGACCTTGGGCTAAATAATGATGGTGTACTCTGTTTCCATGGTCAGATTTGTGTACCGAATAACACTGACCTGAGGTAGTCTATTCTGAGAGAGGCACATAATAGCCCTTATGCTATGCATCCCGATGGGAGTAAGATGTACCGAGATCTTCGAGAACTATACTGGTGGCCGGGATTAAATTGGAAGGTTACTGATTTTTTGGCACGATGTTTAACATGCCAGTACGTTAAAGCTGAGCATCAGTTACCTTCGAGTTTGATGCAGCCAGTTAAGATTTTGCTATAGAAGTGGGAGTGAGTAACGATACACTTCGTTAGTGGGTTGCCTTTAACACCCACAAAGAAGGATTCTGTTTGGGACATCGTGGATCGATTGACCAAGTTTGCGCACTTCATTCTGGTTAGGACCAACTATTCTATTCAGAAGTTGGTGAAGCTCTACATTTTTGAGATAGTGAGACTGCATAGGGTTCCAGTGTCATATATTTCTGACAGATACCCTTGCTTCACATCTTGATTCTGGAAAAAGTTACATGAGGCTCTGGGTTCGAGATTGGACTTCAGTATTGCGTTCCATCCTCAGACCGATGGTCAATCTGAGAGGATGATTCAGATACTAGAGAATATGTTGAGGATTTGTGTTATCGATTTTTGAGGCAGTTAGGAGGATTATCTGTTGTTAGTCGAGTTCGCTTATAATAACAGTTTCCAGTCGAGCATTCAGATGGCACCTTAAGAGGCTCTATATGGTCGTAAGTGTCGCACTCCTTTATGTTGGACTGGGTTGGGCGAACGTCGAGTTTTGGGTCCTGAGTTGGTTTTTGAGACTGAGGATAAAGTTCAGCTGATTCGGGATCGTCTGAAGGTAGCTTCTGACAGACAAAAATCGTATGCAGATCTGAAGAGGCGTGAGATGGAGTATTCAGTGGGGGAGTTCGTGTTTCTTAAGGCCTTTCCGTGGAAGAAAGTCCTGAGGTTCGGTTGCAAGGGCAAGTTGAGCCCTAGGTTCAGCGGGCCATATCGGATTCTAAAGCGAGTGGGACCGGTTGCTTATTAGTTAGAGTTATCTTTAAAGTTGGACCTCATCCATGACGTATTCCACGTCTCGTTGTTGAGGCATTACCACTCTGGTCTTACTCATATTGTCCCTATTGAGGAAATTGAGTTTAGGCCAGATTTGACCTTCAAGGAGGAGCCGGTTCAGATTTTAGATATCAATGTAAGGGTTTTTCGAAAGAAGTCTATTCCATTAGTGAAGGTGTGTAACTGAATCATAGCACTGAAGAGGTCATGTGGGAGCCTAAGGATGCGATGCGTCAACAGTATCCTCCTCTGTTCTGATCAGGTAAATTTCGAGGCTGAAATTTCTTTTAGTGGGGTAGAGTTATAACGCCCTAAAGTTCTTATTTCTGCTTTTGTGAAAATGTGACACAACTGTGTATCTGCTTCAGTGGTTAAGTGTTCTGGGTGTGTGTGAGAGGTCCCAAGTTCAAGCACTGCCTTGGGTAAATTTTGTTTTTTTGGAATAAAGCCTTATCTCTGTTCAGTGGGTTTATATTTAATTATTGATGGAATCATATTAGAATGAACCTGCTGGTTCGAGTGGTAAGGGTGTTGGTGTGCTAAAGGACTTGTGTTCGAATCCATGCGCGAGCGTGGGTATTATTTTTGCTCGGCTCTGTGATGGAGTTTCGGTTGGACTAGGAGTCTGAGGAGGTTGAAGGTTAGTGGATTAGTGGAGAAAAATAGGGGATTTGGGGATAATTCTAGTGAATGTTTTTTAATTTTCTCTTTCTAGGAAAAAAAACTGACGCATCTTCCCCCTCTCCCTGCGTTTTCTTCTTTTCTTTTTTTTCCTCTTCCTCCCTCAATTCTAATTTTTCGTATCGTAGTCCTTTTTGTCTCATTATTTTGGTGTTTCACACTATCCTGGTAAGTGGGATTTCCAGTTTTGAAACTTGGATTTCAACTCGTTGGTTAAGTTTAATTGTTGTGTTGGCATTTTGGTATATAAGTTAAAGAACTTTTCTGCATATTTGTGGATTTGGAGAACATGGTGAGCAGTAAAGTTGCATTCGAGTAGCCTAAACCGCGTTAGGGGTTGCTGTTCATCATTTCCATAATAGGTGTGTACCTTAAAAAGCAGAAAACGAGATTCGACAAAAGCCGAAATTACAAAATGTTGATGCCACACGGGCGTGTGGTTGCCCATGTGGTAAGCCGTGTGCGACAACACGGCCGTGTTATCGACAAAGACCACGGCCGTGTGATGGCCAAGGTGTGGCCGTATGGGCCACACGGACTAAACTGAACTGCGCATGTGGGCCATACGGGTGTGTGGGGCCACACGGACACGCCACACGGGCATGTGATATCTGGGCCAGGCCGTGTGATCCATACAGGCAAGGCCAATCTGGGCGTGTGGGCCCACACGAGTGTCTGGGCCTATTTAGCTAAAATGTTTCCTAGGGTTGCACGGGTCGCCCAAGATGACTGTGAACCTACTATAGGGTCGGTAAACGCTAATTAGACCCTAAATCGTGTGACCTGAATGTATAATGTATGTATTGAGCATATTCAATTTATGCATGTTTATTGATCCGTATGTAAGACTGATAATTGGATTTTAGCATGTAGCATGTAATTCTATATGTTTGCATTGAGCATGTTTAGTTGCATCTGCATTGGGTTGGGATGATTGACTATTGGAGGAAGTGTACTGAAAGGCTTTCGTGCCTATTATATGGCAGCTCAGCTGCAATATTACTGACATGTGCCGCATTCGGTACGACTTGGTGTGTAGGGCTAAGTGGGTGTTTTAAACCCCACATGGTGTGTAGGGATGGTCAGAGATGGTGTGTCGAGGTTGGTGGGTAGGATACTGATTTCTGTTACTGTATGCATACTGTATCTGAGATGAGCTAAGGCCCTAATTTATATCTAAATCTGTATCTGAATGGGCTAAGGCCTAAACCGTGACTGTATCTATAATGGGCTTAGGCCAGACTGCATTTGACTGATAACTATTGTTTGACTGTATGCATGTCTTCTGTGGATATTACACACCGAGTTTACGTAAACTCAACCTTTTCTGTTTTATCTATACAGGTAATCCCCAGACTTAAACGGATCGGTGCGGCAGAGGACTCAGCGGTGACCACATGTCAATTTATGTTTTACACTTCATTTATGGCTTTTATTTCCTATTTTTTTGAGGTATTTTTTATGTAATTTGGGACTTTTAGACTGTTTGCCTTTATTTTGGATTTTAACTATTCTCATGGACTTTTAAACTGCAAAACTCAACGAAAACTCGGTTTATTTAAAAACAACGTTTTTCCTAAACGCTTACAGTTTTCTTAAAATATCACAGTTTTAAAAGCTTCCGCTACAGAATATATTTTTTTAAAAAACAAATTAACAAGAAAATAATTTCGAAATTGAAGAGGGATAAATAGAAGCTAATAGATGGAAACGGTTTTAACTTGTTAAATTTGTTTTCAAATCCCATTCCATTTGACATCGTCATATTCGGCCATAACGTCTAGGCCGAGTTCAGGGTGTTACATATAAAAGTAAAATGAATTATTTCATTCAAAATTAAAATATTTGTAACTTATAAATTTCAAAATTATTTTAATTTGTTAGATCCCGCATGGCTCAGATTTGAAAAAAATTCGAGCTCGAAAAGACCTGAGCCTAAGAAAAATTGAGTCCAAAATAATCTCGACTTGAGCATGCTCGTTTTACAGCTCTAAATAAGTGTAAAGGAGTATGGCTAGAACTCATAAAACTAAAATTCCAAACATTGACAAATTTAAACAAAAAAAAGGAAATATTTAAATATTAAACTATCATATCTCTCTCTACATTATCAAGTCTCTCTAGTTTCTCCCTATATTTGATCATATTTTTTCTTCAATATGATTCTCATCTAAAATCTCATTTCCTTCAACCTTCCAGTCACTCTCAATTTTTTAGTTTTTCAATTTCTTGTACTTTTTAGTTTTAAATTTAATCTCTTTTCCATTCCATATTATTACCATAACTTTTGTATTAAATAGTGCTTGATAAAGTTGGAAAGGAAAAGGAAATGAGAGATTCAAAGTTTAAAAGCAGAAGCTTTAGCCTTTAGTTTTGGCTTTTCCTTTTTTCCTCGATTGTCTTTAAGTAATTTTAGGGGGTTCTTGTTTCATTATTTTTAATGCTTGGGTTGGGTTGAACCAACTGATTTTCGACTTTTTTTTTTTGCTTTTCTTTCCGTTTGGGCCACAAATTCATAATGTCTATATTGAGCTTCAATATAGTCTTTGACATATTTGACCCATTCACTTTTAATAGATAATACCCCGATCTCAAGTTGACCTTAGAGAAAATTGAAGCTTACTTGAACTAGTCATGCAAATAATCTATTCACACCAATGGATACTTGTTCACAATAAGACAATTAGAGGACAAGTTTGTCTCCTTTAATTAAAATGAGGACAAGTTAGTTACCATTGATGGTGGTGACACGATAGCAGTTTCTGTGATAGTAAGACATAATACAATTAGAGGATTCTTTTTGACAATAATTGTGTGATAGATATCTTTTTAGTGGGAGACTTGAATCCTCAAGCTAGAACTTTTTAAAAAAGACTTGAATCCTTCATCACATATCTTTGGATTTGCCAACCAGTTAATACCAGTCAAAAGCTGACTATTTTCATCCATATGGGAGATGATGACCACACTTTGGTAATTGTGGTGAATTTAATTGTAAGCTAGTTTTCAACGTACAATGCCATCTTCGGAAGATTTCCTATAGAAAAGGATAAGTTGGTCACTATTGTATATTTTCACACAATAAAGTTACATACTCCTTTAGGAGTACAATTGATGAAATCTAATCAAAAGGTTGCAAAATGAATGTCGGGCAGCCTTATCAAAGTTATTTCTAAGTAAGTCTTAACCTTAGAAGACCTCAATCGAGCTTATGAGAGCTCTTTTGTTGACCCGAGCACATAATAGGACCAAATTGTAAAGTTTTAAAATTTTAGGATCGATGTCACGACGTCAATTCCTCCACCTCGTGACGTCACCAAATAGTTTGTCACGTCGTGACCTCAGGCCACTCAACATCATGATGTGACTCACTATTGGTCGACATTGCAACGAGGAAATTTGCTCGTCGGGACGATAACCTTGTATTTGGTAAAAATGAGTCATTTTGGTACCTATTTCAGTTGTTCCAACCAATCATTCAATATATTCATCTAAAACATCCAAATTTCACAACATTTTATCCAACAACTAACCTTTTTCTTTTACCAATCTTACCTATGCTTTAACATATTAAAACTTGTCATTTCCTACATATGTATACTTAATATACCATAATAGTTTAAGGGCTTAAACTTAAACCAATTTGTAACACCCTAAAATTGAGCCTATGAGTTTTAGGGGTATTTTAAGGATTTTAGCTCTAGTGAGCTGGGGAATTTCGTAAGCATGGTAGTTGGAGATGTTCTCGTTTATGATATTTAGAAAATCCAATCAATTTTTTAAAATAATGTTCAAAAGGTTTTCAATTTTGAAATAATGACTGATTTGTAAAATGGTTTAAATTGTGAGTTTTTAAAAGGCAATTAAACCAAATTTTAATTTCCACCTTATTTTTCCTCTTCATCTTTATAAATCCCACATTAGTCTCTTCTCTATATTTTTGTTTTGTCGTCCATTGCATTCCAAAGCTCCTCTCATTCAGTTTTGATTCTCAAGCTTAATTCCTTAGATTTCTATCATTCCCCAAGGCATAAATCTCCATAGTATTTCAAGAAAAACATCCAAGAACACCATAGATTTCTCCATTGTTGAATTTTTGGGTTTTTCGTCAACTAAGGTAACGATTTGATTCCTTATTAGTTTTTGATGTTATTTGATCCTTTAAATTGAGTTTTTAGTCGTTAAATCGCATGTTTGGAGTGATAGAGAGTGTTAGCTATATGCTTCACTTTTTGGGATATGTTCAACTCTATGAGTCATTGTGTTGGAGATCCGTGTATCCAATGAGTAGTGATAGAGCCCACTTTTACATTTCATGGCTCAAGTGTCAAATTATCAATGAATATGTTTATGAGTATTGTGGTGTATGCTTAAATGATATGTGATTATTATGTAAACGAATCATTGAAAGATGCATGAACAAGTAATATGAAAATAAAGTTGAGATGTTGTAATTATGCTAAATGGATGTTTCATTAATTCTTGATGAACTATTTTATGGTAGTTGTTCTAGACATTCACTGAGCTTGTTAAGCTCACCTACTCCTTTTAATCCATTGCATATTAGTAGTGTCTCGGTGTGAGCGGTGTGGTTCCAAGGGATTGATCCAAGCTAGACTTTACTAACTATTCATAGGTGATTTATTATTTGTTTAGATTTGGGAAATAAAGGCAATGTGGTAGAACTATTGCATAAATGTTGCCATGATTTTTTGGTTATTTTCATAGCTTATTAATTCTTAGGATTTGTGGATATTGCTCTTGTTATGTTGCTTGGTTACTCGGACAAGTTTTAGATTATTGAACTATTATTGTGGTCATTTTGATGTTTATTTGATGAGGTATTAGTTACATGTAGAATGGTTTGTGATTGGGATGGATTATTTGCCTTATTATGTTGTATTTTTGGTGTTTGGAGTAGAGGTATCAATATTCGGGTTTTAAAAATGATACATTGGTGATATTTCGTTGTGCAGGAAGTTAGTATTTTAGTTTGGTATCGATACCTTATCACGAGTATCGATACTCAAGGTAAAATAATCGATACTTTAATCAATGTACCTGTATTTTTGGGATTTGATTTTTAGACAAGAAACAAAATACTTTTTTGGTATTGATTTTCCAAACAGTATCGATACCATGTAAGGAAAATATCAAAACCCTTGTTTCAATGTCGATACCAACGTAACTTGTTTTGGAATTTTACTAAGTGGCTCTAATGCATGTTTAATTGATATTATAAGTTAGTTTAAAGTATGTTTGGCATGTTTTAATTATGATTAATATATGCTTGACTTAAAAATTTGTAAGAACACTAATAAAGATGGCAATTGCCTATTAATGTGACATTTTATAATGTGTGTGATGTGTGACAGTGGTGTGACATTCTTATATTCGGGTTCAACGACCAGGCCGGGTATAAGGTGTTACACAATTGAACCAACATATATTTCAAACACATAAATCAAACTTACCAAATTCAAGGGAATTCATATTTCTACTTTCCACATGCATCAAACATTGGTAATTTATGCATTAACCAATCCATTTGCTATGAACAACATGAGAAATCATCATATATCAAGTTCATCACAAGATACTAAACTTATTAAGACATTTATACATTAAAGGATGTATTGGAACACTTATTTACATGCCACAATTCCTTGACTTAAGATAATCAAAATAGCTATCGAAATAAGGACACTATGAACTTCGAGTCGATTCGGCTTGACGCATTCTGCAAGATGATGATTTACAAGGAAAGGGAAAACAAACAGGGTAAGTGTAACACCCCTCACCCGTATTCAATGCTGGAATAGGGTTACGGAGCATTACCGGACTTACAACACTTATAAACATACATTTCATATACAATTGATCATGTCAAATACAATTCAATCACAACCAATGATAAGTCCCTTAATCGAGCCTACTAGGCCTTAAACATGCATTAGAAATGGTTCGGGACTAAACCGATAACTTGGGAAATTTTTGTGGAACTTAGAAAATTTTTGCTTCAAACAGAGGACACACGCCCGTGCGGCCAGGCCGTGTGTCTCACACGACCACCAGACAAGCCCGTGTCACAAGCCATGTGAAAACAGGGGGTACATACTGACTTGGGTCACACGACCAACCACACGCCCGTGTGTCTAGCCCGTGTGCCCTTCGAAGTGGCTACACACGCCCGTGTGCCAAACCGTGTATTAGGCCATGCCAAACCTGTAGGGTATACTGACTTATGCAACACGTCCAAGTCACAAGCCCGTGTGCTAGACCGTGTGCCAATTAGGGGGTATACTGACTTGTACCACACGGCCGATCACACGCTGGTGTGTGAGACCGTGTGGAACATACCGACTTCATTTTAAATTCAACACCAAGGGACACATGGCTGAGACACACGCCCGTGTCTCTGCCCGTGTGGACAAAAATAGGCTATTTACCATGCCAATTTGCCACCCATCTTTGCATATACCTACATAACCCAAATGGTACCAATTCAAGACACAAATATGCAACCAAAAGTCATCAACCAATACACAATTCATACTATATCTATTTCCACCATTTCAATACTCAATTCAATTCCATTTACATATTCAAATACCTATCAATTCAACCTACTTTACTAAACATAATACATCTAATTCATCATCCAAAACCAATCCACATTAAACATATCTCAACCAAATAAATACCTCATACCATAATAAACATTTGAGTATCATAATTCAACATCAACCATAACACATGGCAATATACACAACAAACCACATAATTTCCATAAGCTACCTCATATAGCTCAAAATACATTTCCATCAAACACACCAAAATGACCAAAGCCTATACATGCCATATACCATATATACACAACTCAAAAGTACCAAAATAGATGTCCGATAGTGGGATGAAGTTCTTGATGATCTCCGGTTCCGAGCTAGCTTTGATATACTGTAAAACATAGAAGAAAATAAACAAAGTAAGCTATAAAGCTTAGTAAGTTCATATGTAAATATGAGATAATCTCAACATTTATTAGCATTTCAAAACGGATAACATAATTAGCATTTAGAGAATTAACCAACGAGTTAACATATAGTTAAACCACATTGTAACTCATAAGTCCTCAACTTCTTCTAACATGTTACTTGAGTAGTTTTTCGTTCATACCTGTACCGATACTTATCTATCTCTCAACAATTCTCTTATCAAACCACTCTGGCTTATAAATACTTACGATACAAATTCATCGATTTTTCAATTATGGTCTATGGTCTTACACATACATTACCAAGGCCCTACACATTCACATACCATAACCTGGCTATGGTCTTATTATCCGATTGCCATGACCCAACTATGGTCTTATTTATCAACTCGCCTTACTCAAATCGTACATTTAGTATAATATCTCCACATTTAAATAATAGAATAAATACTGTCTCAATATCATTCATCAAATAAATAGATACACATTTGAGTTCAATTATACGAACTTACCTAGTATACGGAAATGAAGAAACGGATCAACTATTCAATTACTTTGCTTTTTCCTCGGTCTAAGTCTGAATTCCTCTTTTCTTGATCTATAAGTAATCGAAATCAGCTTATTTAATCAACTATTCATTCAATTTAGTCTAAAACACACATTAGGGCTATTTTACACATTTGCCCCTAAACTTTCACATTTTTACAATTTAGTCCTTATTGCATAAAATCACAAATTAGTGAAATTTCAAATAAACCCATGCTATCCGAATTACCATAATGTCCCTAGCAGCCCAAATTTTTTATTTATTTCACATTCCAACCACATATTTTCAACATTTCTCAATTTAGCCCCTAATTTGCATTTTTACCAAAAAATCACTTAATAAAACTTGTTTAACTAACATCAAATATTCATAATCTATCATTAAACATCAAAGTACTCATATATTCATCAATGGAATCATCTAAAATCATTAAAAAAAATTCAAATTAGTCCTTGGGCTAGCTAGTACTAGATGCAACGATCACAAAAACATAGAAATCATTAAAAACCGAACAAAAATGGACTTACATGCAAAGCTTATGTATTGCCAAACCTTCAAACTATTCCAATGGTGTTTTCCTTATCTAATTTCGGTTAAGGATGGTGAAGAAAGATGACAACCATGTTTTTTTTTATTTAATAAATCTTTATTTACCAAATTACAACTTTAACCTTAAATTAAAACATTAAAATCTACATGTTTTATGTCCATATATGTCCACTCATAATTAAAATGGTCTAATTACCATTTAAGGACCTTAACTTTAAGGTTTTATAGCTATTAGACACCTTTAGCTATTAGAACTAAAGTTTAACACTTTACGCGATTTAGTCCTTTTTATCAAATTAAGCATTTAAACGATAAAATTTCTTAACGAAATTTTCACACAATCATATGATCATGCTGTAGACATTATAATAATAATAAAATAAATATTTTGAATTCAGATTTGTGGTCCCAAAACCATTATTCTGATTTGACCAAGAACGGGCTGTTACAGTAAGCATATACGATGCTTAGTAAGTTCATAGGCATTAAACAAAAGCTTACCTTATCATACTATCAAATACAATATGCTACCATGATTTGGCATAATTAGCAAGACATGACAAAACACAACATCGAAAAGGTGAGTTTAACATATAATTAAACCATATGGTATCTCAAAATATATCTATCCAATTCATTTTAGAATCAACATTTTAATACCATGCTCATGCTCAGTTCAACATTTATCCATTTGAACATCAATCTCATATCATTCATTTCAAATTTTCTTTTTACATTATCTACTTAGCTTGATGAACTCTAGTAAATGGACTCGGATACTAAGGTAACGGCACTACACTAGGTTGCTTATCTGAGCTGAAACTACATCGTTCAAGGGCATCGAAGTCCAAAGCCCATAGGCATCATTTGCATATTCACATGCTGATACATCCCTCCATCACACCAAGGTCTCCGTAGAAACGTATAATACTCGATGATCCACAACATACTGGATCTTGGTTTAACCTGTGACAACCTTCGTAAAAACACATATCCTGTACAAGCACGCATAAAACTCTATTGACATGCCAATTGTATCCTAACCTTTACTAAGTTCACATGGGCATCTATTACACTTATAATCATCACTTTTGAATTTAGTTCAATTCTTACCTTTTCGTACCAATTCCCAACAAATTCAATTTACAATCAAACATACATATATAATTCAAATACATACAATCCAAGTTATAAATACCATATGAACTTACCTAGAAAAAACAGCAAACAAGTTGAACCTCTAGGGACTAATCGATAATTTTGGTTTTTCCCCGATTATCTTTGGTTTCATTCAATTCTTGAGCTAAACAATTATTTAGATAATTCATTAATACCAAACATTTTTTGTATCATTGCAGGATATGCATGAACCAATTTAATTCCATTTTCTAAATGCCCCTTAAGTTTTGCATTTTATTCAATTTAGTCCCTAACACCGAAATAACAATATTTCAAATTTGAGCTTCGATTTCAAAATCGATCTCAATCACATACATTATAGACCCTATACCATCTATTCTTACCAGAATTTTACTTCAATTTCAAATTCTATTCACTTTAGTCCTTTTGTACAAAACTAATAATTTAAACATTACAATCTAGTCATTTTTCACATCTAAGTTTAAAATTTATCAATTTAACACTAATTACTTCAAGAAACCAATAATGGAAACTATTAAAAATTTTAACAGTTTTACAAATTGGTAAATAGGCTAGCTAAATCCAGCTCCCATAACCTTAAAACATAAAAATTGCAAAAAAAAAAAAACATATTTGAATTGACAAATTAGGGGTCGAATGGTTGAAGCTTGTTTACTTCCTTCTTTGTTCGGAGGAGAAAAAGATGAATAGAGAATAATGGTTTTTCTCTCTTTAATTTTAACTTATATACTTTTGATTAAGCTTAATCAAAATTAATCAATTAAACTTTAATTAACCAAACATTAATCTTAATTAGCCAAAGTTAGTGGATTTTAACATCATCCACCACCATTTGATGAAATAAATGGTCTATTTACCATTTTGAACATTTAGCTATTTAAAAATCTATAACAATTGCACTTGTACAATTTAGTCTCTGTACCCTAATTAAGCAATTAATAGGTAAAACTAAAGGATCAAACTTTAATCTTCTTTTATACCAACTCTATATATATTTTAATTTAATATTTATAGACCTGATTTATAGAAACGGAGTTCTAAAACCATCTTTTTTGGTACCACTGTCACATCCTAAAAATTAGGTTAGTAGAATCAGGTTTGTAAATCGAGAGAGTAGTCACACCCCGATTTTGAAGCTTATCTTTAAGCGTTTGTAATAAGAAAGAGTAATTGGTCTAATGGCTAAGAGTTAGTGAATTTGTCCATGAAACCCGATTTCGATTCCACTCTCTCGTATAATTTTTATTTACAATATTTTTGCCCAAAATGTGCCACCCCTTGCATTGAAACCCTAGTATATAACATCTTTGTTGTTGTTTTCAACCTTTTTTGATCATTTTTGCTCCCTATTACTGCCTCTCTCATTCTTTCTCTCATTTTCTCTATTTTTTTCTTCTTCTTTCACCATTATTGCTCCCTATTGCTCCTCTAAACCATAGTTTTCTTTCTTTGTTTTGTGACACCCTCTACTCATCCTTTTACTCCCCATTTTCTTTTCTCTACTTTATGCCATATTGTTCGAATCTTTGCCTCCTTTTTCCTCAAACTTTTATCCATTGTGTCGCACCATCACTGCTCTCTTCCTTTTGATTCACCATTGCCGCAACATCTTTTCTTTTTTGCATTGTTTTTCTTTTTCTTTTTCTGTTCTCATTAACATTATTTGTTGATAATCGAATTTAGATCATCATCCTTGGCCGAATCATATGATTGCTCAAGATCTCCACTAATTCATCATACTATGGTATAGTGTAAGTTGATAGTAAACAAATTAAATCTCGTATTTCCTTCTTTTTCTTCTGTTGACCAAACTTATTAGTGTGAATGGGTTTAATCTCACCTCTTATTTTGTGTGTCTTTCACTATTCTAGATACAGATCTGGAAGCTGCCGATTCAGATTCAAATCGTAGATATGTTCCGAACAATTATTAATGCTTTTTAAACGTACATTGAGGTGTGTGTCGTATTAAAAAGTGAATCACGTGATTTGGTGATAACTGAATGCATGTGTATACAAATCATGTTGAATCAAATTTGTGTTTGTGTTTCTTTAAGCTTTGGCCGAATTTATAGTATCCTTTGAAGTAGTCGAATGTGATATGTATTAATTTGGGATGCTTGTTGAATGTGTTTGTGTTTATTCGGTAGTTAGCCGAATGTGCCTAAGGGTTTGTCTGTTATGACTAAGTATGTATAGACCGCTAATGTATGATATGGTATTGTTATCACATGTTTACTGAATACATCAAGACATGTTGTTGCTTCTGTGTCTACTGATTGCATGACTAAAAGCATGCCATTGTTTTTGTATTTATCGATTGCATGAAAGGCATGCCACTGCTACTGATTTATTGATCGCATGTTAAAACATGTCATGGTTTTGCATTATATCTTACTCTGTCATGCTTGTTATGCCATTTTGTTGCATGGGGTTGGAAAGATTGGTGACAGAGGAGTTATGTGGAATTCTGGTGATTTATCCACAAATATGGGAGTTCTGGTGATTAATCTACAGATATTGGAGTTCTAGCGGTATATCCGTAACACTGGAGTATTATTTGAAGTTTTGGCGGTTCATCCGCAAACTTTTTACTGGAGGTTTAACCGCAAATTTCTGGCAATTTATCTACAAATATTTATTATTACTAGTGGTTTATCCACAATGAGCTACGGCTCTTACCATTATGGTGTGTACGGATGGATGAGTTCTGGGAAACTCATGGTGTGTAGAGGATGGATAGGTAGGAAATTGCACTAACATTCATGGACAAGTACATACATTTTGAGAACTCTGTGATTCTATATATTCTGAAACACTGTGATCTATGAACACTGTCATTATTGTTATCTCTATTTACTTGCATGCTTTTAAGATCTTTGGTATACTACTTTGAAGTTCACCCCTTTAATTTACTTCCTTCAAATTTTTGGGAAATGTGTCCATATTGTAGTAAATATGTAATTGTTTTATATGTATTGTAACACCTTTAACCCGTCTCAGTTGCCGGATTAGAGCTACGGAGTATTACGATATATACCAATTCAATAACAAACTTCTACCATTCAAAATTAAATTTAAATACCAATTATTCATAATTCATTAACACTTATAGTATATATATGAAAATAGGCCTCAAATCGAGCCTACGGAACATTTAAAACAAATCAGGATAAATTTTGGACTAATTTGAAACTTTTATGAAATTTTGTGTAAAAAGTGTAAACAGGGGTCGAATGGCCGTGTGAAGGAGATCAGCCCGTGTGGCTACTTGATCGCCTCTAGATGTACAAACGTCCAGGGTGTGAATACTGCAGTAAAAGACATATATAAATAAGGCGGTATCCGCAAGTATACGGGTCAAGTTGTAATAATTACAACGGAGTAGGTGAGTACTCCGAGGATCGTACCCAAAGGAGAGTGATGTGAAAAGACATAAGCGGGATAGGAGAAAGACAACGGGTAAATTTTTGAATTTTTGAATCCTCTCACATGCCACACTTTCAATACCCATTCACTTTAAACGTTAACATTTTATTCCTTCATTAAATCACTAATTCTTTATTTGGGGGGAATTAACTGAAAAAAAACTTTAGAAAAAAATAAGTGAAATAAGAGATAATAAATAGGAGATAATAAAGGGGAAATAAATATGAAAAATGCTTTCATTTATTATATTTCTAGCGACCTAAAGTTTCAAAAGCTTGGTTATTCACCATTAAGGTAAAGGTAGGTCCTATTGCCATAAGAGGTCAATTTTGGAAATTAACAAAATAAAAAAAATAGTACATAAACTAACACTTACAATTTTGACCTAGCAGAATCAAGCTTCTCACTTCAGTCTCTGAAGTATCCATTGCTATATACAAACCAAAATTTACAAAAAATACAAAACAAGATAAGCAAATATCAAGAACAAACAAAAAAATAATTGTATGAAATTCATCCAATAAATAAAATATAGCATATTCTTGTTAATACCAATAAGACACAACAACTCAATAAAACATAAAAAAAAAAAATCACCATCAAGGCACGAAAATACTTCTTTTTAAATGTCAAACTTAGTTAATACAAACAACTCATGCAACAAGAAGAAACATTAAATATGATGTTTCTGACTTCAAATCTGTGTTCAATCTATTCGCAACCCAAGCATATTAGCAATAAGAAAAGCAAACTAAATCTAAATAATAGATTTGTAAAAAAAAGCAACCACAACACCATTTAAGCACATGCTGCTCACAGATCTAGATATGCAAAAGCAAGACCCCTTTTTTTTCTAATACTGAGATAAAAAAGAGAAATTCAGAAAACCCAAATTCAAATCAAATGTAACTTTTGTACAACCAGAGTTTCTTTCATTCCCCAAGTAGCTAAAGGGACGCAATTCCATTTATATGTTTGCTCACCTTTCTTTGCAAATCAACAAGAGAAGTAAACATACCTAGGACCAGACTGGACTTGAAGAGAAAACAAAATATGATTTCATGTTATCTTTGTTATAGATACTTAAATAGTTCTTAGAAACACATCTAACGGAAATAAAGACTAATAAATAGCACTCAATGATTTCAAAGATAGTTATCATAACAAAAAAGCAATAATCTTAAAAACAGAGGGAAACAAACAACAGAAAAATAAAATACATAGTAGACGATAAACTAACAACAAGAACAACCACATCGACATCCATAGATTTGAAAAGATGAACTAGAACAATACTTCCTAAGGCTGAAGACCTAAAATAACCCACTGAAATACATCTAAAGAAGCATAGATCTGAGAACTACAACACAGATGATAAGGCAAAGACAAACTTGTTCTAAAGCTAAAAATAGAAAAACCCACAGAAATACAAGTAGAGAAGAATAGATCGGAAACTAAATAAGACATGAAAAGGAAAAGACAGTTGAAATAAAGATCCATACCTGAAATGACCCTCCGATGAAGTAGGGGATTTCAATATCACAAAAAAAAAAAAGGAAACGACTGAGAAAACTTAAGATTTATCTCTCTCACGAAAATTGCATTTCTACTGTAGCGTGTGTATTTTTTATTTTTTTTTGCCTCTGGTTAAACCAAAATTGAAAAAGAATGATAAAAATAGAGAGAGAGAGAGAGAGAGAGAGAGAAATAGGGTATATGTATTGTTTTCGCCTCTGATTATAGAAAGCTAAAAACGAATAAGAGAAAAAAGTTGAAGAGTAACGCCCCAAAATTTCTAATTTCATTATTGTGAAAATATGACACAAATATCTGTCAGCTTTAGTGGTTATGTGTTCTGGGAGTGTTTGGGAGGTCACAAGTTCAAGCCTTCACTTGGGCAAATTTTGGTATTTTGAATGAATTTGGCCTTACTCTTGTTCAGTAGGCTTTTATTTGTTTGTCGGTAAAAATATATCAGAATGGGTCTGTTGGTCTGGTGGTTAAGCGGAGTGTTAGTGTGTAGGAGGTCCTGTGTTCGAGTCCTTGCGCAAGCAGAGGAACTAATTTTTGTTTGAGTCCTTGCGCGAGAAGGGGAACTAATTTTTGTTCAAGTCCTTGCGCAAGCAGGGGAACTGGATTGCTGAGTAGTTGTGTTTCAGTGGGTTAATAGGAGTGTTTTTAGGAGATAGTTGGGGAGAAGTTATCAAAAAGATTTTCTTCTTATCAGTTTTCTTTTTTCTTTTTCCTAACAAATTTTTTGACGTTAGACCTTTGTTTCTTTGCCGTTTCTTCTCCCTTCTTGTTCACTTTTGGTTTTTGTTCCCCTTTGGCCGACTCTTATTTCTTCTCTTTCCCCTCTCTTTTCATTTCTGTATTTTTTTGCGAGTCATCTCCTTAGGTGCAACTTTTGACTTCATCTGTTTTGGTAAGTGAAATTTTTTCCCCATTAGTTATTGTATTTCGAGTAGGCAATTAATAAAGGGTTCGTTTTACTCTCGTTTAAGTATTGTTCAAAGGTTTTAAGCGGATATTCCAGTGTGTGGAGACGACTGGTTATAGGATTCGTCGCGGTAAGTTTTCGAATCGTCTTTGGTTTAGTTTCTCGAGTTTTATGTTGGGGATATTTGGTTTGATTGACAAATCAAGTGATTAATTAAGGGATATATTGGTCAAATATAGGCTTTTGAAGGCTCGGGTTACTTTGTGCAACGAATCGATACCAGGTGTGTACCCAAAACGCAGAAAACGGGATTCGACGAAAAGCCAAAATTGCTTGTTGTCAACAAATAAGAGAAAATGATGTGAAAAATTATAGAGAAAGGAAATAAAGGTGTTATAAACTTGGAAATCAACATTTTGCACTAAAATAGTTTTGGACAGCAGTAGTCTAACTTTGAAAAATCATCAAAAATAATGGGAATTGAGTTAGAGGTTGAATAAAATATGAAATTAAATTTTATTTAGTCTAGGTTTTCATGAAAGAACAGTGTAAGCAATGGAATTGTAAATCGTGAGATATAATAAATTTTGTGAGATAAGGTCCGAATGATTTTGGGCCCCCTGTTCTAACTTAAGAAAATCATCATAAATTTTAAAAAAAATAATTAGGGGCTTAAATTTATATGTTTAAATCCCTAATGAGTCTATATTCAAGAGAAATAAACAGAAATCATCTAAATTCCGTACTAAGAGATAAATAATTTTTAGTAAGGAAAGGATGAAGCTGTCAAACAGCAGGATAGGGATAACATTAAAGATTTTACTGTACTTATTTGATAAGCTATAAATTCTGAAAATTTTATGGTAGAAAGGTATATGAGTCTAGTTTCAAAAACATCAAGTGGATCGTAATTTGGAATTCTGTAGCTCAATATATAAATAATTTAGTGATAAATGACTCAAGTAGACAACTTTGAATGAACATATAAGTAAATAGTGAAAACATATATGAGTATTGAGCTAGCATGGGTTACTTTAAAAATGGATCACACGGCCAAGGCCAATTTGGGCCTAGTCGGCCACACAGGCGTGTGGGCCCACACGGGCAGATCACATGGGCATGTGGGCCCATTTTTATCGAAATGTTTTTAAGGTTGCACGGGTCGCCCAAGTCGACTGTAAACCTACTGTAGGGTCGGTAAGCGCTACTTAGACCCCTAAATGTGTGAAATTGACTGAATAGTATCTGTACTGGGCATGTTAATATTTGAACTGAATATATGTACTGAAATTGCATAATAGCATGTCATCCATTGTGTGTTGCATTGCATTGGGTTGGGGGTTGTTATTTGGAGGAAGTGTACTGAAAGGCTTTAAGCCTAATTTACTAGCAGCTTAGCTGCAAACTACTGTATTGTGTCGCATTCGGTACTACTTGGAGTGTAGGGTTGGATGGAGATGGTGTGTAGAGGCTGGTTGGGTAGGATTTTGCTACTGTATAATTGTTAGTGCTACTGTTACTGTGATGGGTTAAGGCCCAAACTGTCACTAATACTGAAAAGGGCTTAGGCCCAAGACTGTTCAACTGTGCACTGTGAATACTGATTGTTTGTTTGTTTCTGCGGGATTACACACTGAGTTTACATAAACTCACCCTTTTTGTTTAATGTGCACAGGTAATCCCCAAACTTGGACGGATCGGTGCGACGGAAGACTCAGCGGTGACCACAGTAATTTTTGGACTTCATGGTTTTCAATTTACGATTTATGATTTGGTTATTATTGATTATTTGGGTTGTAATTTAAGGACCCTCTGGGACTTTGGTTTTAAATTTTGGTTTTTATTTATTTATTTTACTTTATGGATTTATACCTGTTGGTCGTAGGAAATTCGGTTTTCAAAAAGTTAAAGTTATTTCTAAACCCATGATCACCTAAACTGTTATATTAAAGCTTCCGTAATGAGGGATGTTTCAAAACAAATGTTTTAAATGAAAAAAGACGACTTCCTAAGTTCTAACAAATGTTTACTAAAGATAATAACATGGAATGTTTTCATCGTAACAACGAGGTTTCAAAAACATTATCGTGTGACATTGCCAGATACGGCCATAACATCTAGGCCGAGTTTGGGGTGTTACAGAGAGAGAGAGAGAGATATGGTGAAGAAATGGGGAAGCTATGAAGAGAGCATTTAAAATTTTCAATTATGAGGAAGGGGATTTGAAAAGACTGAGAAGGGGATTTGAAAAGACTGAGGCAAAGGCTCTTCTCCTGCCCATCACTGCCAACAATAACTAATGCTATTTAATGCACTCATTTAATGAAGTAACAACTGAGTTGTCTACCTTTCAAAACTTCATTTAATACACTCATTTTTTAATATTTTCAATGTCTAATTATATTTTAATTATATCTATATTTTTCTTTAGTTGATTTTTTTTTTTTGGCCTTGGGATGTCTGTTTTCATGGGCCGTTTTCTTTTCAAGTTTGTTTTAAAGTTTTTCCTCCAATTGTTTCTGGGACCTGGGCCTAACTGTATGTTTGGGTTCTTATATGTTTGGTTTAAATAAATGCCTATTCTAATAAATTTCAAAAAATTATATTTATTTTTAAAATAATACTATTTACTTTATCGAATATTTAAAGCGTTAAAAAGGATAGTCAAAATGTGGTAGGTTAGTGATGCTAAAGGTGGTGACTAACAAAGAGAAGGACAAAATTTGAGACAGTTCTTGGGCATTTCAGACTAATCATGTAACATCCCCAAACCCGGCCCATTCACTACGACCGAATCTGGTTATGTCACTGCGGAGAGTCGGTTGCAAATCTTTTTAACTTTAGGAAAAACATGTAAACTATTAATTTCTTTGAAAACCATGTCCATTTAAAAATTTTAAGTGTAAAACTTTGTTATCAAAACATATTCATTTCAAAACTTTAGTATATATAAACCAATTTGAGTAAATAGGTTGCTAAACATAAATTCCTTCACATAGTAGTTCAATTAAAACAAGTCATCATTAAAATAATACCAAATATAATAAAGACCCTTATTACAACCCAATATTTAAACAAAATACTTGAATATCATGAGTGCATAAAATAATCAAATATCGTCTTCTGCATGGGCCACCTTGTCCTCTCCGAACCCGGTCCAGCTTTACGCAACACCTGAAAATGATAAAGGGAAAAGGTGAGTCACCAAGACTCAGTGTGTAACCCCTTTTTCCCGGATTAGTAAAACATCATACACAATTTATGATCAAGCTTAACATGCACAAGATTTCATATGCACCCAACCTAACCATCCAAAACACCTTTCTCTACCCCGTGTGGTACCAAACCACTGGTGGTGCCAAACCACTGGTGACCCAAAGTCACGATATTCATCAATGTGGTGCCAAACCACTGGTGTCCCAAAGACACGAATGTGATACCAAATCACTGGTGACCGAAGTCACGAATCAAATGATGGGCCAACCCATCGTGTGATACCAAATCACTGGCGACGATCCCGTATCTCAAAAGTGGGGCCAACCCACGGTGGTGTTAACCACAGGGACGAGTCGCTATGAGGTGCCAAACCTCTGGTGTCCCAAAGACACAAATGTGATACCAAATCACTGGTGACTGAAGTCACGAATCAAATGATGGGGCCAACCCATCGTGTGATACCAAATCACTGGCGTCAATCCCTCGATACCGCCTTGTGGGGCCAACCCACTGTGGTGCGAAACCACGAGGACGAGACGCTATGAAGTGCCAAACCTCTGGAGGTGCCAAACCTCTGGTGACCCAAAGTCACAAAATGTGGTACCAAACCACTGGTGGTGCCAAACCACTGGTGCCCGTCGGCACGAATATCACTGCCCCCTCCCCTCATCAACCCACATCAATCAATGATATGCATTTTAACAGAAACATACTGTCATGCTTGTTTAGTAACATACATAAGATTTATCATCAACCAATTATTATAGCACATATACCAGATAGGTCATGCTTACCAAAAGCATCATAAAGAAAACTCATAACAACAGGGACTTACCTGACCTCTTGCCTCATACCTTAATGGTATTTAATCCACCTTTTCATAGATTCAATCAACACCCAATATAGTAAGCACATTTATCAATAGAAAAGTGTGTAAGTACACACCTGCAAGCCTTAACCGAAGAACCAACTAAGACCCTTGATAACCTCAATAACCTTTGCTCCTAAAAACGGCCAAACAGGAGATTAGCACCCTAGGCCATTCGGCCAAAACAGATAACTCAAGAGGGTTAACGCTTACACCCTTACCTCGCAAATGATTTGGTTTCCTCTGAACCAATCAATGGCTCCTCTGACAATCGGCCTCCCCCTAAAACATAAACAATTAGTCTCACAAGTCGAAAACTAAAAGAATAAACCAACATCCAACCTCTTACCACCACCTACCAATCGACCAAACAAAGGTGACTGCTTCCCTTGATCGCCACCAAAATCTGGAGACCCTATAACGAAATGATTACCAAAACAAGAGATTAACTCCTTTCCAACAAAAGCCCAAAACCAACTCTTACCCATGCAGATGTCGACAGAGAACAGAGGACAGAACATAAGGCATTCGGCCTTACCTATTTACCCTCTCCAACGCTTGAAAACAAAACCCAAAAGTGATCCACACCACACTTAACAATCAGCCAAGATGAAAGCAAATAGAAAAGGGAGATTTCGGCAAAAGAGGTGAAGGTTCGGCCAAAGAGTTTGGGAAAAAGAAACAAAGTAAAAGATGAATAGAGGGAGGGTACTTTCGGTTTTTAAAAGAAAAGAAATGGAGAAGGTGTTTTGGAGAATGAGTTTCGGCTACTAATCTTCAAGAAAGGGGAGAAAGAAAGTGTGAGAAGAAGATGCTAGTTTCGGCTTAGCACAAATGAAAAGAAGAAGAATGGGAGGGTTCGGCCAAATGATAAAAAGAGCAAGAAGCAAAACAAAGAGATCAAGGGAGCATTCGGCTACTAAGAAAAATGATGGAAACAACAAAGCAAATTCGGCAAAGGTATGATTGTTGAAGCTTTCGGTTTCAAAGAAAACAATGAGAGGCTGGCCAAAAGTCACCAAAATGCCTAAGAAAAACGGCATCTCCCCCTTATTCACTTACCCAAAACCGGCCACTCCTCCCCACACTTGAAGACTCCAACAATCGGCCACTTCCTAGAAGCTCTCCAAGCCACTAATTCAAATACATTTGAATTAGTCAAATCCCACAATTCACTCCTTGCCATCCATTTGCACATTTGACTTGGTCTAAGGCAGAGTTTGAACTGCCAACAACTTCTCCTCTCCTTGGCGTCAAAATGGAAGCAAAAAGGTGACTTCTGCAGCTCGAACAGAGGACCTCCCTGGCACCTTGAGGCGTCAACTTCCAAGCTCTAGAGTGGCGCCTATCCTGCCACTCCACCAGCTCATCTCTTGTGACGAAACCCTCCTAATAATTCTCTTAAGACCCCCAAAAGCCAAGCTCCCTTTTAACCATTAAAACCAAAAATTTCCTAAGGCCTTCCCTACCTTCCAAGGTTCTCCAAACCCCCCAAAAACTCGCCCAAGCACACAAGAAGCCTATCAGCACCTGAGATATGCACTAGATGCATAACCCCTAAAACCAGGGTGTTACAAATCAGGAAAGGTTATTTCTCCACTGAAGAAATGACTAGATGTCAGTGCTAGAGGGCAAATAAGGAATACATATAGAAACTAAATAATAATAAAAATCAAACGTAAAGAAGATTGACACAGTTCAAGGAAACAAAGATCCAACTTGAGCACTAACCTAATTGCTCACACCCAACAATCCATACCAATGAACAAATCGCATTTAATACCATAACAATCATCTCACGTTCAACTAGAATGAGAAACAATAGAAGGTTTTAGAAATCCTTAAATTTAGTTACTAAAATATGTAGAAAGCCTTAAATTTGGGGTTTTATCTTGGGTTTCAATTTAGGGTTTTAATTTAGGGTTTTAGATTCAGATTTGATTCAGGGATTCGATTTCATTTTTGGTTTGAAGATTCGGTTCGAAGGAATTTCGTAACCTCTCGAGCAACTAAACAAGTGTGAAGATTCTACAATTTTGTAATATATATATATATAATATCAACAAAAAATTCAAAATGAATTTAATATGATGTTTACCTTATTAAAACATAATTTGGCCAACAATAATATTAAAAGGAAATAAAATATAAAAATTTTGTATTCTATATTTTAAAATATCCATGACTTTTTGGCTCATTTTAAGTCATCGAAACTCTAAGCTCCTTCAAAAATTTGGTGGTTTTAATAAATTAATTTCTAAAATAAGAAATTTTGTTTGATCAGCAACCAAAACCCTAAGATTTTGGGCTCAAAACATTGAAAATTGTCATAACTTGCCCATAATTTCAAAGCTTTCTTTTTCAAGTAGACTACTTTGGGAGCTTGGTTCTTTTACCATATAACAAAATTCGGCTTGGAAAACATACCAATGGACATATCGCATTTCATACAATAGAAATCATCTCACGTTCGTCTAGAATGAGCAACAATAGAAGGTTTCATAATGCCTTAAATTTAGTTACCAAAATATGTTAAAAGCCTTAAGTTTAGGATTTCGACATGGATTTCAATTTAGGTTTTCGACTTGGAGTTTTAGAAGAATAGATTTTCTAAATGGCAACAATAACATTTATGGTAATTAATACCTTCTTTTAAATCACTAATTTTTTGGGTTGAAATTAACAGACAGAAAGAAAAGAGATGTTAGAAAAAAAAAAGGTAATTAGGAAATAATAAAGGCCCAATTAACAGACATATATGAAAAAGAAACATGAGGGAAAAAAAAGGAAAGTATATATATATAGTCATTTTAATATTTTTTTTTGCCAAATTAAGTTTTATTAAAGCTTAACATCATATTAAATTTATTTTCAAAATTTTTTAGAATTTGTATATTTATATGTATTTCAAAATTGTAAAATTACAACATAAGGTTAGTTACTCAGGAGGTTATTGCACAACGAAATGGCTTGAAATCGAAACCCAAACCCGAAACAAAATCTGACAGAGCAAAATCAAATCTAAAACCCCAAACTGAAACCTTGAACTAAAATTCAAGTTGAAACCCCAAACTTAAAGTTTCCAACATATTTGGGTAACTAAATTTAAGGCTTTTTAAAA
The DNA here is from genome assembly GCA_005393395.2 of Gossypium australe. Lineage (NCBI taxonomy): Eukaryota > Viridiplantae > Streptophyta > Magnoliopsida > Malvales > Malvaceae > Gossypium > Gossypium australe. Next base: position 24,305,816 of record CM016616.1, on the reverse strand, counting down.
CCATCTATTGTTACCCATTCTAGTCGATCTTTAGATGATTTGTCTTGCATAAAATGTAGTTTTTTTATTGGTATGTTTTTCTAGCCAAATCAAGTTATGTGTTAAAAGAATTAAGCTCCCAAAGTAGCCTACTTGAAATATAAAACTTAGAAATTCTAGGCAAGTTGTGATGATTTTCAATGTTTTGAGCCCTAATATCTTAGGCTTTTGGTTATGTTTTTTCATGAAACAAAATTTCTAGTTTTAGAATTACATTTGATCTTTAAATTGATATTCATAAAACCACAAAATATTTGAAAGAAGATTGAGTTTCGATGGCTTAAAATGAGCCAAAAAGTCATGGATAAGCCAAACCGGTTTGGGGTTAAGGTGTTCACGGATAGGTCATACCAATTTTGGGTTAATTCTCACATTGATAACTTCCTAGGGTCGTCAAGCCTAGAGTTTAGGTTCTTCCTTTCCCAAACAGTTAATCCGTTGAGTAACCCTACAAAACAATTAATAAGTCATACCTCCACTCACTAATCCCCCATAGAGGGATTAGTTCCTCATGGTTCTTATAAACGAAACAAAATCGATATAAAGCATAGACATGATAATTGAATCGAAAGTATAAAGTTTAAGAAAAAGCCTAATTTGTATTAGGAATGAAAGTTGAATCCACAAGGTTTGATTACATCCACAAATCAAATCTCTCTAAATAAAATAAAGAACAAACTGAAAATAAATCTAAAACCTAAGGAAGGAAAAACTTAAACTAAAATTAAAAGAGAAATTCTAAGCTCAGTAACTGGTGTCTATAACATGTGCCAAATGAGCCTATTTATATATTTGAGGTGGCCGTCGTCTTTAACCCTAGGTTAGCTGGAGTTTTCGAGCTTTAAGTTGGATTGTGAGAACCAAAACGCCCTTTGGCTCGTATTAATTCTCATTCAGAGCCGGTGTCGCGACCCATCAAGACATGTGTCGCGACAAAAAAGTCAGTATACTCTTCTTTATGATGTCTTCAAGGGTTAAACGTAAATTACTGACAATTTATCTACAAATATTTACTATTACTGCTGGTTTATCCACAATGAGCTACGACTCTTACTGTTATGGTATGTATGGATGGATGAGTTCTGGGAAACTCATGGTGTGTAACGGATGGATGGGCAGGAAATTGCACTAACATTCATGGACAAGTACATACATTCTGAGAACTCTGTGATTCTCTATATTTTGAAACACTATGATTTGTGACACTTAATACTGTTATCTCTGTTTACTTGCATGCTTTTAAAATCTTTGGTATACTGATTTTTTATGAATAAGACTTACACTGAGCTTTCAAGCTCACCCTTTTAGTTTACTTTTACAATTAACCTTCAATGATAGGATTAGACTCGGCATGTGGAGGTCTTGTCTCAGATTTTGAGTTTAAAATTATAATTACTATTCGGGACTATAAAGATTTTTATACAGATTATGGCATGCGTTCGATATTCTAGGTTATTTTGATATTTTCCTACATTATCGTTAAAACTGGTTAAATTAAACGATTGGACTAACATACACATTGGTGATTATAAGCATGTAAAAATGCTTTTTTTAATAATAAACTAAGGTCATCATTTTTTTTCCGCTGCAAATTTGTACTTGAATATCTAAAAAGTACATTAAAAATAAAAAATGTTTTTAAAAGTAATAAGCACTTTTATAACTAGATTTTAAATAGACTTGGCATAAGTTAATGTTTTTTTTTATAAAACTAAGAGAAGCCCATTACTGTTTTTTGAAAAATAAGCAAATATTTTTAAAAGGAAGTTTCTAGGAATCTAATCGTTTTTTTTCTTATTGGGCCATTTCGGTGGCCAATGTAGCCTTCAGAATTCGACTATAACGTCTAGGTCGAGTTAGGGAGGTTACAATCACTGAAAATTGGGTTGTTACAAAATGTACAACTCGAAGCACAACCAGCTAGTGAAGTAAAGCCATTCTAGCTTAGTTAACATGACCCCAACCTCACAACAGGTATAAGGAAAGCACTTAATCCCCAAGATAAGAAATATTTTGAAGAAGCATCAACATTGTAACGCCCCAAAATTTATATTTTTGGTTCTGTTAAAATGTGACACAACTGTGTATTTGTTTAAGTGGTTATGTATTCTAGGTGTGTGTGAGAGGTCCCAAGTTCAAGCCTTAGCTTTGGCAAAATTTTGGTATTTTTCTTACATAAGCCCTATCTCTGTTCAGTGGGCTTATATTTAATTATTTATGAAACCATACCAGAATGGGTCTGCTGGTCTGGTGGTTAAGTTGAGTGTCAGTTTGCTAGAGTTCGAATCCCTACGTGGGCAAAAGAGATTATTTTTGCTCGGTCTGGTGGCTGAGAGTTTGAGTTGTACCGAAAATATGAGAAGTGGGTGGTTGATATAGTGTAGGTTGTGGGATTTGAGTAAACCAGTTTTCCTAAAAATTTCTCTCTTCAAAAAATTTGACCATTCTCTCTGCCACTTCCCCTTTTCTTTTTCTTTTGTTCCCTTGTTGCCGTCTTTCTATTTTGTCCCTATCTACTTCTGATTTTCCGTGACTCGTTAATTCGGCTTTTGTGCGTTATTGGTAAGTTTCAGCCATTGCTAATCTAAACGTTTTTCTGAATACTTTCTAAAAGGGGTTTCCTTTTGGTGTTTATGAGTTAATCAAGGGACTGTATATTGTTCCCAATCGATGAGTTAAGTGCGTGGAATTCTCGTTTCGATCGAAGGTATGGTTATCAATAGTTAATGGATGAACGTTTCGTTACAATCTTGTTTAATTTTTGATAATGTTACTGAAATTGGGTATTGGAATGGCAGTTTTTAGGTTCTGGAGTGCTCAGGGATCTTTTTAACATCAATTAATACCAGGTGTGTACCCGATTAGCAGAAAATAGGGTTTCAGCGAAAGTCAAAAACCCCACTTTCGATGCCACACAGGCGTGTGGTTGCCCGTGTGGTAGGTCGTGTGCCCTAACACAAGCGTGTGATCGACGAGGTCAGGCCGTGCGCATAAGACACAGTCGTGTGATGGTTAGGTAGGCCGTATATTGACACATGAGCTAGACTTATTTGGGCCGTGTGGGCCACACAGGTAGTCCACACTGATGTGTGAGAATTTGGGCCAGGCCGTGTGATCCACACGGGCCAGGGCCAATCTGGGCATGTGGGCCACACGAGCGTGTGGGCCCACGCGGGCATGCCACATGGGCGTGTGAGCCCATTTAACTGAAATGTGTTCTAAGGTTGCGCGGGTCCCCCAAGTCGACTGTGAACCTACTGTAGGGTCAATAAGCACTACTTGAACCCCTATATGTGTAAATTGAATGCATGATGTATGTATTGAGCATGATGCTTATATACATGTTTATTGAACTGTATGTGAACTGTTAATCATGTAATAACATGCCATTTATTGTATGTTTGCATTGCATTGGGATAGGATGATGATATATGGAGGAAGTGTACTGAATGGCTCTTAAGCCTAATATCTGGCAGCTCAACTACAAATCTACTGATAATGTGCCGCATTCGGTACTACTTGGAGTGTAGGGATGGGTGGGTGTTTTAAACCCCACATGGAGTGTAGGGATGGACAGAGATGGTGTGTAGAGACTAGTTGGGTAGGATTCTGTTACTGATAAATGCATATCTGATACTGTTACTGTGACGAGCTTAGGCCCTAATGCATATTTGTTACTGAAATTGAAACGGGCTAAGGCCCGAACTGCTACTGAAACTGAAATGGGCTTAGGCCCAGACTGCATTTGACTGTTTGATGTGACTAACTGTATGCATGTGATTTGTGGGGATTATACACTGAGTTTATGTAAACTCACCCCCTTCTGTTTCATCTGTACAGGTAATCCCCAGACTTAGACGAATCGGTACGACGGAGGACTCAGCAATGACCATGGTTAATGAAACTTTCTATTTGACTTCTAGTTATATTTTTACTATTATTATTGGGTATTTTTATGTAATTGGACTTTATGGACTGTTTTGTTTTAATTTTGGGAATTTTACCTGCCTCTACGGTTTTACAACTACCTCTTAACGAAAATATGAATTTCTTAAAAACTAAGGTTTTCCATAAAATGAACGAATTTACTTAAAATAAATGATTTCCAGAGCTTCCGCTAAAAGGATACGTTTAAGTTAAAACAGTGGACACACATTTTTGAGTTAATTAAATGTTTATAGACGGAAAAAGTTTTATCGTCAACTTAGTTTTCAATCACCCTATCATGTGACATCGCCAGATTCAGCCATAACGTCCAGACCGGGTTTGGGGTGTTACAAACATCTATGCATGGTATGTTGGGGATAAACATGGATGCTATTCTCATTCACTTAATGCAAACCTTAAAGCAACTCTGGTACTCCAAAAGAAGCATAGATTTGCCCTTGTAAGAATCCTCGCAATATTTAAATCAAATTGATGGTATTTTTTTTCCAATTAACAATGTTCTCACCAATTATCTATAAGGTTGTTGCATTGAACTAATAAATCAATTTCTTGTTGTTTATCACTTGGATCCTCTCCTATATTCAATAAAAAAAAAACAAACTAGTTATTTAAAACCACTAATATAATATCTAGATTATCTTTTTAGTTCATTCAAATATATATAAGTCCATCTTCAAGCATAGATGACCGGTTAGTGATTTTGACATATAAACCTCCTCCAATTTTTTTTCCAGGTCTTAGTAGGTGTTTTCTCATTTAACACATTGTACTTAACTACAAGAGTAAAAGCTAACTTGATTTTGCTTGCAACTTTCCTAACATAACTACCACTCTCTTTCTTTAATCTTGTTAGGTTTTGTTTCATCCAAAGCATCCCTAAGGCCTTGTTGTACCAAAAGATCTTGTAGGGCACATTATAGTAAAGTGAAATTGCTTTTCCCATCAAAACATTATGTATGGATGGTATGAACAGCCTAAACAAGAATTCTTGAATAGCGAACAACCAGAGCTATGACTCAATACATCAAAAAATTTCCATTAATGAAAAATGTAAATCCATTGGAAAATAAAAAATACGCATGTTGGATGAAATGATTATTGTTATCTACTCTAATAACGAATCATTGGTTTAACTGAATAACTAAATAAAGTAGATAAACCTTTCTCTTCATCTCAAGTCGATGGATCTCCTCAACTAGAGGATCCCCTATATGGATAATGTAACACCCCTCACCCAACCCGATCGTCGGGTCCAAGTTACGGAATGTCGCAATAGTTACCAGAACAATTATCATCAGAATATTGAACTTAAATCATTTAAACATTCACATGTCTCATAATTACAATCATTATATGGTGAATAAACTTTTTTTGAAACTTAACCGAATAAACTTTTTTTGAAACTTAATCGAACTTACGAAAGCTCGTGAGCTAAACTGAACATGAAATAGGGTCAAATTGTCAGGTTTTCAAAGTTTCTAAAATAAGTATTGATACCCCTGGAAAGGTACCGATACCATTTTTAGTTTCAATATTTGGAAAATTCATCTTAAAATCAACAAGTATCGAAACGTGAATTATGGTAGCAATACTCAAATTCTAATATCAATACCGTTTTGAGATTTTGTTTCTTTTATAAAAACTGAGCAAAATACAACTGTATCGATACCCTGATCCAGAGCACCGATACTTTAGTCAAGTATTGATTCCATTTTGGCATTATGTTTGTTTGAAAGTTTATTGAAATATGCTAAGTATCGGTACCTTCACTAGGGTATCAATACCTTAAAGCCAAAAATGTCAAAACTCCTACTTTTGGCCCCTTTTCATGCCTAAACCAAAAACATACACATTTGATGCCTTTAAACACACTGTAAACCTGCATTAAACAAATCCAAACATCCATTTATCCAATCAAATGAATCAACCAAGTCTATATGCCACAATTTGGTACCATTCCTCATTCAAACATACCAATTTCATCCAACAACCAATCATACATTCAAGTAAATCATTTTAACCATTCAAAACTTGTCATTAAACACTACTCATATGGCCTCACATATAACCAATTCATGCCACACCATATATATAAGTTTACTATATTACCAAAACATATCTTGACCATATATGATCATTAGATTCAAACTCAAACATTGATCAAGGTTCAAACTAACCCTTTATCACAAAATTAACACATACACAAGCCCTTAGACACATGCCACAATACCAAGCTTAAACGAATAAAATTTTACTAATTGATAGGGAGATAGTGTAAGCTTCATGAAATTCAGTCGACAAGTTCCACAATCGACTATCTACAGAGGAGGGAAAACACTAAGTAAGCATTTCAAATGCTTAGTAAGTTCAAATGTATTAAAACGGTAAATTTACCTTGATTTTTAAAATAACATTTCAATTAAATAATTTCGTAGAGATTACCTAACATGGCAAATCACAATAAGGAGAGTTTAATACCAAAACCCCAATGTTGTTTTCATATTTTTCAGGCTTTCCTTTTTCTTTGCATGTTTTATTTTGTTAGTGGTGATTTAGAAATGTAATGCGGAAGCTCGAGATTGAATTTTAAGATCTCAAACAATCAACTCAAAGTTTATGACTCTTTTTTGCAAACTAAGTAACTTCTTGCAAGAGTAGCTTTTAGACCAAAGTTCTTGAATTCAAATTTGAACATTTTCAACAAGAATTAAATGATAAAATAAAGAAAAATAAATAATTGAAGAACTAAAGCAAAGAAACAACGATGATAGATGGATTGATGAAAAGGAAAAAAAAAAGATGAATGGTGTTGATGACAAATAGTTGAATAGATAACCAGCCTCCTTTGGTGAACTTACACCAACAAAAAATCATATTAGCCTTTAATCAACCTCTAGTACACTTGAATTAAACAATCTCCACAATTTTGAAGAATTAAAGCAAAAGTTCTATCAAGAAAGAAATAATAAACTAATCTTGTAAGAAAATCACCCTTAGAATATTTTAATAAAAAAACAAGAAAAATACATATTATGGTGGCTAGCCATGCTTAGCTATTTATAAGCATGTGTCTTACTTGAACCCCAAGTAAATATTGAATCTCCCAAGACGTAGTCAACTATCTTGTAAAGTAAGTTACATAAACTCTTATTAGTCTAAAATATTTTAAAAAAATTGAAATAAACAAATCCAAAAAATATAAAACTTAATAAATATATTATTGGGCTTATATATGATCAAATTTAAGCCTTAAAATTAAACCCAGTATTATTTAAAAACTAAGTAAAGTCTAAAAACTTGTTATTCCCACTTTAATCACGTCCAAAAAAATTTTGCTAGCGTAGTTTTCACTAAAATGATCATATTTTGAGCTTCTGAAGTCAAAATAAGGTGATTCAAAGTGCATTTCAAAGTTAAGAGACTAGTTTTTCATCCATATGAAGACATCTCAACCTATAAGTATCTAAATCTCATCCAAAAATTCGTCGCAAGACGATTGATCTTTTAAACTTGAAAATTGACAGCTTTGGTGAAATTAATTTAATGAGTTTCAACCCATCCATCAATGCATTAAAATGGTTTTTGGAATCGGACCAATTGGCCACGGTTCGTTGTCCAACCGATTCGACCGTCAGTTGAGTTCAATTAAATAAATTATTAAAAAATTCATAAAATTTTAAAAAGTAAAACAAATATATACTAAAAAATATAAAACTTGGTCCAACTAGTTCAGAGTGGTTCATGTTCCAACCAATTTAACCTCTTTACTCTGATATGTATACCAACTGATTTCAATTCCAGCTGACCAGTCCGATTGGATTCCAAGTATGAATTTAAACGGGTCCTCCGGTGTGTACACTCCCCAACTTTCTACTATTCCTTGGATGCTACAGTATGGAGGGACCATGTAACTCAAATCCAGTGGCTGCCTCTACTTGAGAAGGTTTGGTGTCTATCCCCTTCAAGCTCCATCCAAATTTCTGAAGTGGCTATTGGCGTCTTCTTAGGGGGTCCTTGTGATGGTATCGCCTTCCAATGAAAGACGAGCATGTTGGTTGTCTTGAGAGATGACGTTTTGGCCTTGATGCCTTCTTAGTTTTGGAACTTCCGGAATGAAAGCGATTCTCTTTCAAAAGCCAAGCAATTCAGGGCATATTAAAACCAAACGTCACATAAATAAGATAAGGTTCCACTCAGCTAATTCTGAAATGAAAGCGATTTCTCTTTCAAAAGCCAAGCAACTGGGGACCTCACATGGTTAGAACGTGCTGCCCACAAGTGGTGCCTTAAATGCTTGAAAATTATTGAACTTGCACCAGCCTTGAGATTTGTGCGATTTAATTAGTCCAGTTTTCTTCTTTTTGCACTAAAAAAGTTCAAAGATTTGTGCGATTAAATTATTGAACTTTCAAAGATATTATAATTGATAACTGATTTACATTCAAGTAGATTAAACTTCAAGGGCCAAATATACAACTTGATACAAAATCTCTTCATTTAGGATTCTTTCCCCCCTTTTTTCCCACTAATTTCTCCTATTAATTGCTTCCTAAGAAGCTGCAACTAGCAGTGCACCCAGCATCCAAAAATTTACAGTTATTTTCCGAACATTTTACCCAGCTGTGAGTGACTGTGTTTGGTAGCCAACATAATTGGCCATAACCACTGCTGGTTGCTGATCCTCCTTTGTTTTCAACAGAAGATTCAAATCTAAACAGCCTCAGAAAAATGCCCCCCATATTTTACAAACTACTAATCTTTGCCACTAAATCAGAGCAGATGTTGGGATAATTTTGTTCATTTTGCTGCTTCAGTGAGTTGAGTCTTTCAACCAATATGTCTAAAGCTTCCTTCATCCACCAATGCTGGCACACATCCCTGGCTTCTTTAACATTCATCTGAACACAATCAAAGGAAAAAGCAAATCAATGAACTGAAACTCGGAAGTCATCTTTCAAGTGTTCAATGGAAGAAGTGAAGAACAGTAACAAAAGCTTACCCATGTCCTTTGTCTCAGATTTTGCTCAGGCCAGAAATCAAGTTCTTCTTTCACAAGCAAAGGGAACATATAACCTTCATAAAATGTGCCATGGCTTTTGCTTATGAAGTCCCACTTCCCCAGTTCACACTGTTTTAAAAGTATATATAAATATTAATAAGAAATTCAGTTCGAGAAACGTTGGGATTTTTAAACAATGATTAAGGAACAGTTGAATTAAATAGTAACCTCAACATTGCCTAGAACACCAGCTTCTTCAAGTGACTCTCTTAATGCAGCTTCTTCTCTAGATTCATCAAGCTCCCAACCACCCTGAGAATTAAAACCAAACACCCCCACAATAATTATTAATGCATGATTTGACAGAGTAAGCAAGAGTTTTAATTAACTTTTTTGAAACATTACTGAATCTTTTTACCTTGGGAAACATCATTTTTTGACATTTCTGGGAGGAGATCACAAGTACCTCCAAGTCATCAGTCATGGTTCCATCACTGCTAGATTTGTATCTATAGGGAATGCACCTGCAATCGTCGAAATTGAAGAAATGAGTTTTGCCATCATTCATCCCAAGAAAAAGGATTTTTTTTTTTTCTCTTTATACAATAAAATGGAAACAGTCCAAGGCTACTAGCATGAAATTTCTGACCAAAAATGTCAGGCCCCATTTCAGAAAAGAACAAAATTTTCAACAGGAACCCAGAAAAATGAAAGATAAGGGAACAAATAAAATTTCTCAAGATCGAGAATAAACAAAAAAAAAAGAAAAAAAAAAAGGATGAAGCAAATCAAACTCTCTTCATCATGAAAATACTCACCCAACAACTTGGCGGCGGCCTAAGTTATCGTATCGCTGCAAGTGCCTTCCAGTGCGAGAAACCATGCAAACCATCCTCAAACAAATTGAAAATAAACGATTGAACAAAGTACCAAGAAATTGAAAGAAGTAAATAGAACAATTTATGGAAGCAAATAAGCTTAGCCCCTGACGAAATTAACCAGTTATTATTATTTTTTCTTTTGTAAATTATAGAAACAATCCTGGGAGATAGGCTTCTTCGGGGTATAAAGAAACTGATTATCGTAAAATTGGAGTATATTTTCAGGTAAAAAGGCAACAAAAAAAGAAAGATAATTGAGAGAGAAGCTGAAAATGTAAGGACATGGAATTGGGTATTTATAGAAAAAAAAAGGAGAGAGAGAGAGAGGAAACAAAATTAATTAATTAAACACAAAGTTAGTGCATAATAGTAGTAGTAGATGATGAAAATGATGTTTATAATTCGAAAAAAGGGTAGGTGTTAAGACGCGTCTCCTTCTATAAGCTTAGGTGCCGTTTGTTAACGAGGGTTTAGAGTTTTATTTCTTTAATATTATTTTATTAGAGAGTTTTTATAAGGTGCTGTAGCCAACACGTACACGGTTGATCTGATGTAAAAAGGAATTGACTTTCTTTATCAAGCATCTGGCTCACGTGTGCGATCATTGGCTATGCATGTTGGCTGTTTTTCTTTGAGAAAAAAAAAAAAAAAAGTGGAAAACGGCTGTGTATGCTTCTTATTTGGTCGTATCTGGGTTTTGTGCCGCAGTTTAAGTGTATCGATAAGATTGTACATCTTGGATTTTTTATTTTCAATTTTGTATATGTCATTAATAAAGTTAAATTTTGGGTTTAAAAAATTAAAATAATCTTTATTTATCATGTTTGGTAATACAAATTATAATTATACAATTATATAATATAAATTTTAGAAAATACTATTTATTATAGAAATGGTGAGCTAATACTTAGGCACAAATTCTATAAGCAAGTACAAAATAAAAATTAAATCATTTTATATAATATGTTAATCCAAAAAAGTATTTCGTAATACGATTATTAATAAAATTAATAAAAAATAAACATTCTAATGCAATTTTATTTAATTACTCTAAAATTTAATATTTTTTGTGTTATTCTCTCTTTAACATTAAACATGAACTCATTGTGATCAATTGATCCTTAGCCAAGTATAAATAATTAATAAAAAATACTATCTAATTTCATAAAAAATAGTACAAATAATTTATAATAAATAATACGTAATTTAGTTAATTATTCAGTAGCTCCAAATGTATGAGAAATTATCTCGTCAATAATATTTTCATATTATTTAAGCAATATAACATATAATTATATTTAAAAATAAAATATATATCCTAAAATTAAAACACTATAAAAATAAATTTTAAAAATAAAATTATGTACAAACATGATAGGATTGTTTTAATTACACTCAATTAAGTGATTACAAAAACTGCTATAAAATAATTATACCGACTTTCCAAATAAGCTTAGAGTTCAACTAATGAGTGTTTATATGTATTTATTAAATTGTTATTAGAGGATTATATTTTTGGCTAACACATTACTTATAAATATTTTCAATATAAATTTTTTTATTAAAGTTCAATATTATTTAATTTTAAATAACGCTTTTTATATTTCTAATAATATAAAACTAAGATTGACGGCTATAACGTATATACATCAACAACTTATAGCTATTTTCATTTAGGGAGCGGTTATATGTCCGCAACATATAACATTACATGGATACTTTTATTCATAGAATTTTTCTCCATTTTTTTCTTTCGTTATGTACTTAATGTAAAAATTGTTTTTCATAGTATAATTAGATTAATTAATATAAAATTACTTCTCAATATAAATTATATTTTATTGAACTTTATTTTTATTGACTTTAGTAGAAAATATTAAATTTTAATCATTAAGGGTTGAATTTATGATTACATCATATATTATAAAAATATGATGTAAAAGGATAATTATAAAAGAAAAATATTGAAAGGGTGAGTGATGGGTTTAAAAATTAAGTTAGTTTGTATATATAGATAAGTATGTATATGATCATGCATATGAAATAACTTTCAATTTTAAATTTGACAAAAAAAAAACTTTCAATTTTAAAGAAAATAACTAAAATATTTAAAATTTTATATCTCTGTGTGTTATAATTGAATAAAGTTGTTTTTGGTATTTACAACTGAGTTAATATTTAGTTTATTCAATTATAAGTTTTATGTAAGTATAGAGCATATATTATGTTGTTATCTTAATTTCCTTTTTAACTTAATTTTAACAATTTCTTTCGAATTTCTTTCTTTTAATATATTGAATTTAATTTTCCAAATAAGTGAATTTTCTTTGCTCATTGTAGCACGTCCTGCTTTTTCTTCTTGTCTTTTGTCTTTTATTCTTTTGTCTGGATCTCTCACTTTTCTAAGAAAGTAGGAATTGGATATCTGCTGTGTGAGAGTTTCTGCCATGGAGGAAGAGATGATGGAGCTAAATTTTGAGGATGGGGAAGAAGAAGATGCGTTGTTATTGTCAATTGATCCGAGGTTATAAAAATCGACATATGAACATTGTTTGGTAAGCTAGTTTCTAGCACCAAGCATTGTTCATTTTCAGGCGATGAAGAACATAATGGCAAACTTGTGGCATCCATTAGGTGGGGTTTAGATCTCAGATTTAGGTGTGAAGAGATTCTTATTTAAGTTTTTCCATGAAATGGATATTGACCGGGTGGTCCAAGGATCTCCTCGGGCATTTAACAACCATCTTCTAATAATTCATCGTTTGGAGAATGGCGAAGATCCACTACAGGTCCCTCTAGTTTTTTCAAGTTTTTGGGTGCAAATCCATGATTTACCTTCGGGCTTCTTTTCGATGACAGTGTCCATGCAACTGCGGAATTTTATTGGGAGATTTATGGAATATGACTCTAAGCAGATAAATCGAGGATTGAAGAATTATCTTAGGATCTGAGTAGAGCTTGATGTAAGGAAGCCACTAAAGAGAAGGAAGAAGATTATGCTCCCATCATTCAAATTCACTTATGTGACTTTTCGGTATGAAAAACTTACTCTTTTCTATTTCTTATGTGGCTATTTGAGCCACAATGATAAGTTTTGTCCAGTTCGATTGCATCAGTGATGAGATGTTACAGAGTTTGGATAGGATTTGTCCCTGTAAGCGCAGATGAGAAGAGCCACAACTGTGAGTAGTGTATGGCTGCGTGAGGAAAGGGATGGCGTTTCTAATGAAAGAAATTGGAACGTGCATGGATCAAAGTGCAATGAAAGGAATGATTTTAGGAGTGATACATAGAACAATATTAATTTGGTGTTGGGTTTCAACTTGGAAGGACATCCAAATCATGATACGGGGAATCAATCTGGATTTTTTGATGGACTGAGCCGCAATAGTATGAAACATGTTTTTGAAGAAAATCCAACTGGGAACGTGGAAGGGAAGAAAAGGCCTAGAACAAATTTAGTGGTTCCTAATGTTTCAAAAGTGGCTGATTCAATAGGAGCCCCTATTAAGCAAAAAAATGCACATTCTAACCATTTATCGGCAGCTGCCAAGGGGCATGCCAGCCGAGCGCTATGAAAATTGCATGTTTGAATGTCCGCGGATTTAGAAGTATTGGGGCTATTTGATGACTTCAGTTTATGATGAAGGCTATTAATCCTCAAATTGTCTTCTTAATAGAGACGAAATTGGATGGAAGGAGAATGAAGAAAGTTTATCAAAAATGTTGTTTCAATAATGGGATGGATGTTAGTGCGGATGGTTTTAGGGGGACTTAATTTGGCATGGAATGGTAATGACTTGGTTAATATTTGTAGTTTCTCGAGGAATCATATAGATGCAAATATTCAAGAAGTAGAAGCAAATTTGAAATGGAGATTTATTGGGTTTTATGAAGCTCCGAATGTCAGAAACAAATAGGAAAGTTGGGAAATTCTTCGGCGCCTAAGGAGAAATCATGACTTACCATGGATTGTACGTGGAGATTTCAACGAGATTTTATATTCTCATTTAAAGTCTAGAAGAATACCAAGGGAGGAAAAATGTATGGAGAATTTTCGCAAGACTTTGGAGGAATGTAAGTTGGTGGATAGAGGATTTTCGGGTCCTTGGCTTACTTGGGAAAGTGGGAATCTATCATAGACAAATATAAGAGAGCGCTTGGATAGAGGGGTGGTCAATTCTTAGTTGTTGAATAGTTTTCCTGATTTTTCAATTGAGCATTTGCCCCACTCTTTTTTGGATCATTGCCCTCTTTTAATTCAAACAGATTAGTCACAGAAACAGGGAGAAATGTAGAAAATTTAGATTTTAAGCTTAATGGATTTTTGAAGATTCTTGTGAAGAATTGGTGCGACGTGTATGGGATTCAATTATAGGAGATGTCTTAGCAAAATTGGATGCGCTTAAAAATGCCTTGCTGGTATGGGAAAGGAACATTAAGGAGAAACGGGTTAGGGCAACAAAGCTTTAAATCAAAAATTGAAAATTTTAACTGAAGCGGCAGGGGATGATGATACGTTTTCCGAAATTATTGATGTGAAAGTTCATCTTAATTAGGAGATGGAGTAAGAATAAGTGTATTGGGAACAAAGGGCTTGAGCAAACTGCTTGAAAAATAGGGGATAGGAATACTGCATTCTTCCATAAATTTGCATCGCAAAGGAGACATATCAATCGTATCAGGAATTTGGAAAATGAAGGAGGAGAAATTACAAATGTAGAGCGCGAGTTAGAGGATATTGCTCGAAAATATTCTTTCTACGAAAGGTGTGGGAGAAGTGGAGCATATATTATCTGGAGTGGAGCGACGAATAATAAAGGATATGAATCAAATGTTATTGGCATGGTATACTGCTAAGGAGGTTTTTGCTACTTTGAAAGGTATGAGGCCAACAAAATCAGCGAGAAATTATGGTTTTTTGATGGTTTTTTACCAACAATTTTGGCACATTATTGGGCCTGATGTAAGTGATTTTTATCTTAAAATACTAAATGTAGGTATGTCACTAAGACCTTTAAATGTTACAAATATCATGTTAATTTCGAAAATTGTTCAACCTGCAAATCTGTCTAATTTTAAGCCTATAAGTCTTTGTACAATGCTTACAAAATTATTTCTATAATTGTTGCAAATTGTCTCCAACAAGTTTTAGAATGTTGTATAGATGAGGCCCAAAGTGCTTTTGTTCCGGGCAGACTGATTACCAATAATGTTCTTCTTGCTTATGAAGTCCTTCATGTATATAAGCAAAAAAGAATAAGAAGAAAAGGGCTTCTGGAATTGAAGTTGGATGTGAGCAAAGCATTTGATCTGGTAGAATAGTACTTTTTACGCCAGATGTTGCTGAAAATGGGCTTTGCTAATTCATGGGTGGAATTCATTATTCATTGTATAAGTTCAATATCTTATTCAATTGTGATTAAAGGGAGATAAGGAGACAATTTTGTCCCTTTAGAGGTTTGAGGCAAGGAAACCCATTGAGCACTTATTTATTTCTGGTGCGCAGTGAAGGTCTATCGTCATTAATGCATTTGGCTAAGGAAGAAAGGTTGGGTGAGAAGGTAAGAGTAAGTCGCAAAGGTCCACAGATTTCCCATTTACTATTTACCGATGATTGCATCTTATTTGGGGAGGCTTCACTGAAGGGGGCACAAACTTTTAAAAGGATTCTAAAGGAATATGAAGAAGTGCCTGGACAATGTGTTAATTATGAAAAGTCCACTGCTTTTTATAGTTCAAATACAACTGCTCAAATGAGGTATTTGGTATCACAAGTCTTGAATGATCGAAATTCCACAAATCTTGAAAGATATCTCGAGTTGCCTAACATGGCGAGGCAGGGGAAGAGATTGGCATTTCAATTGTTAAAGGATCGCATGAAGAGCAGGATAGACAGCCGGAGTACATTTATCGCAATGGGGTAAGGAAGTTTTCATAAAATCAGTTCTACAGGCCATAAGGAAGTTTTCATAAAATCAATTCTGTCGTAACCATTCTTTTGAAAAAACGGACATCGACTTGGGGTTTGAAAACGAAAATAAAAATGGGAGTCGCCACCAATCTTTTTGTTGAGGTGTGATCGGGTTACCTCGTAAAATAGTTGTTTTTAATAAACGGTTTGATTTATCAAAACAATGATTTTGGTCTACGGAACTCAAAAAAATGGGTTCGGGAGTCGATTACGCACGAGGAAGGATTAGCACCCTCGATACGCCCAAAATTGGTACCTAGTTGATTAGTCGATGTCTTATTGTCGAATATTCAAAAACTTAAAAGAGTTTAAGACACGATTCCTCTTTGTTAGGGTGCCCGAAAAGTCGTTTGGATGAATGGAAAATATGTACCAAAGGTCGTCTCGTCTCAAGGTAAAATGTCACACCCAATACGTTAGGACACGACATCTCGACCTTCGCGGCTAAACTTGCCTTTTATACAAAAATCATGAATTTAATTAAAAGGATATTCTGTTACTTAGAATGGACGAGAAAATCGCAAACCCAATACTTTAGGGCACGATTTCTCGAGCTTCTAAATACAGAACATTGCCTTGGTTTAGAAAATCTTATCTCGGAATAACAAAACATCACATCCAATGCTTTAGGACACGACATTTCGAGTTCCCGAGAATAAGCTTTTTGTTTAAAATGTATTTGTTTTAAAAGGATATTCGGTTATTTAGATTAAATGAAAAAATCGAAACCCAATACTTTAGGGCACGATATCTCGAATTTCTAAACATGGAATATTGCCTTTGTTTTAAAAACCTTTAAATGAAATATGATAATTTTACAAAATGTATTTTGTTTAACAATAAAGTACAAAACTAAGAAAACAAATATGGATAATAGTATAGTAATAACAATAGTAACTAATAAACATTTAATGAAGAATATATATGTATAAAATACAGTGTAGTAATAGTAATAATAGTAATAATAATATAGTATTAAATATAATACTAGATATGATGTGATAATAATAAAAAAATAAAAATAATAAATAAGTAAAAAAGAAAAAGGACGAAAATTGGATTAAAAGCAGAGTGTTGAGGTAAATTTGAAATAATAAAATAGCAAGGAAGGGCTAAATCGTATCGCGCACATACAAGGAGGGACCAAATAGGCAAAATTCCCTACCTTGCGACACATGCAAATCTGACGTGGACCAAAATGAAACAAACACGAAAGTTATGGGGCAAAATTACAAAGCCAAAAGAAATGAATAGTATTAATTAAAAAATGGTGAAAAAGCGGAGGGACTGCGCACATAAATTCCCCCTTTTGTTAAAACACGCGGATCTTACCTGGAGCGGGTCTGGTCGCGCGTGCAGGTCTTTGGCCAAACGATGTTGTTTTGAGCATTAAAGGCCAGCCCCAAAACGACGTCGTTTTGAGGGGCTATTTAAGGCCCAAAAATCAGAAAAAAATCATTTGAGGTGCTTGTTTTTTTTAAAAAAATTTGCACTCTCCTCTCTTTTTCTCTGCAGGTCCGAAAGAGGGGAGGGATTCCGGCCAGCCGGACGCCGCGCCACCGTGCATGGCGGCGCCCCCAGGTAAAAACTGTCCCTTTTCTTTCTCCCCTTTTTTTATATATAAAAAATAGATATATATGTATGTATACGATTTTCTAAAAAGACGAAGAATCATTTATGTTGTTTCGAAAAAGAAAATAGGAAAAATGAAAGGTTAAGACCTTAACCTGTTTCTGATTTTTTCTCTTTTCGATCAGCTCGTCTATTTTTAATGTGTTTCAATCTACTTTTATTTCGACAACAGTTTCCGTTCTTTATACTTTGATTCGAAATTCCCAAGGAAAATCAAGCTCTACCTGTTATTCTCTGATTTTCTATTCTTTGGTTTGAATCTCTTAGTATTGTCTTGATTGAAAAGAGAAATCCTCTTGGTTATTGATCATCAAAAAAAAGGGAACCCCCCTTTACAAAATGTTTAGAATCGGCTTTTATAGCCCTTTTTACACGATTTGTTTGACTATTTTTATGCTGCCTTTTCTTGCTTTTGCAGGTGCAAGTGGAGCAAATGGCCAAGTGGTGATGGCCGGTGGCCGGTGGTGCTGCAGGTGGCGTCAGAAGTCAGGGGTCAGAAGAGGGGCGGCGGCTAGGCTAATTTAGGGCTTTAGAAACCCTAAATTTTTCTGAAAAAACTTTAATGTTTTGGGCCTGTTAATGGGTTTGTAATTTGGGTTTAGGGTTGGAACTTAATGGGCCCCGATTTTTAGTTTTGTTGGGCTTTAGCGGGCCCGGGCAAAAATTTGGGTCGTACAGCTGCCCCTCTTTGCTCATTGTCGTGAAACGGGAATGGAGCAAAGACTTTTAAGAAAGACCAATTTTGTCCGATCTTGCTGAGTCTTGACTTCTTTGGTTCTTCTCTTTTTCAAGTAGTCTCATTCCAATCCACTGCATCTTGTTGCTTTGACTCGCACCACCGCCACTTTAGAGAGATGGGACCTGTAGTTTCAATCTGTTCCACTGCAACCTCAAGGTATAGGATTTGTCGTTTTAATCAGCTCCACTGCAACTTCAGGGGGTAAGATTAATATGATCAGTTCTACTACAACTTCAGAGAGATAAGATGTTATGTCTTCGATCTGCTCCTGCAACTTTAAGAATGCCAGACCTGCTAACTTTGATCTGCTTCTACAACATCAGGAATGCCAGACCTGCTATCTTCAATCTGCTCCTACAACATCAGGATTGCCAGACTTGCTAACTTCGATCTGCTCCTGCAACATCAGGAATGCCAGGCTTGCTATCTTCGAAATGCTCATGCAACATCAGGAATGCCAGACCTGCTATCTTTGATCTGCTCCTGCAACATCAGGAATGCCAGACCTGTTATCTTCGATCTGCTCCTGCAACATCAGAAATGCCAGACCTGCTATCTTCGATCTGCTCCTACAACATCAGGATTGCCAGACTTGCTAACTTCGATCTGCTCCTGCAACATCAGGAATGTCAGGCTTGCTATCTTCGAAATGCTCCTGCAACATCAGGAATGCCAGACCTGCTATCTTTGATCTGCTCCTGCAACATCAGGAATGCCAGACCTGCTATCTTTGATCTGCTTCTACAATATCAGGAATGCCAGACCTGCTATCTTCAATCTGCTCCTACAACATCAGGATTGCCAGACTTGCTAACTTCGATCTGCTCCTGCAACATCAGGAATGCCAGGCTTGCTATCTTCGAAATGCTCCTGCAACATCAGGAATGCCAGACCTACTATCTTTGATCTGCTCCTGCAACATCAGGAATGCCAGACCTGCTATCTTCGATCTGCTCCTGCAACATCAGGAATGCCAGACCTGCTATCTTCGATCTGCTCCTACAACATCAGGAACGCCAGACTTGCTAACTTCGATCTACTCCTGCAACATCAGGAATGCCAGGCCTACTATCTTCAATCTGCTCCTGCAACATCAGGAATGCAAGACTTGCTATCTTCGATCTACTCCTGCAATATCAGGAATGTCAGACCTGCTATCTTCGATCTCAGGAAGACTTCAATCCTCGATCTGCCCCACTAGGGGACAATATCTGAAATCTTCGGTATTGCTACATCGTTCTCTGGGGAACCCGTCCTGTAGAATTAGTTTTACGTGCTTATGCTTATGCAAACGATGAGGATGCTATGATCGGAATGACTCAAATGCTTCTAACTACATGTGCTATGGCCGACCTTTACATGAATACAGAATATCATGAGACTGATGATTTTTCCACAATGATTAAGATGCAATGATCGTAATAAATCGAATGCTCCTACCTAAATGGTATCATGGAGGACATTTGCATAAATGCAGAATGTCATGATAATGATTCTTTGTTAAAAATGTATAAGGATCAGGATGCGATGATCGAAACGCTCCTAATGATGATGTATGAATGTGAAATGAAATGACCCCTTTTTTAATGCCTAGGGTTGTCGCTGCTCGTCGCCTATCAGAATCTTATTGCTGACGTATTACGCTGCTATCTTGCTCTGTTGGTACCTTTTCCAAAGAACTCAAAGAAACAATTATATTTTGCCCAAATGACTTACCCCAATGTAACTTCAAGGTTTATTCCACGGTACCTACAAGACTTTAAGGCTTATACCATCTTCAGACCCCCTCTCTGCAACTTCAGGGGTATAAGGTCTGTGTTATCTTCAATCCATCCCATTGCTATTCAAGGGTGTAAATTTTGTATCATCTTCAATCCATCCCACTACGACTCAGGGGTATAGAATTTGTAACTTCTTCAATCAATTTGGTCTACTACACCTTCCATTCCCTGGGTGTCATGACCAGGTGTGTATGCATGATATTTGTACGGATACAGAATATCATTTCTTCTCGCTAATGATTCCCCATTTACACGTGGGTTAACATTGCCCCTTTTTCGTCAAGATGGTACTACTAACGTAATATCTTGTCATTTTGTTCAATCACCATTTTTGACAGAACCCGAAGAGATAGCCTCGGTTTAGACTTTTCTTCCACCAATATTTCTATCCCTTAAACTTGAGGAGTTTTAAGCAATAGTCCTGTTTCAGGTTCTTGTACCATTTAGAAGTTCCCAGAATAGTATACGAAACTCCTTTTGTGAAAGTGTTGTTAGTCCATTAATCGTTATTTCAATGCGAAATGCTTTGAAAGAGATCATAACTATGGATAAGAATGAGGTTAGTTAGGAACATAGCTCGAAACAAATAGGTTAAGCAAAGATAGCAAATGCGATCAAGAAGGAGATTTATTAGCAATGTATTTTGAAACGAATGAAATAATTACAAATAACAAATTTAAAAGGGGTAAAATGGAAACTAGATGCCCCAGATATCGCAGCCTGAGCTTCTCTGTTCAAAACTTCTTGAGGATCATTTTAAGCTCAATATGCATTTAGGGGATCCGGAGTACTTTGTCGATTCCCCAAGACATAACATACTTCTTCATTGTTAATTCAAGCATAGAAAAACTGCTATATGCCCTACTTTTGATCAAAATTTAAGTCGCCCTTCTCGGGTTTTCAACTCAAATCCCCTTTGGTCTTAAGGCGCCCTTTGCGGGTTTTCGTCTTGGCCTCTCCTTTTTCTTTCTCCTTTTGGTTGAATTTTCCATTTTTTCTATTTTTTTCTCTTTTTTTTTTTAGAAAAACTCTCAATGCGCCCTTTGCGAGTTTTCACCTTGGCCTCTCTTCTCAGATGAAATCTGAACTCCCTAGCTTGAACATATCTTTGCCATCCATCTTGGTCAAAGTTAATGATCTTCCAGAATAAGCCTTATTCACCACATAAGGTTTTGCCAAATTTGGTATTTACTTCCCTCTGAAGTCCTTTTGTATAGAGGAATCCTTCATAATGCCAGGTCCCCATTATGAAATTATCTCAAGCGAACCTCTTTGTCATGAGCCCCTATTATCTGTTTTTGGTACATTCGACCATTATGAATACTTTTAATCAAGCTTACTAGAGACGTTCTGTTTTATCCAATTCAATCAAAGCTTGGAGAAAAGGAATCTTATCTTCCAACAATTGTTTCCCTTTCATAAACCAATGGGAAAGATGCCCCGGTGAAAGTCCTGGCCAACGTTCAAAAAACCTAGAGGGTAAATGGTAACTTCTCTATGCCAACCTTTACAAGTCTCAGTCATTTTTTTCCAAAAATTTTTGAATGGTTTTTTTTTTGCTGCCTTTGCTGCACTGAATGGTGTCTGATCTTTAAACAGACTGTAAATTTTTGACATTATGCAATTATGTTCCTTTCCAACATTCTTTATTGCCACTATTCTTCTTCTTTTTTTTTAGATTTGAATTTGAATTTGATGACTGTCGACTTTGTAATTTTGGCATATGAAGTGACCTTCACCCTCTCAGTGAGGTAACCAACGACCATGAATATGAATCGATGTTGGCTAAAAGCTTTTGAGGAGACTGGCTTGATAACGTCCATACCCCACATATAGAGAATCTGTGAAGAAATAAAGGAGGCGCATAATTCCTGTATTCAATTTCCCTTTCTTGGTAAACCAGTAGCTCGAACCTCCTGGCCGTTGTAGAACCATTAACATGGGTTCTTTAAACACCAATCTTAACAGCATACCCACGTTTTAGTAACCTAGGCGTGTCTTGGTGATCATGTGATAACATCTTTGAATTCTTGAAGATAACTCAATGATGCCTTGCCTTATTCCTGCAATGGGCTAATCTTCCATCTTCATCTCCCTCGTTAGCTCGTAGTGTCCGCTGTCACTTCGTAAGGTAAGATCTACCATTTTCAACAAGTTAGGAAATAAGTTGCAATCTCTGTTATCTTCCAAGTCATTTGATCCCTCTAAACATATATCCCACTAGAAAGGGAGTCAGTAACAACGTCGCTCATGTCATTGATATCTGGGACCCATTATGGGTATGAAGTTAAATTTCAAAGAATAAATGATTCCAAGAATGATTATTTATGAATGAAGAATAAAAGAATATTCAATAGAATGTATAGTATGAAAAAGAAAATAATATTTGTTCAAAAAGATAATTTTACTGAAATAGTAATTCTGGACATAAGCCTATTTCACAAAAGAAATCTTATTGCTTCTAGGCTTAAAGCAACAAGTACGTTTTGTACATTACTCTAAGTAAGCTTCTAAATACTACAGGAATTTCTTCTGCAGTCTCATTACTCAAAACACTCTCAGGTTCATATTTCTACATTTGGCGCGTCATCTATCTTCACAATACCCATGTTGATGAATTTTTCCACCAATTTCTTGAACGCAATGCAATTCTCTATCGGATGCCTTGTGGCCCCTGCGTGGTACTCATACTGGGCATTTGGGTTATACCATTCTAGGTATGGAGGTTGCATCGGTTTCGTGTAATAAGGAGCTACAACATGCATATCAAATAAGTTCTGGTATAACTCCCTATACGTCATGGGAATAGGAGTGAACTGGGGTTTCTCTGAGTTCGATCTTGAATTGGGTTCTTACCTTGGGAGACCTGATGGCTGGTAGTTACCGTCCTTGGCTGGCTTAATGTAATCGGCTCCGAATGACCCTTGCCATACCTACTCGTACTACCCGCTTCCTTTTCCTTCTTTTTTGGGGCCTTCAAAGCCCGCTCTCTCCTTCTACCAGAACAATCGATTTGGCTCGATCACCCTCAGGGTTAAAACATGAGCCCATCGGGAAGTTCAACAAGGTCGAGGTATTAGTCTGACATCGGGGTCCGATAATAACGGGTACCCTATGAGAATGCGTATCTGGTTGGGTCGGGACACTTATTGGGGAATAAACGATGTCTTCATCATCATCCATACTGTTGACCACTGGGCTACTCCTCTTTTCGAGTCCTCCGGCTAGTAACTTGGTTAACTGGCTCATCATATTCTTTTGAAAATCTAGCATTTGTTCTCGCATTTCTTGTTGAATTTTGGTCAATTTCTCTTGCATCTGTATTTTAATTTTCTCCATTCTTTCCAACCTTTGTTCCATGTCTTCTAGGCTACTGAAATAATTTCACCTAATTAGGGTCTTTCTACAAATTTTAATGCATGTGACATGATGTAATGCAAATGCATGGAATGAATGCACAAAGAAAGAGATGCGTTGATTATGAATTCAATTCTATTAGAAGAACTTTTCTAGAAAATACATTTCTTTACATAAAACGGATTGCATATACGGCTTTGTCCTCATAGTCCATGTGAAAACACCAATCCTCTTCTTCGTATTCGGATGTTATGGTCGTGTCCCATGAACTTTCCCAATAGATGCCTCTTCTAGCTCCTTGTTGCTTGGTCCAGGCCGTACCTCTTCACTCACTTATCCTCTGCGACGTTCATAAGCTTCTTTTAGAAAATGGAGACATGATGACTCTCGAATAATCTTTGTCGGCTTGAATCCTCGGGCAAAGTCTTGTATTTTTCTGTAGGCCATCAGCCCTCTCTTATTGTTTACCTGGACTATGTTCGAACGACCGTATTATAATCCACTTTATCAAGTAACACATTTCCTTATGACAAACTCTTCTATTTAGCAATCGAATATGAATCAACACCTCCTTTCTAAGATGATGCGGTGCAATGCAATCAAAACAGAACAAAACAAAATACGCCAGTACAGAAGAAATAATCAACAAAAATAAAACACCTATCTGGGTGACCACTAGGGTTTGGTACAGTTTTACCTAGGGTAGGCTCTTAGGTCTCTCTATATGGGGTTTGGTTCTAAAGAAAGGTACCCGAACCAGTAGATTCCTCAATCCTCACCCATTATAGGCTCATACGGGCCGAGTTCGGTTCAAGGGAATACATTTCCCTATGGCTGCACAGAGATGAAAATCTCACAAAGATATAGGTACGGATGTATCCCGGAAGTAATCCACTAGCCCATACGGAGGTGAAAACCTCACGAAATCGTAGTTTCTTACTCCCACTTAAGAGGGTAAAAATCGGACGATTATGCAATATGATGTGCGAAAGTGAACTAAGCGTGATGAAAATGCCATTCCATCAAAATAAAACAAAACAAGTCAATATTTCACATTTAGAACAGACAAGAAATAAAGCACTTACTCGGGTAACTACTAGGGTTTGGCGTGGCTCTACCTAAAGTGGGCTCTTAGGGCTTGCTATATGAGGTTCGGTTCTAAAGTAAAGCGTACCTGAACTAGCAAATTCCTCGATCTTCACCCATTATAGGCACATATAGACCGAGTTCAGTTCAGGGGAATACATTTCCCTATGGCTGCACGGAGATGAAAATCTCACGAAGACATAGGTACAGATGTATCCCGAAAGCGATCCACTATCCTGCACGGAGGTGAAAACCTCATGAAGTAGTAGTTTCTCACTCCCACTTAAAAGGTGCGACCGCAACGGTCATGCAATGCAATGTGCGCATGATTTCCAAAATCTTGAAGCAAATAAAGGAAATATGAATACAATGATGAAGATCGTAACACAAAGCAGATGAGATGCAAAGAAAGGATCGTATATTAAAACCAAGTTTTCAATTTTTGACAAAAAGACAAGAAGTAATCAACTCGTGGCTTGACTCTCTTATTTGAAGTCCCCAGTGGAATCGTCAAGCTGTCGCTTTTGAAAAAACGGACATCGACTTGGGGTTTGAAAACGAAAATAAAAATGGGAGTCACCACCAATCTTTCTGTTGAGGTGTGATCGGGTCACCTCGTAAAACAGTTGTTTTTAATAAACGGTTTGATTTATCAAAACAATGATTTTGGTCTACAAAACTAAAAAAAATGGGTTCAGGAGTCGGTTACGCACGAGGAAGGATTAGCACCCTCGATACGCCCAAAATTGGTACCTAGTTGATTAATCGATGTCTTATTGTCGAATATTCAAAAACTTAAAAGAGTTTAAGACACGATCCCTCTTTGTTATGGTGCCCGAAAAGTCGTTTGGATGAATGGAAAATATGTACCAAAGGCCGTCTCGTCTCAAGGTAAAATGTCACACCCAATACGTTAGGACACGACATCTCGACCTTCGCGGCTGAACTTGCCTTTTATACAAAAATCATGAATTTAATTAAAAGGATATTCTGTTACTTAGAATGGACGAGAAAATCGCAAACCCAATACTTTAGGGCACGATTTCTCGAGCTTCTAAATACAGAACATCGCCTTGGTTTAGAAAATCTTATCTCGGAATAACAAAACATCACATCCAATGCTTTAGGACACGACATTTTGAGTTCCCGAGAATAAGCTTTTTGTTTATAATGTATTTATTTTAAAAGGATATTCGGTTATTTAGATTAAACGAAAAAATCGAAACCCAATACTTTAGGGCACGATATCTCGAATTTCTAAACACGGAATATTGCCTTTGTTTTAAAAACCTTTAAATGAAATATGATAATTTTACAAAATGTATTTTGTTTAACAATAAAGTACAAAACTAAGAAAACAAATATGGATGTAAATATAATAAATATAAGAATACTACTACTACTACTACTACTAATAATAATAATAATAATAATAATAATAATAATAATAATAATAATAATAATAATAGTATAGTAATAACAATAGTAACTAATAAACATTTAATGAAGCATATATATGTATAAAATATAGTGTAGTAATAGTAATAATAGTAATAATAATATAGTATTAAATATAATACTAGATATGCTATGATAATAATAAAAAATAAAAATAATAAATAAGTAAAAAAGAAAAAGGACAAAAATTGGATTAAAAGCAGAGCGTTGGGGTAAATTTGAAATAATAAAATAGCAAGGAAGGGCTAAGTCGTATCGCGCACATACAAGGAGGGACCAAATAGGCAAAATTCCCTACCTTGCGACACATGCAAATCTGACGTGGACCAAAATGAAACAAACACGAAAGTTATGGGGCAAAATTACAAAGCCAAAAAAAATTAATAGTATTAATTAAAAAATGGTGAAAAAGCGGAGGGACTGCGCACATAAATTCCCCCTTTTGTTAAAACACGCAGATCTTACCTGGAGCTGGTCGGGTCGCTTGTGCAGGTCTTTGGCCAAACGATGTCGTTTTGGGCATTAAAGGCCAGCCCCAAAACGACATCGTTTTAAGGGGCTATTTAAGGCCCAAAAATCATAAAAAAATCATTTGAGGTGCTTGTGTTTTTAAAAAAATTTGCACTCTCCTCTCTTTTTCTCTGCAAGTCCAAAAAAGGGAAGGGATTCTGGTCAGCTAGACGCCGCGCCACCGTCGCCAGCGCCACCGTGCATGGCGGTGCCCCCAGGTAAAAATTGTCCCTTTTCTTTCTCCCCTTTTTTATATATAAAAAATAGATATATATGTATGTATACGATTTTCTAAAAAAACGAAGAATTATTTATGTTGTTTCGAAAAAGAAAATAGGAAAAATGAAAGGTTAAGACCTTAGCCTATTTCTGATTTTTTTTTTCGATCTGCTCGCCTATTTTTGATGTGTTCCAATCTACTTTTTATTTCGACAACAGTCTCCGTTCTTTATACTTTGATTCGAAATTCCCAAGGAAAATCAAGCTCTACCTATTATTCTCTGATTTTCTATTCTTTGGTTTGAATCTCTTGGTATTGTCTTGATTGAAAAGAGAAATCCTCTTGTTTATTGATCATAAAAAAAAGGGAACCCCCCTTTACAAAATGTTTAGAATCGGCTTTTATAGCCCTTTTTACACGATTTATTTGACTATTTTTATGCCGTCTTTTCTTGCATTTGCAGGTGCAAGTGGAGCAAGTGGCCAAGTGGTGATGGCCGGTGGCCGGTGGTGCTGCAGGTGGCGTCAGAAGTCAGGGGTCAGAAGAGGGGCGGCGGCTAGGCTAATTTAGGGCTTTAGAAACCCTAAATATTTCTGAAAAACTTTAATGTTTTGGGCCTGTTAATGGGTTTGTAATTTGGGTTTTAGGGTTGGGACTTAATGGGCCTCGATTTTTAGTCTTTTTGGGCTTTAGCAGGCCCGGGCAAAAGTTTGGGTCGTACAAGTTCTACAGGCAATTCCTACCTACTTAATGTCATTTTTTTTATTACCAAAATCGCTTTGTTATGATATGGAGAATATTTGTACGAATTTTTGGTGGCAAAAAGGGCAATGCAGAAGGGGGATCAACTGGTATGAATGGAAGAAGCTTTGTGAGTTAAAAGAGAATGGTGGATTGGGATTTCGTAGTCTTGCCAAATTCAATTTCTCTTTATTAGTGAAGCAAGGATGGCGATTGATTAATTTTTTGAATTCGGCACTTGCGCGCACTTTGAAAGCTAAATACTATCCAAATATGAATTTTCTGAATTCAAGGTTAGGAAATATATCTTCATATACCTGGAAGAGCATCTGAGCGGCCGAAGGAATTCTTTAGGATGGCTTATGCTGGCGAGTAGGGACGAGATCTTAAATCTTAGCATGGGAGGCTGCATGGATTTAAGGAACTGTGAATTACAAAGTTCAAAACAATGAGAGATATCGTAATACTCTTATGGTGGCTAAACTTATTGACAATAATACAAGAAGTTGGAAAGAGGATTTGATAAGGAAAGCCTTTAGCAATGGGGATGCTAGTCGAATCCTAAACATCCTACTATCAAATTTTTAGCATGAAGACTTCCTAGTCTGGAAAAGGGAGGCGCCTGGGGAGTTTACTAGTCGTAGTGCCTATAAGTTTCTATTATAGTATCCTATTGAGACTAATCATACAAATGACCAGATGGAGCGTGCAAATTTTTACAAAAAATTGTGGGGTATGAAACTTCTCTTAAAACTAAAGATTACATTCTAGAGGTTTAAAAAAAATCTACCTACTTTTTGTAATCTATAGTACAAAAGACTAGTTAATTTAGCCCTATACTTATAATACACAAGTGAGATTTAATCCAGAGAACATGTTTTAAGGGATTTCCTTGTGTCAAAGGAAATTTAGGATATGATGAATTTTCAGACAGGTTTGGTGATAGATACGGAGTTCATGGAATAGGTTACCTAGTTTTTTTTTAAAATGATTGGATCACTCAGTGCCGATTGTTTGTATGTGTGAGTTAGGCTATATGGATTAAGCGAAACAAATGGCTACATGAGGGGCAACAGAGATTAGGATTAGCAGTAGTAAATTCTATCAAAAAAATATGTCTGTGTAATTGATAGGATTTCTAGTTCCGGACTTTCTAATAGAATGAAGACAGAGAAATGGAGACCTTTGGAGAACTTGTTTGTTAGAATAAACTTTGATGCATCTTACAAGAAAAACGAAAGTAAATCTTGTTCAGGAATTGTTATCAGAGACTCAGAGGGTGAAGTTTTGGGTTCTAAAGTGGTTATAAATGAAAATGTACCTTTTTCTTTTGCTACAGAAGCCTTTGCATGTATCCAAAGTATGCTTTTAGGCCTAGATTTGGGGTCTGTGAAGGCTGAAATCGAAGGAGATGCTCTCTCTATTATCAGAAAATTAAAAAGAGATGATGAGGATAAATCTGAGATCGGGGCTTTCATAAGATATGGAAAAGGATTAAGCAAAAGTTTTCATACTTGCAGGTTTCAATATGTTCAAAGATCGACGAATGGTGTTGCCCACTTGTTGGCTATTGAAGGCCTAAAGCGAGGGGTACAATATTGTCTACAAGATGGAGTTCCTGCTTTTTCCAAAGAGGAAGTGGACAAGGATCGAAGGAGGGAGGGTTTTTTATTTCCTTTTTTGTTTCAAGGTGGAGAGTTTGGGTAGGGGAAGAGTTTGGAAAGGAAACTGTTGCAAGAGTTAAAAGCGTTAAAGGTTATTGGAAATGAATCTTCTACCAACGGGCCTTAAGCACATTTTGTTGCTTTTCAGGAGAGGAAATACTTTAATTTCATTGACTAAGGCTTAAGTGCTTCTATAGCCTTTCTTCGTTTCTGTTGCTGGTATTTGGATTTGTTTTGACCCAATTTTATGGATGTTTTGTTGATTGTGCCTTGTATTTGATCTGTTTGAATAAAATTCCTGCATATTTTCTCAAAAAAAAAAACTCAAATAAGCTAGTATATATGTATGCATTTGATCACTAGCCCATAATTTCCAGAATCAAATTAGATTGTCAATTGAATCAGAAATCAGTGGTCCAACTGATTCATCCAATACCAAAATATATAAAAATCGATTGAACCTTTAAAAATCGATCTAATTGATTAAAAACCAATTGAAATTAGTTAAAATCTAGTTTAAAAATAACAAATTATGATGCTCTACTTTATGCTTAATGTTACTATTCCTAATTGAACTCCATTGTTGAATAATGACATTTGCTTCCGCCATGTAGTTGTTAAGAATAACTTTTTTTTTCTTTTTCTCTTTTTTTTTTCTTGCTTGTTCTTTTATCTAACACCCCAAAACCGGCCTAGACGTTATGGTCGAATCCGAGAATATTACATGGAAGGGTTCTGAAAACAGTGTTGTTCCGATAAAACATCCAAGTTTTATAACTATTACTAAAAACGTTATTTAATTAATTCATTTGCCCAAAACATAATTACAAAGGAAGTCTTTATACCGTTATATTTTGGAAATCCAGTTCGTATTTTCAGACAAAAAAAAACCCTTGATTTCGTAAAACCGTAATTTTAGTCAAATGCCGCTCTAAAAGTTAAAACATTACCAAAACCAAAATAAAAATTCAAACAGTTCAGGGAGTCCAATAATTACAAAACTCCCAAAAATAATCCGTAACTAAATAAACAAACCATTATTTAAAGTCAATTCACAAACTTGTGGTCACCGTGAGACTCTGTCGCACTAATCCGCCTAAGTTTGTGGATTACCTGACAAAACGGACAACATATGTGAGTTTACGAAAACTCAGTGTGTAACCCAGCAGAATTAAGCATGCAAACATACAGAATTATAAGCACAGTCAGAAACAGATACAGTTTCAGATTCAAAATCAGATCCAGAAGTAGATATACATATATCCTACCCCCATCCTCCACACACCATCTCCGACCATCCTATCACACCATGTGGAGTTAAGAACACCCACCCATCCATACACACCACGTTGTGCCATTAAAACACATATATGAATATATGCAGTCGAGCTGCCAGAATATAGGCATTTAACGCCGCAGAATACTTCCTCCTCGTATACAAATCCCACCGCAAATCAGATACAGATTTATCAGATTAAACATGCTCGACATGTTTTTATATAAATAACATATATATATATGGCAGTACAGTCAGGCATACATTACTACCTTACTAAGACCAGTCTATCAGAATATCATAGCATTCAAAACAGGTTTACAAAGCCCTTA
Organism: Gossypium australe; assembly: GCA_005393395.2. Classification (NCBI taxonomy): domain Eukaryota; kingdom Viridiplantae; phylum Streptophyta; class Magnoliopsida; order Malvales; family Malvaceae; genus Gossypium; species Gossypium australe. The sequence goes on along the minus strand of CM016616.1, from coordinate 24,275,179 downwards.
CCGACTCTATGGTAGGCCCACACTCGATTAGAGAGACCCGTGCGACCCTACTAAAATTTTCAGAATTATGGGCCCAAATGCTAGTGTGGGCCCACACGCCCAGACTTGGCCTTACCCGTGTGGCCCACACAGCTTGGCCCAAAGCCCACACGCCTGTGTGGCCTACATGCCCAACTTGGCCAAGCCGAAATGTCACCACACGGCCATGCCTTTGTCGACCACACAATCGTGTCTTGCACACGGCCATCCACACGGGCGGCCACATGCCTATGTGGCGTCGACAATGCAGTTTTTTGACTTTTGTTAAAACCTCATTTTCTGCGTGTCGGGTACACACCTGATTCATTTTCGTTGCAAAATCACTCTCGAGACCATCACTACCTAAAACAGAATTTTCCAACACTTTTTCAGTAGTCAATTACGAGCCTAACACAATTTACCCAATTACGCAAAACTGACTTACTGCTTAACAAAGACGACCACCACCTCGTATCAAATCGTTGAATGCGATTTCCTGCCTCACAACCTTCTCCTAATCACAGAATCCACCAATTAACACCACCATTCAATGTTGCTAAACCCAAACCAAAATTAAAGAGGACGAAAAATTGACATACCTACAAAATTAAGAACCAGAAGCCGCAAAAACGATGTTTGACACAAGAACCACGAACCGAATCAAAAGGGACGAACAAGGGTTTACCGAAAAGGGAAAAAATGTCAAGAAAAGAATGGAAAAGAATTTTGACGTTAGAATTTGGGGATTTTAAAATGTGAGAGAAAATAAAGTAAAAGATTTCAAATTCCTTATTTTTCTCCCACAATCCCACTATACTACAACCTCTTCAGACTCTCACTCCACTGAGACTCTAGCAGATAATAGAGCAAAAATGTTACCCACGCTTGCGCAGAGACTCGAATATAGGACCACCAACACACCAGCTTCCTTACCACTTGAACCAGCAGGCTCATTCTGATATGAAATTACAGGCAATTAAATATAAGCTAATGAACAAGGATAGGGCTTAGATCCAAAAATAACAAAAGTTGCTAAAGGTAAGACTTGAACCCAAGACCCCTCACACACACCCAGAACACTTAACTATTAAAGAAGATACACATTTGTGTGAAAATTTTGCAGAAGCAGAAATAAGAAAATTAGGGCGTTACAACTCTATCCCTAAAAGAAATTTCGACCTCTAAAATCACCTGATCAGAACAAACGAGGAATGGACTTCCTCCTCAGAACCTTAACGTCTCTATCCAAAATCTGAACTGGCTCCTCCTCAAAAGTCAAGTGTGGTCTAACATGGATCTCCTCAACTGAGACTACGTGAGATGGATTAGACCGATATTGCCTCAACATCGAGACGTGAAAAACATCATGGATACGGTCTAACTCTAGAGGTAGCTCTAACTGATAAGCAACTGGTCCCATACGCTTCAGAATCCATTACGGCCCAATGAACCTAGGGCTTAGCTTGCCCTTACGACCGAATCTCAGAACTTTCTTCTATGGAGAAACCTTAAGAAACATGAAGTCCCCCACAGAATACTCAATATCTCTCATCCTCAGATCCGCATAAGACTTCTACCTATCAGAAGCCACCTTCAGACGATCCCGAATCAGTCTAATCTTATCTTTAGTTTCAGAAACCAACTTAGGGCCCAAAACCTGACGATCGCCCAACTCAGTCCAACATAGCAGAGTACGTTACTTACGACCATACAAAGCCTCGTAAGGTGCCATCTGGATGCTAACCTGAAAACTATTATTATAGGCGAACTCAACTAGCGGCAGATAATCCTGCCAACTACCTCGAAAATCAATAACACAACTTCGAAGCATCCTCCAGTATCTAAATCACCTTCTCAGATTAACCATCGATCTGAGAATGGAACATCGTACTAAAGTCCAATCTCGAACCTAGAGCCTCATGCAATTTCTTCCAAAACTAAGAAGTGAAGCGAGGATCCTTATTAGAAATAATCGACACAAGAACCCCATGCAGTTTAACTATCTCAGAGATATAGAGCTTCACTAACTTTTGTAGAGAATAATTGGTCCAAACCAGAATAAAGTGAGTAGACTTGGTCAATCGATCCACGATGACCCAAACAGAATCCTTCCTAGTGGGTGTCAAGGGCAACCCACTAATGAAGTCTATCGTCACTCGCTCCCATTTTCACAAGGGGATCTTAAATGGCTGTAACAGACCTGAAGGCAACTGATGCTCAGCCTTAACTTGCTAGCATATCAAACAACGAGCAACAAAATCAGTAACTTCACTTTTCAAACCCGGCTACCAGTATAGCTCACGAAGATCGCGATACATCTTATTACCACCGGGATACATAACATAAGGGCTACTATGCACCTCCCTCAAAATTGACTGCCTTAAATCAGAATCATTCGACACACAGATTCGACCTCGAAAACACAGAACACCATCATTATTCAGCCCAAAATTCGAAGTATTGCCACTCTCAATCTGACAAAACCGCAAACCCAAAGGCTCATCTTCTAACTGCTTATCTCGAATATGATCAATTCAAGTCGGCTTAACTTGTAACTTGGCTAACAGACTCCCATCATCAAACAGACTAAGGCGAGAGAACATCGCCCTCAAATCTGACATCGCCCTACGACTTAGAGCATCGGCTACCACATTGGCCTTACCAGGATGATACTTTATTATTCAGTCATAATCCTTGAGCAATTCAATCCATTGGTGCTGTTTAAGATTCAACTCTTTTTTAGTAAAGAGGTACTTGAAGCTCTTATAATCGATGTATATGATACACCTCTTACCATACAGATAGTGCCTCCAGATTTTCAACGTAAAGACCACAGCAGCTAACTCGAGATCATGCGTCGAATAGTTCCCTTCGTGTGTCTTAAGCTGACAGGACGCATAAGCCACAACCTTTCCATCTTGTATCAATTCACATCCCAAATCGACATGCTTACCACATTCAGGCTGTATTAAAACAGGGGCCTGAGTCAGAACAGAGTTGAGCTTCTCGAAGCTCGATTGTTGCGCATCAGTTCAGACAAACGGAACATCCTTACATAGAAGCTTAGTCAAAGGAACTGCAATCAGAGAGAACCCCTTGACAAACCACCGATAATAACCCGCCAAACCCAGAAAACTGCGAATTTTAGATACGTTCTTAGGCTGTTTCCAATCGAGTACAGCCTCAATCTTCCTTGGATCAACACGGATTCCCTCAGCAGAAATCACATGCCCTAGAAAGGTCACTTCACGCAACTAGAACTCACACTTGCTTAACGTAGAGTAAAGTTGTTTCTCATGTAGAATCTAAAGCACTACTCTAAAATACTCATTATGCTCATCCTCAGTTTTAGAGTATACCAGAATATCATCGATAAAGATCACGACAAACTGATCCAGATATGGCTGAAACAATTAATTCATCAAATCCATGAATGCCATCGAAGCATTCGTCAGACCAAAAGGCATAATTAAGAACTCGTAATGTCTATAACAAGTATTAAATGCAATCTTATGAACATCCACCTCATTAACCCTCAATTGATGATAGCCAGAACGAAGATCGATCTTCAAAAACAATGACGCCCTTTGAAACTGATCAAATAAGTCATCGATCCTTGGAAGCGGATACTTATTCTTCACAGTCAACTTGTTCAACTACCGATAATCGATGCACATCCTCATGGTCACATCCTTCTTCTTAACAAAAAAAACTAGTGCCCCCATGGAGACACACTAGGATGGATGAAACCACGATCCAAAAGCTCTTACAGTTGAGCCTTAAGCTCTGTAAGCTCTTTCGGTGCCATATGGTATGGAGCGATGGACACCGGAGCTGTACCCGGTAGAAGCTTAATTCCAAACTCAACCTCTCGATTTAAAGGTAAACCCGGTAACTCCTCAAGAAAAACATCCAGAAAGTCCCTCATTATTCTAATATCCCCAACAAAAGAGTCCTTAAAAATAGAACCACTGACATAAGCCAAATACGCCTCACATCCTTTCCGAACCAATTTCCCAGCTACGAGCGCCGAAATCACATTGGAAAGATAATCTCGGCGCTCACCGATCACAACCACCTCATTATCATCCTCGGTTCTTAGAACGACCCTCTTAGTTACGCAATCCAAACTAACTCGATGCTTAACCAACCAATCCATACCCAAGATCAAGTCAAATTCTCCAAACGGAAGCTCCATCAGATCTGCCAGAAATATCACCACTTGTACCTCTAATGGAACGTCCCTATAGAGTTTACTAACCCGAACAGACTGCCCCAACGGACTCAATACAGTAACTTCACTAGTAGTGCTCTCAACAGAAATCCTCAGAGTTTCAGATACAGTACGAGCTACGTAAGAGTGTGTAGAACCTATGTCTATCAAAGTAGTGTAAGGTACATCAAATATAAAGAACGTACTGGTGATGACGTCAGGAGCATCTCTATCCACTCGGTGTCGTGCAGCATAAACCAGTACAGGTTGCCTCGCCTTAGTCTGACAACACCTCTGTCCGGTGCTCTCTGCCCACAACCCATACCATTACCACCCCTAGCCTGTCCACGACCCCTAGGTGGCTGCTGAACTGCCCTCTAAGGTTGCGTAGAACCTGGTCCCGAAACTTGCATCTAATCGGCCTTCTGTGGACACCCTCGAATACAGTGCTCAAGCTCCTATCCTCCTTCAACACTCACCCGGATGGTGTCTACCACAATCAGTGCACAGCTGAACCCCAATAGGAGCAACAGAAGTCCCTACTCTAACTGGCCCATCAAGTCTGGCCTTTTTCTTAGGCATTTGAACAGAATGAAAGGGCTTCGATTCCCTCTTGTTCTTACCCCTCTCTCGATCCCTATTCTGGCGCTTCACGTGCTTAACATCTTCGACGATCTTCGCCTTCTTGACCAGGACCACTAACTTTCACTCCCTCTGTAGAGCAATCAGAACCCTCAAGTTATCCCTTAGACCGTCCTCAAAGCGGGCACACCTCTCATACTCGGACGCTACCATGGCTCAAGCGTAGTGGCTCAGCCTCAAAAACTCGGCCTCATACTCGACCACAGTCTATCGCCTTGCGTAAGATTAATGAACTCACGCCTATGAACATCCACATAGCTCGCCCCCACGTACTTACTTTGGAAAATGGTCTTGAAGAGATCTCAATTCAGACAATCAGGCTGAGTACCCTCATCGACTGTCAACTACCACTGATAAGCCTCATCGCGAAGCAAAGAGACTTCACCCTTTAGTTTTTGTACAGGAGTACAGTTTATGTCATTCATGATCTTCTTGGTGGCCTCCAACCAATACTCGGCCACATTAGGGGTGACTCTAGTGACACCCTTAAATAACTCAGCACCATTAGACCGGAGTCGTTCAGTTACCGACCCTTGGCCCCCAGCTCCAGAATGGGGTCCAATGACCCTCTCCAAAATCCTTAGTATGGCTTGGGACAGTGCGTCATCCCCAGCCGAGCGACTTTAAGACCCAATCTCAGTAGCAGCCGAAACTGGTGTGTCACTCATATCTAAATTCGGCATACTGCCCAGAGAGGAAGACTCAGCTCGAGCCCCCCTACGGCCTCTACCTCGGCCTTGAATACCACGTTCGTGAGTTCCACGAGCGGTCATTGTATATTTTGAGTTTTATCTACATTAAAAATTTTATGCATTAGTTTTAGTATTTATTAGCATATGTTTTATGCATAAATTATCAGAAGTTCAAAATCGTTTTCGAAGGTTTCAGTCTATAGGTACAGTTTTAGAGGGTCCTATATACAGTGTTTTAGAGCAGTTCAAACTAAGTTTCAGAAATACTTACAGGTTCGGTGCCGGAGACTCGATGTACCACATGCTTTCTAAAATTATTCAAATTATTTAAATTACTTAAAAACCATTTCTTTTTTAAACACAATTTTGGAGCCCAAAATTCATAGCCGAGTTTTGTAACCTGGCTCTGATACCACTATGTAACACCCTAAATCTGGCCTAGACTTTATGGCCGAATCCGAGAGTGTTACATGGAAGGGTTCTAAAAATAGTGTTGTTCCGATAAACATCCAAGTTTTATAACTATTACTGAAAACGTTATTTAATTAATTCATTTGCTCAAAACACAATTACAACGAAAGTCTTTATACCGTTATATTTTGGAAATCCAGTTCGTATTTTCGGACAAAAAAACCTTTGATTTCGCAAAACTATAATTTTAGTTGAATGTCGCTCTAAAAGTTAAAACATAACCAAAACTAAAATAAAAATTCAAACAATCCAGAGAGCCCAATAATTACAAAACTCCCAGAAATAATCTGTAACTAAATAAAAAACCATTACTTGAAGTCAATTCACAAACTTGTGGTCACCGTGAGACTCCGTCGCACCGGTCCGCCTAAGTCTGTGGAATACCACGCAAAATAGACAACATATGTGAGTTTGCGAAAACTCAATGTGTAACCCAGTAGAATTAAGCATGCAAACATACAAAATTATAAGCACAGTTAGAAACAGATACAGTTTCAGATTCAGAATCAGATCTAGAAACAGATATGCATAAATCCTACCCCCATCTTCTACACACCATCTTTGACCATCACAGCACACCATGTGGGGTTAAGAACACCCACCCATCCCTATACACCATGTTGTGCCATTAAGACACATATCAGAATATATGCAGCCGAGCTGCCAGAATATAGGTGTTTAATGTCGTACAGAATACTTCCTTCTCATATACAAATTTCACCCCAAATTAGATACAGATTTATTAGATTAAACATGCTCGACATGCTTTTATATAAATAACATATATACATATGGCAGTACAGTCAGGCATACATTACTACCCTACTCAGACTAGTCTATCAGATTATCATAGCATTCAAAATAGGTTTACAAAGCCCTTACCAACTCTACGGTAGACCCACAGTCGATCAGAGCGACCCGTGCGACCCTAGGGAAATTTTTAGAATTATGAGCCCACATGCTGGTGTGGCCTGCCCGTGTGGGCCCACACGCCCAGACTTAGCCTTACCCGTGTGTCCCACATGGCCGTGTGCTGCACACGGCCCTGCCTTTGTCGACCACACTGCCGTGTCTCGCACACGGCCATCCACACGGGTGACCACACGCTCGTGTGGTGTCGACAGTGCGATTTTTTGGCTTTTGTCAAAACCTCGTTTTTTGCATTTTGGGTACACACCTAATTCGTTTTTGTCGCAAAATCACTCCCGAGACCACCAGTACCTAAAATAGAATGTTCAAACACTCTTTTAGCAGTCAATTACGAGCCTAACACAATTCACCCAGTTACGCAAAATCGATTTATTGCTTAACAAAGATGACCACCACCTCGTATCAAATCGTTGAAGTGCGATTTCCTGCCTCACAACCTTCTCCTAATCATAGAATCCACCAATTAACACCACCATCCAATATTGCTAAACCCGAACCAAAATTAAAAAGGACGAAAAATTGACTTACCTATCAGATTAAGAACCAGAAGCTGCAAAAACGATGTTTGACATAAGAATCATGAACCGAATCAAAAGGGACGAACAAGGGTTTACCGAAAAGAGAAAAAATGTCAAGAAAAGAAATTTGACGTTAGAATTTGGGGATTTTGGGAGGTGAGAGAAAAGAAAAGAAAAACAAAATAAAGTAAAAGATTTCAAATTCCTTATTTTTCTCCCATAATCCCACTATACCACAACCTCCTCAACTCCCACTCCACTGAAACTCTAACAGATAACAGAGCAAAAATGATACCTACGCTTGCACAAGAATTTGAACACAGGACCTCCAACACACTAGCTCCCTTACCATTTGAACCAGCAAGCTCATTCTATTATAAAATTACAGGCAATTAATTATAAGCCCAGTGAACAAGGATAGGGCTAAGATCCAAAAATAACAAAAGCTACTAAAGGTAAGACTTGAACCCAAGACTCCTCACACACACCCAAAATATTTAACCACTGAAGTAGATACACATTTATATAAAAATTTTACAAAAGCAAAAATAAGAAAATTAGGACGTTAGGTTTATGATCACCATAATTTGTTGATTCCCCAATGAAATTATTGGGGACTTTGATTAGACATACATTCGAATAGATAGAGATATGCTTTTAAAGAAGATCATTTTATCCCTTAATCAATGGATAATAGATTGGGGAGGGGGGGACATTTTAGTGATTTGAGAACGACAAGCTTGATCAAAATATATGATTAGATAAGCCTGAAGTCCCACTTCAAGAATTGAAGTATTTGGAAATTATTTGGTGTTGACTTTTTAATGCAATCGGAATTACTAAAAATTAAATATGAATTATCTATGCATTTGGAAATTATACATCTAAACATAAATTTCTTGACATGGAAATTCAATAGCTGTATGCATTAACTTGTTTTAAAAATTGATGACGTGTGAGCTTATTATTAGTGACAACTGCTAAGCTATGCAGTGATCTAGAATTGCACCAAAACCTTCTTTTATATATATATATATATATATATATATATATATATAAAATATGTTGCGTAAGATTATTAATTTGTGAAATAATTAAAATTATGGCTTTATTCATAACTTATTTTCATGTTACCCATGTTTCATTTTTTTAATTATGAAATTCATTTCTTTATTTTACAAAAATTTAAAATTTAAAATTTAAAATTAATCTTTTTATTTTAATTTATTAGAATTTAATCATAGCATTTTAAGATAATTGAGAAGTTACTCTAGTTGTTGGTAAATACATGAACTTTAACTATTAATTTTTGCTAGTTTATTGCATATAAATTGTTAAAATATGGATTTTCGTTAATTCATTACATATAAATTGTTGATCTATTAATTTCTAGATCAACAATTTAAAGTAATGTTCAGTGACGTTATAAATTGGACTAACTTATCAATTTTTTTGTAAAGTATCGAGGATCAAATTTTGAAAATTTAGTAAAATAGGGATGAAATTAATAATTATATCTATTTTTATGCCAAATATATACAATATACCAAAATCATGTATGGATGAATATCATATATATAGACATACTAAAATCATGTTAATAAATAAATAAATATGCTATATAATATTAAATTAAAAATTATTAGTAAAAAAAGTTATAATGTAGCAACATCAATTAATGTAGAGCAACAATAAATATAACCAATATACATAGAGTCAATCCAGAGCAATATATTTTTATTTTAAATCTTTTATCATCGAATATAAAGTTTTAAATATTTTTATAATAATAATTTAAGATTAAATTACATATTTTTATTTTAATTATGTTTATTGAAAATGTTGCACTTTTAAGTTTTAAGTTGTTTTGGATAAAAAAATTAAAAATTAAAATAAATATGTTTCAAAATGCATATTTTAAAAATGTTAATGTTAATGTTGGTAGTTGTTGTTTTTAGAAAAAATAATAATTTTTGGAACTATTAAACAGAAAAAATATATTCAAATAATGTTGTAAATCCATGACATGTATATTTGGTTAATATAAGAATGGGGAAAAAGATGAAGAATGAGGATATTCAAAGTGAGAAATTATAAAATTTACATTAAAATTGTGAAAAAGTGTTAAGATAATGAAGAAATAAGTTTGTAGAGTTAGGTTGTGTTTAGTAGTGCTTTTTAGAACCACATTTGATGTGAAAAATACTTTTGAAGCAAAAAGAATGCTAAACAAAAAACTTTTAAAAAGAAAAATTTTGGCTGTTTAAAAGCACTTTTCTGAAAATGGAGAAGTTAAAATTTTTAACTTTTCTCTTTTAAAAGCATTTTTGATAGTTTAATTACATTTTCACTACTCCAACACATGATACTTTCTCTTCTCTCGTTAATTGCTTAAAAAATATTTAAATTTTATTTTTTATATATTAAAATATTAACAAAAATTATAATAAATTATTTTCTATATTCTTATTAAAATATCATAATATTAACTAATTTGAACATTATTTAAATGCTTATTTGTTACTTTATAACACTATGTTTAAAATGAACATTTTATTTATTAAAAGTACTTTTTAACAGTAATGTTAAACACTTAAATCTTAAACCAATTTTTTTAAAAGTACTTCTCACAATTATTTTTTAAAAGTAATGCTAAAGTATCCGTTAGGTTTATTGGAAAATAAAGAGAATAAGTTTATATAAGAAAACACAAATTAGATTTTTGTTTTACAATACTGTGAGATTTTAATTGCTCAAATTCTGGGCATTTTGTATGGAAAATTTGTGGATTCTAATAATTTTCCTTTCATTATTAGTTGACATAAAATCATAAAAAATTCAAATTTCATTATTCAGGCTTATCACTTATTATAATGTAATTAATGAATTATATAGAGTTTAGTATTTGAATAATTACTTATGTTTATTTATAATTATAAAGCTAGAAAAATTTAAAAATCACATTAGGCAGCTACCGTCCAGATTTTACGCATGCAATTAAGAAAAACAACCTCTCCACAAGTTTATATCATCTAATGCTCGAGAGATGATATTATTAAGTATGAAGAAATTAAAATTCCAAATCTGAGCCTAGCTATAGGCTTAGTCAGCCATCACATTGGAAAAGGGTGGTCACAACTTTTTGAAAGGATTCCGGAGACTTGCCAAGCTTTTAAAACGCAGCAAATGCCCCACTAATGCAATGAAACTTCCAAGAAATTAGCTTTAAAGACTCCATCTTACATATATTCGATTCCTACCTCTCACACCCACACTACATACATCCAATAAAATTATTATCTACGTGTTTATAGTAAGTGTTAGATTATATTTTTTTATATGTTAGATTATTAAGTAAATTTATCTTTTTGTTAAAATATTTATCTATTTTTATTACTAAAATTTGGTCTCTGTACAACAAAATAAGGCATATGTAACACGTCATATATAATTCTCTGGTTATTTTGTTAATTATATTAATTTTTAACAGTAAAAATAAATAAATTTTTAACAAAAAAAAATCGATTTCTCTTTGATTTAATATATAAAAACTAGTTTAATAATTTTTTTTAATAATGATGTATCTAATTCATGGAAATAGTTTAGCATTAAAAAAATGTTTTAGTTGGAAAAAAGTGTAAGAAGGTGGTTTAGTTTTTTCTTTTTTCAACTTTAATTTGTTAAAACAGTTTATTTTAAGAATTGAAGTTGTCAATATATACAATCGTTTTTATTTTGTATAAATTAAGTATAAAATAAATCAAAATAATTATTTTGATTAGTGATCAATTGCATTAAAATATGCTAATGTCACTAGCCCAGTGCCCCAGTTGGTTGTTCAGTTAGACATTGCAACTAGTCTCGATATTATTATATTTTAAATTGATTATTTTTTACGTCTTTTTAATTTTTTTAATGTAGCAAAATTATAATCTTTATTACTATATTTTGTTAAAGGAAATTTGATTGTATTAGACTCCAAAATATCCCTCGTTTAACTTTTCTTATATATTAATAATAGTTCTTTTTATGTATTAATTAAAATATAATTTATTTTTAATTTAATATTTCATTTTTTTCAAAAAATTAAAAATAAGAGAATATAAAAAGCTATGACAGAAATGAAGAAATTAAAATACTATTATTTAAAATGATTTTTATAGCATAGTTGTGGTAAATTATATAGATATATTTATTGTATCAAATAAAAATATAGATTTATATTTTTTTAAAAAATTAATAAATTTATATGTCTAATTATCTTAAATTTAAATTTAAATTAAATAATAAAAATATTAAGATATATATTATATATTTTACGATATTTTTTTTGGTAAATTACTGAACTTTCATAAATATAGGCCAAAACCAAAGTCAGAGAATAGTGAACAACTGGAACGAAAATAAAACAACTTAAACGAAATAAACAAACTAAGCCCAAGACCAAAGTAACAGCAGAACCAAAAACAAAAGATAAGCAAATAAAACATAAATTCGGCCCAGTACCCATGAAAGCCAGCATCCAATAATGATGGGGGAGCTATAGGGACTGCGTCCCAGCTGTTATCAAACATTAACTCCATCTTAAAACTTACGAAATGTGTTGGGGAAGTTATCAGAAACGCATTTAATGACTCCCATCATTTCCAAAGCGAAAAACATCCTTGAAAACCAAAGGCTCTTTTCAAAAAACAGAAAACCCCCAAACACCATCAGCACCCTCCCTAAAACATTTCATCTTCTCCTTCAGCAGCTTCGTCTTCTTGTCTCCTGCTCATTTTCTGTCCATCTACGATCTTCCATCACCGCCGATTCAGCACCAGTTGGAACCCTTTGTGACAGATAATTATTTCCCTTCCTTTTTAATCCCTTAGAAGCTATTTTGTGCGCAACCTCATTTGCTTCCCTATTTTGAAACAGAAAAACACAATATCTAAACTGAAGAACCATTTCCTTTGAATCTTTGATATACGCCGCGATTTTTGATCTGTCTTCTTTCTTTTCTTGCAGTTTCCTAATCACCGTTCTAGCATCTCCCTCTATTTCCACCTCCCATAGACCAAGTTGGAATCCCAGATCGATGGCCTGATAACATGCTAGTGCATTGGTTGCAAACACAGACGGTATATTCTTATTTATAATAGTCTTTGAACACAAAACTTCTGCTTTTCCATTTCTAATCACTAACCCAGAGCACGATTCATTTCTTTGTCTGTTAAAAGTCGCATCAAAGTTAATCTTCAGACGCATCCCAGCAGGAGCTTTCCATCTGTTCGTGTAGACTCTTCTTTCAGGTAAGATCTGCTTTACCCCATCAAGTTCCTTTAAATAGTTTGAAATGAAATCTGCAATTTGGATCCCTATTTTTATTTCATCCTTATGAATGAGTTTGTTTCTGAAAGTCCAAATCCCCCATAATGCACATACAAATTTTCTGCACATGCCTAGCGAATTAACTTCAAAAAATTTTCGTAACCATTCAGTGAACTCCATATTTTGTTCTGAAGCAGGCCCAACGATATCTAAACTTTCCCATGTTTCCTTTGTAACAGGACAGTCCCTGAATAAGTGCTCCTTCGTCTCTGCTTCCATATGGCATCTTCAGCAATTGACAGATCCCATTAAACGTCTTGAAAATAAATTACTGTAGTTAGGCAAATAGTTGCAAGAGCTTCGCCAAACTGTAATCTTAATTTTAGAGGGTAGATCTAGATTCCACAATCGTTTGTAAAATTGTTTGGAATTGTCTTGTATTTGAGTCTGTCCATTTTGTGAAAGGACTCTGTGTCCACTTCGAACTGTATACTCCCTAGTTGGTTCTTCTCGCCAGATAACAAAGTCATCATGTGGATTCCGGGACAATGGAATACATAAGATCCTCTCAGTATCCCTCACTGTAAAGGTATTAAGGATCAAGTCCTCATTCCATTTCCTTGTATTAGGTTCGAATAGATCTGCAACTTTTTCAAGATTAAAATTAATGCTTGAGTTCTGACCATTGAGCGCTTCATTTCCAGGTACCCATTTGTCATTCCAAATAGCAACCTTCTGTCCATCTCCAATCCTCCAGCCCATTCCTTGTAAAAGAAGACCTTTTGCTGCCCACACGCTCTTCCAGGTAAAAGAAGGTAAATTACCCAATTCTGATTTGAGAAAATCTGAATCTTTGTAATATTTTGCCTCCAACGTACGCGCTAGTAACGAATTAGGATTACGTAATAACGCCAATGCTGTTTGGCCAGTAAAGCAATATTAAAAGAATTCAAATCACGAAAGCCCATCCCACCTACTTCCTTAGATACACTTAACGCTTTCCAAGTACACCAATACATTCCTCTTTTTCCATTTCTTTTGTCCCACCAAAATGAGCTCATTATATTTTTTAATTCCGAACACAAAGATTTTGGTAAAAGGAAACAAGACATTGTATATGTGGGAAGCTTGCAAAATAACTTTTATAAAAACTTCCTTACCTCCTTGTGAGATATACTTAATGCTCCAACTATTAACTCTCTGTTTCAACCTGTCTTTTAACACTTGGAAAGCCAGTTTTCTTTTACACCCCACCATGTTTGGAAGTCCTAAGTATTTCTCAGGATCATTCGAACAACGAACTCCAAGCACCTGAAATACCAAATTCCTATCCTGGTCGGTCACATTCGAACTGAAGAACACTGTCGATTTTTCAAAATTAACACACTGCCCCCAACATGCTTCATATTCCGTGAGAATATCTTTGAATAGACTAGCTCCTCTATTTGACGCTTCCCCGAACAGAATGCAGTCATCTGCAAACATAAGGTGAGTGATTGTTGGAGAAGCTCTATACACCTTTGCGCCACTAATCTTTTTTTTCTTGACAAGCCAATCTCATTAGTGCTGATAATCCTTCTCCATAAAACAAAAATAGATATGGGCTTAATGGATCTCCTTGACGTAAACCTCTCGTGGATCTAAAGCTCAATCCTTCTTCCCCATTAATTAAAATAGAGTACCAGACAGAATTAAGACAGCGGATAATGAGTTCAATGAAATTTTCTGCAAAGCCCAACTTGGACATTACTCCCTTTATAAAAGGCCACTCCACTCTATCATAGGCCTTACTCATGTCAAGTTTTAATGCCATCAAACCTTTCTGACCTGATCTTTTATTCTTAAGAGAATGAAGTATCTCGTAAGCTAGCAACACATTGTCAGTAATAAGTCTTCCAGGAACAAATGCGCTTTGAGCATCGTCAATACATCTTTCAGCACCTTTTGTAGCCGATTAGCGACAGACTTTGCAATGATCTTATATATCACTGTACATAGACTTATGGGTCAAAAATTCTTAAGAATTATGGGAGTCGTAGTTTTCGGGATTAGCACCACCAAAGTTCTATTGATCTCATCGAGAGACTTTTCATGATTCAGCACTTCCAAACAAAAATCACTAGTATCCTTTCCAAAGATATGCCAAAATTTTTGATAAAAAATCACCGGAAAACCATCAGAACCTGCTGCCTTTGTTGGTCCCATTCCCTTTAGTGCCTCAATGATATCCATCTCCGTGTAAGGTACCATCAGATTTTGATTCCTACTTTCTGACATGCATGATTTTACTCCTGATAAAATGTGCGTTACATCACCAACTCCCCTTGATTCAAATAAATCAGTAAAGTATCTCCGAGTGATCTCATCAATCTCTTTCTCATTTTTCGTAACAGACCCATCAATTCTTTGTAGACCCCTGATTCGATTAAAAAGCCTTCTTTGTGAAGCATTCTTGTGAAAAAACAAAGTGTTCTTATCCCCCATTTGTAACCAATTAACTCTCACACGTTGTTCCCAATATCTTTCCTCCTTGTCTATTTCCATGTTTAAATGAAGTTTAACCTCCACGAGTTTCGCTAACATCCCTTCTGAGCTCTCTTCACCATTTAATTCTTCAATTCTTCTATTTAACCTTTGTATCTTGCTCTTGTGTTTGAACTGTAATTTTTCCCCCAAACCTTCAATCCGTTTGCAAGAGAATTCATACAATTAAGATATGGTCCAGGGCTGTCTTCCTAGAGCTTTCGTATTGCTTCCTCACAATTTTCCTCAAAAACCCACTAAGATTCAAAATGAAAGCGACTAATGTTTCTCCCTCTCCTTCCTACCTCTGTTTCTATAAGCAAAGGACAATGGTCCGAAAAGGAATGTGGAAGATGCCTCAGCAAATAATTTGGAAAGTTTTGGATCCAAGAATTCATCGCAACTCCTCTGTCAATTATTTCTCTAATATTCCGCTCCAAAGTTTGTCCTCTCTCCCAAGTAAACCAGCTACCTGAAAAACCTATATCACCAAGTGAACGATCCTCTAACGTTCTATGAAACGCCTCCATTCTAGCCTCTTCCCTTAGATTCCCTCCTTTTTTCTTATGAGCAAAAAGAATATCATTAAAATCACCTCCAACCAGCCAAGGTAACATGTTACTCCCTCCCAACCGTCGAAGTGGATCTCATGTTTCCGCTTTGTTCCTAACCTCAGGATTCCCATAGAAACCCGTGAACCACCATCGAGGGTTTTCTTCTTCTTGGATCTCCATATCAATGTGATTTTTTGAAAAACTCTTCAAGTTGACTAACTGTCCCCCATTCCACCCCAGGCTTAATCCTCCACGAGAACCTTCAGCCGCCAAGTCAATACCATTAAAAAAACCACATCGTCTCCTAACTCTTTTCATTCTATTAGCGTTCAATTTAATCTCCATAAAGAAAACAATTTGGGGATGATAAAATTTCAGCATGTGCTGAAGTCTTCTAATTGCTCGTGGACTCCCCAATCCACGAACATTCCAATAAAGAATCTTTATTGCTCCCGGTCGGCTTGCCCCGAGGCAGCCACCGATACTTGATAATTGTAGGTAAAAGGCCCAACACAAACCTCCACCGAATCTTGTTTATTAGAAACGTTGAAAGTTAAAGAATCAGAGCGTTGTCTTTTGTTTCCCTCTTTATTACTTATTGGGTCGTCCTGAAGATCACATTCCATGTTTGTCAACTCCATTTCATTTGTTATCCCCTTATTCACCAAAGCGTTTCTGATAACTCTGTTAATATGCATTGATTCCATCATTTGACCAGTCCTATACTCCACCCTTTTTCCTTCTATATGACAAAATTTCTCCCCTCCCTGATTATCATGTAACACATCAATAGGTTTGTAACCTTCCAAATTTATCCCAAGAGTATTAACAGCTCCTCATTGTTCACGTTCTTTATATTCCCTTGAGTTGTGGCTATCTTGCTGTCCTACCCAAACCTTTCCAAAACGACCATTGTCTCCCTCATTTCTCAGCCATATGCTGTTAGGCGTGGAAGCCCTCCTCGTCGGTGCCCTCAATGATAGATCCCACCCAAACTCTACCTCCCGTACACCAATTCGTAATCTTACCGGGCAAAAATTCTCACCATGACCCAAGCATCCACATAAAAAGCAAAACAATGTTAATATTTCATACCTAACATTTGCATTGGAGAACTTTGACTCAACAACCATCACCTTTTTCCATCTTTGCAAAGGTTTTCGCACCTCTAATTGCATACGAATATGCATAAAGTCCTATATCCATTAATAATCTGCTTCATATCATATTCTAAAAATCTACCAATAAAATTTCCAAACTGAATTGCCATTGTCTCCCTAAAAAAACCTGGAGGCAAATCATGAATTTGAACCCACCAGTCCGCATACACTAGCGGGATAGACATCAGATCTTCATTCTCCTGAACACGTTTGAAAATTAAAAGATGGTTATTAAAAGTCCAAGGAGCACCTGTGATTACCCGAGAGATATCAATTTCATTGAAGAATTTGAGTAAGAAACGTCTTTCTCCCAGATCTGATATTTGCACCCCTTCCAGTGGATGCCAAATGTTTGCCAAAGTATTCCTCATGGCTGAAAAATGAACCACTAGCTGTAAGAAAATCCCACCAAACATAAATTATACGCAGAAAGTTGTTCCCCTAATTCCTCCGGTAAAGAGAATGCGTCCTCTTCTCCATCCTCCAGATTTAGATCTTCAATACCCCTTTCCATTACTCAATATTAGATGAAGTCTTTCCCACACCACAGACTGTAATCCGAGATTCACGAGCAAGAGACGAAGAAAATTTCAGTAAAAACCTAGGAAAACCCTAAAAAACGTGCCAAGAGCGGCAGAGATAAAACGTGCCAAAGACGGCAGACTTCCTATTTTATGATGATTTTTAAATTTAATAAATAGTTTAAAATAAAATTCTAAACACCAACAAGTAGTGCAATGATAAGACACGTTGCACTCCCAATGGGAAAATGTAGCTTCGAACCTTGGAGGCAACATTGTTGGGAGGGCCAACCATGAATCCCAAACATGGACCGTAAAATGGACATGCATAATATAAAAAAAAAGAAATTTAAATATTACGATAAATATTATTTATATTTATGATAATTTTATATTATATTTTTGAATTTTGAAATTTAAACTTGAAACAACAATTTTAAGGATAAATAAAAACATATTATTTAAATTAAATTTTCTATGAAAAATTTAACTAAAATTTCTATAATTTTTTAACTATTATCTATTGAATAATTATATGATATATTTTTTAAAATCTAATGAAACTATATAAGTAAAATTAAAGATTAAAAACGTTAGTAAAATGTCATTAAAAATATGATATTAATAACACTTAACTTCTCCTCCTAAATCAGATTTATACATTTAAGTATTGACATTAAATAATACAATAAATAATACATGCATGTATAAGTTTATATATTATATTTAATAGTTTATAATTTTATATTAATATACTTATTATAAATATTCTTTTTATAAAATAAAAATAAAAACTTCTCTTGTCTTTAGTTCTGTGCCATCACCTCCTTATTCCGGCTATTCAACAGCCTTCTTTGGTAAACAAAGAAGAAGATGAGAAAGGGCTTCAATCCGACATCAAGACTAGTCGGAGAAAGGCGTAGACGACGATGACATATGACAACCACTAGGGTTGTGAAGGAAAGAAAAAGAAAATACTAATTGAAACAATTAATTAAATTTTAAAGAAAAGATGATTAGGAAGAAATTAATATTTATAATTAAATACGTAAAATCAGGAATTCAGATAAATTTTAAATTTATCAATTTCAATATATATAAAAAAAACATGATGATAAAATATCATTTCTAATTTTATCTTTATGATAATTTTTTTATGTGACTAAGAAATTTTAGTTAGTTTATATCTATTGCAAGATTTTCTTCCATCAAAATCCACTAAAATTAACTAATTTTATATCATTAATTAAAAGTTATATTTTATTCAATTTAATACATTTTCTTAAGTTTTTGTGAATTAATTGTAAAATCTAATGATAAGAAATTTAAATACTAAAATAATAATAATATATTAATAAAATTAATTTTGATGATATAAAATTTAATGCATAAATTGCGTAAATATTAGCGGGTGAGAAATGAAATTTTATTAATAAAATTATAACGAGGATAATTTTTTTAAACAACTTCAAAACTTATCTGATAGAGCTCTACAGTATCTTTACTAAGTATACGGAGAGATTAGCAGTTCTAAAATTAATATAAATTTGTTTTTTTTTTAAATTACGTGGTTGGAGAATAAAATTTCAAACATGTTCTTTTGAAAGTATAATATCCTTAATAAAAATCAAGAGAAATATGGTTGTTCACGTGTCAGTTAAGGCTCGAATATTAAACCTTGTAATATATATACTAATTTTCTTTATTCATGCCATGCACATGTTGATTTAGTTTATTAACATTATAAGTTATTTTTAAAATATTTCCATAATAATTTAAAAAACTTAAAAACAATTTTAAAAATAGGTTATAAACTCGTAGTTATAAGGTAATAAATTTCTTGTAATTATATTTGATTGACTGATTAAGAAATATAAAATCAATAATAATTAATTGATAATGATATATTTTACAATTTTAAGCCCTTTATATCTCGTGATTATCATATGATGTTTAATACATGTGTTGATTAATGAGAACATTTAAAAAAAAAAAGAAATTATAATGTTAATATATGATTTATTTATTATAAAAAAAGCAAATGTAATTATCATTATTGATGTGTCATTTTATGTGTTAATACACCATCAATAAAGTAAATATAATTATGAGTTTATAATTGATATATTTAAATGTTTCATTAATGTAATTATGCGCCATCATTAGAAGTTGTAAATATATTCTAATTAAAAATGACAAGAAAATCATATTTAAAACTTAATTATAAAAGCAGGACCTACTTTAACTTTTGAAACTCAAAAAACTAACCCAGAACTTTATATTTTTATATATGCTCTCATCCCTTCTTTTATATTATATATTATATATAATTAAACACGCACAAATTCAATTTATTGTGAGGAACATATTTTGAGTGCAACTACTATGTATTAGATTGTTTTATTAGTTGGAAAATAAGCCTTCTAGGGAAAGACTTATTTGGCGAGTATATTCATTGTGAATGTACAAAAGTGAGGTTGCAACAATCTAAACATTGATTGAGCTTAAACCATAGCTTATATTGAGAATTTATAGGGGATTTCTCATTGGTAATCCCGCAAACATAGGTTGTTGAACCGAATTACGTAAATATCTTCTTTTGTTTAATGGTTCTTGTTACTTTCACTTATTCTTTCTTAAATTACTAATGGATATACAATTACTCAAAAAATACAACACCTTCAATTTGTACAAGCAACAAACTAGGTGTACTTGGTGGAGATCGTGTTTTTTTTTTTTTTGAAAAATAGTTGGACTCATTTATTGATCTGAAAAAGCATACAGAAAAACATGAACGTAACTAACACAACATGAACGTAACTAACACAATAAGTGACTCTTAGAGAAGCCAAATAGTCAAGCCTAAAGATGGGTTTTCTTTCCCATTTTACAAATACATTACAGAACCATAAAAACCATTTAGAAAACCTATCGTCTCTTCCAATAAGAAAAATGAAATTCGAGACGATCAAAACAAGTTCCACAGTTTCCATCGCAACTCTTTCAACATCTTAGTTTCTCGGTGTTGCAGCTCCTTACTGTTTTCTATCTTGCTTAATTTCTGTAATTGCAAAATCATGGACCTCTCCTTCCATATAAGTGTATTTCCCTTTTTTCATCCCTTCCGTAGCAATGATATGTGCTAATCTGTTTGTTTTCCTCAATGCATGTTCAAAATAACATATATAAAACTTTTTACTTATCTCCTTCGAATACTTAATGTAGGCACTTATAACAGATCTATCATCTTGGTCTATTTGCAGTTTCCTGATAATCGATCGGACATCCCCTTCGATTATCACATTTTGAAAACCCAGATCAGTTCTCATTTATATTGCATATAAACATGCCAAATCTTCTGTCGCAAAGGGAGAAGGAATGTGTCTATTCAGAATGATTTTTGAGCTCATCATCTGCCCATCGATATTTGTGCATACCAAACCCGAACATGATTCTTTTGTTTGAGCTTTGAAGGCCGCATCAAAGTTTATTTTAATAAACATTGGATCTGGTAGGCACCATATTTCCTTCATCATCTTTTGAGCAGGTAGATTTTTTGCTAGATCATCAATTTCCTTGAGGTATGTTCTTATAGAAACAACTAATTCATGTGAAGATTTTTTAGCCCGTTCATGTACCTCTTTATTTCTTACTATCCAAACGACTTAAAGAGCATAGAAAACCATTCTACATTTGTGTGCTGAACAGGTAGACACAACATCCATAAGCCAGTCTTTAAATTCAATCTGAAGGATATTCGGATTCCATGTTACTTCTAATTGCTACCATAATTTTTTTGTAGTTATGCAATCACGGAAAATATGTTCTATTGTTTCATTTATATCTGAGCATCGAGGATAGAATGATGAGTTCCGAAGCCTTCTGTAGTGAAGATTACCATACGTTGGAATGTAGTTGTTAAATAACCTCCAAATTGTAATGTTAATTTTGTATGGCAAATTTGTCTGCCACAGCTTCTTCTAGAATGTGGTGTGATTATTATTGTAGTTCCTAGGCTCAATTATATCCTCTCCTTGTAATAGTATTTTGTAACCACTCCTCAATGTATTCTCTAATTGCCTCCCCCTCTCTAGATTAACCTGTCTTCCTGTATGTGTTGGGATAGTGGAATGCAAAGGATACGCTCTATAACAGCTCGATTTTAGCTAATTGAAATAGTGGTTTTGGAACCACAAATCTGATGTCAAAAAATTATTTTAATATTATTTTATGTGTTTACAACATGTTATTTGATATGTGTGAAAATTTTGTGAGCTAATTTTATCGTTTGGATGGTTAATTCGAGAAAAAAAGGACTAAATCGCGTAAAATGCAAAAGTTGCATTCTATTAGTTAAAGGTATCAAATAGCTTTGGATTTTAAATATGACGGCCTTAAATGATAATTAGACCATTGGTGGTGCTAATGGACATATAGGGACCTTTAATGAATGTTTTAAATGTTTTTTTTTTTTCATTAAGGTTATAATAGTAATTGTATAATTATTATGTGTTAATTAACACAAAATCAATTTTAAGATTATTTCTCATCTTCTTGGCCGAATGTGAAGAGAAGAACAAGCTATTTTTAGGTTTTTAAGTTTCGGCTACTTCATTGCTTAATTGTAAGCCCATTTTTGCTCGGTGTTTGATGATTTCTATGTTTTTGTAAATGTTGCAGCTCAATCTAGCTAGTCCGTACCTTTAATTTCGAAACTGTTAAAGATTTTGAGAGTTTCCATGTATGAGTTTATGTGTTCTTTGATGTTTGAGGATGAAATATGATATTTGGATGATATATTTTCATGTTTTATAAAGTGATTTTTGATGAAAATGCATAATAGGGATTAAATTGAGAAATATGCAAATTGTGTGGTTGAAATGTGAAATAAATGAAAGTTTTGGGCTTCTAGGGGCTTATGTATAAATCGGCTAAGCATGGGTTAAGTTGAATTTTGTGAATTTTGTGTATTTGTGAAATAGGGATTAAATTGAATAAATGTGAAAGTTTAGGGGCTAATGTGTAAAAATGAAAAAAAATGTATTTTTGGACTAAATTGAATGAGTAGGTGATTAAATGAGTTATTTTTAAATACATATAGATCAAGAAAGAAAGAATTCAGATTTAGATTGGGGAAAAGTAAGGTTATCGAGTAATCGATCCGATTCGTCAATTTCGAGTTCGAGGTAAGTTCGTATGTGGTAATTTCATTACAAATGTATGTTAAATGCTTTGATATTGCATAAATTGTGATTATGAGATTTCGGATAATGTTTAAATTGTGAAAATGACTTTACGAATGTGTTCGACGATGAAATCGACAAGTGAAACTTCCGGGTTGAACCTTAGGAATAGTTTAGGAAGCTAGTGACATGTCATTAGGTTATTGTGTTGGCTTCAGGACATGATATCGGCACCTCGGGTGCTAGTGATACCTTGATTTGGCTACGGCCATGGTATAGGTATTTTGGAAAGGAGCTACCTTGATTTGGCTACGGGCCATGGTATAGGTACTCCGGGATAAGTTACCTTGATTTGGCTAAGGGTCATGGTATAGGTACTTATCGATTGAGATCTTTGAATATTTGAATTCTATTCTGAAAGGTTCAACGGGTAAACGAATGATGTGATTGAGAAAGAGGTTAGTACCAAACGATACAGGTATGTACGGAACCTATTCGAGTATTAAATAGAGAAAGTTCATTGAGTTTATATTTGGTCATGTTTTGAGACATGAGAAAGGTTTGTAGTAATGTGTTTATGATTTTGTTATATGTAATTGGTTGAATTACATTTATTTGATGTATTGAGTTACTCACTTACGAGCTTACTAAGTTATGAAGCTTACTTTGTGTTATTTTTTTTATGTTTTATAGTGAATCAAGGCTAGCTCGGATCCGGGAGTCATCGGGAACATCATCGCACTATCAAACACCTAAATTGGTACTTTTGAGTTGTGTATATATGGTATATGACATGTATAGACTAGTTGTGGTATTTTGGTTGTGAACATAGCCATGAGATTTGGCCTGTAAATGAATATGTTTGTTTTGTATATATAGCCATTAGTGATGGCTTATTTTGGTATAAATGTGGTTATGGTTTCATAATTGCTCAAATGGTTATATTTTGAGTTTGGTATATGGTCTATATGGTGTGATTAAAGTTGATAACTTGAGAAGTTATGTATTTGTGAATTAATGCTTGATGATTTAAGGATTTGAATAGGTAATTGGTATAAACTTGAGTATTGATTTTGGTTGAAATGGATTTGATATGAATTGTGTATATTGATGATGATTCTGGCTGCCTATTGTATGATGAAATGGTACCATTTTGGTTGATTAGGTGAACATGAGTAAGGTGGTAAATTGGCCTTGCAAATGGCCAATTTTTGTCCATACGGGCAGAGACACGACATGTGTCTCAATTGTGTGCGACACATGGTCATGCTACACAGTCGTGTGCGACACACGGTCATGCTACACGGTCGTGTGTCCCCTAGTGTTGAAATTGAATTGAAGTCAGTATGCTCCACACGGCTTCACACACGGGCGTGTGACTGGTCTTGTGGTACAAGTCAGTATACCCACCTAAATGGCGCACAGCCTAGCACACGGGTGTGTGACTTGGCCGTGTTGCATAAGTCAGTATACCCTACAGGATTGGCACGGCCTAGCACACGGCTTGACACATGGGCGTGTGTGGCCATTTCAAAGGGCACACGGGCTAGACGCACGGGTGTGGTCAGCCGTGTGACCCAAGTCAGTATGTTTGCCCTGTTTTCATACGGCTTGGGACACAGGCGTGTCTGGAGCTGTGTGAGGCACACGGCCTGTTCATATGGGCGTGTGATCCTTGTATGTTTGAAAAATTTCTAAGTTTTCCAAAATTTTTGTATGTTATCGGTTTAGTCTCAAACCACTTCTAAAGCATTTTTAAGGCCTCATAAGCCCTTATAAGGGACAATATGATTATGATTGAATGGTGTATTAGAATGGATGTATAAATGTATGAGTTATGCATGTTAAATGATATGTATTGATCAGTAATACCTCATAACCCTATTCTAACCTTGATTTACATTTATTGGTATCAGAGCTACGATTTAGTTGATTCTAGGACTAATGTAGCGTGTGTGAGAGTCTAGCTATACATGCCATATATACTCTACGATAGTGTGATCATTTCTAACAGCTTAAATTGTGTTTTCGTATAGTAATGGATCTCGAACGAGCTGTAGCTGATGATGTAGAGAGTAAT
Source organism: Gossypium australe (assembly GCA_005393395.2). NCBI lineage: Eukaryota > Viridiplantae > Streptophyta > Magnoliopsida > Malvales > Malvaceae > Gossypium > Gossypium australe. The sequence continues at coordinate 24,250,361 of CM016616.1, read as the reverse complement.
GCACCCGCTCCTGCTCAAGGGGCAGCGCCATCCGACTCTAGACCTATAACAAATAGCCACGAGGGAGAGGCTAAACAAACTTTTTTCCAGATGATGAGTGAGTGGTTCACGAAGTTCGTTCGAACGAATCTGGTTGCTCAACAAGCTCCACCCCTCCTACAACACTCGTTTAGTAGTCCATATACTTTTCCAGGTATAGGATGAACTATTTCCTAGATTCAATCTTATAAAGGTAGTTTTTGGATATTATTTAGCCTTTATTATCTGCGCTAGTAGAGAATTTAGATTTTTTTGCCAAACGCCATCCTTACTTCGTAAGCAAAGCAACAACTTTGTTAGATTTCTGAATCCTAATCCCCTATCCTCCTTTAAGTCACATAGATTCTTCCATTCACACCAATGTATACCCCTTTTCCCCTTAAATTTTTCCACCAATATCTACTGATAATATGCTCTAGATCTATACATAGAGAAACAAGCATTAAGAAACATGACATTAAATACGTTGGTATGGCCTAAAGTACAGTTTTAATAAACACATCTTTTTCACCTTGTAAAAGGGATTTAACACACCAACTGTTAATTCTCTTAACCATTCTATCTTTGAACACTTGAAATGCCATTTTCTTATTCCTACCCACCATGTTCGAAAGCCCAATGTATCTTTCTAGGTTAGATGAAAATCGAACCATCAACCTTTGTGACACTCTTTGCTTAACATTTCAGTAACATTTGAACTAAAAAATAAAAGAGACTTATCAAAATTAACACATTGTCCATAGCGTACCTCATATTCTTTTAGAATCTCTTCCAAAACATTAACACTTATTTCAGTTGTTTCACCGAAAAAGATGGTGCCATCTACAAAGAGTAAATGAGTAACTTCAGGTCCCCTTCAGTATACTTTTACACCCCTAATCAAACCTTCCTCTTTCGTCAACCTCATCAGAGATGAAAGCCCTTCACTACAAATCAAAAAGAGATAAGGACTAAGTGGATCTCCCTGTCGAAGGCCTCTTTCTAGTTTGAATAATGAACCTCGCTCCCCATTTATTGAAATCGAATAAGATGTTGTGGAAACACATTGCATAATAAAATCCACCCATGATGACTCGAAGCCCATTCTTAACATCATGTCTTGTAAAAAAGCCCACTTAACTTTGTCATAAGCTTTACTCATGTCTTGCTTGAGAGCCATATATCTTTTTTTTTCCCATTCTTCGTTGTTTGAAGGCGTTGAGAATTTCATATGTCACCAAAAAATTATATGTAATTAGTCTTCCTCTATTAAGAACATCCAGACAAAATTGGCCAACATTAAGACCCACAATATGCCAGTACCTTTGAAAAAATAGAGCAGGTAGGCCATCAACTCCTGGTGCTTTTATTGGGACCATATCCTTCAGAGGCATATGAGTTTCTTTCAAACTATATTCTGTCATGAGGAATTGATTCATGTTGTCCATAATGCTTCGTTTAACTCCTAACAAAATACGTTCAGGATTACCCGTACCTTTTGTGGTAAATAATCCTTGAAAGAATTCTATTGCAATCTTACCCAACTCCTCTTTGGTGGTAGCAAGTTGATCGTCCAATCCTCTCAAACCCCGAATTTGATTTGTTCTTCGCAGTTGAGAAACAAATATATGGAAAAAAAATTGTATTTCGATCGCCATGCTTTAACCAATTAACACGGGCCCTTTGCTCCCAATAAATTTCCTTTTTATCAATATTTATATTAAAAAATAGTTTTATGTCAATCATCTCCCTAATTGTCTAACCATCTTGCTCTTCCCCATTCAACTATTCCAAACGCTCTTAAAGCCTTCTTGAAACTTGTAACAGCTCGGTTTAGACCCTAGTCGGAACAATAGTTTTGGGACTATAAATCTGAGGTCAGAGAAATAATTTAATATTATTTTTTATGTTTATGGCATGTGATAAAGTATGTGTGAAAGTTCTGTGTGAAATTTTTATCGTTTGTGTGTCGATTTGTGAAAAAAGACCTAATCACAAAAAATGCAAAAGCTGTGTACTAGTAGTTAAAAGTGCTTATTTGATGTGTCTCTTTAAATGTGAGGTCCTTATGTTGTAAATGGACCATTGAATTCATGAAATGACATGGCTGGACATTAGCTAGTGGATTATTAATGATAATAAAAAGGTTAAAAATGGAAATTGATTAATAAGGTTATTATAATAAAACAAATGCATGAAATTAGTCATTTTGGTGTTCATCCTTGCCGAAAATTAGAAAAGAAAGAAAGCTTACAAGCAAGCTAGGGTTCGACTAGGAAATTGGGTGATTAAGGTATGTTCTTTGATCAGTTTTTGATATTTTTACGTTTTTGTGATCGTTGCTTTGTGTTCTATAAAGCCCATGCTTAAATTCATGAAATTAATGATGATTTTGAGCTATGCCATTGTTGATCTTTGTGATGTTTTATGATGAAAACTAAGTGTTTGATGATTGATATACATATTTTTTAAAGTGATTTTGAGTAAAAATGCATTTTTGGGATTAAATTGAGAAATGTGAAAACTTTGTGTTGAAATGTGAAATAAATGTGAAATATGGGCTGCTAGGGGCACTATGGTAATTCGGCTAAGTATGGATCAAATTGGACTTTGTGAATTTGATGTATTTGTGAAATAAGGACTAAAATGCTAAAGTGTGAAATTATAAGAGCTAAAGTGCAAAATGCCATAATTGTGTGTTTGTGAATTGAATTGAGTAAAGATGAGATTGAATGAGTTGAATTTGATATTATATAGATCAATAAAAGAGAAATTCGGACCTAGATCGAGGCAAGAACAAAGTGCTCGATTGATCGACTAGTATCGTTGTTTCTACGTCTGAGGTAAGTTCGTATATATTACGTATTATTTACATAATGTTCATATGTGATGAAATGAATGGAATGTGATTGTGGATTTTGATAATGAGGAATGTGAGTACGAAGATATGAGGCACTAAGTGTGTGTAAATAGAATAGTTACAGTGATGAATGGCACTAAGTGTGCGAGATAAAGAAAGCATTGACTAAATTAATTGGCACTACGTGTACGATATCGAGACAAATTCGGTTTAATGTAATGGCACTAAGTGTGTGATATTATTATGAATGCTTGTTATAAGATTAAAGATGTGGTATGAAAGTGAGACATAGTCTTGAATGAGAATGAGTAGTGTTATGATTTGTACTAAGTGTGAGTTAATTGGTTGAATTACACTTATTTGTTGAGTTAATTGTATTATGTTACGAACTTACTAAGCTTTAAAGCTTACTGTGTGAAGTCTTCTCTGTTTTACAGTGTTATTAAAGCTAGCTCGGATTCGGGGATCGTCAGTGACTCAATCACACTATCGGATATCTATTTTGGTACCTTTTGAAAGTTGTATATATGGTATATGGCATGTATAGGCTAGTGAGGTTGTGGAATGTTTTGAGATGTATAAATCTTGCCATGTGATATGGCTTGATAATGGAAGAGACTTTGGATTGATTTTGGTATATGTTTTACTATGTGAAAATGGAGTATATGATGTGTATATATGGTCTTGTGTGAATGGCCATTATGGTATGCTTTAGTGAAATAGAAATAGTATGTTACATATTTGATTTGGTAGATGAGATGGTGAAAATATTGCATGTTTGAAATGGTTTGAAATGAGATGTGAATCATATGCTTTTGGTATGGAATTGTTCATGAAATTGACATGTTTTGAGTTGGAATTGTATGTGGAAATGAATGAGAATATTGTAGCATGAATTGAGTATGTTTTGGTAGGGTTTTGACCATTAATTGGGCATGAATTGAGTATAGAGTGATGCTCATAGGAATGACACAAAATGGGTGGCAATTTGGCTTTGTAAATAGCCTATAATTGTCTACACAGTTGAGCACACGGGCATGTGTCTCGACTATGTCCTTCAATGTCCCAATTCGAAACAAGTTAGAGTTGCACACGGGCCAAACACACGGGCGTGTGACAGGTCGTGTGATCCAAGTCAGTGTTGCACACAGCCCAGACACATGGGCATGTGATAGGCCGTGTGACCCAAGTCAGTGTTGCACACGGGGTAAGACATGGTCTAAGGCATGGCCGTGTGAGGCACACGTCCTAGCCACACAGGTGTGTGCCCTGTTTTAAAAGAAAAATTTTCTAAGTTTCGCAAAATTTCCGTATGTGATCGGTTTAGTCCCAAACCACTTCTAAAGCATGTTTAAGGTCTAGTAGACCTTCTAAAGGGACTTTGTGTTATTGATTAATTATGATATGCTGATGTGTGAGTAATGGTTGTTTAAATGTTATAATTCTACCGGTAATACCTCGTAACCCCAGTCCGACGGTTGATACAGGTTAGGGGTGTTACAAAACTTTCTTTTTTTCATTCCTTAACCATTTTGCCCATTTTTGCAAACCTTCTCCAATTGTATTGAGACGATCTGCTATATGTCTATGGTTATTTTCCCACAATCACCTAATTTCTCCTTCACATGATTCATCCCTAGTCCACCATGTTTCAAACTTGAAACCACGTTTCATCGATCTATGTTCCTCTTGATTGGTGTGTATAAGCTGCGGATTGTAATCAGAGAATGAATGTGGTAAATGTTTGACTAAGAAATCTGGGAAAACTAAAAATCATGTCGAGTTCACGACTCCCCTATCCAATCTTTCCCCGAATATTATTCTTGAGTCGGTTACCCTCTCCCAAGTAAACCAAGGCCCCATATATCACAAGCCCTCTAATTGACATTCAATTAAAGTTTCACAGAAGACCCTTATACGTCATTCTTCCCGTGGCAGTCCTTCATTTTACTCAAAAGAATAAAAGATTTCATTGAAATCTCCACTAACCATCCACTGGAGATCCTAATTTCGTCCAAGTTCTTTAAAAAGATTCAAAGAATCTTCTCTAAAACACACATTTGGTTAGCCTAGAACCTTGTAAATCCTAATTCACATTATTGTTGTCTTTCTGTACTTCAACATCAATACGATTAATTAAGTAGCTTTTAAGAATTATGGTATTATATTGAGTAACTTTTAAGAATTATGGTATTATATGTATTCCTCCCAAACAAAGACCACCCCATGTGCCATTAGCAGCTACATCAATCCCATTTAAAAAACCACATTTTCTTCGAATTTTCTCCATTTGTCTTGTATTGACTTTTTTCTCCATAAAGAAGACAATTTGGGGAAGATAAATCTTTAATATATGCTGAAGTCTTCTGATTTCCTGTGAACTCCCCAACCTACGAACACTCCAACACATGAGCTTCATTGCGTTCGACCGGCTTGTCTGCTGACGGCCACTGATATCCTTTGTTAAGTAATTGGTGTATGCCCATCACTATGCACCATTAAATCAGAAATGTGAGAAACATTTGACGCATGAATCGAGACACGTGGTCTCTTTTTTCCTTTCATATCTTTTAATGAATTTTCTTGCATGTCATGTTCCATCATAATTGACTTGGCCCCACTGGGATATTCCCCTTGTTTGTCATCAATTACAATTGATTTTCCTTCCAATTTTAAGCCACGAATTGGATCAAGTTTGTGAGTCCAATCTGCCTACTGTCCAAATTGATTTTCCCGCCAAAAGTTATTCCCCTGATTGGCCATTCCAAATTTGTTTCCAAGAATAACACTTTTACCATCCTCTCTCAGCCAAACGCTAGTTCCAATGGTTGCCATCCTTATCAACGCATGCAAGGTCAGATTCCAACCTAACTCCATGTCCTTTTCGTTTGCTGTTAATCGAACATGATAGAAGTTATCATTATGTAAGACACCCAAAAAAAAATAAAAAATAAAACAAGGATAACCTTTCATATTGAAATCTGGCATAAGTAAATTTTGTCGAAGTGAACATGATTTTCTTACGATATTTCAAATGCTTTCGAACATCAATCTTAACTCAGATTTGTAAACAACTTTTATAGCCCCGGTTTGGCTGTTTTGCATCATAATCCACAAATTCTCCAATTAAATTCTCAATTTGCTTGGTGATATTCTCAAAAAAAAAACCTTGGTGGAAGGTCATGAATTAGAACCCAAAAGTATGAGAAAACCAATGCCACTTGTAATGGATCCTCTTCTTCTTTCAATAGATTGAATACTAGAAGATGGTTGTTGATGATCAATGGTGCACCATTTATAACTTAGTTACTTTCTGTTGTTGTTTCTCGAATTACATATGAACATATGACAACTTAGACATTATAGCACTTTCTGTTAATATTCGCGAAAAAAAAGTTGTCATGTAATAATTTAACAATAACTTACTAAAAGAATTGTATAACAATACAACTTATATTGAAAGACAAGTTACTAATATGAATAAAATTCCTTTTCTGTCATTGTTATTGAAATATCAATTATATAATTTTTACAATTCAAACTATCTAGATCATTTAATTTTCTTGTATCTTCGAAGCCTTATAAAGAAAAATAATTTTCTCTCACATCAAAATCAGAGTTTTTTTTTTATCTGTCTTAACTTGTATAAAGAGACAATTAAAGCTCTTATTCGATATATGTTTAGCACAGATTTAAATTGTATTACCCATATCTCTTATCCCTAATATTGTAAAAAATATGACACCAACTCATCATTATCCAAAAAAGAAAAAAGGAAAATTCTTTTGAAAATTTCTATGCAATACACGAGGAACATTGAACCTCAAGTTTCTAACACCCTTTTTATTAGAATCTTGATCCATTCTTTTATGTTTTCAGTGGGAGGAAGAGTAGGTTAATGTATGAAACATCACTAATACAACCCAGTCAACAAAAGTATATATGGTCTGTTAAGCTTCTAGTGAAAAGGATTTTCAATTTTTCATAAATAGTGAAAAATAATTTAATAATCCATGGGATCGAAGCACAAGTAATAGGTTAAATTATCGACTTCACTCATAGATAACTTAATGCATAATTTAATTTGAATTATAGTGACCTTTCGGTGTACACAAAATAAGAAATAGAGAGTAAAGTTGAAAAAACCACCCTTACTTACTGTTTAACATATTCCATGATGCTTATCTTATATTTAATTAATAAAGATGATGATGTTCGGGATTTGGAATTATATTGAAAAGTTTCCCATTTTAGTATTATTTTTCTGTCCAGTAAAAAAAGTCTCCAATTAAAAACTCTTTTTAGCTACTTCTTCCAAAAGGTAATTATTTTTTAATTAAATAAAAAATAAAAACAATAACTAGAAATAAAATAAATGGAAATAAGTGGGCTATCATGTAAGAGTTGATCTGATCCATTGGGGTTTGAAATGGTCGGACTTCACATGCAGTGGAAAAATGGTGCATGGCGCCCACTTCTTGAGAATTTATTTCGTCTCTGCCTCTTTATTTGTTCCTTTTCACCCTTTTTATTATTATTATTTTTTCAAATTTATACAAAATTTAGAATGACTTGGACGACTCTTCTAAGTTCCTCACCTCAATTTTTTAATTAATAATTCCGAAGCAGTTGTAGTTTTTTTCTTTAGCTTTTCTTTGTTAGCCACTACTCTGTTTTTTTTTTCTTCTTTTTAATATAATTTGAAAAAAAACAATAAATATTGATATTTGAATTTTAAATATTATGAATCGAATTTAGATTAAATATTTTTAGTGACTATTCTTGCTTTGGGATATAAATTATTTAAGATTTGGAGACCCTGACAACCTTTATTTAGAAGAAATTATTATTAATATTTAATATAGTTGGGAGTGGGAGATTATTAATTGATGGTTGGTTGGGCATGTCAAATTTGAAGGATTAAATATCCAAAAAATGAGAACACTTAAATTTATATTGTCGGCTTAGTCAATGTAGGTCACATGCATCATTAATTTGTTTTGATTTAGAAAAAAAAGTCCTTTTTGTTGGATCGTTTAACATGTCAAGATTATGGATAATTGACTATCCCAAATAGAGAATAAATTAGTTTCCTTTGAACATAAAATCCAAGTGCGAGCAAGTTATTCCATATAGTGGTGCAATCAAAGGACAAAATCTTTCAATAGAAAGTTCTAGTTCCATCCATAATTTTTGTTACGAATTTAAAGTTTAGATTATGTATCTTTCAAAATATATTTTATTTATCTTGAAGTGATAAGGAAAAAGATTTTATAGATATTAGATGCATGAGTTTAAATATGAACATTTGCAATTTTTTATTGCTTTTTATAACATAAGAAAAAGACGAAACTATCCTCGCAATAATATAATTTGTTTGAAGTATGTAATGCTATTTTTGTAATTCTTTTGATCAAATTATTGTCAAGTTGACTCGTGATACCAATTTACTATTAGACAATAATCTATTTGAATTTTACACTTCTAATGTCATTAGTCGAAAATTCTAAAGAAACCCTCTTCAAATCTAAACACTTACTTAAAACATAAAGGGTAGAGAAACGGGAATACCCTGTGACTAAAAAAAACGTTACTTAAATTCTTTTAAGGGTTACAATTTTTTTTAAGAAATTAAGTAATTCCTAAATCAGTGGAAATTTACTTAAATTCTTTAATATTGTTATTTAAACCCATAAAAGATTGGATAGTTACTTAACTCTTTAACCTTACTTAAAATCTTATCTGATGTTTAAGAAATTAAGTAATTTTTAAATCATGAGAAAACTACTTAATTTCTTTAACACCACCTAAAACATTAACTGATTTTTAAGTAATTAAATAATTCCTAAATTATGAGAAAGCTACTTAATAACCTAACCTAAAATCTTAATTGATGTTTAAGTAATTCCTAAATCATTCGAAAATTATTTAATTTAAAATGGGTTACTGAAAACCTTAATGGTTGTTTAAGAAATCATGGAACACTTAATTTCTTAATGGGTACTTTAAACCTTGATGGGTCTTTAACAAATTACGTATATTTTTAAATGTTATGTAAAATCTTAAATGATGTTTAACAAGTTAAGTAATTCATAAATAATGACAAATTTATTTAAATTTAAGGGTTATTTAAAACCTTAAAAATCTTAACGAATTAAGTAATTCCTAACTCAAGGAAAATTACATAAAAGTTGATTTAAACCTTAAAATATCTTTAAGAAATTAAGTAATTTCTACATCAGGAAAAAAATACTTAATTTATGAAGGGTTACTTAAAACCTTAAAGTGTGTTTAAGAAATTAAGTAATTCGGGAAAAATACTTAATTTATAAGGTCACTAAACCTTAAAGAGTTTTAAGGAATTAAGTAAGTCCTAAACCAAGAAAAAAAAATACTGTAAGAGTTACTTAAATCCTTAATGGGACTTTAAGAAATTAAATAATTCCTAAATCATGAGAAAATTATTGATAACATGTTAAATTTGCATGATTTTTTCCTGTTTAAATCGGTTAATTCTTGAATTGATCTCTACTAAATTAGTGGTTTATTGTTTTAATTCTGTTAGGAATACAATTGGGATGCTACGAGTTAAAAACAAGCAGAAAAGGACCAATTTGCAACATAGTCAATAAAGTGGGGTCGAATCAGAAACGTGGAAATAGTCAAGGACTCATCAGATTTCTTTTGACTTTGTAAAAGCTAAAATTAGAAGAAAATCTGATTTTATTTTTTATTTAATTTTAATTATGTAGTGAGTAGTTAGGCCAAATTTAGTAAGTCATATGTGTATAAATAGGGTCTCTATGGTAGCTTGAAAAATACATATGATTTTACTTGGAATTAAATAAGAATTATTTTTTTCCTTCCAATTTCGCGGGCAGCAGTCCATTTCTTTGTTTTTGCAAAATTTGTTTAATTGCTTTCCAAGTCTCTTTCATTCCCAAGTTGTAATAACTCGTTTTTCAGTGGTGTCGGAAACAATGGTTTCAGGGCCACAAATTCGACGAGTAAGTTTGTAAATATTATTATTCAATATTTAAGAGTCAAATATGGTTTTAAAAAGATTTTTGATATGATAATTTATGCTATTCGAATGATTAATTAAGTTCAAGTGATAAGACTCTAAGGTTAATTAGTTTTAGAAAATGAGGTATCAGGACCTCGTCTCTATACACCGGGCCGCAAATATTTTTATAAATATTTACGGAGTGTCATTAAGGTTGTATTAAAGTTTCTTTAAGAAATTTTAATATTTCGATAGTTAATTAAGCAAAAAGGACTAAATTGTAAAATGTGCAAAATATAGTAAATATAGCATTTTAGTGGTTTAATGGCTTGATTATTAAATTAAAAAGGACCAAGGTAGTAAATAGTCCTTAGTATTGACATTGGACGGAACTATGTATTAAAATTATAATATATTATATGTTTTAATGGCAAAATGGTAAAGAAAAAGTCATTTCTTCTTCATCTTTTCAATTCACCATGCCGAAACACCATGGGAACTCAACTTGGGAGGTTTGGCCATTTTAAATTCTTGCATGTAAGCTCATTTTGATTCCCTTTTTTTTTTGTAATTTTTATGTTTTTGAGATCATTACAACTAGGTCCAGCTAGCCCGTACTTTCGTTTTTGAAACTATTAAAGATTTTGAATGTTGCCATCGATGAATCTTTATGATTGTAGATGTTAATGGATGAATTTTAAGTATTAGTTGTTATTTATAAGTATTTTATTAAGTGATTTTTGATGAATTTGTCGATTAGGGATTAAATTGTTAAAATAGTAAAAATACAAGGACTTGGTATGAAATTGTTGCAAAAATAGGCCGAAATGGAAGCTAAAAATATTCAACTGTTATGAATTTGCAATAAAAATGGTTAAATTGCATGTTTTAGGCTTAGGGACTAAATTGAATAAAAGTAAAATATTGAGGGTAATTTTGTAAAAATGACTAAATTGCATAAAATAGTTTTTTTTACTATATAAATTAATAAATTGAATGAAATTATTAATTTAGACCAAGATCGAGTGGAAAATCGAGGAGAATGGAAATTTACCAAAAGCCCATGTACTTCGACATGGTACACCTTATTGATCGGCTGTTTAATGTCACAGCAATAATGTGCAAGCGTACACTACCAATGCAAGTATAGTAGGCAGATGTGAGACTGTCGAATATCGATCCCACAGGGATGATTGTCTTTTGTCTATAAATGTCGGTGCAGTAACTAGATAAAAATGACATAAATTGTGAGGATAGTTGTCGGAGCAACAATTTGAAAACAATAAAATAAAATATGATAATGATAAATTAGGTTCCCCAACATGAATCTTCAGTAGAATACTAAGTGCTCACAAGGTATAAAAGGACAGGTGATTATCGAGGCAATAAATTTCAATGTATATCTTACCAAGCATCACTCATCTATTTAATCTGAGACTTAAACATGCACATTAACCCCACCTTCTGATGATGGAAATATGACATTATTAAGAACAAGTGGACTAAATTCCTCTAATCCTCACTCAACTTTCGTTGTAGTGCTTGTTGACTCGAACTGTCATTGCACTTTCTAGTGTCAATGACTGCAATGACACTTTCGTGTCAAGAAACATTCAAACACCAAGATTAAACAATAAAAGCAAGATTGAATAAGATAACATTTAACCAAGAATTCATGTGTACTTCCATACAAACAGAAAATAGAGAGTAATCACCAACATTTAGAAAGAAATAAGAAAGAACCGAGTGGAGAATACTATTCCTAAACAACTCGACTGAATCTCTCTATTCCCTTTTGTCTCACACTTAGATCTCCTCGTCAGAAGCTAATTTGCATCAATTTTCATGTTGGCTTACCCGTGAGAGTCTTAAGGTGCCATAGCCCAAGCTTCCAGGTAGGATGAAGAAGATGATGGTTAAGAAATAGCTCTCCTCCTCTATTTTTCTTCTCACGTCAACCTTTTATGTTCTCCTCCAATAGTACAGGTGTCCTTTCCTTAGAACTTTTTTGTCCTTGTACGTACAGGTTGGTTATATTAGACTAGACAGCTCATGCATTTTTAGTTCTTATCCAGACAGGTGTCAGGTGCGGCGACAATTCTGGACGTAATCTGGAATTAACTCATGCAACGATATTAATGCAAAAAGATAGCAAAATTAAGGATAAAATAGGCTAGGATTCACTGAGTTATAAAATGCAATTTACTAAACTGAAAATGTTAAAATATATGCCAAGGATAACTAAATGGGAATAATTTAACCAATAAGTAAGGAGGAAAACCTATGTTCTTTCTAGTGCTATCACACCCCCAAACTTGAGTTTTTATTTGTCCTCAAGTAAAACAGAAACTAGCAAGGCTACAAAAATTTTACTAAGGCAAATGATCATTCTAGCAACTTGAACCTTCTAAATTCCCAATGAATGAATCACATTCAGATGAAAGAATATTGCATCGACAATACATAAGCATGAATGAATAAGGTTGCAACTTTATCAATGCTAGCATCATGCTTCAAACCCTAAGTTCTATCTACCAATATAACATTTATTGTACAATACTAAGTATTTATTTTTAATTGTTGATAATTAATGCTTTAAACCTATGTTCTTTCTAGTGCAATCACTTATATATTTATTTTTAATTGTTGATAATTAATGGTAATTTGTGATATAATATTGAATTTGATGCTCGGTTTGGATTGAACGCATGATAGAGTACAATCGTGATTTGGTGTGTTTCGGGGGTTTGGAGTGTAGATGGTATTGGGGGGAGATATCTATATATTGTCTGAGTAAACTGAGGTTCAACATTTGTTGCGAACTCTCGTGTTATACTCTTTTTCTGGCATGTTTCGGTTGGATTATCTCTTATGAGCTTCTGCCTGGCGTGTTTCGGTTGGATTAGCTCTTATGAGCTTCTGTTTGGTGTGTTCGATTGATCTGACGATGTATTCTTATCCGTAAGTCGTTCTTTGAATGAAAATCTCGGTAAGGTAATCTATTTAATGAATTTGAAAGATTTGTTATTTATTGAATATTGATCTGAACATAGATGAATTCATCGGTTGAAATTGTGGATGACAGGGAATTCTCATGGTTGATTATTATTGTTTGAATTGTTGTATTTACTTCAGTACAATTTATCATTTAATACATCAAACTTACTAAGCTTCATTAAGCTTACTTGTGTTTTTGAATGTCATTGTAGATTCTCGGAAGGTTGGACGATCGGATCGGTACTCAAGTCACACTATCTAGCTCAATTCGGTAGTTTTTGGAATGTTTAATTTAGATTATATGACATTTATAGGCTCTTGTGTGATTATCATTAATGTTTTGGTTTATATAAAAATTATGGATGATCTTTTGTGTAAATGGTCAACTTATATAATATATGAGAATCAAGTATAGTTTCTATGCTAATGTGAATGATATGTATTAAAGAAATGTTGTAATTGAGATACCATTGATCGGTATTTTGGATAGGTATTGCTTGAATGAATTGATGAGTTGAATTGATGATTATTTTGATGTATAATTATATATACTTGTGGTACCAATGAGGGTACATTGGTTAGGCACTTAATAGGTTGGTTTTGGTGTGTTTTTAACTCAATTAAAGTTGTTTTGATTTGGTATTTTGGTTGGTATTTATGTTTCTTAAGGTCCAAACAAACTTGAAATGGTAATCTTAGGTTTTAAGGTTCATTTTGGGTCCAAACAGCCTGAGACACGGGCATGTGTCTCACCCGTGTGTGACACACGGCCATGCAACACGGTCGTGTGTCTTCTATAAGTTAAAGGCATGCAAGTCAGTGAGTTACACGGCCTTAGACATGGGTGTGTGTCTCAGCCGTGTGACCTCTGTAGTCCACAATTTTCAACTTTTTCCTAAACTTTCCAAATGTTTCCGATTTAGTCCCGGATTGATTCTATTATATTCTTAGGGACTTGAGGGCTTAATTAAGGGTCAATATGCATGTATTTGATTGATTTATGATATGGTTTATCCAATGTTTGGAAATGAATGTTTTAAGTTACGTTTTTAAGGTAACACTCCGTATCCCTATTTTGGCGATGGATACAGCTTAGGGGTGTTACTCAACTTCCACCATTTTCATTCAAATCCACTCCTCCATAGCCAACCAAAGCATGATTAAATCCATGCTTCACTAAATTCCAATTTAGCTTTAGGCTGGTATTCTTTCTGGTCAAGAATTGTGAGATACGTATCCATACTAAAAATCCTTCCAATTGGTATTCACTATTTTCTTAAGTATCAGGATTGACAAATTCATCCCTTAAATTTAACTCGATTTCAAATAAAAAAGCGCGTTGGGTTGGAGTCGTGTTTGCGAAAAGTTGAGAAAACGAGTCGGCTGTACTTTATTCAGATCTCCGGGAAAAAAATCAAGGGAGAAGTGATCAGGTTTAAACGACCCGCGTGGTTGAGGCCGTTAATCCAAGTTGGGTTTTTTAAAACGCAAGGCTGCCGGAATCTTGAATTAGGAACCGTGTATCTCGATTAGATAATTGGTAAAGGCTGGTTTGCAGGTCGTACCAGGATCAACTACGAGAGGAAGAATTGGCAGTTAGGACGTTCTTAACTACTATAACCTGCTTATTAATTGGAGGAGAAAATTAATTTTTGAGGATCTATTCAAAATTCGAAATCCACCGAGTATAGGGCTAAGGCTTATTATCTCTGTTTACAAAATACGAATTTATTTCCCAATTTAATTTTATTTCCAATTTATTTAATTGTTTATTTATGCTGTTTCAATTATTTAATTTCTCAATATTTCAAAACTCCCGTGATTTATTTGTTTATTTTCCAGTAGGTCCATTTGGAGTCGTAGGCACGACTATTTCCACGATTATCGACACGACATAAATTCTGATCACAAGTTAAACGCAAAAGTTAATTAAAATACCAATCCTTATGGACTCGACCCTACTACCACTATTTACTACTATTTAGTGCTATTTTATAGGAATTATTTTTGGTGGTTTCGATGCCCATCAAATTTTGGCGCCGTTGTCAAGGATTGGAGATATTTTTCTAATTTTTGTTTGTTTTCCTTATGACCAGATCAGAACTGGTAACTCTAGAGTTTGAACCAAAAATTGTGAAATTGGCTTGACAATTGCGAAGAGAAGTCATTTGACACGATAAAAGACCAAATCTCGTATTTGAAACCATATCTTACGTCGAGGAAGACGAACCATATGAGATAGCCAGACAAACTATAAGCCAACTTGCAGCGGCACCGGATGAACAATAACCCTTATGTATAACCTATCCTGCGGGAGGAACGCTGTTTGAGTTGAAGTCAGGTTTGATTCATTTACTACCCACCTTCCGTGGACTACAGAACAAAAATCCGCACACCCAATTCAAAGAATTTCATATGGTGTGTACAAGCATGAAGCCTCAGGGATAAATCGAAGACCAAATTAAACTTTATGCTTTTCTTTTCTCATTAGCCAACTCTGCTAGAGAGTGGCTTTTTTATTTACCCCTATGATCTGTTAATAGATGGTCTGACATGTCTCGTTTGTTTCTTGACAGGTTCTTCCCTACAGCTTGAATGGCCAAACTAAGGAGGTACATATTAAGAATCTGTCAAAAGGAGACTGAATCGGTCTACAATTACTGGGAGCGATACAGAAAGTTGTATGCAAGTTGCCCACAACATGGACTGATTGAACAGTCACTCTAATAGTATTTCTATGAGTGGTTGCTCCCGATGGAAATGAAAATGATAGATGCTGCAAGTGGAAGGGCACTTGTTAACATGACTCCTTATAGAGTACGAGATTTGATATCGACAATGGCTGTTAACTCTCAGCAATTCTGACTGGTTACAGAAACCATGAGATGAGTTCATGGGTTAAGTTCTCTATCTTTAAAAGAAAAAATTGATAAGTTGACTAACGTTGTACAAAATTTGCTTACAGATAAAATGGGCCCAACACGGTTGTGCGAAATTTGCGTTAAGCTAGACCACTCGACGAACTCATGTCCAATTTTACGTGAGGATTCGACAGAATAAGCAAATGTTGTCGGGAACTTTCCAGGACCGCCTTAAAAGCAATATGAGCCCTACTCGAACTCATATAATGTGGGATGGAAAGATCACCCAAATCTAAGTTATGGGTCGAATCCTCGGTTCAATCAACCCTACCAACAAAGGCCACTTTCGAATCAACAATTACCACCCTTAAAGTCATCATTGGAAGCCATAGTAGAAAGTCTAGCCAATAGTACTGAAAAGTTTCAGCAAAAAAATTACATGCATTTGTAGGAGTTAGATAAGCAAGTGAGCAAGCTTGCGCTCATGGTTAGCCGTTTGGAGTCCCAAGGTAAGCTGTCATCCCAAACTAAGGCTAATCCTTGAAATAATGCAAGTGCTATGATATTGAGAAATGGGAAGGTTTTGGAACCCGTACCTGGCACGAGTCGTGCCTACAACGTTGGTCGAGATTTGGAAAAACTTGACACAGAGGCTCTAGTGGAGTCAACACCATAAAAATCATTTGCAGTACCACCTCCATTTCCTGGAAGACTTGTCCAATACAAGGAGCGAGAAGAGAAAGAGATCTTCGGCACCATTTGAAAGGTAGAAATCAACATACTTCTTCTTGATGCGATTAAGAAGATTTCACGATATGCAAGATTCTTAAAAAAATTATACAGAAGTAAGAAGAAACTCCTAGGCAATGAAAAGGTAAGTGTCAGAGAAAATGTCTCCGCTATTTTACAAAGGAAAATACCACCTAAATATAAGGACCAAGATATGTTTTCTATATCTTTAAAAATAAGTAGTATCGGTATTAAAAAAGCCATGTGTGACTTAGGCGCATAAATTAATGTTATGCCTTTGTCAATTCATAAACTACTTAACACGGGTCTTTGAAGGAAACAAGTGTAACTATTCAGCTTGCAGATAGATCTTTAGTGCATTCGGAAGGAGTTTTGGAGGACGTTCTTGTTAAGGTAAATGAGCTAATATTTCCTACAGACTTCTACATTATTGACATGGAGGATGACAACTCGACCAATTCTTTTGACATACTTCTAGAGAGACCATTCTTGAGTATCGTACAAACAAAGATTGATGTACGGAGTGGGATACTCATTATGGAGTTTGTACAACCCATTTTTTTCCCAGCCCATTCTACAACATTTGTAACCAACCCATACAACCCCAAGCAGACCCGGGCCCACAAATTAAACCAAACCTACCTAACCCAAACAGACTAACCCACTAAAGACCCAATCAGCCCAAACCAAAAAACCTAGCCCAATACCCAAAATTAACCCTAATCAGAAAAAAACAAAACACAAACCCTAGGTGCGCCGCACCTAGGGCCACTTGCCCAGCCTTCTGACGCCGCCAGCAGTTTGGTCCGTCGCCAAGCCACCGCCAGCGCCTCCATCGCCACTTGCGCCGTCACCTGCAAACAATAAAAGAGAAGTGACAGAAAGCATGTAAAAATGGCTATAAAAGCCATATTAGACCCATTGTAAAAAAAAGGTTTTTTTAAATAAAAAAGAAGAGATTTAAACACAAAAAAATAGCGAGCAGATCGAAACAAGAAAAATCAGAAACGGGCTAAGGTCTTAATCTTTTATTTTTCATCTTATTTTTTTCGAAACAGTACCCATATAAATATTTCTTCATTTTTTTCTTTCAAAATCATATACATATACATATATAATATATAAAAAAAAAGAAAAAAGAAAAACTTTTACCTGTTTCGGAATTCCCCGTGGCCGGCGATGGTGGCCGGCGGTGGTCCAGTGCTGGAATATCGGCCGGATAGTAGGCCTGAGAAGGGAGGGCAGAGAGCATTCTGGGAAGCCCTATCCTTTATTTTTAGCTGAAACAGCAAAAATGATTTTTTTAAAAAAAAAATTAGCTTTTATAAACAATCAAAACGACGCCGTTTTAGGCCTTGACTCCGTGTGCCAAAACGATGCCGTTTAAGGCGACCCGCGTGTGACCCGACCCAATTCCCGAAGGGATCCGCGTGTTTTTATGGAAGGGTCTATTTGCGTATTTGGCCCTTCCGCATTTTTTCATTCTTTTAATCCAGTTTCTGCTATTTCCAAATCTGCCCCAACAGATTTTCTCTTGTTCCAATCTCGTCCTGCGCAAAACGCATCGTATAGAGGCCAGGGATAATTGCCCAAATGGTCCTCCTTGTTTTTAGCGCATTATAATGAGGCCCTTCCTTCCCCTTTTATTTTCAAATTGACCCCGATATTCTGTCTTGATTCAATTTAGGTCCTTTTTTGCTATTTTCACCTATTTTTTTATTAAATGTTTTAACCTTATTTACTACTTTACATTTAGTATTATATTATGTTGTATTATTTTATCTTATTATCATTATTATCACATTATTATTATTAACATATTATTATTATTATTATTCTTTCTACCTTATTATTATTATTATTATTATTATTAATATATTTTATTTTCATTATTGTTATTATTATTATTATTATTATTATTATTATTATACATCTATATTTATTTTCTTAGTTTAATACTATTATTATTGATTTAATTTTTATTTATCTATTTATACTTATATTATTTTATGTATATACTTCTATTTCCACTAATATTATTATTATATTATTATATATTTCTACTTCCATCTATATTAATATTATTTTCATTACTACTATTATTTTCATCTTTCTAGTTTTTATTATTCTATTTTTACCACTAATATTATATATACGTATTGTTCATATTAATATAGTATTATTATTGTTTTATATTATTATCATTACATGTCCTTATTTATTTACTCCAAATTTATGCTATATATTTTATCTTGCTTATTCTATTTTTGAATTCCATATCATTATTATTAACGTATTTATCCTGTCATGCATGTAGCATTGTATTACTACTTGTCTCATTAACCTTTATTCGATGTATCAAGTTTTAAAATGATCGATATTCTGTATTTAGAAGTTCGAGGAATCGTGCTCAATCGTGGTGGGTCTCGATTTCCCGTTCGCCTAAATGACTAAATATCTTTCTAAGGTTTTGACCGTGTTTCCTTAAATAAGGCAATATTTCGTGTTTGGACATTCGAGGAATCGTGCCCAATCGTGCTGGGTTTCGATTTTTCGGTTTGGCCAAATACTGGAATATCTATTTGAAATCGCAACGTATGAATTTTGGAAATCATGAAATGATCTTGGTATCGAGGATTGAAACATCGTGTCTTATCGTGCAGGATGTGATATTTCATCGTTTTGGAACAAGAAAATTTCGATATCCAATTTGAATTATTCAAACATTTTCTAAAGGATTGTATTTTAGAATCTTTTCAAATTTTTGACATTAGGACATGATTTTATCAATTAGGTACCGATTTTGGGCGTATCAAGGGTGCTAACCCTTTCTCGTGCGTAACCGACTCCCGAACCCGTTTTCTAAATTTCGTAGACTGAAATCTTTGTTTTGATAAATCAAATTGTTTATTAAAAACAACCGTTTACAAGGTGACCTGATCACACCTCAGCAAAAAAAAATGATTGGTGGCGACTCCCTTTATATTTTCATTTTCAAAACCAAAGTTGATTCCCGTTTTTTCAAAAAAAAATGGTTACGACAGCTTGGCGACTCCACTGGGGACAACAAGAGAGTCAAGCCGTAAAATTGATCTTTTCATGTCTTTTTGTTCAAATTTTAAAATATGATTTGAAAAAATTATGATCCTTTATATTACGTGGGGTTTTGATTATAAAATGTCTCTGCATGGCACTACATGACTGTTGTGGTCACACCTTTAAGTGGGAGCGAGAAGCTATGCCTTCGTGAGGTTTTCACCTCCGCATGGGCTAGTGGATTGCTTCCGGGATACATCTGTACCTATGTCTTCGTGAAGTTTTCACTTCCGCATGGCCATAAGGAAATATATTCCTCTGAACCGAACTCGGTCCATATGAGCCTATAATGGGTGAGGATCGAGGAATCTGCTGGTTCGGGTACCTCAACTTTAGAACTAAACCGCATATAGTGAACCCTACGAGCCCACTTTAGGTAGAACTATGTCAAACCTTAGTGGTCACCCAGATATGTGTTTGTTTATTTTACTTGCGTTATATTTCATTCTGCGGTACTAACTTGATATGTTTTATTTTTATGCTTATCATTTCATGTTTTAAGAGGTATCGATTCACGGTCATTTTCTAAGTTAGAAAGCTGGTTATGGAGAACGAATTCCTTGATAAAGTGGAAGAAAATGCAGCCGTCCGTATATGGTCGGAGCAAAACCAATTAGAGAAAGGGGATAGCTTAGCCGACGGGTATGTATCAGAACTGTGGGATTTTACTCGTATTAGCATAACGCAAAATGAGTTCTGCGAGTTGAAAGAAATATGGAACCAATGGGACGATGATGCAAAGCAGCTGTTCTATCGTAGTTATGGCCATCTACCCTACTTGCTCGACATCAAGGTAGATAAACATCTATTCCGGGCTATGACTCAGTTTTGGAACGCTGCTTATAGTTGTTTCACTTTCGGGAAAGTAGATTTAGTGCCCACAGTGGAGGAATATACAACCTTGCTTCGCTGTTCAAGGGTCCAAGCCAACAAAGCTTATTTTAGGGCTGCCAATGCCCCTACTTTTGTAAGGAAGTTAATGAATATCACAGGGATGAGCAAACAGTGGGTCTCAACCAGAATTCAGAAAAAATGCGAGGGTAAATGCATACCTTGGGTAAATTTGAGGGACCTGATCCTAACACATCCCGATGTAAAGAAGAAGATTGACGTCTTTGCTTTGTGTATTTACGGTTTGGTAATCTTCCCGAAAGCTAAAAGACATGTAGATGAAGCAGTTACTGATCTATTCGACCGACTAGACAAAGGGGTCAAGCCCGTGCCCACAATTTTAGCCGAGACGTTCAAATCTTTGAATGCATGTCGAAGAATAGGTGAAGGCAAGTTCATTGGATGCGTGCAGTTATTGATGGCTTGGTTCCACAGTCATTTCTGGAAAGTGGAGAAAGTGTCTTATCGGGTTTTCTCTGAGAGTTACTCTTAGTTGAAAGAGATAGTCGCTACACCAAGGAGAGAAGACGTATCCGAGGAAAGCTGGATGGCACTCCTTCAAAATCTCCAAGAAGAAGACATCGAGTGGAGGGCTCCTTGGATGGTTCCCAACGAAATCCTTTATCGATGTGGGAATTTCGACTGGGTTCCTTTACTCGAAATTTGGGGAGCCATTGGGTATGCCCCTTTGCTTGTACTGATGCAGTATGGTTCGAGACAGTTTGTACCAACGACATATGGGCTGGCTCAATGTGAGTTCTCATACAGAGGGGAAAGCTATAAGAAGAGGGTTAAGGAGATTTCTGGTGCCTGGAATCAGATTCATAGAATGAAGAAATTATCTGCAGGCCCAATGACTACCTTGGAGTACAGTGGATGGAGGATTAGAAGGATTAATGATAACATCTCCGAGCCAAATCCAGAAGGCGCCCGATCAAGAGAAGAATGCTTGCAAGTAATCCCATCGGAGTTAGAGATCATAAAGCAAGAATTTGAGAGGCAAAGTTTAGAGTTCGGAAAGAGGATAGAAAAGTTGGAAGAAGAAAAAATGCACCTAAGATTAGATGCAGACGTTCAGAAAATTGAGGCCGAGAAACTAAGAAAGGAAAAGTGGAAGATAGAAGAAGATCGAGATAGTTTGAAGGCAGAATATAAAAGGATACGTCTGACAATGAAGAACGCGAGATTGGGAAAGACTCCGGAACAGTGGCAACGGGAGATTCGAGAGGAAAAAGCCAAAGCTAACTGTTGGGAGAGGAAGTTTCAAGAGATGCAAGCGCGAAACGAGGCCCTAGAAAAGAATTTAACAGAAAGCCAAAATGAGAAAAGAGGTTTAAAAGCTAGAGTGGCTGAACTTGGACGGCCTCTTCATCACTATCAAAGTCGTAATGCTGAAGTCGAGCTAAAATCAAGTCTGAGTAAAATCGAGGAAATGAAGGGTAGAATTGAAGAATTAGAATCAGCATTGCATAGTTGTGAACTTCGGATTGAACTTCTTGAAACGAGAGAAGCGCGTTGGGAGGAAGAGCTTCACCATTCTCATGATCAAATTAGAAATCAGGATTACCTCATGGGTGAAGCAATAGTTTAGATTCGAGAGGTAGCTGATCACCTACAGACTTTGGCAGCAGAGGCTGATATATTAAGCATGAAATATGAGCTACAGTCGGGTCGTAGTCAAGAGCTAATCTCTTTGCTTGGGAAAATCAAAGCTTTAGGCCTTAGGGCGAAATCATATTTGTAGTCCGCTTTATGTAAAAGATTGTGTTTTCTAATAAAGTTTTCTAAAATGAAGTTGAATCTGAATCAATACCTTTTTTTTGCATTCATTTGCATTGCATCATATCATATGCATTTAAAGCCATAAGAGAGAGCCTAATTAGTCGAAATTAATACAAAGAGAGAAAGAGAGAGAGAAAAGGAAATCTAGAAACTGAGCATCATTACGGTACGCGACGCAAAATGAAAATAATAGATCAAAGACTAGAGAAATTAGAGCAGATCAAAAAGACATGCAATATTAAATGCAAGAGCGATTAGCCAAAATACAATAAGACATGATGGAGCAGATGTAAGAATCCCAAAATAACATGATAAGCCAGCTAGCACAATTGATGGCTAAAGAACGTGAAAAAGGAAAGGGCCCTGCTGTTAGTGGAGAACTTCCTTACCCTCCGAGTTTTACTCCAACAAACACCCAAGCACAACCAGATATGTACCCCCAAAGGACGCCTGTCACCATCAGGCCTCAGTATCAGACTGATACCGCGATACCAGCGCACTTTCCGACAGGCTTGGGTTCTAACCCAGAAGATGGTCCAGCTAACCCTATCGTCCCTGATCTCGACGAAATGACAGAAAGACAAGGCAAGAGTGGACCTGCCAAGGCAACTGGTGGACCGTTGTAAGTGGTTAGAAGAGAAGTTCAAAGAAATGGAGATTGCTGACTATCGTTACGAGGTAGACGCTAAGGACTTAAGTTTGGTCCCGGACTTGGTACTTCCGCCAAAGTTTAAAACACCAGAATTTGAGAAATACAACGGGACTAGCTGTCCCGAGGTGCACATCACGATGTTCTGTCGACGGATGGCGGGACACGTTAATAATGACCAATTGCTGATTCACTGCTTTCAGGACAGTCTGGTCGGGTCTGCGGCCAGGTGGTACAATCAGCTTAGTCATACCCAGATTAAGACATGGAAGGACCTAGCACAGGCCTTCATGAAACAATACGATCACGTGGCAGACATAGCACCTGATAGGATCACGTTGCAAAATATGGAGAAAAAGTCGAGCGAGAGCTTCAGACAATACGCCCAGCGATGGAGAGAGGTGGCAACACAAGTTCAGCCACCTCTCCTGGAGAAGGAAACAACCGTACTTTTCATCAATACTTTGAAGGCTCCTTTCATTAATCACATGCTGGGGAATGCTACTAAAAGTTTTTTAGATATCGTGATGTCAGGAGAAATGATAGAAAATGCAATCAGATGTGGCAAGATAGAGACGAGAGAAGGTGCTAGAAAGACGATCCCAAAGAAAAGAGAGAACGATGTAAACAACATAAGTACCTGTGACAAAAGTTATTCAAAGCCAATCACTGTGAGCCAGCCTAGAGCCGTAATTACTGATCATCAAAGCCCATCTAGATAGGAATCCAATGCAAAGCAGAGTACGGAGAAAATCCAATTCACGCCGATCCCAATAACGTACAAGGAATTATACCAGAACTTATTCGATGCACATGTTGTTTCCTCGCATTACTTAAAGCCCCTGTAGCCTCCCTACCCTAAATGGTACGACACGAATGCACAATGCAAATACCATGCGGGGATCATGGGGCATTCAATAGAGCATTGTCTCACCTTCAAGAAATTGGTAGAAAAACTCATCCAGATGGGTGTTGTGAAACTTGACGATACCCCTAGTGCGGAACACCCGCTACCTAATCATGCTACTAATGGGGTTAATATGATAGGTGAAAATATGGGGAAAAGAGTTAAAACAGATATTGCTGAGGTGAGAACCCCGATGAGACGGGTTTGGAAAGAAATGACAAAGAGGGGATTAGTTGTATCAGGTCTAGTGGGAAAATATGAAGAAACGAGAAATGGCTGTGAGTTCCATAAACTAGAAGGGCATGAGATCCAAAACTGTATTGAGTTTAGAATTCTGGTGCAAAGACTGATGGATGATAAAGAGATGGAATTTTATGAAAGCGATAAAAGCCAAGAAGGAGAAAGCATCTACATGTTGGAAGATGAATCAGCAGCAAAGGCTGCAAAAATTAGCTATCCTTTGGTTATCATCTCGCGGCCAAAAAATAATGAAGTCGGGGTAAAGATAACACCGAAGGTCGTGATTCAAAAACCTGCTGTCTTTTCATATGAAGATAACAAAAAGGTTCCCTGGAACTATGACTGCAATGTGACGATTCCTGGGAATGGGGACTCGTCCAGCACTGCAAAGGAAAATCAGGTGGTGGGCTCCTATACGCACAGCGGAAAGCGTTATGGCGCGACAAACACACGAATAGAGCCCACAAAAGAGAAAGCCTTGGTGGGTGAACAAAAGAAGGAAAGGGCGACCAAACAGGAATCGCCTATAAACGAGCCAGTGAAGGAAGAAGAGGCTAGGGAATTCTTAAAATTCTTAAAACATAGTGAGTATAGTGTTGTGGAGCAGCTGCATAAACAACTGGCTCGTATATCTGTGCTTGATTTACTATTAAGCTCGGAGGCGCATCGCAACGCACTGATGAAAGTACTGAATAAAACTTATGTTGCTAACGATATCTCCGTTAACAAGCTGGATCGCCTGATTAGCAATATAAGTGTCGACAACTTCATTTTCTTCAATGATGACGAGATCCCGCCGGGAGGTATGGGTTCCATCAAAGCTCTCCACATTACCACACGGTGCAAAGGATACACACTACCAGGGGTACTGGTCGATAATGGATCGGCACTCAATGTTTTGCCACTATCGATGCTGAATCGATTACCCATTGATAGCTCTCACATGAAGGCCTGCCACAATGTGGTGAGGGCATTCGATGGAACTGAAAGAAAAGTCATGGGGAAGATTGAAGTACCTCTGTTAATTGGCCCAGGTACATATAAAGTGGATTTCATAGTAATGGATATCAGGGCGTCCTATAATTGCTTACTGGGGAGACCTTGGATACACTCAGCAGGAGCAGTGCCCTCGTCATTGCACTAAAAGTTGAAGTTAGTTATAGAGGGTCATCTGGTGACGATAAATGCTGAAGAGGACATCATCGCGGCTGTAACTAACGGTGCACCATATTTAGAGACAAGTAATGAAGCGACTGAGTGTTCCTTTCGCTCTTTGGAATTTGTCAATGCAACATTCATCATCGAGGGAAACAAGATCCCAGTGCCTCAAATATCCAAAACCACGAAAATGGGTTTACAACTGATGGTCGGGAAAGGAGCTGTACCTGGGAAAGGACTTGGAAGGTATCTCCAAGGAAAGATCGAGGCCCCAAAATTGAAAGAAAAACGAGACCTCTTCGGTTTAGGATTCAAGCCGGATGCAAAGCAAAAGAAGAAAGAGTTAGAAAAGAAACAAGAAAGAAGGAAAGCGCGTTTGAGTGGGGATGAAATTAAATGGGAATCGATGACAATTCCCATATTTGTAAGACCTTTATATCAGAAGGGATTATCCATCCAGGACGAGGAACGAAAAATGAGGAAACTGCAAAAGAAACATGGGGAAACATGCAAGTCAATGCTATATCTGAAGGGAAAACTGAAGAAGAAAACTGGAATGGCATCCGCCTCTATGAGCCAGGCAGCGTTCTAAACAACTTGACAGCGGAGGAGATCATGTAGCTTTTAGAACTTATTCAGAGTAATATTTGGAACGCAATTGTTGCTCTAAGTTTAGAAGCAATAAGAGTCCCTTTTGTGAAGCATGACTTTGTATAAGATATCGTTATTTTCAATGAAATGCATCTCAGCTACCTTTTGAGCAAATCTTCTTCTAGTTCACTTCATTCATCATCATTATTCTTTTACTCTTTAGATATTCTTTTAAATATTTCCATTCTTCATTCATGATACCAATAAATATGTTTAGATTCCTTTGTCCTATGGATCTTTATTCATCTCCATAACAGGTCCCAAAATATCAATGATTTGAATAACGCTACCAATGACTCAGAATGTCCTTTTGAGCAAGATAGGGGTACGGAAGATTCTCAGGATTTCAAAGATGACCAAGGTTGTGACTTATCTCTTGAACTGTTAAGGATGGTAGAACAAGAAGAGAAACAAATCCTACCTCACAAAGAGTCAGTGGAAATAGTGAACCTGGGAGACGAACAAGAAAAGAAAGAAGTGAAAATCGGAGATGGTATTGCCGTAGAGACAAAGCGAGACCTCATTGAGTTACTCCAAAAATTCAAAGATGTCTTCGCGTGGTCGTATCAGGATATGCCCGGGCTAAACACTAATATTGTGGTACACCGGTTGCCTATAAAGGAAGAGTACAAGCCAGTCCAACATAGACTTCGAATGATGAGGCCAAGTGTTTTGCTGAAAATAAAAGAAGAGGTCAAGAAGCAATTTGACGCAGGTTTCTTGCAAGTGGTTAAATACTCGGAATGGGTAGCCAATATCGTCCCCGTCCCTAAGAAAGATGGGAAAGTACGAATATGTGTAGACTACAGAGATCTAAATAAGGCTAGCCCGAAAGACAATTTCCTGTTACCTCATATCGACATGTTAGTGGACAATACGACAGGTTATTCGTTGTTCTCCTTCATGGACGGCTTCTCAGGATACAACCAGATAAAGATGCATCCTGAAGATATGAATAGGACCACATTCATAACCATGTGGGGAACCTTTTGCTATAAGGTAATGCCATTTGGTTTGAAGAATTCGGGAGCGACATATCAGAGAGCCATGGTAACCCTATTCCATGATATGATGCACAAAGAAATTGAAGTTTATGTTGATGATATGATCGCCAAATCCCGGATTGAAAAGGAGCATGTTCAAGTCTTGAGGAAATTATTCTTGAGGTTAAGGATGTTGGAACGCCGGTACCCCATGGCGCAGCAGAATAAAATTAGATCCGGCGATCCAAATCATGGATCCATGTGTGAGGAACGAATCGGGGTGAAATAAAGGTTTCGAAATTACCAAAACTTCAATCTGAGTAGACAGCGACGCCTTGGCAACAAGAGTTTTGATCTACTGTCGAATCAAGCCTCAACCTTTTCCGATGTCGGCCTCTACGTAATCCACCCGGTTTGACTATGAACGGAAGAAATCTCCAAAACTGTTTTGGAGGCTTATTTGCTTGACGGCTGCTAGACCTAACAAGCAATCACTTAGGGTTTTCATATTTAGTTTTGTCTCCTTTTAATACCTTTTATAATGGGTGCCTTTCTCATTGGGCCTTTTATAATAGGTATCCTCTTAATTGGGCCTTTTATAATTGGTATGTCTTGAATGTATTACAAGATTAAATAAATACAATAAAGTTTTTAACCGAAAATTATAATTACATTAATTATATCTGAAAATTACAATTACATTAATTATAATAAGGATTCCGGTAAACTATATTTATTTAAATTTATATATGAATCAAATTCATATATTAATAAAATTATGTTATCATTATGTGTACAACATCCTTGTACATATAATATGTTCAATATTTGATTGCCCAATTAAATTAATTCTTTAATTAATTTAATTTATGTGACAACCAAGCACAATACCAACTATATTTTATTCCGTTCATTTCAACCATAGGGTGTGACCCTGTAGGTTCTTGCAACGTTAGCAGTAATACTAGAACGATTCTATTGTCACAGACAATGAGTGGCATCTAGCAATGCATCATTGCTACCTAAGTTACAAGAAGTCATGATTCGACATAACCTTTCGTGATTAACCTTTCATGCATTAATCCTTAAGTCCTTTATCTCTGGAACGGATACAAGTCATGGGATAGTCACACTTGCATAATCCATCCCATGTTTCTTGATATCTTGAGTAGACTATGATATACAAATTAGTATGACATCTCATATCAACTTATTTGAGCATGGCCATGCATTTCTAGTCTCACTCAATCAAGTGGCCTAAGATATTACTCCTATTATGTAGGAGGGACTTATCCTTTATTGATCAACCATATCCCTCTACATAGATTGTGGTATATCCAACATCAGCCTTTATAGAACAACCTGTTATGGTGTACGTTTGACTGTATCAAAATATACAACTCACGATGCTGGGATAATAATGATCTCAAGTCTGAGGATCATATACATATTAATCACTATGAGTAATGTTGTGACAATTACATAATAATCCAAGAAACATACTCATAGCGGGTCAATCCAATATGTTGTTCTCTAACACACATATTCATGCATTGATTTTGACACTCCATATCAATGACAACTCTTTATCATCAATCAACTACATGTTAGTCTTAATGCATTATTATTGTCCTAGTCAACAATAATACTCGACTAAGGATATTTTAAGAATAATCATATTATTCTCAGGACATTATTATAAAACAGTTTATCTATACACACAGAAAGAAAAACTGAAATAATAATGACAACGCTTTATATTAATAAACATGGTAAATTAAGTATGTTATTACAACCATCTCATGATTGATCTTTGGGCATACTCTTACAGAGGAAATTTCAGCTAAAGCTTAACCCAGCAAAATGTACCTTCGGAGCCAGATCAGGGAAACTGTTAGGATTTATAGTCAGTGAAAGGGGGATTGAGGTTGACCTAGACAAGGTCAAAGCAATACAAGAACTACCTCCGCCGCACACCCAAAAAGAAGTTCGAGGTTTCCTAGGAAGATTAAACTACATTGCCCGGTTCATTTCACAACTGACTGAGAAATGTCACCCCATATTCCGTCTTCTTAAGAAACACAATCCAGGTGCATGGGATGAGGAATACCAAAAAGCCTTTGACAAAGTGAAGCAATACCTGTCCAATGCCCCAGCGTTGACACCGCCTAATCCAGATAAGCCATTAATCCTCTATTTGACGGTACTTGATAATTCAATAGGATGTGTGCTTGGTCAACACGATGAGTTAGGAAAGAAAGAATACCTTAGTAAAAATTTCATTGAATATGAAACAAGGTACTCACCAATTGAGAAATTGTGTTGTGCCTTGGTCTGGACAACTCGGAGATTGAGGTAGTATATGTTGTATCATACAACTTGGCTCATCTCGAAGCTAGACCCTCTGAAATATATGATGGAGTCGACTGCTTTGAATGGAAGGATGGCCCGATGGCAAATTTTTCTTTCTGAGTTTGATATAGTTTATGTAAACCAAAAGGCGGTGAAAGGGAGTGCAATAGCGGATTTTCTAGCCAGTAGAGCTCTGGAAGATTACGAGCCTTTGGACTTCGACGAATACCGAAGAAGACCTAATGTACGTGGCAAATACCGAAGAAGGCACCCCAGAAGATCGTCCTTGGAAACTAAACTTCAACGGGGTATCGAATGCTGTGGGCAATGGAAATGGGGTAGTTCTGATATCCCCAAACGGAGATCATTACCCATTTACTTGTAAATTGGATTTTGATTGCACAAACAATATGGCAAAATATGAAGCTTGTATCATGGGTATCCGTGCCGCTATAGAATGCAGAATTAAGGTACTGGAAGTATATGGAGACTCTGCACTGGTAATTAATCAACTTAAAGGAGAATGGGAGACGACAGATCCCAAGTTGGTCGAATACAAGAGATTGGTCCAAGGATTGATCAAGGAGTTCGACGATGTCACTTTCAGTTATCTGCCAGGAGACGAAAATCAGATGGCTGATGCTCTGGCCACTTTGGCTTCCATGGTCTGAGTAAACAAAGGAGAGGATATGAAACCTATCCAAATGAGTATTTATGATCACCCGTGGTATCACGATATACTGCAATACGTGAAAAATCATGAATACCCGGATCAAGTGACTGAGAACGACAAGAGGACTTTGAGAAGACTAGCCTGTGACTATGTCTTAGATGGAGAGATCCTATACAAAAGAAGAAAGGATCAAGTACTACTGAGATGTGTGGAAGCCGCCGAGGCGAAGAAAATCCTAGAAGAAGTTCATGAGGGTGTCTGCGAAACACATGCCAATGGTTTCACGATGGCTAGGCAAATCATAAGATTTGGGTATTACTGGTCTACCATGGAAAGAGATTGCATTGATTACGCTAAGAAATGTCATAAGTACCAATTTATGGGGATAAGATTCATATACCACCTTCACCTCTACATGTTATGACCTCCCCATGGCCTTTCTCTATGTGGGGCATGGATGTCATTGGACCAATCTCGCCAAAAGCTTCTAATGGACATCGATTCATCTTCGTGGTAATCGATTACTTCACTAAGTGGGTAGAGGCCGCTTCATATGTTAATGTTACAAAATCAGCAGTCAGCAGGTTCTTAAAAAAGGAAATCATATGTCGATATGGAATGCCTGAGAAGATCATATCCGATAATGCGTTAAACTTGAACAACAGCATGATCGCAGAGGTCTGCAGGCAATTCAAGATCAAACACCACAATTTTTCACCATATCACCCAAAGATGAATGGTGCAGTGGAAGCAGCTAATAAGAACATCAAGAGGATAGTGGGGAAAATGCCTGAGACTTACAGAGATTGGCATGAAAAGTTACCATTTGCCCTTTTCGCCTATCGAACATCGGTCAGAACCTCCACCGGGGCAACTCCTTTCTCACTGGTTTACGGAATGGAGACAGTTTTACCCATCGAGGTTGAAATTCCGTCCCTTCGAGTCTTGTCCAAAATGAAGTTGGATGAAACAGAATGGATCCAGGCTCGATATGATCAGTTAAATTTGATTGAAGAAAAAAGGCTTAAAGCTATCCGTCATGGTCAGATGTACCAAAAGCGAATAATGCGTGCGTACAATAAAAAGGTGCGCCCAAGAGAATTCCATGAGGGAGACTTAGTTTTGAAAAAGATCCTTCCCATACAAAAGGATTTCAGAGGGAAATGGATGCCAAATTGGGAAGGACCTTATGTGGTGAAAAAAGCTTTCTTTGGAGGAGCACTGATTTTGGCCTAGATGGATGGGAAAAACTTATCCAATCCTATAAATTCAGATTCAGTCAAGAAGTATTATGCTTGAAGAAGGAAAAGGCTAAAGTGAAAACTCGAGAAGGGTGCTTTAAGATTTAAAAAAAAAAATCAGAGAGGCCAAAGCGAAAACTCGCAAAGGGCGGGATTTGAGTCGAAAACCCGACAAGGGTGGCTTAAATTCTGACAAAAGAAGGGGTATGTGACGATTTTGTTCTCTCAGAGTTAGCAAAACAGGAGGAATGTTACACCTCAGGACATCTACAAAGCACTGTAGACCTCCCAACATCTATTCAGCTCAAAATGATCTTCAGAAGATTGGATAGTGAAGCTCAGACTGCGATATCTGGGGCACCTACTTTTTCTTTTTACCTATTTTTGTATTCCAATAATGATTCGCTTTTGTTGATCAGTCCAATTCTATTCTTCATAAATTCCAGTGTTATCCATCATTTAAATCTTTTAAGCTATTTGCAATTGAAATAACGGTCGATGGACCTATAATGCTTCCATAAAAGGAGTTCTGCTTATTACTCTGGAAGTCTCTAAACAGTGCAGGAACATGAAACAGGACTGTTGTCTAGAACCACCATGCCTAGGGTTAGGAAATAATCGAAAAAGAGGAGTTTAAAATCATGACCATCTCTCCAGGTTCTCTATCAAAGATATCAAACAAGATATTGTGTCTGTGCTGTGACCTT
Organism: Gossypium australe; assembly: GCA_005393395.2. Lineage (NCBI taxonomy): Eukaryota > Viridiplantae > Streptophyta > Magnoliopsida > Malvales > Malvaceae > Gossypium > Gossypium australe. Next base: position 24,218,539 of record CM016616.1, on the reverse strand, counting down.
GACGAGTGAACGAACAAAGACAACCCTAAGCATTTAAAAAGGGATCATTTCATTTTGCATTCGTACATCATCACTCTCATGACATTCCGCATTCATGCAAATGTCATAATATCATTTAGTTAGAAGCATTTGATTCATTCTGATCATAGCATCCTAATCATTTGGCATAAACATGAGCATATGAAACTGATTCTACAGGACAAGTTCCCTAGAGGAGAATGTAGTAACAACAACAAATCCATCCTATCTCCCTGACCAGCAGGGAATAGGTCGAAGATTGTAGATCTTGTCGCCCTAACCAGTAGTGGGGCAAGATCGAAGGTGAATATTGTCTCACTAGACAGTAGGGAACACGATTTAAGCCACAATCCTACATCTCTGACCAGCAGTGGAATAGGTTGAAGATTGTCCTATTGCCACTGACCAGCAGTGGAATAGGTTGAAGATTGTCCTATTACCACTGACCAACAGTGGAATAGGTTGAAGATTGTCCTATTGCCACTGACCAGCGTTGGAATAGGTTGAAGATCGTCCTATTGCCCTGACCAGCAGTGGAATAGGTTGAAGATTGTAGATCTTGTCGCCTTAAACAATAGTGGTACAAGATCGAAGGCAAATCTTGTTTCTCTAAACAGTAGTGGAACATGATTTAAGCCATAGTCCTATCTCCCTGACCAGCAGTGGAGTAGGCTGAAGATTGCAAGTCTTGTCTCCCTGAAGTCACAGTGGAGCAAGTAAAAATAAACAGATCTCATCCCCTTGAAGTTGCAGAAGGAGCAAATTGAAGCTACATGTCCTATCTCTCCGAAGTGGCGATGGAGTGGATCAAGGAAGCAGGATCCAGTGGACTGGAATGAGACTACTTGAAGAAGAGAAGCACCAAAGAAGTCAAGACTCTGCGAGACCGGGCAAAATGGGTCTTTCTTAAAAGTCTTTGCTCCATTCCCATTACACGACAACGAGCAAAGAGGGGCAGCTGTACAACCTATTTTTTGCCCGGCCCATTCTACAACATTTGTAACCAACCCATACAACCCCAAGCAGACCCGGGCCAACAAATTAAACCAAACCCACCTAACCCAAATAGACTAACCCACTAAAGACCCAATCTTGCCCAGCCTTCTAATGCCGCCAGCATTCTTGTCCCCCGCCAAGCCACCGCCAGCGCCTCCATCGCCACTTGCACCGTCACCTGCAAACAATAAAAGAAGTGACAGAAAACATGTAAAAATGCTATAAAAGACATACTAGACCCATTGTAAAAAAAGTTTTTTTTTTAAAATAAAAAAGAAGAGATTTAAACATAAAAAACATCGAGCAGATCGAAACAAGAAAAATCAGAAACGGGCTAAGGTCTTAATCTTTTATTTTTCATCTTATTTTTTTTGAAACAGTACCCATATAAATATGTCTTCATTTTTTTCTTTCAAAATCATATACATATACATATATAATATATAAAAAAAAAGAAAAAAGAAAAAAATTTACCTGTTTCGGAATTCCCCGTGGCCGGCGATGGTGGCCGGCGGTGGTCCGGTGCCGGAATATCAGCCGGATAGCAGGCTTGAGAAGGGAGGGCAGAGAGCATTCTGGGAAGCCCTATCCTTTATTTTTAGCTGAAACAGCAAAAATGAATTTAAAAGAAAAAACAGCTTTTATAAACAATCAAAACGACGCCGTTTTAGGCCTTGACTCCGTGTGCCAAAACGACGCCGTTTAAGGCGACCTGCGTGTGACCCGACCCAGTACCCGAAGGGATCCGCGTGTTTTTACGGAAGGGTCTATTTGGTATTTGGCCCTTCTGCATTTTTTCATTCTTTTAATCCAGTTTCTGCTATTTTCAAATCTGCCCCAACGGATTTTCTCCTGTTCCAATCTCGTCCTGCGCAAAACGCATCGTATAGAGGCCAGGGATAATTGCCCAAATGGTCTTCCTTGTTTTTAGCGCATTATAATGAGGCCCTTCCTTCCCCTTTTATTTTCAAATTGACTCCGATATTCTGTCTTGATTCAATTTAGGTCCTTTTTTTGCTATTTTCACCTATTTTTTTATTAAATGTTTTAACCTTATTTACTACTTTACATTTAGTATTATATTATGTTGTATTATTTTTATCTTATTATCATTATTATCACATTATTATTATATTAACATATTATTATTATTATTATTATTATTATTCTTTCTACCTTATTATTATTATTAATATATTATTCTTACTATTATTATCATTTATTTATTGCTATACTATACTATTATTATTAGTATTACTATTTTTATTACTATTATTTTCACTACTATTATTTTATTTTCATTATTATTATTATTATTATTATTATTATTATTATTATTATTATTACTATATTTACATCTATATTTATTTTCTTAGTTTAATACTATTATCATTGATTTAATTTTTATGTATCTATTTTTACTTATATTATTTTATGTGTATACTTCTATTTCCACTAATATTATTATTATATTTTTATATATTTCTACTTCCATCTATATTAATATTATTTTCATTACTACTATTATTTTCATCTTTATAGTTTTTATTATTCTATTTTTACCACTAATATTATATATACGTATTGTTCATATTAATATAGTATTATTATTGTTTTATATTATTATCATTACATGTCCTTATTTATTTACTCCAAATTTATGCTATATATTTTATCTTGCTCATTCTATTTTTGAATTCCATATCATTATTATTAACGTATTTATCCTGTCATGCATGTAGCATTGTATTACTACTTGTCTCATTAACCTTTATTCGATGTATCAAGTTTTAAAATGATCGATATTCTGTATTTAGAAGTTCGAGGAATCGTGCTCAATCGTGGTGGGTCTCGATTTCCCGTTCGTCTAAATGACTAAATATCTTTCTAAGGTTTTGACCGTGTTTCCTTAAATAAGGCAATATTTCGTGTTTGGACATTCGAGGAATCGTGCCCAATCGTGCTGATTTTTGATTTTTCGGTTTGGCCAAATACTGGAATATCCTTTTGAAATCGCAACGTATGAATTTTGGAAATCATGAAATGATCTTGGTATCGAGGATTGAAACATCGTGTCCTATCGTGCAGAATGTGATATTTCATCTTTTCGGAATAAGAAAATTTCGATATCCAATTCGAATTATTCAAACATTTTCTAAAGGATTCGTATTTTAAAATCTTTTCAAATTTTTGACATTAGGACATGATTTTATCAATTAGGTACCGATTTTGGGCGTATCGAAGGTGCTAACCCTTCCTCGTGCGTAACCGACTCCCGAACCCGTTTTCTGAATTTCGTAGACCGAAATCTTTGTTTTGATAAATCAAATTGTTTATTAAAAACAACCGTTTACAAGGTGACCCGATCACACCTCAGCAAAAAAATGATTGGTGGCGACTCCTGTTTTATTTTCGTTTTCAAAACCAAAGTCGATTCCCTTTTTTCAAAAAAATGGTTACGACAGAGTTTGATGGGGAATTGGTGAAGTTTAACATTTATAAGGCCATGAACCGCCCTAACATGATTTCTATTGTTTCTAATATTGATATAATTGAGCCTTTAATTGAATTACATTTAGAATATCATTAAAAAGATGAATTACGAACTATTCTTTGCAGAAATTTAGACTTTGATGATATGGAAGAACTAGAGGAATGGATAACGATTAAAGAGTCTGTTCGTGAAACACTGGCTCACATGGAGGCACCACAATTATGAAAAAATTTAGGTAAAACCTTTGAATTGTCCCCTTCACAAACTAAGCTTTTACCATCTGTTTTGAAGGCCCCAGAGTTGGAACTCGAACCACTTCCGAACCATTTGAAGTACGCTTTTCTCGGTGAAAGAAATACCTTACCAGTAATAATCTCGAGTAAAAGAAATACCTTACCAGTAATAATCTCGAGTAAACTCTCGAAGGTAGAAGTGGAAAATTTGGTATGAGTTCTTAGAGATTATAAAGAGGTGATTGAATGGACAATAGTCAACATTAAGGGTTTGAGTCCCTCGACTTGTATGCACAAAATTCGAGTTGTAGAGAATACAATTCCCAAAAGAGAAGCTCAAAGGCATCTCAATCCGCCCATGATGGAAGTAGTAAGTAAAGAAGTTCAAAAGTTACTTGATGCTGGGATGATCTATCCCATTTCTAACAGTAATTGGGTCAGCCCAGTCCATGTAGTACTGAAAAAAATTGTCGTAACTGTAATAGAGAATTCAGTAGGTGAAATGGTTCCCACCCGGGTAAAAAACAGGTGGAGAGTCTGCATCGATTACAGGAAGTTGAATTCTTTAACTTGGAAAGATCATTTTGCACTTTTTTTTATTGACCAGATGTTAGAACGTTTGGTTGGGAAATCTTATTATTGTTGTCTTAATGGTTACTCAGGTTTTTTTAGATTCCAGTGGCACTGAGGATCAAAAGAAGACGACGTTTATGTGTCCATTTGACACATTCATTTACAGACGAATGCTGTTCAGACTTTGCAACGCACTAGCCACATTTTAAAGGTGTATGGTAAGTATATTTTCTAAGTATGTTGAGAAAATAATTGAGGTATTCATGGACGACTTTACTATGTGCGATGAGTCTTTTGAGGTGTGTTTGTCAAATCTTGCAAAAATTTTGGAAAGGTGCCTAGAATTTAACCCTATTCTAAATTATAGAAATGTCATTTTATGGTGGATAATGGATTAGTTCTAGGTCATATCATTTGTGCTGAGGGAATTTCTGTTGATAAAGCAGAAATTGACATTATTAACTCACTTCCATACCCCACAATTGTGAGGGAGATTCGTTCTTTCCTTGGTCATACAAGTTTCTATAGACGATTCATTAAAGACTTTACAAAAATTACGCAACCGCTTTGTAATCTCGTATAGAAGGATAAGGAGTTTGAGTTTGACCAATCATGCAGGGATGCGTTTGACACGCTCAAACATAAGCTTATTTTGGCACCTATCGATCAGCCACCAAATTGGAACTATCCTTTCAAAATAATGTGCGACGCAAGTGACCATAGCGTGGGAGCAATCCTTGGGCAAAGAATCGAGAAAGAACTACATGTTATCTCCTATGCGTCTAAGACCTTGGATGCTGCCCAAAGCAATTACTCGTCCACTGAAAAAGAGTATCTAGCTATAGTCTTTGCTTTGGAAAAATTTAGTTCATATTTATTAGTGACTAAAATTGTTGTTTTTTCTAATCATGCAACTCTTAAATATCTGATCGAGAAAAAAGAAGCAAAATCGAGGCGTATTAGATGAATATTACTTTTGCAAGAGTTCGATCTTGAAATAAAGGATAAGAAAGGACACGAAAATTTGGTAACTGACCATTTGAGCCGCATACCTCCATCGAAGGATGTCACACCGCTTAAAGATGATTTTTCAGATGACAGTTTGCTTGCTACTCAGATAATTTTTCCTTGGTATGCAGACATGGAGAATTACCCTGCTATAGGTATAGTCTCTTCTAATTTATCACGATCTGAAAAAGATAAGATCAAACGTGAATCATGATACTATGTTTGGGATGACCTTTACCTTTGGAAATATTGTTTCGATTAGGTAATTCGACGTTCCGTTGCAGAAACTGAGGTAAAATTGATTCTATCTTTTTGTCATTTTTACGCATATGGTGGACATTTTGGCCCTAAACAAACTACACATAAAGTACTTGAATGTGGACTATATTGGCCACATATTTTTTGTGATGCATATTTGTTATGTAAAAAACATGCGAAAAGTGTCAAATGGTAGGAAACTTGAGCCAAAAAAATGAAATGCCTCTAACTCCTATACATGTCTGTGAAATATTTGATATTTGGGGTATCAATTTTATGGGACCTTTTGTTTCATCATACAGCAACGTTTATATTTTACTTGTAGTTGACTATATGTCAAAGTGGGTGGAAGCTAAAGCCACTCGTCGTGCTGATGCTAAAATGGTAGTGGATTTTCTAAAGAGTTATATTTTTTTCTAGATTTGGCACACCACGAGCATTGATCGGCGATCGGGGAACTCATTTTTGTAATAAGGTAATCGAAACACTTTTGAAAAAATATGGGGTAGTGCAACGAGTCGCTACGGCTTATCACCCTCAATCAAACGGTCAAACGGAAGTGTCAAATCGAGAAATCAAGTTGATTTTGGAGAAGACAGTTAAGCTAGATAGGAAAGATAGGAGTTTGAAACTAAATGATGCATTATGGGCATATCATACATCTTATAAAGGACCCATAGGTATGTCTCCTTATCGACTAATTTTTGGTAAACAGTGTCATCTTCCTGTAGAATTAGAACACAAAGTGTTTTGGGCGGTTAAGAAATACAACATGGAGTTGGAAGCTGCCGGTAAGTATCATAAGTTACATATTCAGGAACTTGAGGAAATTTGGCGAGAAGAGTATGACAGTGCCCAAATTTATAAGGATAAGATCAAGGCATACCATGATCAAAAGATAACCTGTAAACAATTTGTAGTAGGACGGAAAGTATTACTTTATGACCCTACACTAAGAATTTTTGCAGGTAAGCTTCGAACTAAGTGGTTAGGGCCTTTTGTTATTACTCACGTATTTCCACATGGTGCAGTCGAGGTTAAAAGCGAAGAATCCAGAAAAATTTTCAAGGTCAATGGACAGCGATTAAAGCCTTTCTATGAAAATTTTCAAGTCCACATGGTTGACAAATTAGTCCTTGAAGAGCTGGTTGAATAGATTTCTAGGTCGTCGAGCTAACGAGGTTAAACAAAAGTGCTTTTAGGAGACAACCCAAATTTATTTTCATTTATTTAATTTTAAGATTTAGTAGGATTTAGGTTGAAAATAAAATAACTAAATTTTTATTTAATCTAGTTAATATGATATTTTTAGGAACGTAATGGAGGTTGTGACTTTTCTAAAAATCGTGTACTAATGGTGGTGTAGGCACGACGTGCTAAATATTAAAAATTATTTACATACAAACAAAACTCAACACCCTTAACCCATATAATAAGCCCAAAACCCAAATCCATTTAACCTACTACCCCATACCCAAATACCAACCCAAATGAAAAAAAAACCCACACAATAAACCCAATACCCAAAACCCAAAAAAATCCAATACCTAACACCCCAAAAGCCCAAAAAAAAAAGATAGAGAGAAAAGAGAAGAGAATTGGGGCAAACAGCCAAAATAGGGCCAAAAGAAAAGAAAAGAAAAGAGGAAGGAAATTAGGCCGAATGGCCAACATTGGCCTAAAGAGAAAAAGAAGAAAAAAAGGGGGAAAGAAGGTCCAATCGACCAAAAAGAAAAATAAAAAATAAAAACACACAAATCCCCAAACACCTACTCTTCTTCTTCCTCACCTTTCTTCTTCTCTTCTAAATAAAAAAACCCTAACTCTTTAAACACCACACCACCGCTACCTCACTGCACTGCCATCATCATGTATTGTCACTACCATCGCCGATAGTCATCACTGTTGAACATGGACCTCACGAGTCACCGTGGTCTCACTGTTTCTACCATCGCCGAATGCCAATTCACGAAGCACCTTCATTCTTCCCCTTCCTCCATTCGTTGTCGTCGAACATGGATGCTACCACGTTGCTGTGGTCTCAACGTTTCTCCCATCGCCAATCTAACTCCTCACCCACCACCTTCCTTTAGAACTCATCCTCACCCACCATCGTCCTTTAAAACTCACCCCAAACCGCACTCCGTCGTCGTTTAATGCCATCAACCACCATTTGAAACCCTTCTCCACCACATCAATGCTGCTTCTCATCGATCTACACCCTCACCCATGCACCGTCTCACCGTCCTTCCCCAAACACCATCTCATTTATTTTTATTTATTCTATTCTAGAATAACCACCAAACCTCCAAATGTCAATCCACCCTCTTCAACCACCTTAATTGACGCCATATCTGAAACCCCCACCACCACCTTTCAAAAATTGACCCAACCCACGTCGTCTGACACCGCCTGCCACCACCCTACACTGCTACTATGAGCAACCAAGCCGTTTGTTCTTAAAGCACATACGAAAACCATGGTTCAAACTCGGAACCAAACGACTGATAATATTTTGGCTTCACTCAATCGTAGACGAAACTGATTTTTAGCGCTTCCAGTCGTCGATTTGGACGACGACTAAGAACCTTCTCCATCTCCTACAAGACAAACGACTGCATCAATGAGAACTCATCGCGGATGAAGCCCAACTCTGATCGAAACAGAACATTCAAATAGCAGCCCCGCTACTCCCAAAAGGTAGATTCCTAACTCATAACCTGTTTTACCTTTCGTAACATATTATGCAAGTTATTCTGATGAGGTTGGGATGTTTAACGACCATGTCCAGGGTCCTTCGACTAGAAACGAGCATGTTTCTCAGCGTCGAACATGGTCGTCCACCACTTGAGCCCATTGACCACCGATACATGAGCCAGCGGTGCCTCCACACAGCAGTACTTATAAAACACCCCAAACCCGGCCCACGAGCCTTAACCGGATCTGGTATGTTCCTTGAGTAAAACATTTCAAAAACTTATTTGTTACTTTGGAAAATTTTGCGTGATTTTGAAGAAAATTTGATTTGTGTTGAGTTCAAATTGAAAACAATGTTATTCTTGAAATCTAGATTTTAATAAAACTTTATTTTAGTACTGGAAAACAATAAGTTAAAAGTATTCAATTTATTTTTGAGGAAAGTTACTTAAAACTTGAAATAATAATAATCATATCATAATGAAATCAAATAAAATGCATGCATAAAACAGTTCAATAGTAATGGCCTTATTACAACTAAAAAAAAAATACCAAATAAATCCCGAAAATAAAATAATAGAAAACGCAAGTTCAACTGTTTGGAATCCCGAAAATATTCAGCATGGCCACCACATAGTCTCTGCCGACCCGGTCCAAGTCACTGTGTGTCACCTGAAAAGATATCCCACAACGGGGTGAGTCAAACAGACTCAGTGTGTAACAGTCAACACAAAGTCCCAACCAATTTAGGCATATCAAATCATACATATATATATAGCAAATAGAGATAATGATGCAATCCTGAACCCAAATCTAAATATCCATCCTCTACACATCACCCGTACCTGCCATCACACCGTGGGGATTACTAAATCGACCCTCCATCCGCTACACACCATCGAAGGCAGTCGCTGCAGACGACTTGCACATCGCCCTTATAAATTGTGGCATAGCCACCAGATAATAATGTGACAGAGTCACCAGATACATTTTGTGACATAAGTCACCACATTCAGATTATGTGACATGAGTCACCAGATATTGTGGTAGAAACCACCAGATCACTTCCCCTTTTCAATATCACCCATATGCCCCATGTCATACAAATCATGTAATTATTATGCCATATGTCTTATTTCATATTCGTAAACAAATTCTTATATATGTCATATTCATTGTTCTTGCACTATTAACATAATAATAGTAGGTTTACGTACCTGGATACTCTATACCATTGAATGGTACTTTTGGCCATATCTTTCATATTTTCAATTAACACATTCATAATAGTAATACCATAAATCTATTAGGAATTAATGAAGGGTTACACACCTGATAATAGTGATTACAATACTACCGATTCCAACGCTCTCGCTAACAAGAATAATAATGAAATGTTTATCCCTATCGAACTGCCCCTAAAAGATCATAGTCAAAATCGGTCAATCCTAAAAAAAAAAAAATAATATGGATACCATTGATAGAAATCCTTACCTTATACTATGAACCAAATCTTGGCGATTCATGAAGATTACGAACACTTCCGAATTTTCGACTTTTCTTTATTTCTCTATTAAGACAAAATATATCATCTAAGGTAGAGAATGATATTTTCAATCAAAAGACCTTCCCAAACAAAAGTAGATTCGGAAAAAAAGGAAATAAGAAATTAAGGGATCGAAGAGGTTTCTTACCGATTGTTCAAAACAAATGCAAAGAAATTGATTGATAAGAAAATATGTGAGAAGAGGGAGATTCGGCTATGGAGAGATGATCAATAACATTCGGCCATGGTGAAAATATTAGGGAGGGAGTGATGTTTGAGAGTTTTTGCAAGAAGAAAAGAAGAAGAAAAGAAATAGGAGGTAAGGTGTTTATGATTCGGTTTCTATGAATGAAAAATGAACAAAGGTAAAGTCTTGAAGTTGATGTGCATTCGGCAAAGAGGAAGAAAAGAAAAGAAAAGATAATCTTCAAGGTTTTTGATGTTTTCGGCAATAGGGAAAAATGACTTGAGAGGTTTGGCAAATTAAGACCAAATGGTCAAAATGAAAATGACCTAAAAGAAGAAAAACGAAAGATGCTCACAATTGCTCAATGTGCATTCGGCTAGGGAGAGAAAAGATGGAGAGAAAATGCTTTGAGAGAAAACAAAATGACCAAAAAGAAATGTGCCCAACAAGCACTTATCCTTACCCAAAATTCTTCAAAAATTTCGGCCACCCCCCTAGCCCCAAAAACCGTCCAAGTACATGGACACAAAGTCAAAGTTTTTACCACACAAAACTTTCCAAAACATTCACCTTACATCAAGCCTTGTGTTCCCTCATCATTCCTTAATCAAAATGATTCCTTTCCCCAAGTTCAAGCTTACCTAAATTATTAGTCATCTTGCCATAAAAATTTAAAGTCCAACATACCAAATATAAAGCTTGGCCGACACTTGATGTAAATGTGCAGAAAAATAAAGTCTCCAAAATGCACTCCATGTTATTCGAACCACTACCCTCAAGCAACCACTCAAGCGCCACTTCCACCATGCTACTAGCTCTTCTTGTGTTAATTTAAGACACTTTAATTAACTTAACCCTCAAGGTCACCTGATTCCTCTACATTAAAGTACTCTTTACTAAAATTTATTCTAACTCCAAGTAGACCCGAGCTAACACAAGCAGCATAATGATACTCAAATTTTTAGGATGTTACAACTTACATTGCTAGAAATTCGAGTCCACCACTCGACTCGCCCAACAAAAATGTTCAACCATCACAATATGGTCAACGTAATAGGCGAGGTCATGCCTACACTGCTCCCACTGAAGAACGATTATGAGGATTTTTGAACTTTTTGACCCTGAAGCATAACGCAAGATACGACAACATTTGAAAATGTCTGCTCCCGGTCTGTAAGCAAATTGATATTTACTCTCTTATATGTTAAATATTCGTGATGCTGTGAGGAGCTATTTTGATGCTATTGGTTGGAGTTTATTTGCAAATATTTCATGTAGAACATATTATGAATTGATTTATGAATTATACACAATATTTAGCTTTGATATAATGCATTACGAACTGTTGAAATGCAAGACGTTGTCTCTTTTTGGTTACTTGGAAAAGACTTTAGGATGTCAATTTCTGACTTTAACATTGCCATGGGTTTCGTTAACCCTGGCAACATTCAAATCGATTCCTACCATATAGCTTTGTTAGATATTCCTAGTAACTTTGATGCTTAAGATGTTTATCATGCTTTAACTGATTCTAGAAATCAACTTTATAATCCAAAAACCTCTAAGGACTTATTGGTGCATGAACCCACTTTGAGATATATTTATCTATTTTTAGCTTTTAGTTTTTTAGGTCGAAATGATTCGTCATCTTTTCTAAATAAAACTGGATTGTGTTTTTTTTATGGTGTATGCATTCTGGATTTAAAGTTAATTTAGGATATTGGTTTGCACGAAACTTTCATGCTATTTTGCGATCTGATCGTTGTTTTGTCAAGTTTTAAAATTTATAAAGAGAATGATCGAACCTGGAAACTAACTCTGACAATGATTTAAGGCAAGTGCACCTATCGAATAGTAGTATAGCTTAGGCAAGATCGGATTGTCGAACCCAAAAGAACTAAAAGTACTAATACTAACTTTCTTTTTATTACCTAGCCTAAAATAAGTGAAGTTGTTGTTTAATCTAAAATTAACTAATTACTAAGCTAAAGACGCAAAGACAAAAAGAATGAATTGGGGAAATACTGTTAGGAAAACTCAGTTGATTAAGACGATTCCCTTAGGAAGAATCCACCTAGACTTCTCTTGTTATCTAACACTGAACCAGACGATTTATTCACTTGACTTGATCCTTAAGATTCCCTAAGTTATATTAAACCCTCTATCGAGGCGAATAACGTCTAACCCTAGGTTGATTAATTGAAATCTCTTTCTAATTAAAACCCCTAGAATTGTATTAACTCGATCTATGGACTCCCATATTAGGTTTCACCCTAATCCGGCAAAATCTCGTCACCCTATTTCTAGGCGCGCGATCAACTCCACTTAATTATGCTAGATCTACTAAGCACATCATAGTTGAATTAATATCCTGGAAATATTAACACAAGAATTAAGCACAAATAATTAAGAACAAATCAAGTATTTATCATATAGTTCAGAAAACAATAACAAGATCCGTCTTAGGTTTCGTCCCCTTCAGGCATCTGAAGGGTTTAGTTCATGACAATAAAAGAAAACATCTCAGAAGAAAAGATAAAACAAAACATAAAAAATCCCTAAAACCCCCTGAAGGAATTGAAGGAGAGATACGCCATTTTGAGTAGAATTCCGGCTTCTTGAGATGGATCAACTGGCTATCCTCGAGTGATTTCCACAAACCTGACCTTTTCGGCTCGACTCCTTGGCCTAGCTAATCGCCCCCTTTTTAGGTTACACTTAGAGGGTTTATATAGGCTTTTAAAATAGGTTTCTTTGCCCCTAAGCATCCATTTCTGAGTAGAATTACTCTTCTCCACGACAGGGACACGGGCATGGCACACGCCCTTGTGAGTGGTCTTTAAGCCATGTTCAGATTTCTTTAATGAGGCACGACCATGTGAATTGGGGTCAGGCCGTGTTCTAGTTGCGCAATGAGACGGCCGTGTGGGCTTAAGTCCAGGCCGTGTCAATTTCTAGTTTGGCCCAATTTGGTTCGTTTTAGGCTCGTTTCTCGTTCTTTCCATCCTCGGGTGCTTTCCTGAGTATAAGACATGAAAAGAAAGGATTAAGAGCACCTTTTTACATAAATTAAGAGATAAATCATCCAAAAGTATGCTAAATATGGGATTAAAATATATTACTTTTACGGTTTATCACATACCCCCACACTTAAGCTTTTGCTTATCCTCAAGCAAAATTCTCAACTTACAATTAAAACGAACTTTCCATAATTCATAATTCCTGTTAACAGTGTCTCATCATAATTCATAGATAATTTATAAACGACTAATTTAACTCAAAGAGTCCTTAAAGATTCAAACAGTATAAGTCATACATTTGTATCACGAAAACATATGTGTCTTCCCTTATCTAAATAAGTACCTTTAATTCAAAACCGACAAGAATTGACATCCTCACAAAAGATTCACTCAAATCACTCGAAGTGTTTAAGGTTCAGTAAAAGAGCACTCAAGAGTCAAACATGAAAAGTTAATCCCATAGGCTTGCATGATAATCAAATCTCCACCACTATAAAATGAGAGGATACACAAATCAAAAGGTCTTTAACAGGGTTGTAACGGGGCTAGGGTTAAAGGTGTGGATAAAGGCTGAATTAAAAGGTTAGAGTCGAGATTGACTTGACAAATTACCTAACTAGAAAAATGAACTAATCTTGAATAATTATATCAATAGAAAACTAATAATACGAGCTTTTTCTTCAAGATTTGAAATTTAAACATGTAAGCTCACTTAATCATAGAAGTAATAATGAATATACTTCGTTTTTTAGAACAAATCATTACAATAATAAGAAAGAACTTTAACAACATAAATATAGAACATAGCTAGGTAACTGCTCACAATCACATCTCGATAAAAAGGGTAATCAGAAGGATGGTAATAACAAATACAAAGGGTTTTGGGTTAATATTAGTGGGTGAGTCAACAAAAAGGGTTGTTAGGATCAACAGGATTTACTAGGGGTTAATTTATGGAGGTAGGCTATTTAGTGGGGTAAGTGGGTTAAAACCTAGGTGCCTTTATCATCTCGGTATATCAAATCATAGGTGTGGTTTCGACATGTATAATCGAAGCAAGTTCTAGAATAACGGTTCAATGTTGACACACTCATAATCAAAAAGTGAGCATGAAAAAGGATATATGCTCTATAAGGCTCATAATCTCACAAAAATTATGGGTAATTGATGTCAACCTCGTAAATTTCAAATTTTAAAGTAATATTCAAATTTAGGTTAACAACCTAGCAAAAATTTTAACTCTGAAAAATAGACTTGTTCTGCTTGATTCCCTAATATCTTAAAATTTCAATCATCAATGCACAATTAACTATGACTTACTCAAAAACATGTCAATAAAAATCATAAATCATTAGAAATTTCATCCTAATTAGTAATATGAGGAAATTACTTAAGAACAAAATATAATTCAGGGAATTGAGAATAATGAAGAGAGTTAGGCCGAATTTGAGAATAATGCAAAAAGTTAGGCACTTTCTGAAAATAAATATTCACCCCCACACTTAAGATGTACATTGCCCTCAATGTACAAACATGCATATTAAATTTAATAGATAGAGGGAGGTGAGACTTCCTAAATTTGGATGGTTTCTTGGAGTTGGAAGTCGATAGGGGTGGTGTCTGCTACAGAGCTCTACGCTAGATGAAGAAATTGGGGAGCTCGTAGAGAATTAGCCAGGAGTTATTAAGGCACATTTAAAATAAACTAAATATATAAATAAAGACAAGAAAGATAAAGACAAAGAGACTAAGAAGGAAAATAAACTAAGGTTAGAAGATAAAGGGGCTTGAGAATCCTTATTGATAGATGGTTCGCGAGGTAGGTGTGACTTCTAAGGCGACGGAGGTGCTGGCGGTGGCGGAAGTGGCGTGATTCCCAAGCAGCCTTTTGAACCTGACACTAATAAACTAAAGTTAAATAAACTAAATTAAGCATAAGATAGTCAAAGGGAAGGAAATTGAAGCAAAAGAGAAACGAAAAATAGAAACTAAAAGGTCTCAAAGACCCTTGGGTTGTTGTTTGGATGAAGCGGTCGGCATGAACTTATGTATAGGGGTCTCCTTTGAGGAGACTACGTTTGTCATCTTCCACTTCTTCAACATGGATATGTGTAGCTCAAAACGTTGGAGACATTGTTATGGAGAGGGGAGAATTCTGAGAGAAAAAGGAAGAAAAGAGGTGGAAAGTAGATGAGAAGAATAGGGAGGGGGTGGGTTTAAATAGGGTTTTGGAGTCTGATGCTCCCCCACGCTCGTGGACCGAGGGCGTGTCGATTCACACGGTCGCTTCGCACGGCCGTGTGTCAAGGCGTGTTGATTCAACCACACCCGTTTTACAGATTGCCACGCCTGTTGGTGATAAGTCAGTGTCGTCCACGGCCGCCTCGCACGGCTGTGGCACTTTGTCGGTGCCCGTGGTGAGGTGGTTGGGTCTGTGATTTGAAAATTAGTTGGGACTAATTTGTACTACCTTTGTTATGTCAGTACGGAGGTTCTGTACTTCCACACGGTCACGGCCAAGGCCGTGTGCAAGACCGTGTGGTCTGGAAATCTGCACTTTTGGTTGGTTTACACTAGGTCTTCAGAAAGAAGAAAAGAAAATAAAATGAAAGCAAAAATGTGAAAATAAATTGTTAGTGCTCGGGTTGCCTCCCAGGAAGCGCTCGTTTATAGTCTTAAGTTAGACTTTCCTCGTATATAAAAAAACCAGGGAGGTTTAAAGGTTTGAATATCTTCCCTCATGCTTACAGTTCTATTCTCTTGACAAAGTTTAAGTCGAGAACCGTTTACCTTAAAAGTGCCGAATATAGGATTGCTTACTTCGACTGTTCTGTATGGGAAGATATTTTGTACCTTAAGAGGGATTTCTTTGTTCGTGTTCAGGTCTGGTGTGGTGATGCAAGGAATTGCTTTATCTAACAGTACCTGGTCTCTTATTTTGAAGTGGTTTGATGTTCTGGTGAGCTCTTCTGGGGGCTCCTTTGGTTTCTCTTCGTGTGGTTCCGGTTCATCTTTAAAGTGTGTCGTCCACTCTTCTAATTTGTCAATCTTAAGGCTTCGTTCCTTGTGCGATCCTTCTGTGTTGGCATGGGGTCCATGATTCAGCTCAAGTTTGTATCCTTGTGGTGTTTCTTGTGATGAAAGTTGAACAACCTGGTTATCAACTGAATTTGCTTTTTCACCTTTATCAATTGTTGTCCTGGTCGAGTCAAGAGCTTGTAAACTGATCGATTCATCACCTACCTGAAGTATGAGTTTTCTTGTGCTAACATCAATTTTAGTCCTAGCAGTTGCTAGAAAAGGTCTTCCTAAAATTAAGGGAATCGAATTATCCTCATCCATGTCTAAGACAACGAAATCTACTGGGAAAATGAATTTATCAATTTTTATAAGAACATCTTCGATAATACCCCTAGGAATTCTAACAGTTTTATCAGCTAATTGAATGCTCATCCTAGTTTGTTTGGGTTTCCCTAGACCTAGTTGTTTAAACAATTTATAAGGCATGACATTTATACTTGCCTCTAAATCAGCTAATGCATTGTCAACAGTTAGTCTACCAATTAAACATGAAATTGTAAAACTCCCTGGATCTTTTAGCTTCTGTGGTAGTCCATTCTGTAACATTACTGAGCATACTGCGTTTAATTCCACATGTGGTTCCTCGTATAATTTGCGCTTGTTCGTCAAGAGCTGTTTTAAGAATTTCCTCGAATCTGGCATCTGAAAAAGAGCTTCAAGAAGAGGTAAGTTGATATGTAATTTTTTTAAAATTTTAAGAAACTTACCGAATTGTTCATCTGTATCGTCCCTCTTTATTGCTTCGGGATAAGGTATGCGAGGTTGGTACTCTTTGATTACCAGTTTTCGCTTTTCTTGTGTTACCTTTACATTACCTTCTTCTACCTCGTTTCCTTGTATTGAATTGGGTTCATCTAACCCTATACTATCATGAGCTGTGATGGCTTGGATTTGCTCCTTTGGGTTAATCTCAGTGTTGCTTGGTAGACGCCCTTGCGGTCGTTCGGAAAATAACTTTGCAAGTTGTCCAACTGACTTAGTGACTTCCCCAACTGACTTAGTAAGTTCCCCAACTTGGCTCTTGATCTCTTCAATCGATATTTGTTGATTTTTAATTGTTGTCTCAGTGTCTTGGAAACAGTTTTCTGTGGCTGCCTTGAATTTTGTCAGTATCTCTTCAAGGTTTGGCTTCTTTTCCTGCGGATAGGGCTGATTTTGGAAATTTTGAGGAGGTTGTTGTCTTTAATTTCCTTGATTTCCTTGACCTCCCCATGAAAAATTTGGGTGGTTCCTCCAACCTGGATTATAATTATTACTATAAGGGTTATTATTAGATCTGAAATTATTACCTATATAGTTCATCTGTTCGCTCTTTGTGCCCGGTTGGTAGGGTGGGTACTCAGGATTCACTACAATTCCACTTGCGTTGCATTGCATTACTAGATGTGCCGGCGAAGAACACAAACTATCAAGCTTTTTATTCATCATCTCTACCTGCGTTGATAGCATGGTTACTGCGTCTTGGTTGAAAACTCCGGCTGATTTTGTTGGTTTTGTCCTTGTAACCTGCCACTGATAGTTATTCAGTGACATCTCTTCAATAAACTCGTAGGCTGCTTCAAGAGTTCTGTTGTTCAGGGTTCCACCGGCGGCTGAATCAATAAGTTGCCTCATTGAGGGGTTTACACTGTTATAGAAAGTTTGGACTTGGAGCCACAAGGGTAAACCATGGTGCAGACACCTTCTCAAGAGATCCTTATATCTCTCCCATGCATCGCATAATGTCTCTAAATCCATCTGCACAAAAGAAGAGATATCATTTCGTAATTTGGCCGGTGGAAAATATTTTAATAAAATTTTTTTGTTCATTTGATCCCACGTAGTGATTGACCCTCGTGGTAACGAGTTTAACCACTGTTTGGCTTTATTCCTTAATGAAAAGGGAAATAACCGAAGACGTATGGCATCATCAGAAACGCCATTTATTTTGAAGGTATCACAGAACTCTAAAAAATTAGCTATATGAGTGTTTGGGTATTCGTCCTGCAAACCATCAAATTGAACAAATTGTTGAATCATTTGTATAGTGTTAGGCTTTAATTCAAAATTATTAGCAGCTATAGCAGGCCTAACAATACTTGATTCTGCTCCTGTTAAATGAGGTTTAGCATAATCATACATAGTATGCGGAGCGTTATTTTCTGCCACATCTTGTGGTGGTGGATTATTCTCATCCATCCCTTCAGTAAGATTGGATCTGCCTTCTAGCTCTTCTGCTGTGTAATTTAGGGCTCGCCTAATCTCTCTGCGATTCCTGCGAGCAGTTGCTTCAATATCACTGTCGTATACTAGTGGTCCTTTTGGGTTCCTTCTAGTCATAAACTAGAGGTACCTGCTGAGAAAAGAAAGAAAGTAAATTTAGCGAAATCAAAATTTAACCTAAAAAATAAAAAGTAAAAGTAAGTTGCGGAAAATAGAAAATAATGGCTAAAGTAATAAAAATAGAGCTTTCTTAATATTTTAGCTCCCTGACAACGGCGCCAAAAACTTGATCGTTGTTTTGTCGAGTTTTAAAATTTATAAAGAGAATGATCGAACCTGAAAACTAACTCTGACAACGATTTAAGGCAAGTGCACCTATCGACAGTAGTATAGCTTAGGCAAGACCGGATTGTCGAACCCAAAGGAACTAAAAGTATTAATACTAACTTTCTTTTTATTATCTAGCCTAAAATAAGTAAAGTTTTTGTTTAATCTAAAATTAACTAATTACTAAGCTAAAGACGCAAAGACAAAAAGAATGAATTGGGAAAATACTGTTGGGAAAACTTAGTTGATTAAGACGATACCCTTAGGAAGAATCCACCTAGACTTCTCTTGTTATCTAACACTGAACCAGACGATTTATTCACTTGACTTGATCCGTAAGATTCCCAAAGTTATATTAAACCCTCTCTCAAGGCGAATAACGTCTAACCTTAAGTTGATTAATTGAAATCTCTTTCTAATTAAAACCCCTTGAATTGCACTAACTCAATCTATGGACTCCCATATTAGGTTTCACCCTAATCCGGCAAAATCTCGTCACCCTATCTCTAAGTGCGCGATCAACTCCGCTTAATTATGCTAGATCTACTCTTAAGCAGGGACTTTTGCTCCTCCACCTAAGCACATCACACTTGAATTAATATCCCGGAAATATTAACACAAGAATTAAGCACACATAATTAAGAACAAATCAAGTATTTATCATATAGTTCAGAAAACAATAACAAGATCCGTCTTAGGTTTCATCCCCTTCAGGTATCTGAAGGGTTTAGTTCATGACGATAAAAGAAAACATCTCAAAAGAAAAGATAAAACAAAACATAAGAAATCCCTAAAACCCCCTGAAGGAATTGAAGGAAAGATCCACCGTTTTGAGTAGAATTCCGGCTTCTTGAGATGGATCAACTGGCTATCCTCGAGTGATTCCCACAAACCGGACCTTTTCGGCTCGGCTCCTTGGCCTAGCTATTCGTCCCCTTTTCAGGTTACACTTAGGGGGTTTATATAGGCTTTTGAAATAGGTTTCTTTGCTCCTAAGCATCCATTTCTGAGTAGAATTACTCTTCTCCACAACAAGGACACGGGCATGGCACATGTCCGTGTGCGTGGTCTGTAAGCCGTGTTTGGATTTCTTTAATGAGGCATAGCCGTGTGAATCGGGGTCAGGCCGTGTTCTAGTTGCGCAATGAGACACGGCCGTGTGGGCTTAAATCCAGGCCGTGTCGATTTCCACTTTGGCCCAATTTGGTTCGTTTTAGGCCTGTTTATCGTTCTTTCCATCCTCGGGTGCTTTCCTAAGTATAAGACATGAAAAGAAAGGATTAAGAGCACCTTTTTACATAAATCAAGGGGTAAATCATCCAAAAGTATGCTAAATGTGGGATTAAAATATGTTGCTTTTACGGTTTATCACGATCTAATTGTCCACTAATACTTGGGGCATATATTACAAACTTAACCTCTCGACTTTTTCCCTCTAAAGTCGATTTCTCGTCCTTAACATGCGCATATACTATGGATAGTCTAGAAGAATATTGTTTGGATTCTATGGGTTTGCTTGCTAGCACTCTTACTGCGTACACGAACTTTTCGCGGAAATAAGCTCTTTCGAAAATGTCTACACTTCACTACTAGAGAGCAAGAGCAGCAGCCTCCTTCATCTGTAGAGGCACATTTAAGCCAAATCGAAGCTCGACTTGAAAAAGTGGAAACCCAAGTCTCCACAGTCCTCGACATCCTGCAAAGTCGTCACCCCTAACACCAACAACATCGTTAAAAAACACACGAGAAGTAGTCTTAACCTTTCTCTCTACCTGTTATTTGGGTTACTATACTTTATTGCATACAAAACATGGTTGAGGTCAAGCGTAGATTAAGTGGGGGGTCGATATGATAAGTATGCATGATTGATCGATTTTTGTTGCATGTTTCTCTTTTACTGTAATATCCGGGATTTTGGGCTTGTGCATTTTTGCTTAATTGTATGAAGTAGCATACCTATGTGTGTTCTGAATGTGTTCTATAGATGTTGGGAACTTTAGAAGGTAGGAGAATGCCCTAGAAAACATTAGAGTTTAAGTCCTAAAAGGGGAGCTAGGGAAATGATGCCTTAAGGAAATTTGTAGGGGAAATTGGACATAAAAATGGGCTTGTTAAAGTGGCAAGGAGGCGCCACTTAAAGCCTTACTAAGTGACGCCTCAGACAGTGTGCAGGGCTTGGGTTCTAGCAGCAAGGGACGCATATAGGAGTTTTATTTTGCAGCAAAGGGGAGTAGAGGTGGACGGCAATGGGACATTAAGGAGATGAGCTCTAGATGTGGTCAATTTCTTTTTAAAATTTCGGCTAAGGGCAAGGATAATGCTTGACTCATTTAGATTATTTTAAATGGGTAAGGAAGAGATAAAATAGGAGAAAAGCAAGGATAAGCTAGTGTTTGAGTGTTAGCCGAATTCAAGAGAGGGGAGTGAGGAGAGGCAATCGGTCATGCTAAGGGGGTTAAGTGCCGAAAGTTTAAAGCTACCAAAGTGACATTCTGTCCATTTTCTTTTGCCGAAATTTAGCTTTGTTCTCTTCTGAACTCTTATTCTTTTTCTTTAATCTGTTCTAGTCGAAATCTTCTTCTCTCTATTCCACCATTGCCGATTCTCCCTAAAGCCTTATACTCTTCCTTTTCTGTCCCTTGTGGAAGCCGAATCTCCCTATTGTCCATCAAGCCGAATCCATAACTCCTTACTATTCTCTTCTAAGCCGAAAGTTCTTTTTCATTGGCACCATTGGAACCGATTTCCCCTAAGCACCAAGAGCCTACCATCTTTCTCATCTAAAACGATTTCTCCTGCAAGTTCTTCTTGTCGATTTCTTGAAGGTGGTTGGCCATTTACGTTTTGGTCATTCGGTAATAACCTCTTTTTAAGTTGATTTCTTCCTTATTCTTTTCTGACGACTGAAAAACAAAGATCTAATCCCTCCTATTCTTCTTGGCCGAAACCTTGAAAAGGGATTTCAGGATTTCTTCTGTAATCGACATTTAGTGGGAGATCTTCCGGGATTTCAAGATCCAAGGTTAGTAAGTGTAGTTTGGGCCGAAGGCCATTTATTCAAATGTTGAAATCGGATCTAACATAAGGCTTATAGGTATTTCGACATCTTCATAGCCAAGTGACTATTTTCGGGATTTAGAATCGCAAGGTAAGAAGGTATTAATATTCGGCCAAGGCCATATTAAGTATTAGTGGCTAGTCGATTCTGACATTGATTTTTGGGGAGGAGTATAAGTTGTTTCGGTAGACTTTCGGGATTCAGGGAACACGATAGTAACCAGGTGTGTAGCCTTACACTGATTCCTAATAGATTTATGGTATTAATTTAAAACATGTGTTAATAAGAATATGAAAGATGTGACTAAAGGTACCATTAATGGTACGACATATTCAGGTACGTTATCCTCTAAAGCTCTGTTATTAGTATTATGAACACTGAATATGACATATATGAGAATTGGTTACAAATGTGAAATAAGGCATATGACATGATATCTGCATGAATTGTATGACGTATGGGGCATTTGGGTGATATTGAAAAGGGGAAGTGATCTGGTGGTTTTTACCACAATATCTGGTGACTCATGTCACATAATCTGAATGTGGTGACTTATGTCACAAATTGTTATCTGGTGACTCTGTCACATTATCTGGTGGCTATGCCACAATTTATAAGGGCGATGTGCAAGTCGTCTGCAGCGACTGCCTTCGATGGTGTGTAGCGGATGGAGGGTCGATTTAGTAATCCCCACGGTGTGATTGGCGGGTTCGGGTGATGTGTAGAGGATGGTTAATAGGTTTGGGTTGGGTTTGCATCATTGCTTATATTTGCTATGTATGATTTGATATGCCTAAATCGATTGGGAATTTGTGTTAGTTGTTGCACATTGAGTCTGTTGACTCACCCCTTTGTGGGATATCTTTTCAGGTGACACTCAGTAGATGGACCGGGTCGGCAGGAACTTAGGGGTGGCCATGCTCAGCTCAGTGTTATTTTATTTTGAGTTTTATAATAAGTTTTGGATTTATTTTGGTTTATTTCGGGTTTTGCTTTGATGTAATAAGGCCATTACTATTAACTGTTTTATGCATGCATTTTATTTGATTTTATCATGATACAATTCTTATTAAATCAAGGTTAAGCAACTTTTCTTGAAAATAAATTTTTATAAGTTTGACACCTAAACACAAATGATTTTCAATTTAAAGGTGAACTCTAAACCAACTCGGAAATTCTTTTAACTTATAGTTTTGAAATATAAAAACAAGGTTTCATAGATTCCAGACTTCAAGTAATAATACCGTTTTCAAATTGAACTCAGAACAAATCAGCTTTTCTTCGAAACCACCCAAATTTTCCAAAGTAACAAATAAGTCTTTGAAATGTTTTACTCAAGGAACATACCAGATCCGGTCGAGGCTCGTGGGCCGGGTTTGGGGTGTTTCAATTTGGTATCAGAGCCCAGTTTTAAACTCTCGGCCTTGGGTTTAAAGCCCACAATGTTTTCAAAATTGAGCCAAAATACGTTTTTGTGAAAATTTTTGAAATTGAGCAGGTTTTCTGGCATGGCACCTAAGTCTCCGACCCGAAGTCCACCAGGTAAGTACCCCTAACTGTGGTATGATTTATTGTATGATTTGTATGTGGGTATTACAGGAACGTAGATTGGTATATTAGGAATTATTGAACCCTAGGATTAGCTTACCCCAACATGGAACTACATAAAATTTAAAGCCTAATTAAACCAACCTGTGACTAAGTCGCCGAGTTAGGGTGTGGCAACCATTGTGCGCATGTCTAGGATTAGATTCGGTGAGAGCTTGGTATTTAAGCAGTCCTAGTGACTCACCTCCTCTCCACTCGAATCCTACCTGGTGCGTAGTGACAGTTCACCCTAACCAAGAGGACTTATTCACGGGCTAAATCCAATAATTAAAACCCGAAAGGGACTAGCTACACTGTTTTATAAAAACTTTAGTTTTAAAATCACCAAATTACCCCTTTAAGTTGAAGAAACTATTTTAGATTCTGAAATATTCCTGGTTTACAAAATTACCCAAATACCCCTGGTTTGTAAAATACCCTTGGTTTATAAAATCACCATACTACCCTCGATTTCTACCAAGATATCCTTATTTTACAAAAAAATACCAAAACCCCTAATTTGCAAAATATCAAGATACCCCGATTTGGAAAATTACCAAAATACCCTTATAGGACAAATTACGAAAATACCCCTGAGATTGGAATGAACGAAAATGCTTGAGTGGTGAATGTGTGTAGTTGATACTATCGAATGAATGTGTTTTCTCTGAATTAGAATAGAAGACTTGGAACTAAAACTTTGATTGATCGAAATAACTACTACTAAACTATTTACATAAAACTTATTCGTGGGTAATCAGTGGAACAAGAACTAATGCATAAAACTTTTTAATCAGATTAGATCGTGATCGTAGATATGAGTTCTAGGGGACGTGGTCGTAATGTGCGAGGGCGTGGTAGAGGCAGAATGGCCGTATCGGAACCCGTTAGGTCTGGTCAAGGGTCCAAGAACGAGGTACCACCACTACCGCCAGCTGCTGAGGTTGAACATCAGGATTAGACGGGGGATGATGCAGTATCGCAGGCGATGCTGCGGGTTCTTGAGTGGGTGGCTGAAGTAGGTGGAGGTATGGGAGCTCGAAAATCTATACCCGAGCGACTCCGAGCCAATGGAGCAGAGGTATTCTGTGGTGTATCCGGTGTGGCGCCCAATACGGCTGAGTATTGTTTGGAGGCGACGGAGCGAATCATGGATGAGCTGGATCTGACTGCTGAGGAGAAGCTGAAAGGAATAGTGTCGCTTCTTCGCGATGAGTCATATCAATGGTGGCTCACAGTTCGGGATAGTGCTGCAGCTGAGGATCTCACTTGGGAGTATTTTAAGGCAGCGTATCAGAAGAAGTATGTGGGGACAAGCTATATTGATGCGCAGAGGAAGGCATTTCTGAGGCTGGTGCAGGGGAGTAAGTCCGTAACGGAGTACGAGGCGGAATTCTTAAGGTTGAGCCGGTATGCTCGAGGTATCGTGGCTACGGAGCATGACCGATGTGTCCGGTTTAAGGACGGACTAAGGGATGACCTAAGATTGTTGATAGCTCCACAGCAAGAGTGGGAGTTTGCCGTGTTGGTGGAGAAGGCTAAGGTAGCCGAAGGAGTTAAGGAATCCGTAAGACAGAATACGAATAGGAATAGGCAGAAGAGAGGTTTTGGATCATCAGGGTCATCTGGGAATATGCAAAAGAGGCCTAAAGTTGATGGGCCGCGAGGGCAGCAGGTTGTTACAGGAGGGCAGTACCGTACTTGTGCTCAATGTGGAAAAATGCATCTAGGGGAGTGTTGGAAGAAGACAGGGGGATGTTTTAAGTGTGGGTCCAAGGATCACATGATTAGGGACTGTCCTATGAAACCAGATGGAAATCGACCAGCAGGTCAGAGTTTTAATCAAGCTGGAAGAGGTGGACAGCAGCCACCGCAGGGTCGTGGTCCGATTGGCAGAGGTAATGGTTCTAGAAGAGGACGAGGAACACCTGGCAGGGGTGTTGGTAATGCAGAGGCTAGACAGCCGGGTCTGGTGTATGCAGTTCGTCGGAGGGAGGATGGAGACGCACCGGACGTCATAACTGGTATGTTCCTTGTAGCTGACAAGGCTTATTTTGCTTTAATTGATGTTTGCTCGACCCACTCTTATGTTGCATGTAGAGTAGTTGGAACGCTAGGTGTAGCATCTGAACTGTCTGATAGGGAGATGATTGTAGTAAGCCCGTTAGGTCAAACTGTAGTGGTGAATAAGATATTTCGGAATGTACCTCTAGAGATTCATGGAGTAGTATTTCCTGCTGATTTGATGGAACTACCTTTCGGAGAATTCGATCTCATTCTTGGCATGGATTGGCTAGTGGAACATCGAGCTAAGTTGGATTGCGCAGCTAAGCGAATAGAGTTAAGGACCCCGAAGGATGAGGAAATAATTATGATAGGAGAAAGGAGAAACTATCTGTCTAACGTAGTCTCCGCGTTAAAGGCTGATAAGATGGTTCGAAAAGGGTGCAAGGCATTTTTGGCTTTCGTTAGTGCGTTGGATGCGAAAGAAGAAGGAGTCAGTAGAGTTAGAATGGTAAGGGATTTCGTGGATGTGTTTCCGGAGGAGCTACCTGGGATACCCCCAGATAGGGAAGTGGAGTTCGGAATTGATTTATTGCCGGGAACAGCTCCTGTGTCAATTGCTCCGTACAAAATGGCACCAAAGGAGTTGGTGGAGCTCAAGGCTCAAATCCAAGAGTTGCTTGATCGTGGGTTTATCCGACCCAGTGTGTCTTCATGAGGAGCACCGGTCTTGTTTGTGAAGAAGAAGGACGGGACTATGCGTATGTGCATAGATTATCGTCAGTTGAATAAGCTGACCATCAAGAAAAGTATCATTTGCCGAGGATAGACGACTTGTTCAATCAGCTTAAGGGGGCTGCGGTTTTCTCAAAGATAGATTTACGGTCTGGATATCATCAGCTCAAGGTGAAGGAAGTGGATATCCATAAGACAGCTTTCCGGACAAGATACAGGCATTATGAGTTCTTAGTAATGCCGTTCGGATTGGCGAACGCCCTTGCTGCGTTCATGGATATGATGAATCGGGTTTTTCAACCTTACTTGGATCGGTTCGTCGTGGTGTTCATAGACGACATCCTAATGTATTCCAAGTCTGAGAAGGAACATGACGAGCATCTTCGGATAGTGTTGCAAGTGTTAAGGGAGAAGAAGCTCTATGCCAAATTCAGCAAGTGTGAATTTTGGCTGAAGGAGGTGACATTTTTAGGGCATGTGGTGTCTGCGGAAGGAATAAGGGTGGACCCTCGGAAGATTGAAGCAGTGTTGGATTGGAAACCACCTAAGTCTGTGGCAGAGGTTCGTAGTTTCTTGGGGTTAGCAGGCTACTATAGAAGGTTCGTAGAAGGGTTTTCGTTGTTAGCCGCACCTTTGACGAAGTTGCTGAGGAAGGAAGTACCTTTTGTATAGACGGATAAGCAACAGGAGAGCTTTGAGAAGCTTAAGACGGTTTTAACTGAAGCTCCGGTTTTGATTCAGCCTGAGGCAGGGAAGGATTTTGTGGTGTACTGTGATGCTTCTCATACGGGATTAGGATGTGTTCTGATGCAAGACGGGAAGGTAGTCGCTTATGCGTCTCGTCAATTAAGGCCACATAAGGTTAATTATCCGAAGCATGACTTGGAGTTGGCAGCAGTAGTCTTCGCTCTTAAGGTGTAGAGGCACTATCTTTTTGGAGAGAAGTCAGTGATTTATACAGACCGCAAGAGTCTTAAGTATCTGCTGACTCAGAAAGAGCTGAACCTGAGACAGCGAAGGTGGGTGGAGTTATTGAAGGACTACGATTGTTCTATAGAGTATCACCCGGGCAAGGCGAATGTAGTGGCGGATGCCCTAAGTCGGAAGGTAGTGTCGGATCTGAGGGCGATGTTTGCACATCTTGGCTTGTATGACGATGGAAGTTTGTTGGCGGAGTTGCAAGTCAAGCCGACATGGTTGGATGAGGTGAAAGAGAGTTAGTTGGCGGATGATGATTTAAGTGCTAAGCTACAGCATGTACAGAACGGGGAGTTAGAGGATTATGGTGTTGACAGCGATGGAGTATTGTGTTTCAAGGGTAAAGTTTGTATGCCTAAGGATAAGGAGTTAAGGCAGAGAATTCTTCAGGAATCGCATAGTAGCCCTTATGCTATGCATCCTGGAGGTAGTAAGTTGCACAGAGATCTAAGGGAACAGTTTTGGTGGTCTGGTCTTAAGCGGGAAGTTATAGAATTTGTAGGGAAGTGCTTAACGTGTCAGTAAGTCAAGGCTGAACACCAAGTTCTGTCAGGATTGCTTCAGCCGATTAAGATTCCGTAATGGAAGTGGGAGAGAATCACCATGGACTTCGTTAGTGGGCTTCCCCTTACACCTACTAAGAAGGACTCGGTATGGGTGATAGTGGATTGATTGACAAAGTCCACGCATTTCATACCAGTGCGGGTTGACTATTCTCTGCAGAGGTTAGCGAAGTTGTATGTGGCGGAAATTGTGAGGTTGCATGGAGTGCCGGTGTCGGTTATTTCGGATAGGGATCCAAGGTTTACGTCTCGATTTTGGAAAGCACTACATCAGGCTTTAGGCACCAGATTAGACTTCAGTACGACATTTCATCCGCAGTCGGATGGCCAGTCGGAGCGAGTGATTCAAGTGTTAAAAGATAGGTTAAGGGGATGTGTGATAGACTTCAGAGGAAGTTGGGAAGAATATTTGCCTTTTGCGGAATTTGCATATAATAACAGCTATCAAGCCAGTATTCGAATGGCACCGTATGAAGCACTGTATGGACGGAAGTGTCGCACTCTTACGTGTTGGACAAAATTGGGGGAACGTCAAGTTTTGGGTCCAGAGATTGTGGCAAAATCTGAAGAGAAGGTTAAGGTAATTCGAGCGCGGCTGAAGGAAGCATCTGATAGGCAGAAGTCGTACGCAGATCTTAAGCGGAAGGAGATAGAATTTGCTGTGGGAGATCAGGTGTTTCTTAAGGTTTCACCATGGAAGAAGGTGATGAGATTTGGTCGCAAAGGGAAGTTAAGTCCCAGGTTTATAGGACCTTATCGGGTATTGAAGCGGGTTGGACCAGTGGCATACCAGTTAGAGTTACCTCCGGAGTTGCAGCAAATGCACGGTGTATTCCATGTTTCTATGCTACGTCGATATCGATCGGATCCATCTCATGTAGTGCCGATTGAAGAGGTAGAACTAAGGCCAGATTTGTCCTATGAGGAGGAGTCGATTCAGATTTTAGAACGAGATGTGAAGGTATAACGGAGGAAATTAGTTCCTCTAGTCAAAGTGCTATGGCGTAATCGTGGATCGGAAGAAGTTTCTTGGGAGCCTGAAGAAGCAATGCGACAGCAATACCCTCACTTATTTTAGCCAGGTAATTTCGAGGTCGAAATTATTTTAAGGGGATAGAACTATAATATCCGGGATTTTGGGCTTGTTCATTTTTGCTTAATTGTATGAAGTAGCATGCTTATGTGTGTTCTGAATGTGTTCTATAGATGTTGGGAACTTTAGAAGGTAGGAGAATGCCCTAGAAAATATTAGATTTTAAGTCCTAAAAGGGGAGCTAGGGAAATGATGCCTTAAGGAAATTTGTAGGGGAAATTGGACATAAAAATAGGCTTGTTAAAGTGGCAAGGAGGCGCCACTTAAAGCCTTAGTAAGTGACGCCTCAGACAGTGTGCAGGGCTTGGGTTCTAGCAGCAAGGGACGCATATAGGAGTTTTATTTTGCAGCAAAGGGGAGTAGAGGTGGACGGCAATGGGACACTAAGGAGATAAGCTCTAGATGTGGTCAATTTCTTTTTAAAATTTCGGCTAAGGGCAAGGATAATGCTTGACTCATTTAGATTATTTTAAATGGGTAAGGAAGAGATAAAATAGGAGAAAAGCAAGGATAAGCTAGTGTTTGAGTGTTAGTCGAATTCAAGAGAGGGGAGTGAGGAGAGGCAATCGGTCATGCAAAGGGGGTTAAGTGCCGAAAGTTTAAAGCCACCAAAGTGACATTCTGGCCATTTTCTTTTGCCGAAATTTAGCTTTGTTCTCTTCTGAACTCTTATTCTTTTTCTTTAATCTGTTCTAGCCGAAATCTTCTTCTCTCTATTCCACCATTGCCGATTCTCCCTAAAGCCTTATACTCTTCCTTTTCTGTCCCTTGTGGAAGTCGAATCTCCCTATTGTCCATCAAGCCGAATCCATAACTCCTTACTATTCTCTTCTAAGCTGAAAGTTCTTTTTCATTGGCACCATTGGAGCCGATTTCCCCTAAGCACCAAGAGCCTACCATCTTTCTCATCTAAAACGATTTCTCCTGCAAGTTCTTCTTGTCGATTTCTTGAAGGTGGTTGGCCATTTGCGTTTTGGTCATTCGGTAAGAACCTCTTTTTAAGTTGATTTCTTCCTTATTCTTTTCTGACGACTGAAAAACAAAGATCTAATCCCTCCTATTCTTCTTGGCTGAAACCTTGAAAAGGGATTTCGGGATTTCTTCTGTAATCGACATTTAGGGGGAGATCTTCTGGGATTTCAAGATCCAAGGTTAGTAAGTGTAGTTTGGGCCGAAGGCCATTTATTCAAATGTTGAAATCGGATCTAACATAAGGCTTATAGGTATTTCGACATCTTCATAGCCAAGTGACTATTTTTGGGATTTAGAATCGCAAGGTAAGAAGGTATTAATATTCGGCCAAGGCCATATTAAGTATTAGTGGCTAGCCGATTCTGACATTGATTTTTGGGGAGGAGTATAAGTTGTTTCGGTAGACTTTCGGGATTCAGGGAACACGATAGTAACCAGGTGTGTAGCCCTACACTGATTCCTAATAGATTTATGGTATTAATTTAAAACATGTGTTAATAAGAATATGAAAGATGTGACTAAAGGTACCATTAATGGTACGGCATATTCAGGTACGTTATCCTCTAAAGCTCTGTTATTAGTATTATGAACACTGAATATGACATATATGAGAATTGGTTACAAATGTGAAATAAGGCATATGACATGATATCTGCATGAATTGTATGACGCATGGGGCATTTGGGTGATATTGAAAAGGGGAAGTAATCTGGTGGTTTTTACCACAATATCTGGTGACTCATGTCACATAATCTGAATGTGGTGACTTATGTCACAAATTGTTATCTGGTGACTCTGTCACATTATCTGGTGGCTATGCCACAATTTATAAGGGCGATGTGCAAGTCGTCTGCAGCGACTGCCTTCGATGGTGTGTAGCGGATGGAGGGTCGATTTAGTAATCCCCACGGTGTGATTGGCAGGTTCGGGTGATGTGTAGAGGATGGTTCATAGGTGGGTTGGGTTTGCATCATTGCTTATATTTGCTATGTATGATTTGATATGCCTAAATCGATTGGGAATTTGTGTTAGTTGTTGCACATTGAGTCTGTTGACTCACCCCTTTGTGGGATATCTTTTCAGGTGACACTCAGTAGATGGACCGGGTCGGCAGGAACTTAGGGGTGGCCATGCTCAGCTCAGTGTTATTTTATTTTGAGTTTTATAATAAGTTTTGGATTTATTTTGGTTTATTTCGGGTTTTGCTTTGATGTAATAAGGCCATTACTATTAACTGTTTTATGTATGCATTTTATTTGATTTTATCATGATACAATTCTTATTAAATCAAGGTTATGCAACTTTTCTTGAAAATAAATTTTTATAAGTTTGACACCTAAACACAAATGATTTTCAATTTGAAGGTGAACTCTAAACCAACTCGGAAATTCTTTTAACTTATAGTTTTGAAATATAAAAACAAGGTTTCATAGATTCCAGACTTCAAGTAATAACACTGTTTTCAAATTGAACTCAGAACAAATAAGCTTTTCTTCGAAACCACCCAAATTTTCCAAAGTAACAAATAAGTCTTTGAAATGTTTTACTCAAGGAACATACCAGATCCGGTCGAGGCTCGTGGGTCGGGTTTGGGGTGTTTCATTTACATATGCTCAATCTTATGCTCGATTTATTCGATAATTTATTTGACATTGAGCCTTTAATCTCATTACTTAGTCAGTTTGGACAATTGAGTAATTTTTGAATTAAAGTGTTCAAGTATCTAGATTAATCGACATGTGTGTTTTAAAGTTGATATATGTAACTAGAATTTTCATAAAAAATCGATTGTTTGGACAAAAAATATTTGCTTGTATAAAAATAAATAAAATGAAAAAAATAAAAATAAATAAAGGCTCAAGTTATGAGTGAAGGTTTTGAAAAGTGACCGAATTTAGTAACCGAGATGAGGTGCTTGGGTTGTCATCTCATCTTGCGTAAAAAGGTTCGAGTGACAAAATGAAAACTTACAAACATTCCACTAATAGAGCTTTTCAAAAAAAAAACACGAAGATTGAACTGAGTAATCGGGGTAAGGTGATTGGGTTGTCATCCTAGTTCGCAAAAAAAAGGTTTGACCATTCTATATATATATAAAAAATAAAAATAAATTATTACTACATGATTAATTGAGGATAATATATTGCAAATTTTGGTTCAAACTCAATTTAATAAAATGATTTAGTTCACATGTTTCAGTTTTATGACACTTATTGATCAAACTAGATACTTTGAGCATTTATTTATTTTTTGCCTATATTGTTTACACTGATCATCGATGCGGAAAAGAGGATTGATTTTTAATAAATTGTTGAATAATTTGTAATGTATGAAAGTACAATATGCTTGAGGGTAAGCATGAGCTAAGTGGGGGGATTTGATAACATGTTAAATTTGCATTATTTTTTTGTGTTTAAATCGGTTAATTCTTGAATTGATCCCTGCTAAATTAGTGATTTTATGTTTTAATCCTGTCAGGAATGCAATTGGGAAGCTACGAGTTAAAAACGACCAGAAAAGGACCAATTTGCAGCATAGTCAATAAAGTGGGGCCCAATTAGAAATGTGGAAATAGTTATGGACTCATCAGATTTCTTTTGACTTTGTAAAAGCTAAAATTAGAAGAAAATCTGATTTTATTTAAATTTAATTATGTAGTGGATAGTTAAGCCAAATTTAGTAAGTCATGTGTATAAATAGGGCCTTCATGGTAGCTTGGAAAATACACTTGATTTTACTTGGAATTAAATAAGAATTATTCTTTTCCTTCCAATTTCGTCAGTAGCATATTGCTACCTCATTTCCATATCCTTATTTTTGCAAAATTTGTTTAATTGCTTTCCAAGTTCTTTCCCATCCCAACTTCCACCATTTTCATTCAAATCCACTCCATAGCCAACCAATGTATGATTAAATCCATGCTTCACTAATTCCAATTTAGCTTTAGGCTGATATTCTTTCTGATCAAGAATCGTGAGATACATATCCATACTAAAAATCCTTCCAATCGGTATTCACTATTTTCCTAAATATCGAGATTGACAAATTCATCCTTGAAAGTTAACTCGATTTCAAATCAAAAAGCGCGTTAGGTTGGAGTCGTGTTTGCGAACAGTTGGGGAAACGAGTCGGTCGTGCTATATTTGGATCTTCGAGAACAAATCAAGGGAGATGTGATCAGGTTTAAATGACCCGGGCGGTTGAGGTCGTTAATCCGAGTTGGGTTCTTCAGAACGCAAGGCTGCCAGAATCTTGAATCAAGAACACTTTTATCTCGGTTAGATAATCGATAAGGGTTGGTTTGTAGGTCGTACCGGGATCAACTACAAGGGGAAGAATTGACGGTTAGGACGTTCTTAACTACTATAATCAGCTTACTGTTTGGAGGATAAAATTAATTTTTGAGGATCGATTCAAAATCCAAATCCATTGAGTCTAGGGCCAAGGCTTATTATCTCTGTTTATAAAATCTGAATTTATTTCCCAATTTAATTTTATTTCCAATTTATTTAATTGTTTATTTATGCTGTTTCAATTTTTTAATTTCTCAACATTTCAAAACTCCCCTGATTTATTTTTTTATTTTTCAGCAGGTCTATTTGGAGTCGTGGGCACGACTATTGCCACGATTATCGACACGACAGAAATTCTGATAACAAGTTAAATGTGAAAGTTGATTAAAATACCAATCCCTATGGAATCGAACCTACTACCACTCTTTACTACTATTTAGATTTATTTTGTAGGAATTATTTTTGGTGGTTTCGACGCCCATCAATTACTTAACTTCGTAATCATTACTTAAAACTCTTGTAAAAAGATGAGTACAATTTAAACTTAAAATTAAAAAGATAAGTAAAAACTATTGTAAAAAATAAGACTTCTTCAAATTAAGTAATAGTTTTCCTTCTCTTTGCTAACAATAAGTCATGGAGATGATTAAATATTACAAATTGAATTAGCTTATTGATCACTCATATACTAAAACATGCGTAAAAACTAATACTCTAATCAAATGGAGAATTAATTTCTTCAACATTACTCAAAACATTAAAAGGCTTTTAAGAAATTAACTAATTCAAAAATAATGAGAAAATTACTTAATTTCTTAAATGTTATTTAAAACATTAAAAGGGCTTTTAAGAAATTGAGTAATTTCCAAATCTTAAATAATGAGAAAATTTCTTAAAGGTCCTGAATAATGAGATTTGGATTAAAGGTTACTTCGTAAAGTTGGATTGATGCTCTAAATATGGAATCCTTGTTCAACCTTGTAAGAAGTAATTGTTGGGGCAATAATGTGAGCAGTGCATCACGGACTTCCACAAGCAGTGTCCATTGTTCTTGGTACTATGCAAGTCACATAACTTGCCTTATTTCGAGTTGGAAATATTTTCAACCAAATTAGTTGGCCAATGACTTGAATAATTTTGTGGACGTGTGCTGACCCATATTTGAAGATCCATCTTGTGGAGCAACAAATCTTCGAAGGTTGAATCAATCTAAATCAAGTAAATCAAATCCCTTGTTTCATGTAAATTGGCTTGATTATTTTGAAAATGTATCTTGGAGATCTTTGATTTAGTTTGAACTTTATGATGATATTTGGAAAAACTTTTTTATGAGGCTATTTTAGTGAGATATTATTTGTAATTGATTTTTAGCTTAGCAAACCTTCAACTCTTATATATTATAGGCTTGTGTAAGTTAGAAGGGTGGAGTGAATTAGCATTTTAATATGTTCTTTTTGAACCATTTTTCGAGGGCATTTTGTAAGTAACCAAGTGAGTCACTTGATTTACAAACTAAGTGTAACAACCCTTACTCGACCCGATCGTCGGGTCCGAGTTGTTGGAGGCTACATGTGCTATCGAAGCAACTTCAAATAATTTTACAACATTCAATCAATCACATATGCAAACAAGTATCTTTCACATTCTAAATTTGTATCACAACCATTTCCTGGTCCCACATGAGCTTACAAAAGCTTTTTTGTTAACCGAGCATGAATTAGGACCAAATTGTAAAGTTTTAAAAATTCTCAGACTGACATCGCGACTTCACAATCTTTGCGTTGTGACACTGGAAACTCAGCAAGTCACGTCGCAAGTTCATGCATATCGATGTCGCGACGTTACTCACTATCGACTCACGTTGTGGCGTTGGGTGTTGGTAGTCATGACGAGGCCCCTATTTTTGGTAAAAATACCATTTTGTTCCAATTCAATAATTTGTAACACAATCTAAATGATTCATACATCCTTTATATCATCAAAAACATCTAAATTCCATACCATTTCATGTTAATAAAACCACCTAACCATTTCAATCAAGCATTGAATATGCCAATTACCACAAAATCATCAATTGAGTTCCAAATCAGTTTTACACCTAAACATAGCAAGTTTTAACTTATATGCCAAATTATCATACCTTAACTACCTCACTTTTCAATTAACAACTTAACAAATTATGCAAATTCTTAATCACCCTCTTCACTAAAATCAAACATAGCTAGACATGCATCATCTAAGTAATTTATCAACTAAACATCGAAAAACAAGTATCAACTTAGTCACATGACAAATTAGCAAGTTCATACACAAAAATTACCAAAACCACCTTCTTGGTGCAAACATTAAGTTTATATTTCAAGTAACATATTGGTCTTAAATACATGCCACAACACTTTAAGCAAAATGAGCACAACTCTACCGATTTGATGATAGTGTGAGCTTCTCTTTGATCCGACTTAGGAGTTCTGCAAGGTGATGATCTACAAGTGAAAAAAAATACTAGAGTAAGCATATAGAACGCTTAGTAAGTTCAAAAAGGAACACCATGCTTACATTCGTCTTATTTAAGTTTAATAACAAACCTTAGTTGACGTAATATTGGCTAGAACATGACAATCAAAACATTAACATGGTGAGCATATATTTATAACCATGATCATTATATAATACAAGTACTTAATGTTGGAAAATCAGGTTTGAAAACGTAAGGGAAAATAAGTTTAAGAAACAAACTAGAGTTTTAATTTTTTTTCCAAAAACAAAAACTTGGTTGTGATATTTAAAATAATAAACACTTAATCAAAATTGTACCTTTTCAATTCGTCTAGGATAAACACTTCAATCGAATAGTCTTCTCTGCTATCCTCAAGCTCACATTTGCCAAGTGTGGACTTGATTCGAGTAAAAAAATTTCCACAAAATTACTAGTGGGGTAATATCATAATTTCTCTAAACTTTGGAGTCAAGTTGCAAGTAAGAAAAATATATCTAGAAATTTTTTGAAATAATTTTTTTAAAGAATTTTCTCTCTACAACTTTCTCTTGAATTCAAGTATGTGAAAAATAATGACCTATGACTCTCTTTATATAGGGAGAGTTTAGAGAGTTCAATTATAATGAAACTTAATCACTTTAATGTTAAGTTAATAAAATACTATTAAGATAAGTATTAAATTTAATTTAATATTAAATCTATTAAAATAATATTATTTTTGGAATAGTTAATCCAAAATCAAATTCTTTGGTAGAGTCCCAATAGGAGTTTAATTATTCCATTGTTCAACCACCAAAGAACCACCATGGTCGACCATTCGCCGACCACCAGAATGTCACCGTTGCAGTCGTCGGCACAGTCGTGTCCGGTGGTGCCATCATAGGTGCGACACCCTCACAGCACCCCGAGCTGATTCGGTTGTTGTCGGTTTGTTCGGGCTAGTGACGGCTCGACCCGCTCGGTCCAATCATCGGTTGGACTGTCGCCCCGGTTTCATATACTGGACCCGGTTTGACCAGTTTTGGGTCTCAGTCTTGGTTTTTTGTTCTGATCCCAATTTTCGATCTCAGTCCAATTTTTAAGTTCAATTACCCATTGGACCAATTTTTTGACTTGAAATTAATTTTCAAAAATATCATATTAATTTTAATTAATTTGATTAATTTATTTTTACTTGATCAAAATTAATTTTCCAAATTAAATTTTCAAGAAAATTCTTTAATCAAATTCTCTAGTTGAACAATTCTCATGACCGCCTAATTTAATTCCAAATCAAATAAATCAACTTAATTAAATTATTTTCAAAGTAGTAGAATTTTTATTTTGATTCAGATGTAGTCCAATCGAGCTTTTATTGAGCTAGCGGAAGGACCAATCAGAAATATACAATTAGGCTCTGGTAATTGCAATTATGTCTAGAAGCATCGTTCCAATAATTCTCAATTACTTAATCATGGAGTCAGTCTAAAAGAAGTATGAAGATTGAAAACTCCTTATGGTATGCTCTTTACGAAAGTAATCCATCAAATTGCTTTGTCCAATGACCTCATCATGTGTGTGTTACCCTCATATGATATCCTTGATTCTTTGGAGTTAAATCCGTTTAGTCAATAGAATCCTATTTTATCTCGTTGTCACCATTGTGTCTTAATGATTAACATGATCACTGTCAACAAATGATTGATAAATTGCTTGTTCGAGAACAAGCAACCCGTGGTCATGTTCTATATTTATCGATCCATACAATCCCAATGGGAGGATATCATTAACTCTTTAATCAAGCTATGAATTTCATTGTTACTAGTAAAGCCATGCCATACACAAGTTATGTACCCAACATACCGGCTATGGGCTCGATCATCTTTAGAGTATAAACCTCCACTAATATCAAAGCACATGAGATACATATGCATGGTCAATGACTAACTCAGGATTTAGGTAAATCACACCATGAACGTTAGAATTGGATTAATTCACAAATGGATTTAGAATTAGTTCATCTAGAGTCTAATCCAATGAATCATTCATTCAATGAATACATCTATGTAACAACCCTAACCCATAACCATCGTCGGTCTAGGGTTAAAGGCATTACCGGACAAATCGGATCTTTTACGAACATTTCACATCATAACTTAACCATTCAAATCAAAGTGTCCCTTAAACAAGTCTACGAGACCTTAAACATGTATTAAAAAGGGGTTGAGACTAAACCGAACACATACAAAATTTCCTGAAAATTAAACATTTTTTTTAGTTACAAAGGTCACACGGCCGTATGGGCAGGCCGTGTGCAGACACGCACGTGTGTCTAAGCAGTGGTCGACACTAACTTGCATTACACAGCCTGTCACACGCCCGTGTGTCTGGCCCATGGTCGAAATTGACTTGCATCACACGACCAGTCACATGCTCATGTGTCCAACCTATGTGCGAACCTGACTTGAATTAAATTACAAACTTCAGGGACACAGTTGAGCCACACGCCCATGTACTTAACCGTGTGGGTAATTATAGGTCACTTGTAAGGCCAAATTGCCACCCAAACCTTGGGTCACCCCTATAAGCACAAATAAGCACATTTCATATACTCAAAAGCAACCAAATCATACCAAAATGACCATCTTTTCTAACCATTCAAATGCATATCAGACATACCAACTTATGCACCATTTATCACATTTTAACTTCAAACATTTCTACACAAACACCATCCAAAAACTTACCAATTCAATATACTAACCATTCATCAATAATATACCAACTTTGTATCACAAAACATAAATGACATTTACCATATTCACAACCATTATCAAGCCGTATCACATGGCTAATTGCATCAAACACATACACATCAATTGCCCAATTACAACTACTCATCAAACAACGATAAAGCATATACATGCCATATAACCAAGCCATAAAGTGTATAATTACCAAAATCATTAGCTAGATAGTGTGATCCGATCTCCGCCGACTTCCAACCTAAGCAAATCTCTGAAAATCTATAAGTATAGGAAAAACACACATAGTAAGCTTTGAAAGCTTAGTAAGCTCGTATCTTAATAAACTTAACATAACAAATAATTTCATTACAATGTCATAAACATGATTTGCTATCTCACATGTCAAAACACAACCTATCTCAAGTTTATAACACAATTGCATATCAAATCATCACCATTCAATAATATACTTACTTACTAAATTTAGCTTTCCCAAGCTTAGTCAATTTGATTCTCATATAACATTCCATTCTCACTTTCATATATCCAGATGAGCACATTCTGTGAATAACATATCTAATCACATATAATTCTCATAAAAATCTCATATCATCACTTATATTTAAATTCACCTTTCTTTCATATAATATTTGACAATTTCATTTACACTACCTTATAAGTCACATTTTATTCATTTGTTATTGTTTCATTTGCACATATTCATATTTCGTTTACAAATATATCACATAACATTCTTTGCACATTTATACTTACATTTCATTATCAAATATTGTATACCTTCCAACGTACCTGAATCGGAATGTCATTCACTTAATCACTTATTTCTCAGGATACCCGTTGAACCATTCGAAATCAAATAGAATACTCGGATAACTCGGAATGTAACATCCCCAAACCCGGCCCATTCACTACGACCGAATCTGGTTATGTTAGTGCGGAAAAGTCGGTGGAAAATCTATTTAACTTAGAAAAATTTAAAACTTGCTAACTTTTGAAAAATCCATGTTTATTTAAACTTATGATTAAAACTTTGTTATTAAAATATACTCATACTAAAAGATTAATATATACAAGCCAAATTGAATAAGTAGGTTGGAAAAATATAATCATCTTCACAAAGTGTTTCAAATTCTTCAAATCATAATAAATACTAATAAAATAATAACAAAAATAAATAAGAGTCAAAAGGCCTTTATTACATATTCTATTTAAACCCAAATACTTAAAGTAAGCTTAAAACATTTAATCTCTTCTTCTGCATGGGCCACCATGTGTCCACTCCAACCCGGTCCGATCGACATGTCACCTGCGATGCTTAAAAAGTTGGGTGAGTCATACAGACTCAGTGTGTAACCAAACCATCGAAATCCACCCACATGCTAACCACATAACATCCCAATTATCAAATGCAACATGCAAGTATAATTATTAGACATTACCACAATCTGGGCTTGGCCCACCTTCAAATTATAACAATTACTGGGCTAGGCCCATTCCTCAATAAACCACATATCAACTGGGCTTGACCCATTTCCATGTATGTTCCCAAAACATACCTATCCACATGTCATATTGGGCTTGGCCCATTTTCATATTATTTCATAAACGGAATAATGCAATCATGAAACCCACCCAAACCTAGGGTCCATCCGCTACACACCCCCTTATCCAGCCTACCACACACCAGGGGACTATCGAGTCACCCTCTCCTTTTCCCTCCAAAAAGGCAACCAATGCCATCCACGATGTAGCATATAGCTAACATCAAACCACGATGGAGCACACAGCAATCCATCAAGCCACGATATGGCATAAAGCCGATATCAATTAAGGTAACCACGCGAACTAAATCGCAAAGATCCACAACGCGACCTCAGTCAGCCAATCCACGATGTA
Organism: Gossypium australe; assembly: GCA_005393395.2. Classification (NCBI taxonomy): domain Eukaryota; kingdom Viridiplantae; phylum Streptophyta; class Magnoliopsida; order Malvales; family Malvaceae; genus Gossypium; species Gossypium australe. The sequence continues at coordinate 24,178,476 of CM016616.1, read as the reverse complement.
GCACAAAGCTGACATCAACCACGTACTCGAAGTACACCCGTACCTTCTTTCGTAACCCGCCCATGCACATGTAACATAAAATGATGATAAGGTGGTGCATGAACATATTAAACACAATCATAGGCATACTCACACAATAAAATCAGTGATCACATAATTACAAACTTTGCTACTAACCTGATCATCTTCATACCCCCTTAAGGGTACCATTTTCACATTTAACTGCACTTATTAGCATCATACAACATAACAGATATATTCAAATCCCGGAAACAATGGTTTAACTACACACCTTATAACCTGGAGCTCTAAACCCTCGCTCCCGATGCTATCGACTAGCGAGACTACCGCTATCTGCCTATAGCTATCTCCTGCCTCTGGTCCACACCCCGGTGGCCAATCCCGAACTGCTGAAACCGCTCTTTTCTTGAACTTCGGGATAGGGACCTTCCCTTGCCCGCTCTGACTGGTTGTGGCCTCCATCAAAAAGCTTAATCAGGTAAACAGGTTAACCCCCAAAACACCACTTAAGCATTTAATCTAAATAAATATCTCTTACCAACTCAACTTGAATCCCGAACGCTACTCTATGCCACTGCAACTGCTGATTAAACGACCTTGCTAACCACTCCCTATTGCTCCAACTAGAAATGACCTCCACCAAGGAAGTAAGGTTCGGCTCAGGGACTTGTAACCAAAGTGAAGAGAATGAGGATGGGTGATTCGGCAAGGCTCTTAGATAGTGTTTGGGATATTCAGCAATGGTAGTTTTCTATGAATGGTTACGGGTTAAGCAAGGTTTAAAAAGGTGAGAAGGGAGAGGGATATAGGTTCATAAAAGGTTAAGCCCTCTGCTACTTTCGGCTACAAGGAAATAGGATGGAAAAGGGGTTTTCTTGGACTAACTTTCGGCAATGGAGAAGGGAAGAATAAATAAAAATAAAGGGAAGAACTTTTTGCTAAGGGAGAAAGCAAATGGTGAATGAAAAATGAGCACCACCCCCTCCCTTTATATAGCATTCGGCCAAACCCCAAGCTCCCAAAAAAAATCCTAAAATCACTCCTAAAACACCTCCCTTCCATCCATTTTAAAAGTTTGAAAAAGTCAAACCTATCTAGCCAAATTCAAAAAGAAAAGACCAAGTCTTTGTCCATCTTTTAAGCCTCCCAAAACCGTCCAACACTGTACCTAGATGACGCAAAAACAAAGCCCCCTGCTACCCTTGCGAATCGAACACTGGCCCCCTTCCCTTGCACCTGAGACGTCACCTCCCCAAGCTCCTAGTGGCGTCTCCCTTGCCACTCCACCAGCCCATCTTTTGTGACATAAACTCCCAAATAATTCTCTTAAGACACCCCTCGCCAAGCTCCCCTTTTTAACCCCTAAAACAAAAATTTCCAAAGCGTTCCACCAATACTTAGGGTTCTCCGGACCCCTAAAACTAACCCAACCTCACCCTAGAGTGTGCCAATACCCGAGCTAAGCACCAAACGCCTAACCCCTAAAACCAGGGTGTTACACGGAATACTCATACAATGCCAACGTCCCAGATGTGGTCTTACATGTAATCCAATATCGATGCCACTGTCCCAGTCAGGGTCTTACACGAATCAAATACGATGCCAATGTCCCAGACATGGTCTTACACGTAAATCTCAAATCGATGCCAACGTCCCAGACGTGGTTTTACACGAAATCATATATCGGAATCATATGTCATGACATATGTATCCTATACTATCCCTAGGGTTCATACAGGGCTTTTCAATCATCGTCACGTCAACAGAACTTTCTCGTATTTATATATTCTACTTCTCGAACATTTCAATATCATAATGACATATATACATATATATATCTTACTCAATATACATACATTTGCATTACCATTTGACATTGAATTAAATCATAATAATAATATGCATTTAAAACATGATTCTGTAATGTCTATTAAAATACAAACTTACCTCGTTCGCTGTAACGACGAATTAGGTCGACTAATCCTATACTTTGATTTTCCCTCGATCTAGATTCGAATTTCGCTTTTCTCAATCTAGATAATATCAAAATTTAACTAATTTATTCAACCATTCATTCAATTTCATCCAAATCACATAAATGGGCATTTTGCACTTTAGCCCCTAAAAATTCACATTTTCACAATTTAGCCCTTATCACATAAAATTGAAAATTCATGCAATTAAGGACAAGCCCATGCTAGCTGAATTTTACCCAAACTACTAGCAGCCCATATTTTTAGTTTATTCACTCATTTAACCATGAATTTTACACTTTTCTCAATTTAATCCTCAATTGACATTTTTATCAAAAATCACTTTATAAAACTTATTAATCTAGCTTCAAACTTTAATAATCTATCATAAAACATCTAAACAACCAAGCATTCAACAATGGAAACTTTCAAAATCTATAACAGTTTTAAAAACTGAGATACGGGCTAGCTAGGTTAAGCTGCAACAAGCTCAAAAACGTAGAAATTATTAAAAATCGAGCAAAAACAACTCACCAAATAAAGCACAAAACTTGGCCGAATATTGAAGCTTCCATGGCTATTCATCTTTCTCATTTTCGGTGGAAGATAATGAATAGAAAGATGAAATTTGGTTTATTTTATTTATTATCATTATTTACCTTTTTACTAAATTAACTTTAAAATTAATCAAATTTACACAAATGCCAAACCAAATATCATCCACTAACTCACAATTGGATTAATTATCTCATAAGGACCTTTCCTTTAATGTTTTATAGCTATTTGACACTTTTAACTTATAGAACCCAACTTTTACACTTTACGCGATTTAGTCATTTTTACCGAATTAACCACTTAAACGATAAAATTTCTTTACGAAAATTTTACACAACTCTAATATAATGCTGTAAATATTAAAATAGTAATAAAATAAATTTTTCAATGTCAGATTGTGGTCCCGAACCACTATTTCGACTAGGGTCTAAACCGGGCTGTTACAATCTGTCTCTACCTATTGAGTCAACAGCTCCGATAGCCAAGACTAATCATCTCTCCAATTGGAATTGTAGATGATATAATAATCATTCTAAGTATTTGAATAAAATGCTCACTTTGATTCTTTTACGGGATTATAGACTCGTTTAGATTATCTACTGAAGTAAGTTGTCTTTCTCGCAATGTAAATGTTCTCACAGTGCCACTTATCATCAGTTTGAACTTAGAGAATCAATAAGCTAATATTTGCTTGTCATAGTTTCTCTATGTATGCAAAACATGAAATACAGAAATACAAATGATATAACAGTGAAATGTGAAATTAACTTTATTTATTCATCATTCAAAAACATAGAAAACACTTACATGTTTACTACAATATGGTCACATTTCTAAACACTTCAACATGCCAAGTTACATTACATGTAGCACCCTCACCTGGCCCGATCATCAGATATGGGTGCAGGTGTCACTCCTAAATCGGGTTATTGTACATACTCTTGTTTCGCTAAATTAAAAGAATCAACCAAATTAAATTTTCTATTTATTTAAGTACTGTACAATAAAGTTTATGAAATAAAAGTCTATTGTTTCACTTCTGGGGCTATAAAGAATGTTACTGGTAACAACTTGTTTTCCCTCTTGGTGAAGTCTTTAAAAGTGACCTTTATCCTATGTGCATGACATTCCTTTGCATCTCCCTGTGTCTCCTTAAGATTTGGCTTAGTCCCTTCTCCAGTCTCTTATCTCGTACCTCCTGCATTCACAGAACAACCTTTGTAAGTTCAAACGAACTTATTGAGTTCCTTTAATGCGCAAGGAACTCCCTACCTTCATGGGGATTAAGGTAATTGAAACTAATAGTAATAATAGTACGATAACTCCCTGTTTATTCTGGGAAAATTCTCTTTTATTTCTTTGTAGTGGACTTGATCCTGTTCTCATTCCCTTCAACTGGCGATAGATCGCTGAGCGATTCCTATTCAACTATTCTATCATCCTTTGATCAACCTTGATAGATTCTCTAACCACCCCGCCATCCCTGCAGACTCTATATTCCCTTCATTTGGTTTGACTAGCAAGATCTCACACCATCATGACAGACTAAACCCTGCTTATCCTAAATAACGGTTAAACTACTTCCTTGTTAACCCATATTCATCATTTTTATATTACCATTTAGCGTAACACATCTTTTTGTTACTGACCACTAAGGCCTAAATCATGCAGTCACTATCTCTGAGTCTATCCAAATTCATGAGTTCTCTCTTACTGTATTCTTGCCTATCTAGTTGTTCTAGTTATCTTTACCTTGTTGGTTTTCACAGAACGACCCATTTGGCAGATACCCTTTTGCCAGTTTTTCCCCTGTAGAGAGGAATAGTCTTGACAGGTAAGCCTATCACTTTATGATTTCCCCCTTTTGGGATTTTCTATTATCATCAGGGTTATATTTAACCCCTCCATTCCTTATGGATTAGTCAGTTTACTCTCTATCAATTACCAACTTGTTAGGTTCCTTAAGCACCCTCAGAAAATCATTAATGCTGGATCATTATCTGCAAACCTTGGTTAAACCTTCGTTTATTTCCTTGTACCCCAATCATTACTTGTTTTATTTTTTGTGTCTATTTCTAGTTGGGTTACCACCCCTTTTTTTTCTCTCAGGCTTCTATAGACCTACTATTTAATTGATGCTTGCCCATACTTCCATTCTCCTTTCAAACTCTTATTCATTATTCGTGGGTTGTTCCATAATTACTAATCCAATCGATTCCCCAAGTTATTGTCCAAGCGGACCATCTTGTGCTGCCATAACTGAGCCATGGTCTTACGGCATACAGTTTCATGTTTTTTATCTTGGCGGACTCCATTGGTTGCCATCGTTTAATGGTAGATTATGCAAATTTGATATCCAACAACTTTTGCTAAGTGATTTTGATGAAAATGTCAAAAAGGTACTATTTGTAAAAGTTGTAAAATGTGTGTTAAAAATGTGAATAAAGGAAAAATGTGGGCTGTTATGGGTATGAAAGGTTCGGCAAGGCTTGGGTTTTGAAGAAATTGACTATATTTCATTTTTCGAGCCTTGGGACTAAAGTGTAAAAAGTTGAAAAGGTAAGGGCAAAAATGTAATTTCACCATAATGCAATTTTTGGGCTAAATTGAATAATGTGAGTATTAAATGAGTTAAATTTTCTATTACAGATCAAGAAAAATAAAGTTCGGACCTAGATCGAGGGAAAAACAAAGTGTTTGACGATTAGGTCCATTTTCACTATTTTTGTACCGAGGTAAGTTCGTATGTTAATAATACAATGTTCTATTTTTAATTTAATGTTTTGATATTTCATGGATTGTATGATTGATTCTATGAGCATATTCGACGAAGTTCCAGTAAGAAAGAAATCTCGGTTAAACCTTAGGAATAGATTAGGATACAAGTGACATGTCACTAGGAACCCATGTGATTATGTGACCCGGGTGCTAGTCTTGTACCTCCTATCGGTGGTTGGGTATACCTGCATATGTTGCGAATACCTGACAGTTTGTGTGAACAGCACTGCATAGCTACTTCTCGACTGACAGCTTGTGTGAGCAGGCCCGTGGATAGCTCGAGAGCGAGCCTATGTGTGTTATGAGATTGGTGGTAGCATTTAGCTACATATGTGGCACTTATATGCAAATTTTTCCGTGTATTGGATAGTATTCCAAGTGGTTCAACGGGTATGTCAAAGATGAGAAAGTATGTGATTATGTTACGAGTTGGTACAGGTATGTACAAAAAACTCAAAAGAAATAGATTCAGTATATGATGAACTATTGGTAAGAATATGATTGAGTATGTTATGGTCATGAAGTTTTAATGACATTTATGTTGATTCATGTTATATTATGCATATGCTAAATGTATAATTAATGTTGTTTATTATTTGCATATGAACTTACTAAGTTATAAAACTTACTCCCCTTTCTTTCCCTTATCTTATAGTGTCACCAAGCTAGCTCGGGGTTGGAGATCGTCGGAGATCCATTCACACTATCAACCATTATTTTGGGTACCATTGAAATATCAATATTTCGAGTTATGGCATGTATAGGGACTTGGTCATTTTGTTATATGTGTCATTATGAATTGGCCAAAGGTATTGATTTGTAATTGATAAGTGTTTCATTTTGTATTAGGCCTTGAAAGATGGTCTATCTTGGTTAAATTGGATGTGCTTGTGATAGGTTTGTGTTTGGTAAATTATAATGTTAAAGCATGTTGGATGTTAGCATGTGGATGTGATGTTAATACCATGATTGTGAATGTTTTGGTTGCCTAAGTCTGCCATGAATTGTGCCATTGAATTAGTGTAAGCGTAGGTGCAAATGAGGGTGGTGAATGGCTTGGTACATAGCCTTTATTTTGTCCATACGGGTAGGCACACAAGCGTGTGTCTAGGCCGTGTGTGACATACGGTCTGTCCCATGGGCATGTGTTTCGGCCGTGTGTCCCCTGCACCTTAATTTTGAGAAACAAAATGCTCAAATTTGAGCATATCGGCAGAGACACGAGCGTGTGTCTCAGCCGTGTGAGGGACACGGCCTCAAGCACGGGTGTGTGTCCCGGGCGTGTAAAGTATGCACCTATTTTATAAAAAATCATGAAAATTAAATCGACCACATGGCCTAGCACACGGGCGTGTGACTTGGCCGCATGACTTCAACTTGTTCATGAGTTACAAACAGAGAGTTACACGGGTTAGGGACACGGGCGTGTGTGACCACACGGGCTACCCACACAAGCGTGTCCCAAAACCACATGGGCGTGTGACCCCTGTTTCTAACAAAAATTTTCTAAGTTTTGTAAAATTTCCTAAGTGCTCGGTTTAGTCTCAAACCATTTCCAATGCATGTTTTGGGCCTCTTATGCTTGTATTAGGGACTTTATGATTGAATATGAATAGTTTTTATTTTGGACGCAAATTTTATGATTCGATTTGTATGAATAGTTGTGTTGTATGTCAGGTAATGCCTCATACCCTATTCCGGCGTTGAATAGGGGTAAGGGGTGTTACAGTTCGGGCGGGTAGAATAGCGCGACTCTATTTTTTCCCAACTTTTTTCATTTAGGAAAGACTTCACCCAAGGGTGCGCCCATAAAATTCAATCTCTTCTAAAAACAACACTTGAGCGCTATGGCTTCACCAGGCGGGATGTTACATATCCTATGAGGGTAACACACTTATGACAATATCATTGAACGAGCACTTATTGAATTTCTTTTATATGGTATGCCATTAGGGAGAGTTCAGTCACGATGCTATAGAGGAATGACTTCATGACTAAATGAGTTTATAATTTATTGGCGAAATGCTGGAACTTGATTATAAATCATTTGAGCCCTAATCACATATGTCCAATCGGTCCCTCTAGCTTTTTTAAACTAGAAATGAATTGCATGCTGAATCAAACTAACATAAATGGATGAAAATGGTTAAGTTCAAGAAATGAGAAACATTTGGAAATGAATGTGATTTTCTCAAAATGAAAATGACTTGAAAAATGAATTTACGGTTTTTCAAATTATTACTTAATTAATTGATTAAATAATTGAAGTTAAAAAATGGAAATAAATTAATTTTTCATAGTGAATTCGTTGAATGTAGAAATTTGAAATATATTTTCTTATAGATTTTTTTTGTGGTAAAGTTGTCATGATTTTAACGAAATTAGAATGGGCTAAGAAAATTATTTAATTGAGAAAATTATTTATTTATTTAAATCAACATAAGATGTTTATTTTGGGAAATAGAAAAACAAGTATTAATTTGAATTGAATTATAAAGTAGTGGGTTAAAATGTAACGACCTGATAATCAGGGGCGTCAGAAAGTGAGGTTCAGGACTCCATTCCCGTAAAACAAACCTGTGAATATTTTTATTAAATATTTATGAGGTTAGTTTTGAGATGAATTAATTTTTGGATTAGTAAATTTCGTGAAATTAAGAGTTGTTAAGGTACAGGAACTAAATCGCATATTAGTTAAAAGTTGAATTATAGATTGAAATAAAATAAAGGGACTAAGAAAGCAAGTATACCTTTGTTTCAATTGAAGTGGACGGTCATAATGAAACATTTACGATATGTATATAATATATTTATATATGTTAACATATTATATATATTATATATGTTATGAAAATATAATTAAAGAAAGAATAAAGAAAATGGAAAGAGAATTGCATGCAAAATTAGAAAAAGAAAGAAAGAAAAGCAAAAGGAGAACACGCACGACACTAGGGAACTTAGGGTTCAAGTTCAAATTGATTAGTGCAATTTAGTCATTTTCTTGTAAATTTTACGTTTTCGGAATCCTGGTACCGAAGGCTACCTGACCCATGTTGTAATTTTTAGCATTGTTCAAGATTTTAAATGTTGCCATTGTTGAATAGTTTAAGTATTAGGGATTAAATAGATAGATTTTTAAGTTAGTAATGGAAAAGGACTAAATAGTGGAATTAATTATTAATTTTTAGCAATATGGACTAAATTGTGAAAATTTCAAAATTAAGGGGTAGAAGTAAAAAATGGAGAGTTAAATTTAGCTTGTAGTGAAAGTAGTATAAAAATTGAAAGTTAAATGTGGAGATTAAAATTAGTCTTGGTTTAGGGACTAAATTGAAGAATATGCAAAATATAGTGTGAAATTTGAAATTTAATGTGAAATTGAAATGTGTAATATTAATGTGATTTAATTGTTTTATTTTGTAGCTAACGACATACAGGAATCTTCGAATAAAAAGGGAAGGATAAAATCAACGTTAGTAGCTTAGAATTCACGATTTGTGTTTCTATAATTTGAACTCAATAGTAGATTGTTGCATATTTAATTGTTTGCAAATGGTAAGCATTTGAGGTGAGTACTTTGGTACTTGAGATTGAATTGAATTCAAAGTGGATTGGAAATGGATTGATTTTGTATATTATGAAATATGTTGATTATATGAATATTGAATTGACTATATGTGATAATGTGTATATATGTGAAATTGAGACATTGGTTTCATTGAAAAGTGAAATGAAACCCTATTAACTATTCGGGCTGAGTCGGATATAGATGGCATGTCATAGGATAGGAAGAGTTCAGGGATTACTTCGACCTCGTGTTGATGAGGCATTGGGTGCCAATTTGCTTTCATTTAACCGATGAGACACTGGGTGTCAATTCACATAACGCTGGGCACATTTATTACTTCGAATTTATCCGATGAGGCACTGGGTGCCAAACTGGTGTGTTGGTTGGATCTGTGTATCTGTCCGAGCCCGAGTGGTGTTTATAGGGGAAAATAAATAATGAATTTATGTGTTTGATATTTAGATGGAAAATTTGAGAAATGAACATGAGATGAGAAATGAAATATGAAATGATGAAATGAGATATGAATCTTGAAATGAATTCAAGTATTTATCAAAATGTTGAATCATGCCATTGCATGAGTTGGATTACCAAATGCCATATGAAATGCCATTGACATATACTTGAACATGTAAAATTTAGAGGATATAATAAAGAATGGGAAAGTTTGTATAATTGATTTGAAACATAAGTGGATAAAATTTATTGTTGCATTCTCATGTTTTGATTACTCATATTGTAACACCCCCTAACCCTTATCTGTCGCCGAAAAAGGGTTATAGAGCATTACCGAATTTTTTAGACCAATTACGAACACTACATAGTCATCTAGAAAACACAACATAATTTAATTTTATTGTCCCTTTTTTGAACCCTTGAGGCCCAAGATACGTGTTAGAAACAAATCGGGACTTAATCAGGTACTTAGGAATTTTTCGCAAAATTTCAAAAATTTTCTTAGATGCAGGGCACACACGCCCATGTGATTAAGGGACATACTCGTGTGACCATATGACACGCCCGTGCCAGAAATCATATCTGATCCCGTGTAACTCTCTGACTTATATCACACGGCCAGCCACACGCCCGTTTGTTGGGCCGTGTGTCACACACGACTAAGACACATGCCCGTGTCTCTGTCCGTGTGTAAATACCTAAGCATTCTATTTTAAATTTTCAAGTTGTAGGGGACACACAACCAAATCACACGCCCGTGTGTTAGCCGTGTGTCTTACACGGTCCAGTCACACGCCCGTGTGTGTAACACCCCTTACCCGTATTCAAGGCGGAACCGAGTTTGGGGCATTACCTAACTAACCTTGCTTAAATGCCTCGAATAGGGTTATAAAAGTCTCGTTTAAACCCATCACTTGCACCTACTCGGCCTAAGAGGCCCTAAATATACCTCATAGAGGTTTCGAAACTATTCTGGGAACTTTTACAAATTCGAGAAACATTTTAACAAAATAGGGGCCATACGCCCGTGTTGGTCTAGGGACACGCCTGTGTACCCCTAAGACATCCCGTGTCTTCACTCGTGGTCGATTCTGACTAAGGTCACACGGCCTTGACACGCCCATGGCCCTAACCCGTGTGCCAAACCTTGGCATTCTGACCTATCCACACGGTCTATGCACACGTTCGTGTGCTTCAGTCGTGTGGTGATTTAAATTCCATGTGCAAGGTGCAAACTTCACACAGCCTAGGCATACACCCATGTGCAAGCCCTGCCTCCCACACGGTCTAGACACACGCCCGTGTGTCCACCCATGTGGAAGATTAGCAGGCTATTCACCAAGCCCTTTAACCACCCTACATTGCACACATACATACTTCCATTCGAAACAATACAACTCCTATCCCAAAGGCACATCTAAGTACTCACTACAATATAAAAGATAACCCATAGGTACCTCTAGGAGCTCAAAGAATCAAGACATACATAAAGGTATATACTTCATGAAATTCATCTTCATTAAGCAATAGAATTTGCCAAGTATTTGCCTAACTTATAAGGCCATTTACAAAATGACTTTAATAACTTACATAGCCAACACTTTTACTAACAATTACAACTTAACAAAATACTCGAGTCCTATAAATGCCATACTCAAAATAAGTCTAAATTGTTATACCAAAGTGATGTCAATAGTGTGATTTCCGAACTCCGATGTTTGCAACCTCTCGAGTTATCTTGGCAATACTACAAGGAAAAGGGAAAGGAGAGGGGTAAGCATATAGCTTAGTAAGTTTGCATGAAACTCTAGGATAACATATTTACTCCAACTACAAACATTCATTCCATGGGACAACGGCAATATAGTCTGAAATGAATAAAAGTACTTACTCATACTTATTCACATTTACTCTTACCCACCTCATGTCAACATAATCTAGTAAGCTTTAATTACTCGCGTTACTTGTATCACTAAATCACATGATTTAGCACTTATGCTAACATAACCATAAATTCACATATTTAACATTCATATCATGAGCTTTACTCAAGGCCATCCAATAACAAATTTGGATCTAGGCCAACTCACATACTCAACTCTTTTGCTTATAAATAGATCGGCTCATACATAAGTTTTGATACCAACGCCATATCCCGGATATGGTCTTATATGGGATTATTCTTGGATGCCGATGCCATATCACAGATATGGTCTTATACGGGATCTCATAACTCGATGTCGATGCCATATCCTAGACATGGTCTTATACGAGATCGTACTTAGATGTCGATGCCATGTCTCTGACATGGTATTATACGAGGTCTTTCTTTGGTGCAGAGGCCATGTCCCAGACAATGGTCTTATACGGGACCTTCCTTGTCTCATATGAATGCATAATATTATCCTTAGTCCAGAACCTGATCCGAGACTTAAACTTAACTTATTCACACCATTTACCTATCGAGACTTCATCGCTCGAGTTTAATAGTAATAACGCACATAACCATAATATCAAACAATTTCAAATATCGAACATTATAAAACACCAATTTCAAACAAACTTACCTTGGTATTCAAAATGTATGTAGATATGCAATTTAGTCCTCGACTTTGTTCTTGCCTCGGTTTCGATCTGGGCTTCGTATTTCTCGATATATAATAACAATTTAGCTCATTTTAATCATGAAATTAATAAAACATTTCGATAATCATGCTTTGGCAAAATTACTATTTTGCCCCTAGACTTTGGCAAAATGACCATTTTGCCCCTAGGCTCGAAAATGAATTCTAATCGTATTTCCATCTTCAACAAGCCTAGGCAAACGATTATTTCTCTTATAACTTCTCACATTTCCAACTATTTCATTCATTTATGACACAATTTAATCTTTGCATTCAAGTCCTATTTAGGTGTTTTCATGCTAACACCTTTCACAAAAGTTGTTTCTCTAACAACTAAGACTCAATTTCTTCCATAAAAATGCAGCAACAACAACGATAGCTCTCATGGCAAAACTCTAAACTTTTCGTAATATTGCACAATAGTCCCCTCATTTGAAAGCTTAAGCTTTAGGGGTCTCAAAAGTACAATTATTCTCAAGAAAAGATCACTAGAACACTTACTAATGAAGAGATGAGTGTGCTGAAATTTTTGAAGCTTTCAACCTTTATTCCTCTTGAAAATTTCGGTGGAAGAAGTGAAGAAGAAAGATGGACATCATCTTTTCTTTATTTTAATATTAAACTATCAATTTAATCCACCAAACATCACCAACTTTGACCAAATTTGTCAATTCTTGTCCCCTATGGCTGGCCAAGCCTATATTGGGGGTCTAATTGCCTTTTAAAGACCTCCAATTATCAATCTATGGCTATTTGGTACCTTTAGCTTATAGAATGGAACTTTCGCACTTTATGCGATTTAGTCCTTTTTCGCGATTAAACAAGAAATCGCTAAAATTAACGTACCAAAATTTTCATGTAATTCTAAAAGCATGCTCTAACACATAAAATAATATGAAAATAATTTTTCCTAACCTCGGATTAGTGATCCCAATATCACTATTCCGACTAGCCCCTAAATCGGGCTTTTACAGTGTGTCTGGCCATGTGGACTCAAAATGAACCTTAAGCATCAAGTTTACCATACCCTGCAATCCTAAACAACAAGCAACTCAAAAACCAATCATTCGACCACTTCAAAACAAGATCAAACACCTTTAAAACTTGTCAAAATAGACATCCTAAATGCCTAATCAATATGTACCCTCTTAGGTACCTTACTCATATTATAAAAATAGTCCAATAAATCACCATTCAAACAAAATTCTAAATTCATACCAGTTTCATTCATATTTACTAAATCATGATCATTTTATACATTAAATTAAGCTCACCATATTATAGCCTCAACATAGTACACATATATTCATATATATAAGTAACCAATATTGTCGAAACCTTTTTTTTTTGAAAAAAACTAGGTCGACTTTAAAAACGAAAAATGGAGTCGCCACCAATCTTTTTTTTTTTTTGAGGTGTGATTAGATCACCTTGAGATTGATCATTAAAATATATTGATTTATTAAACAATGATTTTGGTCTACAAAATTCGAGAAAACAGGTTCGGGAGTCAGTTACGTACAAGGAAGGATTAGTACCCTCGTAACACCCAAAATTGGTACCTAATTGATTAATTAACGTCTTAATGTCAAAAATTTGAAAAGATTTTAAATACGATCCTCTTTATTTAAAAGAAAACATGAATAAATTAAATTGGATGCTAAGACCCTCTTATTTTGAAGAAGTAAAATGTCACGCCCAGTGAGTTAGGATACGACATTTTAAATCCTCGAAACTAAGCTTGCCTTTTGACTTTTAAAACACATGCATTTAAGTTTAAGAAGGATATTCGGTTATTTGGGTGAATTGAAAAATTGGAATCCAGTAAGTTAGGGCACAATTTCTCAAAATTTCAAATACAGAATATTACCCTTTTTTAGAAATCCTTACCTCGAGATAACAAAATGTCACATCCAGTGAGTTAGGACACAACATTTTTGAATTCCTGAGAATAATTAAAAATTTATGCCTTAAAAATGTTTATTTATTCAGATTTATCGAGAAAATCGAAACCCTGTAAGTTAGGGAACGATTTCGTGAATTTCCAAATATGGAACATTGCCTTTATTTTCAAAATTTCCTTTTCTACGAACTTAGGTGAAAAACGTAGTGCTCAACACGATGTATGTTTAGTTTATTTGAGTATGGCTAAATGTGAAAATCTCATATTTAAAGAACAATTACGGGACATAAATTTAATAAACAAATAAAACATAAGGATCATGATAATAATAATAAATAACAAATATGCATGACATAACAACATTACTAATGAAAAATGATATTAGTGATGATAATAATAACAATTAATACTGATAATAATATTAACAACAAAACAAATCATAATAATAAAAATAAAACACAATAAACCGAAAATACGAGCCTATTTAAATAAAAACACAAGAAATTAATAAGAAAATAGGGATGAATTTAAAAAAAAGGATTAAATTAAAATTAAATGAAATTAAGAGGTATAAATTGCAAATAATAAAAAGGGGAGACAAGTGTCTAAATATAACGCACGAAAATAATGAGGACCGAATGGGAAAATATACCTGGTCCTTATTCGTTGCGTTTCAATATGGGCCAAAATGAAACAATGTGAAATTACAGGGTAAAATTAAAAGACAAAGAAAATAAGGTAGGGCTTAATCGAATTGCGCCGCAAAGGCAGAGGGACTATTCGCGCAATTAGTCCATTAAAGCGAAAACACGCGGATCCTCAAGGCGGTTCGGGTCGGATCCGTCCTATCCAGCTCAAAACGACGCCGTTTTAGCATTAAAATGTCTGAGTGAAACGACGTCATTTCACCACCCTATTTAAAGCCGAAAATGTTAAAAAAACATTTTTAACTAGTTTTAAAAAAAAGAAAAATAAAAAAGGGTCCCTTTTTTGCTCTGCGTTCGGCCTCGTCTGGCTATGGCTCTGGCCTAGGGTTCTGCCGTAGCCCCGCCGTAGACGATGGCCAGAGATGGAAAAAATCTTCTTTTTTTTTACTCCTTTTCGATCCCCTTTTTTAAAATCATGAATCCCTTGTTCATTTTAGAAATAAAAGAATAAAAACGAAAATAAAAGGGCCCTCAATGCGTTTCGAACCCTCGTCCGAACCTTCATGGGTCCGAGGTGTTCTGGCGCCGGCGATGTTTGCTAGTGACGGCGTCGATCGACTTAGGTAAGCCTTTCTTTCCCTTTTCTTTTTATTTTTTTACATAAAAATATAGAAAAGAAAAAATAAGAAAAAGAGAAAAAGCTACAGATCAAAATAAAAGATAATCACCTTTAATAAATTTTACTCAGTTTTTTATTGATTTTTGTATTTGATAATCGTTGTGTGTATCTTGATTTTTTTGTCTTCGTAAAGATAACTACAAGGGTTTCCCCGTTGATTTTATAGCCGAAATAAGAAAATGAAATTATAATATATTTCTTTTTTGTTGTTGTTGTTTTTGTCCTTGTTTGCAGGTACGGAGGCTGTACAGTGGTTGACGTGGAGGTACGGCGCAAGGAGGGTGGTGGTGCTGACGTGGCAGTGGCGGCTGAAGCTGTTAGGGATTAGGGTTTGAAAATTTCTTTAGGTTTAGACTTTGGGCCTCCGTAATTTGGGCTTCGAGTTTTGGGCTAGTTTTTTTTATTGGGCTTGTAATAAAAATTAGACCGTTTTTTATTTATTGCTTGGTTTACTTTGGTTAATTTTAGGTTAATTGGGCCCGGGCAAAAATTGGGCCTTACAGCTGCCCCGCTTTGCTCATTGTTGTGTAACGAGAATGAAGCAAAGACTTTAAAAGGGCCAATTTTTCCTGGTCTTGTCGAGCTTCGACTTTTCGGTGCTTTTCTTCTTTGAGTAAATTCATTCCATCCCACTGCATCTTCAGAGGTATGGGAACTAGCGCTTCGATCTACTCCGCTGGAACTTCAAGGAGAGAAGAATTGGTAATTCCCACTGCAACTTCAGGAAGATAAGGTTTGTGTATTTTCTGCTCCACTGCAACTTCAGGGAGATAAGGCTCATAACTTGCAGCTTCAATCTGTTCTACTGCAACTTCAGGGAAATAAGTTTTAAGATTTCAGTTTGTTCCGCCGTAACTTTAGGGAAATGAGATTCGCTATCTTCAGTCTGTTCCATTGCAATTTCAGGGATATAAGACTGGTGGCTTCAATCTGCTCCACTGCAACTTCAAGAAGATAAGATCCGCCATAATTTGTAGCTTCAATCTGTTCCACTGCAACGCCAGGGAAATAAGATTCGTTTTCTTCAGTCTGCTCCACTGTAACTTCAGAGAGATAAGATTTACCGCGATTGATCCGACCTACTACAACTTCAGAGGTATAGGACTAGTAACTCGTAGCTTTAATTTGTTTCATTGTAACTTTAAGGGAATAAAATTCACTATCTTCAACTTGCTCCACTGCAACTTCAGGGAGATATGGTTATGGCTTCAATCTGCTCCACTGCAACTTCAGGGAGATAAGTTTCACCATGGTAGATTTGATCCAACCTACTGCAACTTTAGAGGTATAGGACTTGTGGATTCACCGGTCTTGCTACACCGTCCTCTGGAGGACATAACCTGTAGAATCAATTTTATGAACCTATGCTTATGCATAATGATTAGGATGCAATGATCAAAATGAATCTAATGCTCCTAACTAGATGTGTTATGGATGATATTTGTATGAATGTAGAATGTCATGAGAATGATCCTTTTTTAATGTATGGGTTGTCATTGCTCATTGTTCTTCAAGGTTGTATCACTGACGTAATATCCTGCCTTCCTGTTCAGCCGATGTTTTTGACAGAAAATCTTAAGAAATAGTCACTATTTAGAGTTTCTTTCTCAAATATTTCCAACCCTTAGGCTTGGTGAGTTCTAAATAATAGTCATGTTTCAGGTTCCTGTACTATTTAGAAGTTTCCAGAGTAATATGCAAAACTCCTTTTATAAAAGTATTATTAGTCCATTAATCGTTACTTCAATGCAAAATGCTTGAAAATGATCATAATGATGGATGAAACTAAAATTTATCAGGAACAAGATATAAAAAGAATGGGTTAATTAAGAAAGCAAGCATTGCTAGAATACAAAATAGTGAGGGGAAAAAATAGGTGCCCCAGATATTGCAGCCTGAGCTTCTCTGTACAAACTTTCTGAACGCCATTTTAAGTTCAATATGTGTTTAGGAGATTTAGAGTACTTTGTCAATGTTCCGAGATGTTGCATACCCTCTCTTCATTAATTCAGGTATAACAAGATCACCGCATGCCCAATCTTTGATCACAATTTGAGCTGCCCTTTTCGGGTTTTCGACTCAAAAACTCCTTTGGTCTCAAGGCGCCCTTTGCGGGTTTTCACCTTGGCCTCTCTATTTTTTTAAGAAGGTCTCAAAGCGCCCTTTACGGGTTTTCACTTTGGCCTCTTTTCTTCTTTAAGTATAGTACTTCTTGACTGAATCTAAATTTACAGGATTGGGCAAGTTTTTTCCATCCATTTCAGTCAAAATCAGTGCTTCTCCGGAGAAAGTCTTTTTTATCACATAAGGTCCTTTCCAATTTGGCATCCACTTCCCTATGAAATCCTTTTGTATGGGGAGGATCTTTTTCAATACCAGGTCCCCCTCGTGAAATTCTCTTGGGCAAACCTTTTTGTCATAAGCTCACATCATTCGTTTTTGGTACATCTAACCCTGACGAATAACCCTTAGCCTCTTTTCCTCAATCAAGTTCAACTGATCATATCGAGACTGGATCCATCCTGCTTCATCTAACTTTAGCTCTGACAAAACTCGAAGGGAAGGTATCTCTACTTCAATGGGTAAAATCGCCTCCATTCCATAAACCAATGAGAGAGGCATTGCCTCGGTGAAAGTTCTGATAGACATTCGATAAGGATAGAGAGCAAATGGTAACTTCTCATGCCAATCTTTATTAGTTTCAGCCATTTTCCCCACGATCTTCTTAATGTTTTTATTGGCTGCTTCCATTGCACCATTCATTTTTGGACGATACGGTGATGAATTGTGGTGTCTGATTTTGAATTTACTGCAGACCTCCTCTATCGTGCTATTGTTCAAGTTTAATGCATTGTTAGATATGATCCTCTTAGGAATTCCATATCGACATATAATTTCCTTTTTTAGGAATCTGCTAACTGCCGACTTAGTAACACTGGCATATGAAGCAGCCTCTACCCACTTGGTGAAATAGTCGATGACTACAAAGATGAATCGATGCCCATTTGAAGCTTTTGGCGAGATCGCCCCGATGACATCCATGCCCCACATAGAGAAAAGCCATAGGGAAGTCATAACATGCAAAGACGAAGGAGGTACATGAATTTTGTCTCCATAAATTTAGCATTTGCGACATCTCTTAGCGTAATTGATGCAATCTCCCTCCATGGTAGACCAATAGTACCCGAATCTCATAATTTGTCTAGCCATTGTGAAACCATTAGCATGTGTTCCACAAACACCCTCGTGGACTTCTTTCAAAATTTTCTTAGATTCAACAGCATTCACATATCTCAATAGGACCTGATTCTTTCTTCTTTTGTACAGGATCTCTCTGTCTAAGACATCGTCACAGGCTAGTCTTCTCAATGTCCTTTTATCATTCTCGATTGCTTGATCAGAGTATTCACGATTTCTCACATATCGTAATATATCATGGTACCAGGGGTGATCATCTCTTTCTTCTTCCTCCACATTGTAACAGTGAGTTGGGGCCTCGTAAATACTCATTTGAATGGGTTTTACATCCTCTTGTTTGCTTACTTTGATCATGGAAGCCAAAGTAGCTAAAACATTTTCCATCTGGTTTTCGTCTCGTAGGAGATAATTGAAAGTAATATCATTAAACTCCTCAATTAACCCCAAAACTATCCTTTGATAATTGATCAATTTGGGGTCTCTTGTCTCCCATTCACCTTTTAGTTGGTAGGTCACCAGTGCAGAATCTCCATATACCTCCAACGCTCTAATTTTGCGTTCTATGGCTACACGGAGTCCCATGATACATGCTTCATACTCTACCATATTATTTGTACAATCAAAATCCAATTTGCATGTGAATGGATAATGATCTCCATTTGGGGATACCAAGACTGCCCCAATTCTATTACCTACAGCATTTGATGCTCTATCGAAGTTCGATTTCCAAAGGTGATCTTTTGCAGTGTTTTTTTCAATAGCTGCCACATACATTAATTCTTCATTGGGGAAGTCAAAGTTCAGAGGCTCATAATCTTCTAGAGCTCTGCTGGCCAGAAAATCTATTACTGCACTTCCTTTCATAGCTTTTTGGTTCACATAAACTATGTCAAATTCAAAGAGCAAAATTTTCCATCTAGCCTCCCTTCCATTCAAAGCAATTGACTTCATCATATTTTTTAGAGGGTCCAACTTCGAGATTAGCAAGGTCATATGGTACAGCATGTATTGCCTCAATCTCTGAGTTGTCCAAATCAAAGCACAACATAATTTCTCTATTGGCGAATATCTCATTTCACACTCAGTGAATTTGTTACCGAGGTAGTATATTGCCTTTTCTCTTCTTTTCGCATCATCGTGTTAACCCATCACACATCCCATAAAGGTATTAAACATTGTCAAATATAGTATTAATGGCTTATCTGGTCATGGAGGTGACAATACTGGTGGACTTGACAAGTACTGTTTAACCTTATCAAAATCTTTCTGGCATTCCTCATCTCACACACTTGGATTGTGTTTCTTAAGAAGATGAAATATGGGATCACACTTCTTTTTAAGTGCACGGCAGAGGCAATTCTTGTATAGCCCGGACCTTATCTGAGTCAATCTCAATTCCCCTCTCGCTAACTACGAAGCCTAACAATTTTCCCGATCTAGCTCCAAAAGTACATTTTGTTGGATTGAGTTTTAATTGGAATTTTCTCAGTCTCAAGAATAACTTCCTCAAAACTTGAATATGTTCCCTTTTTGTTTGGGACTTTGCGATTATATCATCGACATAAACGTCGATTTCTTTATGCATCATGTCATGGAACAAGGTCACTATGGCCCTTTGATATGTCGCTCCTACATTTTTCAGTCCAAATGGCATCACCTTATAACAAAATGTACCCCACAAGGTTATGAATGTAGTCTTTTCCATGTCTTCAAAATGCATCTTTATCTGATTGTATCCCGAGAAACCATCCATGAAGGAAAACAGCGAATAGCCTGTCGTATTATCTACTAGAATATCAATGTGAAGCAAGGGGAAATTGTCTTTCGGGCTGGCCTTATTTAAGTTTTGATAATCTACACACATTCTCACCTTCCCATCTTTCTTAGGGACAGGCACAATGTTGGCTATCCATTCTGAGTATTTGACCTCCTGTAAGAATCCGGCATCAAACTGCTTTTTGACTTCCTCTTTTATTTTTAGCACAATGTCAGGCCTCATTTTCCAGAACTTTTATTGAACCTGCCTACAATCCTCTTTTATGGGGAGGCGGTGTAAAACAATGTCAGTGCTTAACCTGGGCATATCTTGGTATGACCACGCGAATACATCTTTGAATTCTTGAAGTAACTCCACGAGGTCTCGCTTCGTTTCTTCAGTTATGCACGTTCCAATTTTCACTACCTTTCCTTCTTCCAAGGTCACAATCTTTACTATCTCTTTGTGAGGTAGAATTTGTTTTTCCTCTTGTTCTACCATTCTTAACAAGTCCGGAGATAAGCCACAGTCTATGTCATCTTCAAAGTCCTGGGATCCCTCTAAACACATGTCTTGCTTAAAAGGAGGTTCTAATTCCTTAGCAGCGTTACTCATGTTGTTGATATCCGAGAACCTGTTGTAGGTACAAAAGAATATGCAAAGAACTAATGAATTTAAGAATAATTATTTGTATGGTATGATCATGAATAAAATGAAAGAATGATTTGGAAAAAGGTCCAAGGAATGAAAGAATCTAACATAATTACTTGTATAAAAAGAATGAAAGAATCTAAAAGAATAAACAAATATTTACTCAAAATGATATCAAATATGTATTTCATAATTATGTTTGGACATAAGCCTATTTCACAAAGGAATTCTTATTGCTTTTAGGCTTAAAGTAACAAGTGTGTTTTGAACATTACTCTAAGTAAGCTCTAAATACTACAGGAATTTCTTCTGTAGTCCAATTGTTCAGAACACTCCCAGGTTCATAAGGGCGGGTATCTGACAAAGTCCCTCCTTCAGTTGTTTCTTCATATATGGCATTGATGTGAACATTTCCCAACACTTCTTTAATACTTTCTTTCCTTGGCGTCCTTCGCTCGGGATGAATAATCCCTCTCGATATGAAAGTTTTAGATATGTGGGGGAATATCATTGGTTCCCATTTGATTTCTTCCCCACTCATATGTGCCCTTCTTCTTTCTTTCCTCTTTTCCAGTTCCTTCCTTCTTTGTCTCGCATCTGGCTTGTACCTTAAGCCAAAATGTTCATACTTGTCCTTCAGCATTGGAGCCTCAACTCTTCCTTGAAGATGTCTCCCTAGTCCTTTTCCCGATAAAGCTTCCTTTCCTACCATTAGCTGTAACCCCATCCTGGTAGCCTTTGATACTTTTGGTACTGGAATCATGTTCTCCTCAATAATGAATGTTGCATTCACAAACTCCAAAGACCGAAAAGAACATTCAATTGCCTCCTTATTTGCCTCCAAGTACGGTGCATCACTAGTTACAGCCGCGATAATATCTTTCTCGGTATTTATCGTCACCAACTGACCTTTTGATACTAGTTTTAACTTCTGATGTAATGACGAAGGCACTACCCCTATCGAATATATCCAAGGTCTTCCCAATAAGCAATTGTAGGAGGGCTTGATATCCATTACTAGGAAATCCACCTCTTAGGTAGTTGGGCCAATCAACAGAGGTATTTCGATTCTTCCCATGACTCTCCTTTCTGTGCCATCAAATGCCCTCACTATATTCTGGCATACCTCCATGTGTGAGCTATCCACAAGTAACCTATTAAGTGTGGATAGGGGTAATACATTCAGTGCCGATCCATTGTCGATTAGAACCCCTGACAATGTGTACCCTTTGCATCTTGTAGTAACGTGCAGAGCCTTAATGGATCCCATACCCCCTAGTGGTATTTCATCATCATTGAAGAAGATGAAGTTATCAGCATTTATGTTATTAACCAGCCGATCCAGTTTATTGACAGAGATGTCATTGGCCACGTACTTCTCGTTCAACACTTTCATCAATACACTTTGGTGTACCTCCGAACTCAAGAGTAAAGCTAGTACAAATATACGAGCTGATTGTTTATGCAATTGTTCCATAACACTATACTCGCTATGCTTCAAAAACTTCAGGAATTCCTTAGCTTCCTCCTCTTTTACTGGCTCATGAACAAGCGGCTCAAGTCTGACTGCTTTTTCCTTCTTTTGCTCCACCATTAGAGTCTTTCCTTTTACGGGTTCTTCTCAAGAGTCTATCAAATCATAACGTCTTCTACTACACGTATGAGAACATACATCTTGATTCTCTTTTGAAGCGCTGGCTGAGTTTTTCTTTCTCGAGATTGTCACGTTGCAATCATAATTCCAGGGGACCCTTTTGTTATCCTGATAAGAGAAGACCGCCGGTTTTTGAATTATGATCTTTGGTGTCGTCTGTACTCCAGCTTCGTTGCTTTTAAGTCATGAAATGATGACCACAG
This sequence comes from Gossypium australe, assembly GCA_005393395.2. Classification (NCBI taxonomy): domain Eukaryota; kingdom Viridiplantae; phylum Streptophyta; class Magnoliopsida; order Malvales; family Malvaceae; genus Gossypium; species Gossypium australe. Next base: position 24,155,810 of record CM016616.1, on the reverse strand, counting down.
AATGATTGACTTTTGGGACCCTCATTGTTGATTCTGACACACATATGCTTCCTTCTTCTTTAACTTCTTCACAGAACTCTATCTCTTTATTGTCCATCAGACCTTGTACCAAGACTCTGAATTCTACGCATTCTTGGATCTTGTGCCCCTCCTTATGATGGAACTCACAGTAGTTCCTCATGTTTTCATAACTCCCTTCAGGATTTGAAATGCTCAACCCCTATTTTACCATCTCCATCTAGACCCATCTCAAAGGAATTTTTACTTCTGCAATATCGGTCTTGATTCTTCTCCCCACATTTCCATCTATCGCATTTACCCCATTATCAGTATGATTGGGTAGCAGATTTTCGGCACAAGGTGCATCATCAAATTTCACAATGCCCATTTTAATAAGTCTTTCAACTACTTTCTTAAAGGCAGTGCAGTTTTCTATTGAATGCCCCGAAATTCTTGCATGGTAGTCACATTGAGTGTTTGCATCGTACCATTTGGGGTATGGAGGCTATAATGGTTTTAGGTAAAAAGGGGATACCATGTGTGCGTCAAATAAACTTTAATACAACTCCCTATACGTCATTGGGATTGGCGTAAATTGGAGCTTCTCAGTGTTTTGCTTTGTGCCGAACTCCTGCCTTGATAAACCTTGTTGACCAGTAGCCACCGTTCTTGGTTGATTTACAGTAATCGATTTTGGGTAACCCTTGTTATATGTACTTGTGTTCACCTCGTTTTCCTGTTTCCTCAAAGCTGACCTTTTGTTACTCTCTCCTACATCTATCTTTCCACTTCTTATTGCATTCTCGATCATTTCGCTAGTCATCACTATGTCTAAAAAACTTTTTGTAGCGCTTCCTATCATGTGAGTGATGAATGGAGCTTTTAGGATGTTGATAAAGAGCATCGTAGTTTCTTTTTCTAGGAGCGGCGGCTGAACTTGTATGGCAATTTCCCTCTGTCTCTATACGTATTTCCTGAAACTCTCACTCGGTTTCTTCTCCATGTTTTGTAAAGTAATTCTATCATGAGTCATATCCGTCACATGACTATACTACTTCATGAATGCTTGTGCTAAGCCTCTCAAAGAACCAATCCTAGTACGACTCAATTGGATGTATCATTTGGATGCTGCTCCCACCAGACTGTCTTGGAAGCAATGTATTAGTAGTTGATCGTTGTTAACATACCCGGTCACTCGTCTGCAAAACATGGTGATGTGAGCTTCGGGGCAACTGGTCCCATTGTACTTTTTGAATTCTTGCATTTTGAACTTGTAGGGAAGCACCAGATCTGGGACCAAACTCAGACCCTTAGCATCAAGTCCATGCTGACTATAAACGTTTTCCATTTCCTTGAATTTTTCCTCCAGCCATTTACATCGGTCCTCCAATTGCTTTGGCAATTCTGTCCTTGACCTTTCCTTTTCTGCCACTTTTATCAAGGTCAGGGATAACAAGATTAGTTGGGTTATCCCCTGGGTTAGAACCTGATCCAGCTTGAAAGTTCATCGGTACCAAAACACCATCCTGAAATTGTTGAGGCTTAATCGTGACAGATGTTCTTTGAGAGTATACCTCAGGGTGTGTCTATGTATTTGTTGGAGTAAAACTCGGAGGATAGAAAGCTTCATTATCTTCTCCAGCATCAACCATGGGCTATTTCCTTTATCTATTCCTCCAGTCAGCAGTTGGGTCAACTGAGCCATCATATTTCTTTGGGATACCATCATTCCGTCCATCATGTCTTGTTGGATTTTAACCAGTTGCTCTTGCATTTGCAATTGTAGTTGATCTTGTATCTCTTTTTGGAGTTGTTCAACTCTTTCAAATCTTTGATCCATGTCTTTTGTCTTTGCTCGGGTACGGTAATGATGTTTGGTTGGTAAGTTTTTGTTGGCTTCCAGATTAACTCTGAAATGATTTTAGCCCATTAGGGCCTTTCCATGAAATTTAATGCACATGATGTGATGTAATGCGAATGCATGAAATGAATACAAGAAGGCGTCGATTCTGATTCAATTTCATTTAGAAAACTTTACTAGAAAACACAATTCTTTAAATAAAACGGATTACAAATATGGCTTCACCCTAATGCCCAAAGTTTTAACTTTCCTAAGCAACGAAGCTAACTCTTGACCTCGATCCGATTCTAGCTCATACTTCACGCTTAGCATGTCAGCATGAATTGCCAAGGTCTGTAAATGATCTGCTACCTCCCGAATCTGAGCCACGGCCTTGCCCATAATGTAATCTCTGTTCCTAACTTGATTCTGAGAATGGTGAAGCTGTTCCTTCCAACGTTCTTCACTTACCTCAAGAAGCTCTAACCGGAGCTCACAGTTTTGTAATGCAGACTCTAGTTCTTCTATCTTTCCTTTCATTTCTTCAATCTTGTTCAAACTTGCCCTCAACTCAACCGCAGAATTACGATTTCTATACTGATGAAGTGATTTTTCAAGTTCTGCACTTTAGCCTTTAATTCTCTTTTGTCATTTTGGGTTTCTAACAAACTTTTTTCTAGGGCCTTTTTCTGTGCCTGAGCCTCCTGGAATTTTCTCTCCCACCGATCGGCTTTGGTTCTTTCTTCTTGGGTCTCTTGTTGCCATTGCTCCGACGTTTTTCCCAATCCGGTGGTTCACATCGATAGACACAGTTTTTTGTAATCCGTCTTCAAACTATCCAAGTCTTCATCGGCTTTATTCTTTCCTTTCCTTAATTTCTCGGCCTCTAGCTTTTGAACATCAACATCTAACCTTAAATGCATCTTTTTCTTCCTCCTATTGTTCTATCTTCTTTTCAAGTTCTAAATTCCTCTTCTCGAAGTCTTGTTTTATGATTTCTAGTTCTAACGGGATCACTTGTAAGTACTCTTCCATCGGTCGAATACCTTCTAAATTCGGCCCAGGGATATTATCATTAATTCTTTTACTCCACCATCCACTGTACTCGGGAGTCATCATTAAATTTACAACAAGCTTTTCATTCGACGAGTCTAATTCCAAGCGCTAGAAATCTCCTTTACCCCTTTTCTTGTAGTTATCTGCCCTGTACAAAAAGTCACATTGAGCTAGCCCATGTGTTGCCGATATGATCTGTCTAGATCTGTATTGCCTCAATATGAGCAAAGGAGCATACCCAACGACTCCCCAAATCCCAAGCAAAGGGACCCAGTCAAAACGCCCACATCGATAAAGGATTTCGTCAGGAATCAACCAAGGAGCTCTCCACTCGACGTCTTCTTCATGAAGATTTTGGAGGAGCGCTATCCAATTTTCCTCTGATATGTCATCCCTTCTTGGCATGACCACTAATTCTCAGAGAAAACCTGGTAAGAAACCTTATCTACCTTCCAGAAATGACTTTGGAACCAAGCTAACAAAAACTGTGCGCACCCTATAAATCTGCCCTCACCGGCCCTTCTACATGCGTTCAAAGATCTAAATGTCTCGGCCAAGATTGCAGGAATAGGTGTGACCCCTTTATCAAGTCGATCAAAGATATCCTATACCGCCTCGTCTACATAACCTATTGCCCCAGGGAAGATCATTAGTCCGTAGATGCTCAAAGAAAACACATCGACTCTCTTTTTCGTATCAGGATACACTAGAATCAAATCTCTCAAATTCTTCCATGGGATGCACTTACACTCACCTTTTTGCTTGATCCTGGCTGTAATCCACTGTTTGCTCATTCTTGTAATGTTCATCAATTTCATCCAAAAGGTCGGGACATAAGCGGCTCTAGAATAAGCTTTATCGACTTGAACCTTTGGAAAATGCAGCAGGGCTGTATATTCTTCCACGGTGGGCACTAAATCGACCCTCCCAAAGGTAAAGCAACTGTATGCAGGGTTCAATTACTGAGCGACGGCCCAGAACAAATGCTAGTCTACCTTGATGTCGAGTAGATACGACAAATCCCCTTTATCTAATTATGTTTTCTCTGACCATATACGGACAGCCACGTTATCTTCCACTTTATCAAGAAATTCATTCTCCATGACAAGCTCTCTAATTTAGTAATCGAACATGAATTGACACTCTTTCAAATATGAAATGGCATGCAAACATAAAAAAAACACAATAAATCAGTACAATATACAAAAACAAAACTCAAAGCAAATGAAAGAGAATCAAGCACCTATTTGGGTAACCGCTACGGTTTCTCACAGTACTACTTAGGGTGGGCTTCTAGGGTCTTCTACATGCGGTTTGGTTCTAAATTTGAGGTACCCAAACCAGCAGATTCCTCAATCCTCACCCATTATAGGCTTATACGGACCAAGTTCGGTTCAGAGGAATACATTTCCCTATGGCTGCACGGAGATGAAAATCTCACGAAGATATAGGTACGGATGTATCCCGAAAGTGATCCACTATCCTGCACGGAGGTGAAAACCTCACGAAGGAGTAGTTTCTGACTCCCACTTAAAAGAGGTAAGACCCAACAGTCGTTATGCAATATGATGCGAAAATACTCTACAAGACTCAAACCACAACAATCATATGAAATAACACAAACAAATGCAATAAAAGGACCGTAATTTTTCAAACTAGATTTTCAATTTTCGACAACAAGACAGGAAATAATCAATTTTATGGCTTGACTCTCTTATTCCCCAACGGAGTCGCCAAGCTGTCGAAACTATTTTTTTTCGAAAAAAACTAGGTAGACTTTAAAAATGAAAAATGGAGTCGTCACCAATGTTTTTTTTGAGGTGTGATCGGATCACCTTGAGATTGATCATTAAAACATTTTGATTTATTAAACAATGATTTTGGTCTACAAAATTCGAGAAAATGGGTTCGGGAGTCAGTTACGTATGAGGAAGGATTAGCACCCTCGTAACGCCCAAAATTGGTACCTAATTGATTAATTAACGTTTTAATGTCAAAAATTTGAAAAGATTTTACAATACGATCCTCTTTATTTAAAAGAAAACGTGAATAAATTAAATTGGATGCTAAGACCCTCTTATTTCGAAGAAGTAAAATGCCACACCTAGTGAGTTAGGATACGACATTTTAAATCCTCGAAACTAAGCTTGTCTATTGACTTTTAAAACACATGCATTTAAGTTTAAGAAGGATATTCGGTTATTTGGGTCAAATGAAAAATCGGAACCCAGTAAGTTAGGACACAATTTCTCAAAATTCCAAATACAGAATATTACCTTTTTTTAGAAATCCTTACCTCAAGATAACAAAATGTCACATCTAGTGAGTTAGGACACAACATTTTTGAATTCCCGAGAATAATTAAAAATTTATGCCTTAAAAATGTTCATTTATTCAGATTTATCGAGAAAATTGAAACCCTGTAAGTTTGGGAACGATTTTGTGAATTTCCAAATATGGAACATTGCCTTTATTTTCAAAATTTCCTTTTCTACGAACTTGGGTGAAAAATGTAGTGCTTAACACGATGTATGTTTAGTTTATTTGAGTATGGTTAAATGTGAAAATCTCATATTTAAAGAACAATTACGCTACATAAATTTAATAAACAAATAAAGCATAAGGATCATGATAATAATAATAAATAACAAATATGCATGACATAACAACATTACTAATGAATCATAGTAACAATTAATACTGATAATAATATTACCAACAAAATAAATCATAGTAATAAAAATAAAACACAATAAACCGAAAATATGAGCCTATTTAAATAAAAACACAAGAAATTAATAAGAAAATAGGGCTGAATTTAAATAAAAGGATGAAATTAAAATTAAATGAGATGACGAGGTATAAATTGCAAATAATAAAAAGGGAGACAAGGGTATGAATATAATGCACGAAAATAATGAGGACCGAATGGGAAAATATCCCTGGTCTTTTTGCGTTGCGTTTCAATATGGGCCAAAATGAAACAATGTGAAATTATAGGGTAAAATTAAAAGACAAAGAAAATAAGGTAGGGCTTAATCGAATTACACCGCAAAGGCAGAGGGACTGTTCGCGCAATTAGTCCATTAAAGCAGAAACACGCTGATCTTTAAGGCAGTTCGGGTCGGGTCTGTCCGATCCAGTTCAAAACGACACCGTTTCAGTGTTAAAACGTTTGAGTGAAACGACGCCGTTTCAACACCCTATTTAAAGCTGAAAATGTTAAAAAAAACATTTTTAACTAGTTTTAAAAAAACAAAGAAAAAAAAAGGGTCCCTTTTTTGCTTTGCGTTCGGCCCCGTCCGGCCATGGCTCCGGCCTAGGGTTCCGCCGTGATCCCGCCGTAGCCCCGCTGTAGACTGTGGCCGGAGATGGAAAAAATATCCTTTTTCTTTTACTCCTTTTCGATCCCATTTTTTAAAATCATGAATCCCTTGTTCATTTTAGAAATAAAAGAAGAAAAACAAAAATAAAATGGCCCTCAATGCGTTTCGAACCCTCATCCAAACCTTCATGGCTCCAAGGTGTTCTAGCGCCGGCGATGTTCGCCAGTGATGGCTTCGATCGATTCAGGTAAGCCTTTCTTTCCCTTTTCTTTTTATTTTCGTACATAAAAATATAGAAAAGAAAAAAAAAGAGAGAAAAAGCTACAGATCAAAATAAAAGATAATCACTTTTAAAAAATTTTTACTTAGTTTTTGATTGATTTTTGTATTTGACAATCGTTGTGTGTATGTTGATTTTTTTTGTCTCCGTAAAGAAAACTACAAGGGTTTCCCTGTTGATTTTATAGCCGAAATAAGAAAATAAAATTACAATATATTTTTTTTGCTGCTATTGTTTTTGTCCTTGTTTGCAGGTACGGAGGCCGTACGGTGGCTGACGTGGAGGTACGGAGCAATGAGGGTGGTGGTGCTGACGTGGCAGCGGCAGCTGAAGCTGTTAGGGATTAGGGTTTGAAAATTTCTTTAGGTTTAGGCTTTGGGCCTATGTAATTTGGGCTTTGGGTTTTGGGCTAGTTTTTTTTATTGGGCTTGTAAGAAAAGCTGGATTGTTTTTTATTTATTGTTTTGGTTTACTTTGGTTAATTTTGGGTTAATTGGGCCCGGGCAAAAATTGGGCCTTACAAATATCATCTTACAACATTATTTACAATAATTTCCCAAAATGACAAGCATAAGACATCCTAGGTACATGCCATTACCAAAAAGAAGTATACATCATCACATTTTGAGTTTGGGATCGTTGTGGATGCTGAATCGATAATCTGACTTTAACCTAACCTGCGCACAGAAAACAAGCCATACGCTGAGTATAAACTCAGTGGTATTTCTGTAATCCAAATTTTTTAAGTAAGTAGTATAACATGTACATTAAAATCATACAATATCTATCAATATTCAATTAATCAATTCATAGATAATCATTTATCACACATTCAATTTTATTCATTTGCTATCCCAGATAGCTTTTCACAATTGAACACAATTCATGTGACTTTAACCATAATCCAATTCACCATTCAATTTCTATCATAACACTATTTTATTCATTTACCCCTATTAACATGACTCGAACTTGGACGGATACACAGATCCAACCAAAACACACCAGTTTGGCATCCAGTGCCTCATCGGATAATTCGAAGTAATAGATTGATACCCAGTGTCTCATCGGCCATGCCAAAGCAAGTTGGTACCCAGTACCTCATCGAATTTATCCGAAGTAATAAATTGACACCTAGTGTCTCATCGACTCGAAGTCGAAGTATCCCTGAACTCTTCCAATCCTATGGCATGCCAACTATATCCAAATCAGCTCGACATAGCTAATAGGGTTTCAATTCACTTTTCAAGTATAACAAATATCCAATGTTCAATTTCCACAATAATCACATATTCATATCAATTTCATCACACACCAAATCAATCCATCTCAATTGTAAAACACAATAATTCTCACCTTCCATACTTACCATATACAAGAAATCAAAGTATTATAATTTTAATAATTAAATTCGGATTATAGAAATACAAACCGTAATTTTTCGAGCTACTCCTTGTTGACTTTTTATTTTCCTTTCTTTGCCAAGTTTTCCGGCACAACGTTAGCTATTTGAGCTTGAACCCTTGAAATCCCTAAATTTCTCCTTCTTTTCTTTCTTTTTTTTTCCTCCTATTTCATTTCCTATTCTGTTCTTTCTTTTTCTTTTTGTTTCTTTTATTTCCTTTATTTTAATTAATATCATATAATAATATATTAATACTTACTTAAATAATAAGTAAATATAATTATTATAAATATATGTATATAAATATGACACATGTCACTAACATTACCAAAAAATTGTAAATTTTAGGTTTAATTGCTTATTTAGTCCTTCACTTTTTCTCTAGTCTATAATTCAACTTTTTCCCTATATTCAATTTAATCCTAACACCTAATTACCCTTAATTCAAGGTAATTCACCTAACTAAAACCTAATTAACCACACAATTAACTTCGTAAATACTTTTAATAAATATTTATGTATCTTTTTTTTCAAAAACGGAGACCCAAAAGTACACTTTCTGATACCCGTGACTATTGGGTCGTTACACATATCAAGTTTAAATTGTTTAGATTATAGAAATACCACCGAGTTATACTCAGCGTGCGATTTTATTTTCTGTGTATAGGCTAGGTACTACTTGACTTATCGCCGACTCAACATCAAACAAAAAATCCCGAGCTCAAGTGTGGTAATCTTTTTTTGTAATGGCATGTACCTACAGAGTCCTTGTGGATATGTTTATGATGATGATATTTTAGTTTCTTAGTTAAATGATGGATAATTGTATACATATATGTGGTTATAGTTGAGGCGATGTTGGTGTGATAGTTTAGCCTAATGCTTGGTATGTGCTTAGCTTCAAATTTGGTAACTTTTGGAGTTGAAAGTTAGTTCAATTATGGTAAATATGATATGAATGGAATTCTTGAATGGTTGATGTGTTTGAAGATATAAAATGTGGTACCAATGAGGGTACATTCGTTAGGCACATAAGATGGTTGTTTTGACATGTTTTGAGCATGTTTAATTGTGTTTTTGAATAGGTTAAATAGTTGGTATGTCAATTGCTTAATGCCCAAGAAAGTAGGAAATGGTAAACTTGAGTTGTAAGGTACACTTAAGTGCACACGGCCTGAGACACGGTTTGTTGCACAGTCGTGTGTCACACACGGGCAACACACATAGGCATGTGCCCTAGGCATGTTGAAAAATAGTATAGGTTTAGTTTCCACACGGGCTGACACACAGCTTGGGACACGACCATGTCACCCTAGTTAGTGAGTTACACGAGCAAAGACAAAGCCCTGTGTTTTAAGTCAGTGAGTTACATGGGCTGGGACACAACCGTGTGTCTCTACTTCAAAAGTCACACGACTGTGTCCCCTATTTTCGGTATTTCTAAAAATGGCCCTAAATTTTCAAAATTGTTCCAAATTAGTCCCTGCCTATTTTTTAACTATTTTTAGGGCCTTGTAAAATCGAAGTAGAGGTTGTAAGAGTGATTTTTACTCTGAATTTGAATGAATCAGTAAACCTAAATTAGGTGAATTCTACTAACACCATCAAAGGTAGTAATAGTCGGAGTATAGACCTATACCTCCTAGCTTTCAAGAGGGAATAAATAGTGATAAGAGTGTAGACAGTGGAAGAACAAGTTTAGCAAAGATAAATAGCGATAAGAGTGTAGATAGTGGAAACCAAGTTTAGCATTGCATAGCATGATTCATTATTCGATTGTATAGGACCCTAGTGTGGAAGTAATAGATTATCGTGATCTGCCCCTATATATTATAATGTTAATGGTTAGCTTGCATTTTTATTTATGATCTGATTAAATGTGATGATTTGTTAGTAATGCCCATGACCCTAATCCGACGACGGAGAGGGTTTAGGGGTGTTACATAAAAGTTCAGGAATTACTTGTAATTGTACTCAAAACAAGAGAGACCCAAAAGCCCCACATATTAATGCTGGAAGTTCATTTTTCTATTGAAATATACTTGTACAATTCAACAAGGGTTTCACCTCTTCTCTCTATAAATAGATAGCATCGACGGGGCTAAAAACACAACTTTGAGATATTATTATTCTACCTGAAAATAGTGAGAATTTATTTTCTAAGTATAAATTCTAAAAATAAATTCTCTGTTTTGAAATAACAATTCTACCGGTTCTATTAAAGAGAGATTTGTTTTCCTTCTAGACGTAAATTAAGAATTTATGGTTCTCTGTTTGATTTGAATTCATTCGAGCCTACACTCGAAGCAGTTCGTGGTATGAGTATAGCAGAAGAGGCTGTTCGGTTGAAATCTGGGAATGACAAGCATTCGTCTAGCTGAAAACATAGGTGCGATTTCGGTAAAAGGGTTTATTGCTATAAATGTCACAAACTGACTCAGTTTTCATAATTTTAATTTTCTGTTGTGCAAGAAAATAGTTTTTGAATCGGATTTTTTCCAACATAATTCCATATGAACTTACTTGTTCAAAATGTGAAAAGAGTGGATACTTCAGGGACTAATCCACAATTTTAGCTTTTCCCCTATTAGCTCCACTTGTATCCAAATCTTGATCTATACAATTTTTTTTTATTTAACCAATAAATACCAAACATTTTTGTATTATGCCATCAAATGAAAGAACCAATATGAACTCATTTTTCGATATCTCTAAAATTTCACATTTTATTCAATTTAGTCCCGAATTTAGGATAGTCATAACTTTCAATTCATAACTTCAGATTAAAATTCAATTTCATATATTCTCATTAGGGACCTTATACTTTCTAATTCTAACATAATTCATGACAAGTTTCACGCTTATTCAATTTAGTCCTTAATGTAACAAAGTTAACTAATAAGCCAAATTATTTTACAATCTAGTCCTTTGCATAATCTAAATTTAAAACCTACCAATTTCAAGCCTAATTCTTCAAAGAATCAACAATGGAAACATTTTAAAACTTTAATAGTTTTACAAATTGGCAGTGGGTTAGCTAAATTAAGCTCCCATGACCTCAAATCTATAAAGATTACAAGAAAATGATTTGAATTTACCTTCTAATTTATGGTCGAATACTTCAAGGGTTTTAAAGTTTTTCCTTTTATTTTTATTTCTACTTGGGATGGTGGGTTGAGGAAGATGACTATGGTTGTCTTCTTTTCTCACCTACTTAATATTTTTACCTTAATTAAATACTAATTAAGCTAACTTAATTAGCATAACTTAATTAATCTAATTTATCTATTAACTGCAATTAATGGTAATTGGCATCATCATCCACTAACTTTCAATTATATATGGTTTAATAATCATTTTAGACCTTTGGCTAATTTCTATTTTAATCATCAAGTCTTTTGTCAATTAAAAATTTATAGCTATTGGACTTTTACAATTTAGTCTCAAAACCTTAATTAACTATTTAATTGACAAATTTGCTCGACCAATTTCCTATATATGTTTATGTTAACTCCGTAAATATTCATATTTTATAATTATAGACTCGATTTATGAAAATAGGGTTCCGGAACTTCATTTTTTGGTACCAATGAAAATCTGGATGTTACATTAAGTTTTCAAAGGAGAAACTTAGAAGTGAGTGATCTAGATCTTTAGGTACAAAAGTGAGGTTGTTAAACCGACGTGTGTTAGGAATGAAATCACTTGTTTACGAGTTTGAAAGATAGAAAAACTAAACTACGTAAACAATTGCATTGTGTCCTTCTTTAATTTCTCACAATGCAAAACATAGTTTTTTTTATAATTTTAGAAAAAAAATAACGAATTTTTAGATTCTTTTATAGAATATTATGATATTTTTAGATTTTTAAAAAAATGTATCCTTCAAATTTGTAAAATCCCAAATTGAAAATTTAACTATAATTTAAGGATCAAATTAGTTATTAGCCCTAGAATTAATGTATCATGACCAAAATATACAAACTTGATAATGTGGGTCTCTACTAAAAATGGAGGACGGAGTAACAAAAGAATTTAATTATTTTAACCTTCTTGTGTAATAGCCCGATTTAGGGGCTAGTCAGAATAGTGATCTCGGGATCACTAATCTGAGGTTAGAGAAAATTATTTTCATGTTATTTTATGAGTCAAAGCATGATTACATTAGTGCATGAAAACTTTGGTGCCTTAATTTTCGCAATTTCTTGCTTAATCGCGAAAAAGGACTAAATCGCATAAAGTGCAAAAGTTCCATTTTATAGGTTAAAGGTGCCAAATAGCCATAGTATGTTAAATGGAGGTCCTCAAAGTGCAATTTCACCCCCCAAAGATAGTGCGGCTGGCCATAGGAGACATATAGTGTCAAATTGGTCAAAGTTGTTGAAGTTAGGTGGACAAAATTGGGGTTTTATATTAAAATAAAGAAAGAAAAGATATCACCTTTTCTTCTTCACTCCTCCACTGAAAATTAGCAACAAATAGAGGGTAGAAAGCTTCAAAAATTTTAGCACACTCTTCTCTTTACAAGTAAGTGTTCTAGTGATCATTCATTAAAAAAAATTGTACTTTTGGAACCCCTAAAGCTTAAGCTTTCAAATGAGGGGACTAATTTGCAATATGGTGAAGAGTTTAGAAATTTTCCATGAGAGCTTTCATTGTTATTTTTTGCATTTTATGGAAGAAAATGAGTCTTGGTTGTTAGATGAACAACTTTTGTGAAAGGTGTTGCCATGAAAACACCTAATTGGACCTTGTTGTAAATGTTATCAAGTTTTTAGTAAATGTGTGAAATGTTGATTTTTGATGATAGCCATAAGAGAATTAAATGTTCACCTAGGCTTGTTGAAGGTAGAAATATGATTAGAATTGATTTTTGAGCCTAGGGGTAAAATGGTCATTTTGCCAAAGTCTAGGGGCAAAATAGTAATTTTTCCAGAACATGATTATTAAAATGCATTTATAAATGTGATGATTAAAATGAGCTAATTTACTATTATAGAGCAAGGAGAACCAAGAATTTACCTCGATCGGGGAAAGAACAAAGTCTCAGATTAGATCGACGGTTTGACTCATTTTGAAATCGAGGTAAGTTTGTATGTGATAGATTCAACATCTATGTTAGTATGTTTGAGAATGCTTGGTATTATATTGATGCTTGATGCTCTACTAAATTGAGTATTTGATGTTGAATAAGATGTTGAAGTCCTAGTGGGCTATAATGAAATTGAAAATGCTATCATCGAGATATGAAATGAATAGGGTCCCGTATAAGACCATGTCCAGGACATGGCCTCAGCACCGAGTTGAGATCCCGTATAAGACCATCCGGGATATGGCTTCAGTAGTGAATATGAAAATCGTATAAGACCATATTCGAGATATGGCTTTGATACTTGATGTGAGATTCCTTATAAGACCATATCCGGGATATGGCATCAGCATTCAGAGGTGACTCCATGTAAGACCACCTCTAGGATGTGGCATTGGCTTCGTACTTATATTAATGATGACGAATATGCATCATTGTGTATCCCTAGTGATTAATGGGATATATAGATGAACATGGAAATAGAAATGAGATTAGTACTAAAGTCTTGTGAATGAGTGAATACAGGTACTCGTGAATGAGTCATGAAGAAATGATTACGATATGTGGCATGGTATGTGCTAAAAAAGGGCAAGTGTGGTAAGTATGGCAAGAAGCCTATGACTTGTGTATGGCTAGTTATGCCATGGATGGTTTATATTATGAGCTTATTGTTGCTATTTATTTCCATGCAAACTTACTAAGATTCATGCTTACCCCTTTTCATTGCCCTTTTTCCTTGTAGTATTACCAAGTTAGCTCGAGGGTTCGTGGATGTCGGAGTTGGAGATCACACTATCGACCACTTTTGGTATAGCCAAGATAAGTTTTATTTTGAATATGGCATGTATAGGACTTGAGTATTTTTGTCATGTCTTGTTGGTAAGCTAATAGTGTTGGATATAAATGTAGTTCTAATTCATTTTGTAATTGGCTTTATGAGTTAGGCCAATACTTGGCAAATTCTTATGCCTAATGAAGATAAATTTCATGAAGTATATGCCTTGTGTATGTCTTAATTTTCTTGAGTTCTTAGAGATACCATTTGGTCATCTTATATATTGGAATGATTTGGTATGAGAATGATTTCTTAATAGGGTGGCAAATGGCTTGGTAAATAGCCATCTAATTGTCCACACGGGTAAACACACAGGCGTGTGTCTAGGCCATGTGTGACATACGGTCAGCCCTATGGGCGTGTTGATCTACCGTGTGTCTCCTTGCAAGCAAGATTTGCAAGTTAGTAAGCCTTGTAGTAAACACACGGGCAGAGACACGGCCGTGTGTCTCAGCCGTATGGGAGGCACGGCCTAGTACATGGGCCTGTGCCCAGGCCGTGTGAAGTCTGCACATTAAATATGGAATTTAATTCGACACACGGTCTAAGGACACGATCGTGTGCCTTGGCCGTGTGGCCATAGGGAAGTGTTGACGTCATAAACAGAATGCCAAGGTTTTAGCACACGAGCTAAGACTCGACGTGTCGGGGCCGTGTGAGAGACACGGGTTAAGGACACAGGCGTGTGTCTAGCCGTGTGAAATAAGTCAGTGTGAACCACGGGTTGAAGACACGGGCATGTCTTAAGGGCACACAGGCGTGTCCCTAGATCAACACGAGCGTGTGGCCCCTATTTTGATGAAAAGTTTTCCAAGTTCGTAAAAGTTCTCGGTTAAATCCCGAAACCTCTCGGAGTTATGTTTAGGGCCTCATAGGCTGAGATTGAGCAAGAGATGGGTTTAAATGAAATTTTATAGCCCGTTATTACATGTTCAAGCAAGGTTAGTATGGTTATGCCTCGTATCTGGTCCCGACGTCGGCACGGGTAAAGGGTGTTACATTTATTGGTATCAGAGCTACGGTTTAGTCGATTCTAGGACTAACATAGCATAAGTACGAGTCTAGCTGTACATACCATATGTAAGAGTACATGTGTAATGATAGTGTGATGGCTCCCGACGTTTTAAAATCGTGTTTTATGCAGTATATGGATTCTGATCCAGACCAAATTGTAGCCGATGATGCTACGAGTAATGCACCGGCTGCCGCTCAAGGGTCCGCGCCAGCAAATAGTAGACCAGAGACTTTGGGTCAGGGTTAAAAGGCCCGAGAAGCATTTCTCCGTATAATGAGCAACTGGTATACTGAGTATACCCGAGCAAACCCTAATGCTCAACCCCCTTCACCCTCACCTATTCCTTAACCTGCTCCTGTAGCTCCTCAAGCAGTTGAGGTAGTGAGAAGAGAAATACCTCCGGTCGATAAGATCAGGAAGCAAGGAGTCGAGGAATTTCGGGCTAATAAGGATGATGATCCAGAGAGAGCAGAAATCTGGCTCGAGAATACCATCAGGGTATTCGATGAGTTATCCTACACGCCTGAGGAGTGCTTAAAATGTGCAGTATCTCTCTTGAGGGTTTCGGCCTATCGGTGGTGGAAAACCCTTGTGTCGGTAGTACCATGGGAGAGAGTTAGCTAGGAATTCTTCCAAGATGAATTTCAGAAGAAGTATATCAGCCATATGTCAGTAACCAACTACGAACGGGAGTTCGTAAGGCCGTATGTTAGTAACCGACTACGAACGGAAGTTCGTAAGGCTCAGCAAGTATGCCCGGGAGTGCGTGTCTACCGAGGCCTTCATGTGCAAGAGATTCGAGGACGGGTTAAATGAAGATATCCGTTTATATGTGGGAGTCCTCGAACTAAAAGAATTTGTAGTGTTGGTAGATAGAGCCGGTAAGGCTGAAGAGTTGGCTAAAGAGAAAAGAAGAGCTGAGAATGAGTCTCATGACTCAAGGAAAAGACAACTGAATAAGTCACTCCAATCCTCATCTAAGAAATCGAGAGTTTTCGCTACACGATCAGTCACCTCAGCCAGGTTTTCAAACCGAGGTAAGAGCAAACAATTTTCGGGGTTTAAAGGGCATACCACATCAGTTACTAGTGTGGGCAACGTTCGACCAAGTAGACCAAAATGCTCGCAGTGTGGCAGGCGTCATTCTGGTGAATGTTGAGCAAATGAGAAAGGTTGTTTCAGATGTGGGTTCTTAGACCACTTCATGAGAGATTGCCCCGAGATGGGCAAGAAAGAGAAGTCTTAGAATGCAAGACCTGAAAGTGCTGCTAGAGGAAGACCACAGAGAAACTCGGGAAATAAAATGGGTCGCAAGATCCATCAGAGAGCAAGTTGCAAGGGTCGAGGGTAGAGCACCAGCGAGAACATATGCCATTTGTGCTCGTGAAGAGACACCTTCCCCTGACGTAATCACGGGTACATTTTCTTTTTATGATACTCATTTATAACTTTAATTAATCTGAGATCTACCCACTCATACATATGCATGAAATTAGTCTCTAGCATGAGCATGCCTATAGAGTCTACTGAATTTGTAATAAGAGTGTCTAATCCCCTAGGCAAGTATGTGTTGGTTGATAAAGTGTGCAAAGGTTGCCCTTTGATGATTAGGGGTCATTGTTTTCCAGTTGATCTTATGCTATTTCTGTTTGATGAGTTTGATGTCATCCTAGGGATGGATTGGTTAGTTACTCATGGTGTAATTGTGAATTGTGGAAAGAAGCTTATTGAGTTGAAAAATGAAAATGGGGATTTTATTCGTGTTGAATCAGATAAGCAAGATAGATCATCAGTAGTGGTATCATCCTTGTCGACTCAGAGGTAGTTGAGGAAGGGGTACGAGGCTTAACTTGCCTTTGTGTTGAACACTAAAGAGATTGATTTGAAAATGGAGTCGGTATCCATAGTATGCGAGTACCCAGATGTTTTCCCGGAAGAGTTGCTAGGGCTACCTCTGGTTAGAGAGGTTGAATTTGGAATTGAGTTAGCTTCAAGTACTGCCCCCGTTTCTATTACTCCATATAAAATGGCTCCAACCGAGCTTAAAAGAGTTGAAAGCCCAGTTGCAAGAACTAACGGATAAAGGTTTCGCAAGGTTGAGTTTTTCTCCGTGAGGTGCTTCCGTTTTATTCGTGAAGAAGAAAGATGGTTCTATGAGATTATGCATAGATTATGGGTAGCTCAACAAGGTAACTTTAAAGAAAAAGTACCCGTTGCCTAGAATCGATGATTTATTTGATCAATTGAAGGGAGCCACGATATTTTCCAAGATAGATTTGAGATCTGGGTATTACCAGCAGAGAGTCAAGGACTCGGATGTACCGAAAACCACATTTAGGTCTAGGTATGGCCAATATGAATTTTTGGTCATGCCTTTTGGTCTAACGAATGCCCCTACGATCTTCATGGATTTGATGAATCGCATTTTTCAACCATACATGGATAAATTTTTCGTGGTCTTCATCGATGACATACTGATCTACTCTCGAGATGAGAACGAACATGCCGAGCATTTGAGTATGGTTCTGCAAATTTTGAGAGAAAAAAATTGTATGCCAAATTCAGCAAGAGTGAGTTTTGGCTTAAGGAAGTAGGATTTTTGGGGCACATTGTCTCGGGGGATGGAATTAGAGTCGACCAGAGTAAGATTTCAGCAATTGTTGATTGGAAATCGCAGAGGAGCGTAACCGAAGTAAGGAGTTTTCTAGGCCTAGCCGGCTATTATAGGTGTTTTGTCAAGGGGTTTTCCATGATAGCTACCTTGATGACGAGATTATTGCAAAAAGATGTGAAGTTTGATTGTACAGAAAGGTGTCAATAGAGTTTTGAGAAACTGAAGACACTATTGACTGAGGCTCCTGTTTTGGTGCAACCTGAACCAGGAAGAGAATTTTTAGTTTACAGTGATGTATCCCTAAATGGATTGGGTTGTGTACTTATGCAAAAGGGTAAGGTAATTGCATACGCCTCTAGGCAATTAAAGCCGCACGAGAAGAATTACCTAATCCATGATTTAGAGTTGACCGCAATTGTGTTTGCGTTAAAGATATGGAGACACCATTTATATGGTAAAAGGTGTCGGATTTTCACCGACCATAAAAGCTTAAAATATTTGTTGACTCAAAAAGAATTGAATTTGAGGAAAAGAAGATGGTTGGAGCTGATTAAGGATTACGAGTTAGTGATTGACTACCATCCGGGAAAGGCGAACGTGGTCGCCGATGCTTTGAGCAAAAAATCATTGTTTGTGTTAAGAGCCATGAATACTCAGATGGCTTTGTTGGATGATGGTTCTAGACCATTATTCCTCCAAGAGATTTTTGAAGCTCAGAAAGAAGATAACAGCTTGCAAGCAAGAGTTTTATGTGAGTCGAATGTTGAGTCAGACTTTCGAGTAAATCCTGATGGATGTTTGACGTTTCGAGATAGGGTCTGTGTACCCAGAAATGATGAACTTATTCGTAAGATCTTGCATGAAGCGCATAGCAGATGTTTAATTGTGCACCCTGGTAGCACGAAGATGTACAATGACGTGAGGAAATGGTATTGGTGGCCTAGTATGAAGAAAGACATTTCCGAGTTTTTATCGAGATGCCTGATTTGTCAACAAGTGAAGGCTGAACACCAAGTACCTTCGGGTCTACTTCAGCCCATTATGGTTTCTGAATGGAAATAGGACTGTATTACTATGGATTTTGTTACGGGCTTACCGTTGACGCCAAAGAAGAAAGATGTGGTATGAGTCATGGTTGATAGACTCACGAAGTCAGCCCATTTGATACCAGTATGGGTTGACTACTCACTTGATAAATTGGCTGACTTGTACATGTCAGAGATAGTAAGACTTCATGGTGTACCGTTGTCGATCATTTCGGATTGAGATCCTAGATTCACGTCACAGTTTTGGAAAAAGTTGTAAGAGGCCTTGGGCATGAAATTGAATTTTAGTACAACCTTCCATCCAGAAACCGACGGGCAATCAGAAAGGGTAATTTAGATACTTGAAGACATGCTTCAATGTTGTGTTTTGGAATTCCAAGGTAATTGGGAGAAATACTTACCGTTGGTGGAATTCGCTTACAACAACAGTTTTCAGTCAAGTTTGAAATTGGCGCCTTATGAGGCATTGTATGGGCGTAAGTGCCGAACACCCTTGTATTAGATAGACTTCAGAGAGAATCAGATACACGGGGTCGATTTGATCAGGGAGACTGAAGAAAAGGTAAAAGTGATACGTGACTGTCTGAAAGTCGCCTCAGATAGACAAAAGTCCTATTCAGACATGAAAAGGAAAGAGACTGAATTCAAAGTCGGTGATAAAGTGTTCTTAAAAGTATCACCTTGAAGAAAAGTCCTCAGATTTGGCCGGAAGGGCAAATTAAGTCCGCATTTTATCGGACCTTATGAAGTTACCGAGAGGATAGGACCGGTAGCTTATCGGTTGGCTTTGCTACCTGAGCTGGAAAAGATTCATGATGTCTTTCATGTATCCATGTTGCACCGATACCGCTCAGACCCTTCACATATCATAGTACCAACAGCGGTAGAGATACAACCGAATTTGACTTATGGTGAAGAGCAGGTTAAAATTTTGGCGCAAGAGGTCAAACAGTTGAGAAACAAAAGTATAGCTCTTGTGAAAGTGCTATGGCAAAGACATGGAACAGAAGAGGCTACATGGGAACCTGAGGAAATGATGAGAAACTAATATTCCAACCTTTTCATCGGTAAGATTTTCGGGGACGAAAATCCTTAAGGGGGAGAATTGTAACAACCCGATTTAGAAGCTAGTCAGAATAGTGATCTTGGGATCACTAATCCGAGGTTAGAGAAAATTAATTTCGTATTATTTTATGAGTCAGAGCATGATTATATTAGTGCATGAAAATTTTGGTGCCTTAATTTTAGCAATTTCTTGCTTAATCGCGAAAAAGGACTAAATCGCATAAAGTGTGAAAGTTCCATTTTATAGGTTAAAGGTGCCAAATAGCCATAGTATGTTAAATGGAGGTCCTCAAAGTGCAATTTGACCCCCCAAAGATAGTGTGGCTGGCCATAGGAGACATATAGTGTCAAATTGGTCAAAGCTATTGAAGTTAGGTGGACTAAATTGGGGTTTTATATAAAAATAAAGAAAGAAAAGATATCACCTTTTCTTCTTCACTCCTCCACCAAAAATTAGCAGCAAATAGAGGGTAGAAAGCTTCAAAAATTTCAGCACACTCTTCTCTTTACAAGTAAGTGTTCTAGTGATCATTAATTAATAAAAATTGTACTTTTGGAACCCCTAAAGCTTAAGCTTTCAAATAAGGGGACTAATTTGCAATATGGTCAAGAGTTTAGAGATTTGCCATGAGAGCTTTCATTGTTTTTTGCTGCATTTTATGTAAGAAAATGAGTCTTGGTTGTTAGATGAACAACTTTTGTGAAAGGTGTTGCCATGAAAACACCTAATTGGACCTTGTTGTAAAGGTTATAAAGTTTGTAGTAAATGTGTGAAATGTTGATTTTTGATGATAGCCATAAGAGAATTAAATGTTCACCTAGGCTTGTCGAAGGTAGAAATATTATTAGAATTGATTTCTGAGCCTAGGGTAAAATAGTCATTTTGCCAAAGTTTAGGGGCAAAATAGTAATTTTTCCAAAGCATGATTATTAAAATGCTTTTATAAATGTGATGATTAAAATGAGCTAATTTACTATTATAGAGCAAGAAGATCCAAGAATTTACCTCGATCGGGGAAAGAACAAAGTCTCGGATTAGATCGACGGTTTAAATCATTTTGAAATTGAGGTAAGTTTGTATGTGATAGATTCAACATCTATGTTAGCATGTTTGAGAATGCTTGGTATTATATTGATGCATGATGCTCTACTAAATTGAGTAATTGATGTTGAATAAGATGTTGAAGTCCTAGTGGACTATAATGAAATTGAAAATGCTATCATCGAGATATGAAATGGATAAGGTCCCGTATAAGACCATGTCCGGGACATGGCCTCGGCACCGAGATGAGATCTCATATAAGACCATATCCGGGATATGGCTTCGGTAATGAATATGAAAATCGTATAAGACCATATTCGAGATATGGCTTCAATACTTGATGTGAGATTCCGTATAAGACCATATCCGAGATATGGCATCAGTATTCAGAAGTGACTGCATGTAAGACCACCTCTAGGATGTGGCATTGGCTCTGTACCTATATTAATGACGATGAATATGCGTCCTTGAGTATCCTTAGTGATTAATGGGATATATAGATGAACTTGGAAATAGAAATGAGATTAGTACTAAAGTCTTGTGAATGAGTGAATACAGGTACTCGTGAATGAGTCACGAAGAAACAATTACGATATGTGGCATAGTTTGTGCTAAATAAGGGCAAGTGTGAGTAAGTATGGCGAGAAGCCTATGACTTGTGTATGGCTAGTTAATGCTATGGATGGTTTATATTATGAGCTTATTGTTGCTATTTATTTCATGCAAACTTACTAAGCTTCATGCTTACCCCTTTTCATTGCCCTTTTTCCTTGTAGTATTACCAAGTTAGCTCGAGGGTTCATGGATGCCGGAGTTGGAGATCACACTATCGACCACTTTTGGTATAGCCAAGATTAGTTTTATTTTGAATATGGCATGTACAGGACTTGAGTATTTTTGTCATGTCTTGTTGGTAAGCTAAAGGTGTTGGTTATAAATGTAATTCTAATTCATTTTGTAATTGGCCTTATGAGTTAGGCCAATACTTGGCAAATTCTTATGCCTAATGAAGATAAATTTCATGAAGTATATGCCTTGTGTATGTCTTGATTTTCTTGAGTTCTTAGAGGTACCATTTGGTTATCTTGTATATTGGAATGATTTGGTATGAGTATGATTTCTTAATAGGGTGGCAAATGGCTTGGTAAATAGCCATCTAATTGTCCACACGGGTAGACACACGAGCGTGTGTCTAAGCCGCGTTTGACATACGGTCAGCCCTATGGGCGTGTTAATCGACCGTGTGTCCCCTTGCATGCAAGATTTGCAAGTTAGTAAGCCTTGTAGTAAACACATGGGCAGGGACACAGCCGTGTGTCTCAGCCATGTGGGAGGCACGGCCTAGGGCATAGACGTGTGCCCAGGCCGTGTGAAGTCTGCACATTAAATGTGGAATTTAATTCGACACACGGTCTAAGGACAGGGGCGTGTGCCTTGGCTGTGTGGCCATAGGGAAGTGATAACGTCATAAACAGAATGCCAAGGTTTTGGCACACGGGCTAAGACACGGTCGTGTCGAGGCCATGTGAGGGACACGGGTTAAGGACATGGGAGTGTGCCCGGCCGTGTGAAATAAGTCAGCGTCGACCACGGGTGGAAGACACGGGCATGTTTTAGGGGCACACGGGCGTGTAACCTCTATTTTGATGAAAAGTTTTCCAAGTTCGTAAATGTTCCCGGTTAAATCTCGAAACCTCTCGGAGGTATGTTTAGGGCCTCGTAGGCTGAGATTGAGCAAGAGATGGGTTTAAATGAAATTTTATAGCCCATTATTACATGTTCAAGCAAGGTTAGTATGGTAATGCCTTGTATCCGGTCCCGACGTCGGACACGGGTAATGGATGTTACATCTTGAATCATTTATATATACTATATTATAATGTGTTTGATTGAATTAGTGTTATTGTCACGTATCAACTGAGTTAGGACTCAGTTGTAAAATTATTAAAATTTCATTCTTTTTTCAAAGTAACAAATAATATTGTGAGAATATTTATATCTTTTTATATTTGATAAATCTAGAAAAATACATGCATATTATGAGAATCACAATATTTAAACTTAAAATATCATAGTTTTACCACTATTTTGAGAACCGGATCAGACTGATTGGTCAGACCAGTTGAATCGTGAATTGATATGAAACAATGGTGGAATCAATTTTCTCTATTTTTAATACTTTTATTAATTTTTATTATTTTTGATAGTTTATTTAATTAAACTAGACAAATCAGTCCAACCGGTTGAATCAAGAACTGGTAGTTTGACTGATTCAATTGTTGGTCTGATTTTAAAAACCTTAATTTTTACGATATTAAATTTACTATTCCAACCTCATTTATATTTATTTTATGTTGATGGTATTTTATTTTTATTTTGTTAAATTAGAAAAAATAATACATATTAAGGAATGAAGGGTTTAACCTAAAACATCATAATTTTTAAACTATTAACTGTATCATTTTAACTAATCACAATTAATTTTATACAATTTTTTATATATTTATTCTATAACCTTTCTTTTTTTTTTTTAAATGTGGTTGTAGCATAATTTAATAACATTTAAATGTTTTCTTTTTTATCAGATTAAAAATTTCATCATGAATGCATTCTTCGTGAACTATAAAATATAAGTCAAAATGAAAACTGACGACGGAAGCTGTAGCACGCTACTTGAAAAATTTGGAGGCCCTGATGTGGAAAATGAAAATGGAAACTGACTCATCCTGACCACATCTTGTCTTGTAAATTAAGCGCCTCTTATTTATCAAATTGGATTGGCTGTTGAAAATTTTGGAAAATATTCTTGCGGCTTTCATCACCATATATATATATATATATATATATATAGTTCCGCTCCATTGATAAATTATTTGTTTATATTAAATTACGAAGTATTTTTTTTCAAACTTAAAATATATTTTAAGTTTTTATATATTTTGAATAGTTTAAATTTAATTTAATTTTTATTTTTAATAATTTAATTTTTTTATTGTTCGGATTTAAAAGTACTTTTATTAAATTTTCTAATGTGATATTTTAAAATTAAAAAAATTTATTTGATAATCATGTGATAAAAAAAAAGTAACGTTCAAAATGTTGGCTAGAATTTTTTTCTTACAAATGCCCTTTCAAAATCGTCATGATAAAATAATTTTTTATTTGTTTGAATGGTGCTCTTAAGAAAAATTGATATTAGTATTTTAATTGAAATAGTTAATAATGAAGTTATAAAACTAGAAGGAACAAATTATGTCAAATATAGATTAATTCTCAAGTTTTAGCATAATCTAGGAGCCAAAATTTAAATTTGATTATCGTCTTATAATGGAAAAAATTAAAAACAATGCAAACTGAAAAGAAATGGGAAGTTACGTGTCAGTCTCTACAATTGTTAAGGCATTCAAATTATATATAACTACGTAATATTTTAATCTAAAAATTAATGATATTAACTATTTTGACTAATTAATAACATCATAAAAAATATAAGGAACAAATTATGTTAAAAATTAAAATATAGAGATTAAATATCAAAATTTAGGCATAATAGAGGACTAAAAATTTAACCTTTTTTTAGAGAGAGAGAGAGAGAGAGAGAGAGAGAGAGAGAGAGAGAGAGAGAGAGATACAAAAGTTAAAATATGTTATAAATCCCTATATAAAATATGCTTTAAGTCCTTATACACTCCGTACATTTGGAACTTAGTCTTCTTACTTTTATTTCCAAGAATTTAGCCATTCTTCTTTTTAGATTTAAAAAATTTAGGTCCAGTTGTTACCACGGTTGAAATTCTTCCATTACATTCATTGGCGTGACATTTTAGAATTAAAAAAAAATTCACTTGATAGTCATGTAACAAAAAGAGCATTGAAAATGTTGATGTGGATTTTTTTCCCTTAAAACATCTATTCAAATTTTTCATGATAAAATAATTTTTTTGTTGGAATAATTCTTTTAAGAAAAATTGATGCCAACATTTTGATTGAAATAGTTAAAAAATATTGATCATTTAGACTAACTAATAATATTATAAAAGTAGAGGGACCAAATTATGCAAAAATTTAAAGTATATAGATTGAATCTCAAGTTTCACAACAATTTTGAGGCCAAAATTGAAATTTAACCATTGTCTTATAATGTAAAAAAAAAAAAAAAAACTCAAACCTAAAACAAATGGGAAGTCACATGTCAGTCTCTAAAACTGTTAAGGGGTGTTTAGTTCGCCAAATATAACATTACGATCCATAATCTTACATCTCGAAATGAGATAGGTGTTTGGGTTTCAACATTCCGGCCATCCTGTAATATCACATTATAACCATATTGTAAAATAGAGTGTAATCTCGTTAGGACCTATTTCTTAGGTAATCTAAGATTATAGGTGGAATCTAAATTTTGAGACAAAATTACTTTCTATTTCTATTATATTTATCAATATAATCTTTTTTTATTATTTTAAGACAAAAATTAAATTATTCCTGCTTCTTTTTTTTTTTCCTCTTTTTCTCTCGTAAGTTCGAAAACTAAAATTCTGAACCTTTTCCTCCCAATTTTAACACCATACTCTCTTGGACATTCACCCGTCTTCAGTTAAGTAAGTTTAATATTTTCAATTTCTAGTTGTGTCTTCATATTACTTTGTGGTTTATTGCATTGAGAGAATTTTTTCATTTTTTTTCAATATCTATTATAGGCTTTGTGTTTGTTGTATAGTTTGTAAGTTCAATCAACTTTCAATTTTTAAATCCCAAATTTCTTTTTTGTTATGAGCTTAATTTATTTTATCAAGAATAATTGCTAACACTTATTCGATTAATTTAATATTATTGTTATAGATTGAAATTTGAAGCTTATTTGCTTTACTGTTTGTGATTTAAATTGTCGTTTCAATAGAAAATTTCATTAAGGTCATAGCTTTTAATCAAATTCTTTTTTTCGTTACAGGATTTTAGGGTTTTTTTTTTAGCTATTAGGATTATATCAATTTGGTGGACTAATTTGTTCTTTAGCATCCTTTTAGCAGCTACTTAATTATTTGGTTAATGAGTCCATATTTTATAATAAGGACAATATAGTAAAACTTTATTTTTAGGTAATCTTACATTCCGTCAACCAAATACCTAGATATTACATTTCAGGCAAATAAACCAAATAAGGTAATCTCAATTTCCACTAGTAATCTTACATTCCTGTAATCCTATTATGGAATGTAATCTAAGATTTGGTGAACTAAATTAGAGGTGTTTATGGGCCGGGCGGCCCGGCCCGACCGAAATTTGGGAGGGTTTGGGCAAAAATATAAGCCCGAAAAATGGGCTTGGACAAAAAATAAGGCCTGCTTAAAAAATGGGCCGGGCCTTGGGTAAGGTATTTTTTGGCTCGGGCCCGGCCCGAATTCACTAAATGACAAAAAAAATCTGCTATTTTTTTTATTTTTGAATGTTATTTTCTTGTTGTTTTCTCCCTATTTTGCTACCATATTACTATTATGTTGCTACTATTTTGTTGTGATTGATTGAATATTGTATAAAACTTATTTTATTGTTAATTTTGTTATTATTTTAAAGGTATTTGTTAATTTTATTATTATTTTAAAGGTATTTGCTTGTTAAGTTACATCTATCTTAGTGTTATTTAAGTCTACATATTTTTTAAAATTTATTTTCAATTTGTTGGGAAATATTTATTTTGATTTTTTTAGTATTTTGATATATTATACATATATATTTAAAAATTATATAAAATAATATAAAAATTTAATACGGGCGGGCTGGGCCGAGCCCGGGTTTTAGCATTTTCATATGGGTCGGGCTTGGGAAAAATTTTAGGCCCATTTTTTGGGCCCGGCCCGGCCCGAACCCGGCCCATGAACACATCTAGACCTCCTTAAAGCATTCAAATTATATAAAATCAAGTAACGTTTTAATTGAAAAGTTACTATATTAATTTTTTGGACTAACTAATAACATAAAAAATATAAAGAAAAATTATGTTAAAAATTAAAGTATAAAAATTAAATCTTAAATTTAGACCTAATAAATAAAACCAAAATTAAAATTTCTAACACTTTTTATAATGTTAAAAGAAACACCAATGAATTGGGGCGTCCACATGTCAATGGAGGAAGGCCTTAGGCTTCATTTTATATGTAGTTACTATTATATAGTCATATATGTTAATATTTAAAATTTATATTTATATAAATTTTAATATGTTTTTAATAAAATAATCATTTATTTAATTACTATTGCAAAGACACGACGGGTAATTTACCTAAAAATACCCAAAATTTTGAAAAATTACGGAAATAGGCCAGTTTGTAGAAAATTTACGGGAAAGGGCCATTTCCCCCAAAAACGCATCCACGTCAGTGCGTTAGCCCCAACGGTCAAATTTTTTTGACTGTTGGGGGGCCAACGGTCAGGAAAAAAAAAGTATAAAACCCCCCACCCTTTATTTTTTTCACATTTCAATACTTTCTCAATATTCTCTCAATTTTCTCTCAAATTTCTCTCAAGGTCCTTGAAATTTACGCTCAAATTTCAAAATAGTCCTTTACTATTTATGAAAAAGCCCTTTATAATTTTTTTAATATATTTTTTTTGAAAATTTTTAAATCGGATTGCAATGGCCGGGGAATTACGTCGCCTAGACAACAAACACATCTTCGTCGAGCAAATGAAAATGGTAAGTTTTAATTTTAATTTTTCAATATTATTTAATTTTTTTTCAATTATGCAATTTTAATTAATTGTTAATTTTTTAATTTTTTAAACAGTCTGTAGATCGGGTGTTGGAATGTTATATTCGCAACATGCATGGTCCCCCATCGCCCTTGATCGAGAACTACCTGCAGGAAGCGGGTTTTTGGCACGTGGCCACGATAGGCCGGGGGTTCAAGTTGGAGCCGCCTTTGATCAGCGCGTTGATAGAGAGGTGGAGACCCGAGACCCACACTTTCCATCTGCCATGCGGAGAGTGTACCATCACTCTAGAAGATGTGCAATTGCAGTTGGGATTACCGGTGGACGGGTCGGTAGTCACCGGGTCCGTAACATCTACCGATTGGATGGCCGTATGCTACGAGCTTCTGGGTGCCATTCCGGATAGAATTCAAGGAGCTCGGATCGATATGGCGTGGTTACGAGACACATTCCCGGAGCCGAATGAGGGTTCGACTGAAGTAGAAAGAATACGGTATGCCCGGGCATACATTCTTCAGATAATTGGAAGCTATCTGATGCCGGACCTCTCTAGAAACCTCGTCCACCTGAGATGGCTCCTGAAACTTGTTGATTTCAGAGCAGCCGGTGAATTGAGTTGGGGGTCTGCTGTGCTATCGAGGTTGTACCGGGAGATGTGCGGGGCGACGCTACCGAGTAAAGCAAAAATCGGAGGTTGCCTATCACTACTGCAGTCATGGGCATGGTTTCGATTTCCATTTTTACGCCCTCGACTCGACCACCCATATTCATTCCCACTGATAACAAGGTAAATTTAATATTATATTTTACAATTATTTCGTAGATTTATAGTATAATTGCATGCTAAAAGTTTATTTAATTAGGTGGAACCATTTGGCGAGTCATGTTGGAATACCTAACTCGCTTGAGGATATACGGCTCCTATTGGACCAAAGGTCAGAATCACAAGTAAGTTTCGAATTTTGTTATTATAATTTAGTATTTCGTATGTAGTGTCTAGTATTATGTATATAACTAATATTTTCGTAATGTTAATATAGTTTCAATGGACACCGTACGAGGATCCAGAAATTCGGGCAGTAATTCCGGAGGAGTTCTTCCAAAATCCGAACAGTTGGCACGTTAAGGTCCCATTGATCACCTACGCAACTGTGGAGATGCACCAGGCAGATCGGGTTCTGCAGCAATTTGGATTCTGACAACCGATTCCCGTGCCACCTGAGGTGCTCGATGATGAGCACAAAGTGGACTTATGGCAGCCGCACACGGATTGGCCAAGATTTTGGTCAGGTCATATTAAGACGTGGGAGAACCGGTATGACTTTTTACCTATCCGGGAATCGATCATCGTTCCTGAGTTAGCGTGCGTGCCGAAGTACATGCCATGGTTTAGGATCCATGGCAAGCCGTATCTATTGTCGGAAGAAGAGAGGCGACGGCAACTTCGCGAGCGAAGGGAACGTCGGGCCCCTTTAAATCCAAGGAGAAGGGGTGATGAGGCGGGGCCATCATCAGCATCGACACAGTCACCGGGCCCAGCAACAGTGCCTACACAGTCACCGGGCCCATCAGTTCAGCCGACAACACCGACATCACAGTGTCTACCGTTTATGCCAGGTGCGTACCCTTCCCCTTATATGTATCCTCCTAACCCATATATGTTTCAGTTTCCCAGTCCTAGCCCAGGTTGGAGTGCATGGCCGGGTTCGAGTCCGTTCTCGACTACTCCCGCTAGCCAGTCGATGGTGAGGCCGACGTCGCATGTGGGTTCAGAGGAGGCGCCGTCGGGGAGCACTTCTTTCTACCAGGCTCCTTCTCCGTTCGGGATGCAGTCACCCCCGCCGTGGTTTATGCAAACACCTCCGGGGTCATTATTTTATCAGGGTGGGTCATCATCGCAACATCCAGAACCAGACCCACCGCCGGAGGAACCCAATTCCCCGCCCGAGGTTCCACGACCCCGCCGGAAGCCAGAAGAAGGAGGAATCCAGCGCGTAACCGTCGACCGCCCCCGTGTGGCACTGGTTCCTACCGGTATCAGCCCTAAACCCTAAACCTCCTAATTTTTTTATTGTAATTTAATTTTTAATTTGAGTTTAATTTTTTTTGTAATTAAGGTTTAATTTTTTTGATATTAAGTATTAATATGTTATAAAATATGAGTTTAATTTTTTTTTGTAATTTAATTTTTTTAGTTTATTGAATTTTAATACCGTTGATAAAATAGAAATAGTTTATTTTTTTTAATTATGTATTAATACATTTAATAAATTTGAGTTTAATTTTTTTCCTTGTAATTTAATTTTTTTTAGTTTATTTAATTTTAATACCTTTGATAAAATAGAAATGGATTAATTTTTTTGTAATTAAGTTTTAATATATTAATAAAATTTGATTTTACTTTTTTAATTTATTTAATTTTAATACCTTTGATAAAATAGACATGGTTTAATTTTTTTGTAATATATTTAATAAAATTTGATTTTACTTTTTTTTAATTTATTTAATTTTAATACCTTTGATAAAATATAAATGGTTTAATTTTTTTTGTAATTAAGTTTTCATATATTTAATAAAATTTGATTTTAATTTTTTCCTTGTAATTTATTTTTTAATTTATTTAATTTTTTTTAATAAAATAAAAGTTATTGTACAAAAGTTCACCGTTTTCCTCCAAAAAAAATAGATATTACATAGCCGCCATGAGACAAAAGACCTAAGAACACGGTCAACTATTCTGATTTGGACACGAGCGAGATGTATGGCCCGAGTTCCTACACCATCCGCACAGCCGACTTTGGTTGCTCGTTGCAGTACGTAGGTTCCGTTTCAAGGTCTGTCGTGCTGCCTGGTAGATATCTCTCCAGCACCTGACACCACTGCCACACTTCATTATATGAAGTGTCCCACCCACCGTGTAACTTTTCTAACGCCTTCTGCTTGGCTATCCAAGCCTTTCTGTAAGAGGGCGTGTACCCCAATTGGCTACGAATACTGCCAATTAAGGCCGGCACCGTAGTCTTGGGATCGGCCTTTACCGTCGGGATTATTAGGTCAGCCAACATGTCTGAATCCATCTTCGGATGATCTTGTGTTACACCTGTCAATGAAGTACGTTAAACAATGCAACATTACATATTATTAGTGTTATTCGAAATCATTGAACACATAGTGGTACTGTACCGGCAAGACATGTATGTTGACCTTTGTACTTTTTTATCTCCCACAACCCTGTCCTTTTCCTCAAAGACGCCATGATTTTCCATGAACTGCACACTTCGCCTCGAACTTATCGAGCTTGGATTTAACCACATTGTAGTTAACCCCATTCTTAATGATGTATTGTTTCAATGCAGCAAGAAAAGTATTCTTGTTGGAAAACTGGTTACCAACTTCTAATTGGTCCGAATCCAACGAAGAATCTGTACGGTCACGCGTCCGGTGTGGTAGTTCAGGAAACTCCAATGCATCATCTTGAGATAGATCGACATTATGCATGTGGGCTAGAGGCGAGTACGCCCTGAATAGCGGATCTTCTTCTTCTTCGTCTGAACCACCCTCAACGTCTTCAGGTACAATTGGAACGGGCTCCGGTTCAGAAAATAATCCAACTTCTGCACCGTCGGGCCCTGGCTCCCGAGGTGGATCCACATCGGATTCATCGTCCGACCCTCCATAACCTTCAACAAACGAGGGCCCCTCGCCGGTGGATGTCGTCGGGAGTACATCATCCCTCCTTAAACATCTTTCGTAAAGATTCCAATCATATGTGGATTGCCAACCACTAGAAGTTGACGACGTCCCCCAATACGTATTTCTATTATCGGACGTCGAATCACGGATATGCATGTCCCATCCACCAACCGAGTGTCGTGCAGGGGTTATGTTTTCCATACTACCACCGTACACGGGCACTTCTGTGTTTTGCCTCCCACTTACAGAGTGTCGGCTTGGGGTCGTGTATTCCCCTCGAATGGCAGTAGATGTCGAGGTCGCAGAAAGATCACTTGGAGATGAAAATTCTACATATACCTCGATATAGGGTGATCCACTGGCAAGATGAGTCTCCACCATTGCCTCAAAGCCCCGAACACCTTTGATGTCGAACGACTCATATCTCACCGGATCAACTGAGGCGCAAAATCTATACTTAATACACTGAACTTTCATTGGCGTTGTTCCGAATATTTTATGCCTAATTCTTTTGCGAAGTTCTACCAAATCGATGTTCCGATTAAAACTCAGTCGCGCTGTGTTCTCCGATAAGAAAACAACGCCATTTTCGGTGTCACGAACTTCACTGTCGTAGTAAATAACAGCATTAATACGTTCACTCATTTTCAGTTTTTTTTCCTTTTGCCTCAATTTCCCTTATGCAACCTGAGAATGAAATTCGACTAATTTATAGCCTAATTTTGCCGGAGACTACTGTAGCAAAAGCGCGTCCACGTGGGAGCACTTTTCAGTATGCATGCTGACAGTGCACCCTGCTGGAAGCATTTTTGGCCACTGTTTGTTCAGAAATGTCTCCTCAAATTAATTTTGCCGGAGACTACTGTAGCAAAAGCGCGTCCACGTGGGAGCACTTTTCAGTATGCATGCTGACAGTGCACCCTGCTAGAAGCATTTTTGGCCACTGTTTGTTCAGAAACGTCTCCTCAAATTAATTTTGCCGGAGACTATTGGGCCAAAAATTCAATAAATTTTTCATAGCAAAAACGCGTCCACGTAAACGCGCTGACGTGGACGCGTTTTTCGGGGAAATGGCCCTTTCCCGTAAACTTTCTACAAACTGGCCCATTTCCGTAAATAATTAGATTTTTTGGTATATTTTGGATATTTGCCCAAGACACGACAAAACAATTAACAATTTGACACAAATTTCAACCTAACCCGTTCTTATATGTTGAGATTAAGTTTCGAAGCACTACAAAACTGTTTTTTTACCCTAACAACAATAAACTACAATATTAAAGTCATAGACAAAGCTAACTACTATAAGTTACAATATTAAAATGTACTAGCAATTCCTGTTACGCTCTAATTCTTAATATTGTATCTTGCTTTTCGATTTGCTTAGGATAGTGCCTCGTCGTTTTCCTTGAATAATCGTATTACTTGCATTTGATCTTTTCATATGTGAATGCTATAACAGCTCAGAACCCGATTTAGAAGTTTCGATCGAATTTTGGAGGTTATATTGATCACCGAAATGGCACAAAACAAAACACAATCTTTGATACAAATAAAACGTTGTAGCTAAAGATTCATCGTTTGACTGTGATTCAAAATTCATAAATTTGACATTTCAAGTTGGAGTGTTTAAAACATCAAAGTCTCAAAAATTCATATTGTTTTATTGTTGTAAAAAAAAACCATGCGTGAACTCCCAAAATTTAAGTTCAGTGTAACATCTGAAGTTTCTAAAGTCCAATTCAAATAAAACTCTATAAGAGTCCAAAATAAGCGCCGTACCACAGTTCATATAAATTATTCGTAGTCCATTAATAATTCATCCACCTTGCACACCGCAAAGGACCATGGGTGGTCCATCCACCCTATACACCACAAACGTGGAACTAAGCCACTCAAATAAAAATATGTAGCTAAGTTGAGATATGCTTATATACAATGCAGTATTGTAACACCCTTTACCCGTGTTCGAAGTCGGGACTGGATATGAGGCGTTACCTAACTTAGCTTGCTTAAACATATCAAATTTAGCTATAAAATTTCGTTTAAACTCATAATCTATTCATTCTCGACCTACGAGGTCCTAAACATACTTCTGAGAAGCTTTGGAATTAAATCGGAAACTTTTACGAACTTAGAAAATTTTTCATCAAAATAGGGCCACACGCCCGTGTTGTTCTAAGGACACGCCCGTGTGTCCCTAAGACATGCTCTTGCCTTTCACCCATGGCCGACACTGACTTATTTCACACGGCCAGACACACGCCCGTGTCCCTCACACGGCCTAGACACGGCCGTGTCTCAGCCTGTGTGCCAAAACCTTGGCATTCTGTTATGGTCACACGGCCAAGGCACACGCCCGTGTCCTTAGACCGTGTATCGAATTAAATTTCATATTTAAGTGCAGACTTCACACGGCCTGGGCACCCGTCCATGTCTTAGGCCATGCCTCCCACACAGCCGTGTCTCTGCCCGTGTGTTTACTACTGAGCATACTAACTTGTAAGCCTAACATGCATGGGGACACATGGCCACTCAACATGCTCATGGGGTTGACCGTGTGTCTCACACGGCCTAGATACATGCCCGTGTGTCTACCCATGTAGGCATTAAAAAGGCTATATTCCAAGCCAAATACCACCCTGCATTGGAAGCATACTTATTTCAACTTATATAAGCACAACTCATAACCTAAAGACACCTCCAAGAACTCAATTCAAAACATTCATTCAAACATAAACTTCATAATTCCATTATCATCGAATATATAAATTTTTCGAGTGTTGGCCCATTTACGATGACCATTTACAAAATGACTTTAATCACAAACATAGCCAACACTTTGGCTAACAATTACGACCTAACAAAATACTCAAGTCTTATACATGCCATGCTCAAAATAAGTCTAAATTGTTATACCAAAGTGATGTTGATAGTGTGAATTCCGAACTCTTACGTCCCACGATCCCCGAATTATTTTGGCAATACTACAAGGAAAAGGGAAATGAGAGGGGTAAGTAAAAAGCTTAGTAAGTTTGCATGAAAATAAATAGCAACAATAAGTTTATAATGACATCAATCCATGACATTTGATAACCATACAAGGTCATAAATACTTTGTCATAACTTACTCGTACCCGTTCTTATCTATAACATATCATGCCACATATCGTAACATTCTCGTGAATTTCTCACGGGTACCTATATTTACTCAATCACATAACTTTAGTACTAATCTCATTTCTATTTCCAAGCTTATCTATTTATCCCATTAACCACTAGGGATACTCAACGACGTATAATCATCGTCATTATTATAAGTGTGAAGCCAATGCCATATCCCAGATGTGGTCTTACATGGGGTCACCTCTGAGTGCCGATGCCATATCCCAGATATGGTCTTATACGGAATTCTCACATCAAGCATCGAGGCCATATCCCGGATATGGTCTTATACGAAATTTCAATTTGATGCCGAGGCCATGTCCCCGACATGGTCTTATACAGGTCCTTATCTATCTCAAGTCTCGATAATATTTTGCTCACATTTATAATAGTCCAACTAGGACTAGAATATTGTACATCAATATAATGTCAAACATTCTCAAACAATATGAGCATAAGTGTTGAAGTCATCACATACAAACTTACCTCGATTTCAAAATAAGCTAGGTCGTCAATCTAGTCCAAGACTTTATTCTTGTCCCGATCGAGGTTGACTCTTGGTTCTTCTTGTTCTGTAAAAGCAAATTAGCTCGTTTCAATCATCACATTAATAAAAGCATTTTAATAATCATGCTTTGGCCAAATTACTATTTTGCCCTTACACTTTGGCAAAATGACCATTTTACCCCTAGTCTCATAAATCAATTA
This sequence comes from Gossypium australe, assembly GCA_005393395.2. Classification (NCBI taxonomy): domain Eukaryota; kingdom Viridiplantae; phylum Streptophyta; class Magnoliopsida; order Malvales; family Malvaceae; genus Gossypium; species Gossypium australe. Next base: position 24,120,923 of record CM016616.1, on the reverse strand, counting down.
TAATCCAATTTCTACCTTTAATGAGCCTAGGTGAACATTTATTTCTCTCATGGCTATCACCAAAACCTAATATTTCACAAATTTACTACCAATTTTACAACCTTTACGAAAAGGTTCATTTAGGTGTTTTCATGGTAACACCTTTCACAAAAGTTGTTCATATAACAACTAAGACTTATTTTCTTCCATAAAAATGCAGTAAATCACATGCAAGCTCTCATGGAAAAACTCTAAACTTTTCACCATATTGCAATTTAGTCCCCTCTTTAGCTAGCTTAAGCTTTGGGGACTCCAAAAGTACAAAAATCATCAAAAATAATCACCAAAATTACTTACTTGTAAGGAAGATATGTTGCTGAAAATTTCAAGCTCTCAAACTCTATTCTTGCTTGAATTTTCTCTTGCTTGAATTTTCGGTGGGTAGAAAAAAAGAAAATGGAAAGATGATAGCCTTTGTTTATTTTATCTTATTTTATTCATTTAGTCAACTAATGTTACCAACCCTTGTCAACTTTTAATATCCTTGTCTCCCTTGGCCGGCCATGACCTTTAGATAGGTCTAATTGCACATTAAAGGCTTCCAATTAAAATTCTATTGCTATTTGGCACCTCTAGCAACTAAAATAGAACTTTCACACTTTATGCGATTTAGTCCTTTTTCGCGATTAAGCATAAAATCGCTAAAATTAAAACACCAAAATTTTCATGCATCTATATAACCATGCTCTAATTCATGAAATAATATTAAAATAAATTTTCTCTGACCCTTGATTAGTGGTTTCAAACCACTGTTCCGATTAGCCCTTAAATCGGGCTGTTACAGGTATTATCGCTATAACAAAATTTTGTAGTTAAATTTTCGAATTAGACTTCCTTCTCTCCATAACCAAATCCCAACATTTTCATGCAAATGTAAAATGTCCACTACATGCGGAAAAACATACAAAAACAAAAATACACATATTCAATCGATCAAATTCAGAATCAATTTTACTTGTATTCCATTACTAGGTAATATCTTAAATCCATTTATCACATCACATTAATGCATAAACAAAAAATTAGCTTTAATCATATAATTGCAAATACACACACGAGTCTAAGCTGAAATAGAGTTCCAAACACATTTACAGAGGCTTCAATGAACGTTGGATTACATAGGAGCTAAAATGAGTCAGTTTACAACACAAAACAAAAATCTACGAAACAGAGCCGTGTGAAGGGTCTACACGGCCATGTGAAAGAGTGACACGCTATTGTGAAAAGGGCACATGGCCGTGTGGTAGAGACACACATCTGTGTGATAGAGTTACATGGCCGTGTGAGTAGCCCGTGTAACTCAATGTGCAATTGTGCAAAATTTAGTAAAGTTTGGGAAGTAGAGTGGACACGGTTGTGTGGCAAGCTCACATGCCCGTGTGACTAAGGAACACGACCATGTCTCAAAAGCACACGTCTGTGTGAAAAATAATAAAATCCCTAAACATTGGTCACACGGCCATGTGGCTAGCCCGTGTGGCACAACCTAGACCGTGTGACTCAAAAATAACCTAATTTGACAGCGACACACGGCCGTATAGACAACCTGTTTGTGACAGAAGCCCGTGTGGCTACCCGTGTGGTCACGAATCCACACCAAATCAGGCTGAAAATCATGTTTTTTTTACATTGAAACGGTCCCTAACCTTTGGTAGTTCAAAACTACATCAAAATTTGCAGAATTTCATGTAATTCAACAGCAATTCACTACCTAAATTAAACAGTTCCAAAAACACACCTGATTTCGCGATCTAAAGCATCTAAAAAGATCGAAACATCACCACCCACCAAATTGAAATCTCAATTCCACAAACATACTAGGCTATAAGAATTCAACTAAATAATATGAAAGTAGCAACAAAAATAAATCAATCAATAAACCCAAAAGACGACACTTACCCGATACAACACTCAATAGAATAATGAACGACTTTGCAAAGCAATAACTAACGACGATAATTTTGAAATAAAAAAAAAAGAAAAATTGAAGAACAAAAAAGGAAGGAAAAATTAGAAATAAAAATTGAAAAGAAAAACGTTGAAACAGAGGAGTGTGGACCCAAAAGAGCACAATTCTAAAAATTGGGGAAAAACCAAAACTAACGTGAGAAGAAATGTCAACATAAGAGAAATTTTAGGAATTTTTTATCTATTTTTTTATTATTTTCTTCTAAAATAAATTTTGAAACAAATTAATTAATATCAAATTTAACTAAACCCTTTAGATTTTAAATACATAAATTTTTAATGAATTAAACAAAAAATACTTAAAAACAAAATCCCCGCATAGCACACACATGGACTCGAACTCCAAACTAAAGGCTAAGCTACCAAATACCTAGTCACTAAACTAGAAGGCTCATTCTGACACTAAAACATGAAAATCAACTTAATAGTCCCACCGAACCGTTGTCTCAACCAACTAACTTGAATAATTCTAACCCCAAATTCGAGGCATTACAAATGCCATCTTGAAATTGGTTTGAATGACTAGTGTATCGAACTATGTTTCCTCTAAATGATTTTACCTATCATTTTATCCTCCACTTTAAATTTGTACGAAATTGTGCCATTTTGTAAAATCATTGCTAGTAAAAATCGGAACGTTAGTAACTTCATCGTCACCCTATATTCATGTTGAATTATTCCTTCAAAAGTTTCCAATGTACATTCATCTGGTCCTTTAATGATAATTATTCATGCGGTCATCTCATTTCTTCTACACCAACCAAGGTAACTATTATAAGGATTGATAATTGCAAGTCTTTTTAGGCTTGTTTCTTTATCTCTATTTTCTGATCTAAAGATATCCCACTTTGAGTGTGCTTTTTGGATTTGTTTGATATACTCCTCTGCCTCCTTGATCACTATAGTTGGATTTGAGCTGACTTTTTCGTATAAAACTTTACTTCTATGAAACTAAATTTTCCACAAGATGATTGTAAAGTTAATAAGATCATCCATCACGAAAATATCACCTTCCTAAGTCATTGCCATGAGGTGTATTAACTAGTCCTTCATAAAAGTTATACTATGAGTTTTTTATGTGAAAAACCATATTTTGACCCAAACTAAATTGCTTTAGTGGAAAGAAAGAGAAACCATCATCTTCTTCATTTATACTAGTCGTCCCACCTTAGGAAGAAAATAAGAAAAACCATTCTTTTGTTTCAACATTCGACCACCAACATTTGGAAGGTAATTAAGCTAATTTCATGTAATTTTTATAGATTTATATCATGGGAACTTGATTTAGCTAGCTCATGTATTAATTTGTTTAATTGTTAAGTTTTCAACAAGATATCATTGTAGAGGAATTGATGAATTAGGCTTGGAGTTGATAGATATTAAGCTTAGATAATGATAAGGACTAAATTGTAAAGTTAGTTAAGCTTGTTAGTTAACTTTGTAACATTAGAGACTAAATTGAATAAACAAAAAATCTATCATGAAATTATGTTATGAATAGGAAGTATAGAGTCCATAATGAAATAATGTGAAATCAAATTTTGATCCGATGCTAAATATAAAAAATATGCATATCCCGAGTACAAGGACAAAAAATGAATAAAATACAAAATATGAATGTATTAAAAAAATGGGATCAATTAGGGTCATGCATCTCATGGTATCATTTTTGGTGAACCATTGAATGACTATTATATGTTAATTTGTGATATTGATTTGGTATGTGTATATATATATATATATATATATATATATATATATGTATAGAGTAAGAATTGGTTAGAAGCTGAGCTTGTAGAGGAAAGGCTAGAGTTGTGGAATAAGCCTTGAAAGGTCTACTCATTTTGTGTTTTGAAAGGTGCTCTCTTATGGAACTTACTACCCTTGTTTGATAGGTATGCTTGTATTTATTTTCATTTCATCTACGATTGAACTTATACTAAAATTATAGTGGAAATTTACATATTTCGCTAGGAAACATAAATGAATTGAGGTGCGCAATGATAAGTTGAATGATGCTATATCTGTTGATTTGTAATTAGAATAATGAAAAAATATTTTTGAATGTATCATTAGTTGCATGTGTGATTCATACTCAAATACAATAGATGAATTTTGGAAATTAACATGTGATGGTCACAACTTATGTTCATGCATATATGAATGATTGATGCTCATGTGAGCTTAGTAGAAAGTCTATGATATAGTTGGCATGCCAATAGGGCCATATGCACGCTTCTTTATAGGTTTGTTGACGATGTAAAGACTATGACATGTCATTCGGGATCCAACATTTGTTGTGGATCATCGAGTATTCATTGTCTCTTCGGAGACCTTGTTGTGGTGTAGGGACGTATTTGCATATGAGTATACATTTTATGCCTATGAGCTTGACACTTTGGTTCTTTAGTGTGATATAGTTTTTGCTAATATGAGCTATCTTGAGGTATAGTTAACCCGTGTGTCCAAGTCTGTTTTTACTAAGGTCGCATTGAGCGAAAAATTAAATTGAATCTTGAAATCGAGTAACAAAAGATGAACTTGATTTGCTACGTTGTATAAGCATGTAATTATAATCATAATGGTATAAAGGAGTAGCTTAATGAATGGAATGAAGAATATAATGATCTTACAGGAATTGGTACACTTTTATGATGTTTTGGTATTGTTTATGATGTTTGATACACATGAACATATATATATGTATGCTTCTTATGCTTACCATGTAAGGACCCGATAGTCAGGGGTGTCGGAAAGTGAGATTCGAGACTCCGTTCCCGTAAAATGAACCCGTAAATATTATTATTAAATATTAATGAGGTTGTGCCACTTAATTATTGTTTGTGTATAAGTGGTCGGCCATGGGCTAAATTACATGCATCTATATATATTATATTAATAATAATAGTTATAATAAAAGAAAAGAAAAAACAATGATAGTGGATGCATGCAAATTAAACAAGGAAAAGAAAGAAAGAAAAGGAGAAGAAGCACACGGCCTAAGGGGGTTTGAAGTTCAAATCCAAATTGGTTAGTGCAATTTAGTCCCTATACTTTGCAATTTTTACATTTTTGGAATTCCGATACCTAGGGTTACCCGACCCATGTTGTAATTTTTAGTATTGTTCAAGATTTTGGATGTTGAAATTGTTAAATGGTTTAAGTGTTAGGGATTAAATAAATAGATTTTTAAGTTGAAAATGGAAAATGACTAAAATGTAGAATAAATTATTGATTTTGAGCAATAGGGACTAAATTGTGAAAAATTTGAAATTAAGGGGTCGAATTGGAAAAGAGGAAGCTAAATTTTGTTCAAGTGAAACTAGTATAAAACTATAAAGTTAAATGTGAAGGTTAAAAACTAGTCTCGATTTAGGGGCTAAATTGATGAATAAGCAAAATATAGTGTGAAAATCAAAATTTTATATGAAATTGAAATGTGTAATATTAATGTGATTTAATTGTTTTATTCTGTAGCAAACGTCGTACCGGAATCCTCGAGTAAAAGGGGGGAAGATAAAGTCGACGTAGAATAGCTCGGAATTCACTGTTTGTGTTTCTATAATCCAAATTAAATAGTAGATTGTTGCATATTTAAACTATTTGCATATGGTGAGCATGTGAGGTGAGTACTTGGTACTTGAGTTTGAATTGAATTCAATGTGGACTAGAAATAGATTAATTTTGTATATTATGAAATATGTGAACTATATGAATATTGAATTGATTATATGTGATAATGTGTATATATGTGAAATTGGGACATTGGTTGTATTGAAAAGTGAAATGAAACCATATTAATTGTTCGGGCTAAGTCGGATATAGATGGCATGCCATAGGATCAAAAGAGTTCAGGGATTACTTCGACCTTGAGTCGATGAGGCACTGGGTGCCAATTTGCTCCAGTTTAATCGATGAGACATTGGGTGTCAATTTATATAGCGTTGGGTGCAATTATTACTTCGGATATATCCGATGAGGCACTGGATGCCAAACTGTTGTGTTGGTTGGATCCATGTATTTGTCTGAGTCTGATTCGTGTTAATAGGGAAAATAAACGATAAAATTGATATGTTCGATATTGAAATGATATGGTTGAGAAATGGAAATGAGATGAGAAACTATTGAAATGACAATGATGAGAAATGAAATATGAAATGGTATATTGTTGTGAATATGGATTGAATTATGAGAAATGAGATATGAAATGATGAAATGAGATGTGGAACTTGAAAAGAATTCAAGTATTGAACAAAGAAATGAATCATGCCATAACATAAGTTGTAATATGCAAATCATATATGAAATGCCTTTAATATATATTTGAACATGTGAAAATCTTAGTAGATGTGAATAACGAATGAGCAAAAATTATACTATTGAATTGAAGCACATGAACATAGCATATCTGTTGCATATCGCATTTTAATTTCTTGTATCAAGTTTATATTACTGATTTTTACTCATTGTGTGGTTATGTTTTCTGTACGCAAGCTAGGTACATTTTGACGTAGCGCCGACTTAACATCAAATAACAAATCCCGACCTCAAGTGTGGTGATCTCTTATTTTGTAATGGCATGTACCTAGGGAGTCTTTTGTTGATATTGTTATAAGGTGTTGTTATCTTATTTGCTAGTGAAATGATAGTTAAATGTGTATATGGTTATGGTTGAGGCTATGTTGGTATGTTAGCCTAATGCTTGGTATGTTTTTTGTTAAACGCTTGATAGCTTAAATTGTTAAAGATTAGTTCTATATAGGTAAATTTGATATGGATGGAAGTCTTAAATGATTAATGCCTTGTTGATATTTGATATATTTGAACATATAAAATGTGGTACCAATGAGGGTACATTAGTTAGGCATATTAGGTTATGAATTTGGTATATTTTGGGCATGTTTAATCGTGTTTTGAGTAGGTTAAATGATTGGTAATTGAGTTGCTTAGTGTCCAAGCAAGTAGGAAATGGTTAACTTGAGTTTTGATGTACTTTTTGGTACACACAGCCTGGTCACACGGGCGTGTGTCACACATGGGCAACACACACGGGTGTATGACCCAAGTCAATGAGTTACACGGGCAGAGACACGTACGTGTCTCTCAAGTTAATGAATTACACAGGCAAGGACATGGGCTGGGACATGGCTGTGTGCCCCAACTTCGAGAGTCACACAGCTTGGGGCATTCCATACGACCTGGCCACACGGGCGTGTGTCCCCTGTTTTTAGAAATTTTTGAAAATGACACTAAACTTCCATAATTGTTCCGAATTAGTCCCTACCTATTTTAAACTATTTTTAGGGTCCCGTAGACTTGAAATAGGGGCTGTAAAAGCAACTTTTACTCTGAATTGGAATGGATCAGTAAACCTTTACTTAGTACATTCTACTAACATTATCGAAGATGAAGAAAATAAATAGTCAGAGTATTTACCTATACTCTGATGCTAATAATTGGAATAGACTTGTGTGCAGCCAACTTCTACCTCTCAATAGGGGATAAGTAGTGAAAAGAGTGTAGACAGTGGAAGACCAAGTTTAGCATTGCATAACATGATTAGTTATTCGATTTTTTAAGATTCTAGTATGAACGTATTAGATTATCGTGATCTGCCCCTGTATATTATAATGTTATTGATTAGCGTACATGTTGGTTATGATTGATTAAGTGTATGATTTGTTAGTAATGCTCGTGACCCTAATTCGATGATGAATAGGGATTAGGGGTGTTACGTTTAGTGGTATCAGAGTTACAAGTTTAGTCGATTCTCGGACTAAATCAAGCTTAAATTTGGGTTTAGAGGTACATACCAAAGTTGAGTCGAGTTGAGTCGGGATTTAGATGCTGATTATATTTTTTTTTGTTTTATAGTTAAAAGATGACAAGCAAATCTAATAAAGAAATTGAACAAGAGTTTTACTAGAGTGATGAGCATGCTGATGATTATGAGGAAACGAAGTTGGTAACTCCGAATGTTAACCCAACTGGTGCTCAACGACCTAATATTGAGCGAGATAATAATGACGGAGTAGGTGATTGGAATCTACTTGGAGCTATTGCTGATGCACTCCAGCGTGTTGTAGGAGCTACATCTGTTACAGTGCCTGCACCTACTATTTAACGGGATCTGATAAAAGTTTTACGGAGATACAGTGCAACCGATTTTTTAGGGTTGAAAGGGGTTGATCCCTCAGTAGTAGAAGTTTGGATTGAATCCACTAAGCGTGTTTTACAACAACTTGGATGCAACCCGCATGAAAGCGTGATTTGTGCTGTTTCTCTACTGTAATGAGAAGCATATACCTGGTGGCAGTCAGTGACATGCCACGTAACTATTGAATAGGCTAATTGGGAATTCTTTAAAAGGGAATTCCAAAAGAAATACGTCAGGGAATTGTATCTTGAAGATCGAAGGCAAGAATTTTTGTTGTTAAAGCAGAGTGGGATATTAATGGCTGATTATGAACGAGAGTTTGTACGAATCAGTAAGTACACTACTAAATTTTTACCATCTAAAATGAAAGTTATAAGCGATTTCTACGTGGGCTACATGATGAACTACGGGTACAGCTGGTGTAACACCCCTAACCCGTATCCATCACCAGAACAGGGTTATAGAGCGTTATCAGAGATTTTCAGAACATTTAAAAACATTTCATGTAAATCAATATTCATTTACCGAGATTATATATAACGTCCCTTAAATGGGCTCTCGAAGCCCAGTACGAGCATTAGGAACGAATCGAGACTAAATCGGGATCTCAAGGAATTTTTCGTGAAATTTCAAAATTTTTCCCAAGTGCTGGGCTCACATGCTTGTGTGGTCTCACACGCCCATGTCCATAACCCATGTAACTCTATGACTTCTAAGGCATGAAAAAATTTAAGTCACACGGCCAAGTCATACGCCCGTGTGCTAGGCCATGAGGCGGATTTTTATTTTCGAAATTAGGTGCAGTTTTTACACGGCCATGTAACATGCCCGTGTTCAAGGTTGTGTCAACCACACGACTGAGATAGACACCCGTGTCTCTGCCCATGTGCTCAATTCTGAGCATTCTGTTTTCTCGAATTTAAGGTGCAGGGGACACAAGGCCTGGCTACATGCCCATGTATCTATCCGTGTGGACAAAATGAAGCCATTTCTTAGCTTCATTTTCTCACCCAATTTTGCCAACAACTTACACCAATACTTACCATCCAAATCAAGCGTTAAAACCAAGCCTAAACTAACATCTATCATGGCATAATATCACATGCAATTCATGTTTATAATTATACTTTTAGGGCATATACAAGATAAACATAATTTATTCATCCACATTTAACACATAAGCATTGAACATGAAATAACTTATAAACATACCAAATAAATCATTACTAGCCATTCCAATGGCTAGATTACAAAACATCACTTACAAGTCACTATTTGGCCAAATAAGCCTATACATGCCATTATACCAAAATGAGATTTCTAAATATACCAAAAAGGAGATAGTTGATGGAACGTCGGTACCCCATGGCGCAGCAGAATAAAATTAGATCCGGCGATCCAAATCATGGATCCATGTGTGAGGAACGAATCGGGGTGAAATAAAGGTTTCGAAATTACCAAAACTTCAATCTGAATAGACAACGACGCCTTGGCAACAAGAGTTTTGATCTACTGTCGAATCAAGCCTCAACCTTTTCCGATGTCGGCCTCTACGTAATCCACCCGGTTTGACTATGAACGGAAGAAATCTCCAAAACTGTTTTGGAGGCTTATTTGCTTGACGGCTGCTAGACCTAACAAGCAATCACTTAGGGTTTTCATATTTTGTTTCGTCTCCTTTTAATACCTTTTATAATGGGTGCCTTTCTCATTGGGCCTTTTATACTAGGTATCCTCTTAATTGGGCCTTTTATAATTGGTATGTCTTGAATGTATTACAAGATTAAATAAATACAATAAAGTTTTTAACCGAAAATTATAATTACATTAATTATATCTGAAAATTATAATTACATTAATTATAATAAGGATTCCGGTAAACTATATTTATTTAAATTTATATATGAATCAAATTCATATATTAATAAAATTATGTTATCATTATGTGTACAACATCCTTGTACATATAATATGTTCAATATTTGATTGCCCAATTAAATTAATTCTTTAATTAATTTAATTTATGTGACAACCAAGCACAATACCAACTATATTTTATTCCGTTCATTTCAACCATAGGGTGTGACCCTGTAGGTTCTTGCAACGTTAGCAGTAATACTAGAACGATTCTATTGTCACAGACAATGAGTGGCATCTAGCAATGCATCATTGCTACCTAAGTTACAAGAAGTCATGATTCGACATAACCTTTCGTGATTAACCTTTCATGCATTAATCCTTAAGTCCTTTATCTCTGGAACGGATACAAGTCATGGGATAGTCACACTTGCATAATCCATCCCATGTTTCTTGATATCTTGAGTAGACTATGATATACAAATTAGTATGACATCTCATATCAACTTATTTGAGTATGGCCATGCATTTCTAGTCTCACTCAATCAAGTGGCCTAAGATATTACTCCTATTATGTAGGAGGGACTTATCCTTTATTGATCAACCATATCCCTCTACATAGATTGTGGTATATCCAACATCAGCCTTTATAGAACAACCTGTTACGGTGTACGTTTGACTGTATCAAAATATACAACTCACGATGCTGGGATAATAATGATCTCAAGTCTGAGGATCATATACATATTAATCACTATGAGTAATGTTGTGACAATTACATAATAATCCAAGAAACATACTCATAGCGGGTCAATCCAATATGTTGTTCTCTAACACACATATTCATGCATTGATTTTGACACTCCATATCAATGACAACTCTTTATCATCAATCAACTACATGTTAGTCTTAATGCATTATTATTGTCCTAGTCAACAATAATACTCGACTAAGGATCTTTTAAGAATAATCATATTATTCTCAGGACATTATTATAAAACAGTTTATCTATACACACAGAAAGAAAAACTGAAATAATAATGACAACGCTTTATATTAATAAACATGGTAAATTAAGTATGTTATTACAACCATCTCATGATTGATCTTTGGGCATACTCTTACAATCTCCCACTAGCACTAAGACCAATCACTCAAATATCTAATACCAAGTGACTTAGTGTGACGATCATGCTTCTGCTGTGTCAGAGGCTTGGTCAGGGGATCAGCGATGTTATCATCTGAAGGTACTCTGCATATCTCTACATCCCCTCGATCGATAATCTCTCGAATAAGATGGTAGCGTCTAAGTATATGTTTGGATCGCTGGTGAGATCTGGGTTCTTTAGCTTGTGCAATAGCTCCATGGTTATCACATCGGAGTTCTATAGCATCTGATATGCTAGGCACAACCCCTAGTCCAGTAATGAACTTCTTGATCCAAACTGCTTCTTTTTCTGCCTCACTGGCTGCAATATACTCGGCCTCTGTTGTAGAATCGGCTACTGTACTTTGCTTTGAACTCTTCCAGCTCACAGCACCACCATTAAGGCAAAACACAAAACCTGATTGCGATCGAGAATCATCCTTGTCAGTTTGGAAGCTGGCATCAGTGTAACCTTTTACACTTAACTCTTCCTCACCTCCATATAATAGGAACGTATCCTTAGTTCTTCTTAAGTACTTAAGGATACTCTTGACTGTGGTCCAGTGACCTTCACCGGGATCTACTTGATACCTGCTCGTCATACTTAAGACATACGAGACATCTGGACGGGTACATAACATAGCATACATGATAGATCCAATAGCGGAAGCATATGGAATTTTACTCATACGTTCTCTCTCTTGTGTAGTTGAAGGACACATTTCCTTCGAGAGTGAAATACCATGTCTCATAGGTAGGAATCCTCTTTTAGATTCTTCCATACTGAACCTTTTCAGTACTTTATCTATGTATGTACTTTGGCTTAGACCTAGTAGTCGTCTTGATCTATCTCTATAGATCTTGACTCCTAAGATATAAGTGGCTTCGACCAAGTCCTTCATAGAAAAACAACTTCTTAACCAAGTCTTAATAGACTGCAAGGTAGGTATGTCATTTCCCATGATAAGTATGTCATCCACATATAGTACCAAGAATGTGATAGTGCTCCCACTAACTTTCTTGTAAACACATGGTTCATCTTCATTTTTGATAAAACCAAACTCTTTGATTGCATCGTTAAAACGAATATTCCAACTTCGAGAAGCTTGCTTTAATCCATAAATGGATCTTTGTAGCTTACATATCTTTCTAGCATCCTTTGGATTTACAAAACCTTCAGGTTGTGTCTTATACACATCCTCTTCAAGTTTCCCGTTAAGGAAAGCTGTTTTGACGTCCATCTGCCAGATTTCATAATCATGAAATGCAGCTATGGCGAGCAAGATCCTGATGGATTTAAACATAGCTACAGGAGAAAAGGTTTCATCATAGTCAACACCATGAATTTGGCGAAAACCTTTAGCGACTAATCGCCCTTTGTATGTTTGTACATTACCATTCATGTCTATTTCTTTTTGAAAACCCATTTGCACCCTATAGGTTTAACCCCTTCGGGTGGGTCAATCAAAGTCCATACTTGGTTTTCATACATGGAATCCATCTCAGATCTCATGGCCTCAAGCCATTTCTCAGAGTCTGGGCTTGTCACCGCTTCTTGATAAGTCCTAGGCTCATCTTGATCTATAAGAAGAACGTCACCATACGTTCTAATGAGAAATCCATATCTCTCAGGTGCATGGCGTTCTCTTAAAGATCTGCGCGGTGGTTGTGTTTCTATAGCAGTTGTTTGTTCCTCAATTTCTTGTGGAATTTGGTTTTGTTCAATCTCTGGTTCAGTGGTATCTTGTGATTCTTGAATTTCTTCAAGTTCAATCTTTCTCCCACTTCCTTTTCTAGAAGTAAATTCTTTCTCTAGGAAGACACCAGTCCGAGCAACAAAAATTTTGTTCTCAGTGGGATTAAAAAAATAATATCCTTTGGTTTCTTTTGGATACCCCACAAAAATACACCTTTCAGATTTGGGTTCAAGCTTAGTAGACGTCTGACGTTTAACATAAGCTTCACAACCCCAAATTTTCATAAAGGACATACTAGGACGTTTCCCAGTCCACATCTCATATGGCGTCTTTTGAACCGATTTAGATGGAACACGATTTAGTGTGAAGGCAGCAGTCTCAAGTGCATGTCCCCAAAAGGAAGTCGGTAGATCAGCATGACTCATCATGGATCGAACCATGTCTAACAAAGTTTGATTTCTTCTCTCAGATACTCCATTCCATTGAGGAGTCCCAGGAGGAGTAAGTTGTGAGACAATCCCACATTCTTTCAAAAGATCATCAAACTCTAGGCTCAAATACTCTCCACCTCGATCAGATCGAAGTGACTTGATAGTTTTGCCTAGTTGATTTTGTACTTCATTTTTAAATTCCTTGAACTTTTCAAGGGACTCAGACTTATGGCGCATGAGATAAACATACCCATATCTACTGAAATCATCAGTGAAAGTAATGAAGTAGTGAAATCCACCTCTGGCCTGTGTATTTATTGGTCCACATACATCAGAATGTATTAGGCCCAATAAATCACTAGCTCGTTCACCTTTTCCAGAAAAAGGAGATTTAATCATTTTTCCCAATAAGCAAGATTCACATACTTCAAATTGTTCAAAAACAAATGAATTCAAGAGGCCATCTCTATGGAGTTTGGATATGCGTTTCTCACTTATGTGGCCCAAACGACAATGCCAAAGATAAGTTTGATTTGAGTCATTTATTTTAGATCTTTTAGTATTTATGTTGTAAATGGGATTCGTTTGATCTAAAATATAGAGGCCATTAATCAATTGCGCCGAACCATAGAAAACATTATTGAGATAAAATGAACAACAATTATTCTTAATAATTATCTCAAAACCAATTTTGTCTAAACATGAAATTGAAATAATGTTTTTAGTCAAACTGGGCACAAAATAACAATCCTCTAAACATAAATCAAGTCTACTAGGCAAAGATAAAGTATATGTTCCCACAGCTAATGCAGCAACTTTTGCTCCATTTCCAACTCGTAGGTCCACATCTCCTCTAGCCAAAGTCCTACTCCTTTGTAGTCCCTGTACAGAAGTACAAATATGAGAACCACAACCAGTATCTAATACCCAAGAAGTAGTAGTTGATAAATTAATATCAATAACATAAATACCTGAAGCAGACATTCCGTTTGCTTTAGCCTTCTTGATTTCTTCAAGATAGGCAGGGCAGTTCCGTTTCCAATGTCCAGTCACACCACAATGAAAACAGTTTCCTTCCTTAGACACCCCACCTTTAGGTTTCAGTGTAGCCTTTCCTTTTCCAAATTTGGGCTTACCTTTGCCCTTGGGCTTTGTTTGAACTTTGGCCTTTCCCTTGCCCTTGTTATTACGGACCATCAGTATGGGCTTGGGTCCAACCTTTTTCAAGTTGCCTTCAGCAGTTCGTAACATACTGAGCAATTGTGGTAGAGTCTTGTCAATTTCATTCATATTGAAATTGAGGACAAACTGGCTGTAGCTATCTGGCAACGATTATAAAATAACATCAGTGGCCAACTCTTGGCTCAATGGAAACCCAAGCTTAGACAGGCTTTCGATATAGCCAATCATCTTAAGGACATGAGGTCCTACTGGGCTTCCTTCAGCCAACTTACATTGGAATAAGGCCTTAGAGATATCAAACCTCTCTTGCCGAGCTTGTCCCTGATAAAGTTCTTTCAGGTGCTCGATCATATCATAAGCAACCATGTCCTCATGTTGCTTCTGAAGTTCAGGATTCATAGTGGCAAGCATAAGACATCCAACATCTATCATGTCATCGAGATACTTCTTGTAAGCATCTCTATCAGTCCTCGAGGCATTAGCGGGTGGTTCATTAGGAAGTGGTTGTTCAATGACATATAATTTCCGTTCTTGTTTAAGGACAATCCTCAAGTTACGGAACCAATCAAGAAAATTCAAACCATTCAATTTGTCCTTCTCAAGGACCGATCGCAATGAGAGTGTGCTAGTGTTTGCAGCCATAATATATCTACAACAATTAAATATGCTGTGAGTAAATTTACCAATTTTATATCAATCATTAAAAAGACTTTATTAAATGATATTCCCACTATTTTATTTCAAAATTAATAACCCTCGTATATTAATTTCGGAAAAACTTTCTCAAAAGTATTTCTAGTAGGTTAAGGATCCATATTTCACCACCTCTTAAGTCAGCTTTGGCTTTACTCTTAAGATTATGGTTATTTAGGTAAGCAACATTTGCTAATTACATCATATGTAACTCCTAATATTTGGTGAACAACTCTTGTTCTAATCATCTTATGATTTATCCAATTTACTTGCCTCTAGGTTTCTAATCCTATTAGAGTAACCTAGTTAAGTCATTAACCAATTTTTAACCAGCGAATATCACTTGTTTATTCTTCGCGTTTAACCAAGATAAATACTAGTACTTCACTTTGGCAGAACCTACATAGTATTGATCGAGGCCTTAACGAGGGCAAAATTGGAAGGCCATGTTGACTTAATATTTTAATAGAGGGATTTTATTAAGGTTGTTGCATCTCACCAATTATGGTCTACTTTAGCTCATTTAGTCTTCTAATCGATCTCATCAATTAATAGGGTTTATTATCAACAAGGTTTATTATCATCCATAGCACCTCATACATGAATAAATAAAGCAATAAATAAATGCAATAGTTATAGCCCATAAACTAAAGTGGTTCAACCCAAGCCAATGGGAAAACCAAAAGGAAACCTAAAGGTGTAAGCCCTTTCACAAGCTATCATTCACAATCATTGTCCCACCTTCCTTCTTGTTTGGCCCACAGCAACTCTTGCAAATTACAATATGCAGAAACTCGTTTTACATACGAGGGAATAAGATGAGAAGAGAAATACAAGAGAATAGTAGCAAGGCACGACACGCAGGCCGTATTTTAAAAAAAAATACAACCTTTTATCGAATGGGTCATTGGGCTATAACTATGCATTTCAAACACCGTGCATGTCAAAAATAGCATACATAATTCAATGCTTTTTTTTTTTTTTTGCTAAGGTGAATTATAAAATATCCTTTCAACCTTTTGTGGCCCATCAAGTTTATAAATTTGTTAATAGTTAACAGTAATAACATAAAATCGAATAGGCCACAACACCATGATTAACATTTAATCAATTACCGAAAGGAACAATTATCAGATTATGCTTAAATGATTTAAACAATCGAAAATATAATAAGATCAAAACATGTATCCCATACAATTGCATCACCCAAGTATTTAAACCCGAGTTCGTATCACACAAGTGGCTCTGATACCACTGATGGAACGCCGGTACCCCATGGCGCAGCAGAATAAAATTAGATCCGGCGATCCAAATCATGGATCCATGTGTGAGGAACGGATCGGGGTGAAATAAAGGTTTCGAAATTACCAAAACTTCAATCTGAGTAGACAGCGACGCCTTGGCAACAAGAGTTTTGATCTACCGTCGAATCAAGCCTCAACCTTTTCCGATGTCGGCCTCTACGTAATCCACCCGGTTTGACTATGAACGGAAGAAATCTCCAAAACTGTTTTGGAGGCTTATTTGCTTGACGGCTGCTAGACCTAACAAGCAATCACTTAGGGTTTTCATATTTTGTTTTGTCTCCTTTTAATACCTTTTATAATGGGTGCCTTTCTCATTGGGCCTTTTATAATAGGTATCCTCTTAATTGGGCCTTTTATAATTGGTATGTCTTGAATGTATTACAAGATTAAATAAATACAATAAAGTTTTTAACCGAAAATTATAATTACATTAATTATATCTGAAAATTATAATTACATTAATTATAATAAGGATTCCGGTAAACTATATTTATTTAAATTTATATATGAATCAAATTCATATATTAATAAAATTATGTTATCATTATGTGTACAACATCCTTGTACATATAATATGTTCAATATTTGATTGCCCAATTAAATTAATTCTTTAATTAATTTAATTTATGTGACAACCAAGCACAATACCAACTATATTTTATTCCGTTCATTTCAACCATAGGGTGTGACCCTGTAGGTTCTTGCAACGTTAGCAGTAATACTAGAACGATTCTATTGTCACAGACAATGAGTGGCATCTAGC
Source organism: Gossypium australe (assembly GCA_005393395.2). Classification (NCBI taxonomy): domain Eukaryota; kingdom Viridiplantae; phylum Streptophyta; class Magnoliopsida; order Malvales; family Malvaceae; genus Gossypium; species Gossypium australe. The sequence continues at coordinate 24,103,681 of CM016616.1, read as the reverse complement.
AATGCATTATTGCTACCTAAGTTACAATAAGTCATGATTCGACATAACCTTTCGTGATTAACCTTTCATGCATTAATTCTTAAGTCCTTTATCTCTGGAACGGATACAAGTCATGGGATAGTCACACTTGCATAATCCATCCCATGTTTCTTGATATCTTGAGTAGACTATGGTATACAAATTAGTATGACATCTCATATCAACTTATTTGAGCATGGCCATGCATTTCTAGTCTCACTCAATCAAGTAGCCTAAGATATTACTCCTATTATGTAGGAGGGACTTATCCTTTATTGATCAACCATATCCCTCTACATAGATTGTGGTATATCCAACATCAGCCTTTATAGAACAACCTGTTACGGTGTACGTTTGACTGTATCAAAATATACAACTCACGATGCTGGGATAATAATGATCTCAAGTCTGAGGATCATATACATATTAATCACTATGAGTAATGTTGTGACAATTACATAATAATCCAAGAAACATACTCATAGCGGGCCAATCCAATATGTTGTTCTCTAACACACATATTCATGCATTGATTTTGACACTCCATATCAATGACAACTCTTTATCATCAATCAACTACATGTTAGTCTTAATGCATTATTATTGTCCTAGTCAACAATAATACTCGACTAAGGATCTTTTAAGAATAATCATATTATTCTCAGGACATTATTATAAAACAGTTTATCTATACACACAGAAAGAAAAACTGAAATAATAATGACAACGCTTTATATTAATAAACATGGTAAATTAAGTATGTTATTACAACCATCTCATGATTGATCTTTGGGCATACTCTTACAATAGTTGATAGTGTGATTATGCTCCGACCGATCCTCCAACCTTCGCGAGCTTACAAGCACTATAAAATAAGGGAAAAGTAAATGGGGTAAGCATTTTCGTGCTTAGTAAGTTCATATAACGGAAAATAAACTTACTGGTTATATCTATTCAAACAAGCATACATAAATAAACATTTCATTCATTATTGGTAGTTCACCTAATCAATATACACTTGATCAAGCAAGTTAGTCACATAACATCATATATATATCATGTAAACATAGATGAGCTCATTACATACAAACTTCCATTAATTTCACCTTTCCATATTTCAAGAGTCTTTTCCGTTGAACTAATGAATTTTTGATGGACATTCGGGTGATGTAAGTGAGGTATACATATAAATTATCCGTCAATTCATATTCATAATTTCCCATTGGGCATAAGTTCAAAGAGTACACTCTCGAGCCACATATTTTGCAACAGGATTACTAGTCCAGGCTAAATCCCGGTTTTCAACCGACGTTCACAGGCTCATTTAAGATTGCTAGTCTAGGCTAAATCCTATCAGTGACCTATGCTCTAAAGAGCTTAATTAGGGTTACCTGTCCGGGCTAGACCCAATCTATAACATATGCTCGAGAGGCTTAATTCAAGATTACCCATAGGGCTAAATCCTATTTGTAACATTTTTCATATCCTACTGGTTTCAAGAAATCACCATAATCCATCGAATTTCAATTTTCAACCGGGACATGACTTTTTATCCATATTTTCCAAATTATAGTTATTTCATTATGTTCATCATCACATACATATCATTAAAATCATATAATTCAATTCAAGCAATTTAACATACATATTTAAGTTAGACGAACTTACCTTGACAATTGTTCGTGTTTGGAATTCCAACTAATCCGAAACTTTTTGTCTCCTTCGATCTAATTTCGTAGTTGGTCTTTCCAGGTCTATATAAGGAAATTTAATTATTAACTCATCACATTTTACATACATTTGCATTCTACTACATCCTAGTTAAAATTACTATTTTGCCCATACTCTTTCCAAAAATTCCAATTTCGTCCCTAGGCTTGGAAAATGAAATTCATGCAATCTAGTCCTCTTTCCAAGCTTAACTGAAATTTAATAACAATTTTTACAACACACATTTCACAAATTTCAGCATTTTCCATGGGTTTTACTACTTTTTCATTTTAGTCCCTATCTAAGTTTCCATGAAAAATTGCTTTGTAAAAGTTGTTTATCTACCAACTATCTTTCATTTTCTACCATAAATTTCAAATTTCTAGCATTTACATCCATGGAAAAGTTTCTACACTTTGTTATCTTTTCAAATAAGTCCCATAAATAGAAAGATTAGGCTATCCCGATTCTAAAAATATAAAAATCATTAAAAACGGGACTTGATTTCATACCTTTTTAAGCTTGGTAAGTTCTCTTCCTCTCTCCTAGGGTTTCCATAGAAAAATTGGGGAAGAAGATGAATAGAAAAGATGATAATTTCTTTTTATTTATTTGTCATCTTTTAATTTTAGTGATTTCCAATTTAGTCCCTAGCCATTTTTTAATTTTTCCATGGATGAGTCACCAAGAAAAATCTACATACTTTTCTTAATGGTCTAATTACCATATAAGGACTTCTAATTTCAAATTTCATAGCTATTTAATCCTTATAGCTACTAGAATTCAACTTTCACATTTTATGCAATTTAGTCCTTTACCTAGTTAACCACACAATCGATAAAATCTTCATATCAAAATTCTCATGTGACCTTCCTATCATAATACCAACCATAAAATAAAATAAATTTATATTTTTGGGCTCGGATTTGTAGTCCCAAAACCACTATTTCGATCTAATCAAATATTGGTATCGCATCGTATTATAGAATTTTCAGATCTAGTTGAACGGGCAAAGATGTGATACGATCCCGGTTCCGTGAATTGAATCCGAGTCGTAAGATTGCCCGATCGTTAAACAAGAAGGTTTCGTTCGGATTCAGAAAGGTTTAGAAAATTCAGTTTTAAGAGGGAGGTAGACAAGGAAGGGCTCGATAGAAGGTGGTTAAGGATTAAGGAGGCTCAGTTATGAAAGAAATGGACAAGTCGGGTTATAGGATAATCGGTAACTTAAGGTCAAGAATGAACCAAACTTCGGATGAAGGTTGACCCGAGACTTATAAGACTTTAAGTTAATTTGGAAGGAATTATGAGACCTCGACCCACTATCTAAAGAGATAGGAACCTCGGTATAAAGTTTCGAACGCCACATGAAAACGTGATAAGTTCGGATAAACAAAGAAACTGTTGACGCCACTACCTAGATAGATAAGTCAACGAATCTTTGGACGAAATTTGAGAGAAAATTTCTCAACAAATTTAAGGGTAAATTCATTCATGAAATTCTGCCTTACAAATGAAAATAGCAAAATATTTATAGGCCTGTGCCTGCCGAAATCTTCAAAGAAATACAAAGGTACATGCTCCTATTTGTAAAATTTAATCCCCCAATACTCTTTGTCGTCCACCATGGTTCCCCCATCACCATTATTTAATTCATGCAAATGCCATCCTTGCTTTAATCCATTATGGTCTTCCATTACTTTAAAGAAATTCCAAGAATGTTCATGAATTTAAAAATCTCATGCTTTGTTATCCAACCTCCCACTAATGTTTTTATATTTTATTCTATTTCCACTAAACGTCCAAGCCTCATGCTTCCACAAACTTCAACTTTAATTTTTAATTTCCACCATGTGACCATAAACATCAAAGCCCTCCCTCCATGCCGTCCATTTACCTCAAGTGCTTGTCCAACTCAATTCCAATTTATTTTGCTTGGCCATTCAACATGAATTATGAAACCATGCTTTGATTTATTTATTCCATCTTGTGCCCTTCTCCTTCATGTACATTAATTCGATCTTGCTTGCTCTCTATGAGTAATTCGACTAGCAACATAATTAAAAACCTGCACATTTATTCAAAATTAAAACATGAAATAAAATGTGACAAATTAATTTAGGCTTAGATAAATTAAATCCAACACTAAATTAATTATTTTAGACACATTTAATTTATTAGGACGCATTAACGTGCTGTAGAAATAAAAATTAAAATAAATAAAACGATGCAATTTTATTTAAAACATTAAATTAAAAAGCAATGTAGCTCATTGATCTAAATTTGAGCTAGCTGAACGTGAAGGATATTGCATGGCTTGCTCGATTCATCGTTCCCAAAATGTTCAGCCATGGCATTACTCCAAATTTTGCTTACGAGAACCGTCACTTCCTCTTTAAGCCTTTTAGCACGAGCACGAGTGATAGGCCCCTTTGGTAGCTCCAAGGGATCTTCGGTAGCTTTAGTGGGTGCCTGAGCCACGATCGTATCAAGATGGTAGAACAAGCCTTGGGGCTTGATAAAAATCTGAGGTTACTCGCACTTTTGGAGAGCGGTTTGGAGCTGCCAGCTCTCATCCGCAATCGAAACAAACTAATGAATTTCACGGTGGTTGGAAATCAAGTTTTAAGTCCGGCAGATCTGATACAAACTGTGATCGATAATCGACTGTGTCCACGGGTAGTGTGCGAGGTTCGTCCACAGATACTAATATTCTAAATTGTGAGCACTATTGGAAAAAGCATCGTGGCGAATGTTGGAAGCTGACCCGGCCTTGTTTTTCCTGTGAATCTACAGAGCATTTTGCCCGAGAATGTCTGAAGAATGAGAATGTTACTCTTGTTACTTGTTAGAGGTATTTGCCTGCATCTAGGTGTCACGGATCAGGTCACGGTGGTTCTTTTTCTAAAGGTAGTGCTAGAAAGGGAAATGATGTTGTTACTCACCAGTCAAAGGCTAGAGCGCCAACACGAGCTTATGTTGTACGGACACGTGAGGATGGTGATGCTACCAACATTGTGGCAGGTATCTTTTTATTGCATTCAGAACCTATTTATGCTTTGATAGAACCAGGATCTTCACACTCATATGTTAATGCTGAGTTAGCAAAATCGAGAAGTTTAGAAGTCAAGACGTCTAGTGCATCGATAGTTGTGTCAAGTCTTTTGGGACAGTCCGTAATAGTGGATCAGATGTGTAGACGGTGTCCATTAGAAATACATATTTTAACTTTCCCTGTTGATTTGTTGATAATGTCATTTGGCGACTTTGACTTAATTTTAGGAATGGATTGGCTTACTAAGCACGAAGTGATTCTAGACTGTTGAAAAAAGAAATTTGTGGTTCAAAGTAAAGAGGGTAACATAATTGAAGTGAATGGTGTTCAAATCATATCATTTCGACAATTCGAGCTAATAAACTTCTCAATCAAGGCTATGAAGCTTTTCTAGCCTATATTGTCAACTTGAATTATGGTAATTGTCAGAGCAGTAAGATTTGAATTGTTTGTGAATTCCTTGATGTGTTACCCGAGGAATTACCGGGATTACCACTAGGTCGGGAGGTTGAGTTTGTATTTGAAGTGTTTCCTGGTACGGCTCCGGTGTTCATGTCTCCTTATCGTATGGCACCCACACAGCTAAAATAATTGAAGTGCAATTGCAAGATTTGCTGGATCGTGGCTTTATACGCCCTAGAGACCTCCAGTGTTATTCGTAAAAAAGAAAGATGGTTCGATGTGACTCTGTATAGACTATCAGCAATTGAATAAGTTGACGATTAAGAATCGGTAGATGACTTATTTGATCAACTAAAAAGAGCTTTTGTCTTTTCTAAGATTGATTTGAGATCGGGTTACTATCAGCTGAAAGTGAAAGATAGTGATGTACCTCAGACTGCATTTCGAACACATTATAGCCATTATGATTCTTAGTGGTGCCTTTTGGGCTGACTAATGCTCCGACATAATTCATGGATCTCATGAATCGTATTTTTCAACCGTATTTGGATCAATTTGTAGTAGTTTTCATTGACGACATCTTGGTCTATTCAAAATCTAAATTCGAGCATGAGCAAAACCTTAGAATTGTCTTACAGGTGTTACGAGAGAAACAATTATATGGAAAACTTAGCAAGTGTGAATCCTGGTTCTCAAAAGTTGTGTTTTTGGGACATATTATCTCAACAGATGGAGTTAGAGTTGACTCGAGAAAGATTGAAGCCATTGTTCAGGGGAAAGCACCGAGGAATTTGTCAGAGGTTTGTAGTTTTCTTGGTTTAGTTGGTTACTACAGAAGATTCATAAATCGATTTTCGAAAATAGCTTTGTCGATGTCAAAGTTGTTGCACAAAAATGTTCAATTCGTTTGGAGTAAGGAATGTCAATAGAGTTTTGAGAAATTAAAACAGATGTTAACTGAGGCGCCGGTTTTAACTTTACCTAAATTGGGAAAAGATTTTGTTGTCTATAGCGATGCCCCATTGAGTGGTCTCAGTTGTGTCTTGATGCAAGACGGAAAAGTGATCGTGTATGCGTCTCGTCAACTAAAAATGCATGAACGTAACTATCTGATGCACGACTTAGAGTAAGTTTTTGTGGTCTTTGCTCTAAAAATTTGGAGGCACTATCTGTACGGTGAAAAGTGTCACATCTATACCAATCACAAGAGTCTTAAATACCTCCTAACACAAAAGGAGTTGAATTTGAGACAATGATGTTGGGTTGAACTTTTAAAAGATTACGACTACGTTATTGATTACCACCCAGGTAAAGCTAACTTTGTAGATGACGTGTTGAACAGTAAAATAGCCATTGAAATGCGAGCGATGTTTGCTCAACTTAGTATTAATGATGATGGAAGCTTGTTATCCATGTTAAAGGTCAAGCCGGTGTTGTTTGGTCAGATTAAGGGAGCAGAATTAGATGATGCCAAGTTATCAAAGAAAAGAGTCATGGTTCAAAATGGCATAAAAGAAAGTTTCAGTATTGATGATTGTGGTTGTTTGAGATTTCAAAATCGAATTTGTGTTCCAAATATTGTAGAATTAAAAGAGTTGATACTTCACGAAGCTCACGATAGTCCTTTTGCTTTGCATTTTAGAGGAACGAAAATGTATCGTGACCTGCAAGAAGTGTATCGGTGGCCCGAAATGAAAAGAGAAATAGTTTTGTTTGTAGTTAAATGCTTAACTTGTCAACGAATTAAAGCAGACCATCAGGTTCCCACAAGATTACTTCAACTTATTTCTATTCCAGAGTGGAAATGGGAACATATTACGATGGATTTTATAACGAGATTACCATTATCTTCGAGCAAGAAAAATATTTTTTGGGTGATAGTTGATCAACTTACGAAATCAACTCATTTCATTGCAGTCAGGACTGATTAGTCACTTCAAAAACTTACTAAAGTTTACATTCAAGAAATTGTGAGATTACACGACGTCCCTATGTCGATTATCTCTGATCGAGATCCGTGTTTCACTTCAAGATTTTGGAAATAGTTGCATGAATCTCTCGGTACGAGACTCAATTTCAGCACAGCCTTTCAGCCGCAGACAGATGGACAATCTGAACATGTTATTCAGATTTTGGAAGATATGCTTCACATTTGTGTAATTGATTTCGAATCAGGCTGGGAATGTTATTTACCTGGCAGAATTTGTATACAGCAACAATTTCCAATCAAGTATTCAAATGGCTCTGTACGAAGCCTTATATGGTCGTATGTGTTAAACACCTATTTGTTGGATGGAATTGTGTGAAAGAAAAATGATTGGGCCGGAATTGATTCAAGAAACGAAAGATATTGTTAAGATAATTCGAAATAAATTGAAAACATCCTTTGATAGACAGAAATCGTATGCAGATTTGAGACATCAAGATATTGAGTATTCAATCGGTGATGAAGTGTTGCTAAAAGTTTAGCCATGGAAGAAAGTTCTGCGATTTGGTAGAAAAGGGAAGTTGAGTCCTCGTTTTATTGGATCGTATGAAATCCTTAAAAGAGTGGGACTAGTGGCATATTGGTTAGCTTTGCCAGAGGAATTACAGAAAATGCATGACGTTTTCCATGTGTCAATGCTTAGAAGGTATCGATCGGATTTGTTTCACATTATTTTGATGGAAGAAATTGAGATTCAACCTGACTTGTCTTATGAAGAAGAACCGGTCAAAATTTTAGCTCGCGAGGTGAAAGAATTGTGTAATAAACGTGTCCCACTAGTGAAAGTTCTATGACGTAGTCATGGTGCTGAGGAAGCGACTTGGGAACCAGAAGAGACGATGAGATCTCAATATCCCTACCTCTTTTCAGGTCAATTTCGAGGATGAAATTTATTTAGTGGGGGAGAATTGTAATGACCCAATAGTCAGGGGTGTCAAAAAGTGAGATTCGGGACTCCATTCCCTTAAAATGAACCCATAAATATTTTTTATTAAAAATATATTAGGTTAGTTTAGTAGTAAGTTAAATTTTGGATTAGAAATTTTCGTGAAATTGTGAGTTATTAAGGTACAGGGACTAAATAACGTAAGGGTTAAAAGTTGAATTATAAATTGAAATAAACTAAAGAGACTTATGTAACAATCGTGCCACTTAATTATTGTTTGTCTATAGGTGGTCGGACATGGGCTAAATTACATGCATGTATATATATATATATATTATAATATAAAGTTAATAATAATAGTTATAATAAAAAAAGGAAAAAAAAAGAATGATAGTAGATGCAACAAATTAAACAAAGAAAAGAAAGAAAAAAAAAGGAGAATAAGAGCACGGCCTAAGGCGGTTTGAAGTTCAAATCCAAATTGGTTAGCGCAATATAGTCCTTATACTTGTAATTTTTAAGTTTTCGGAATCCCGGTACCTAGGGTTATCCGACCCATGTTGTAATTTTAGTATTGTTCAAGATTTTAGATGTTGGATTGTTAAATAGTTTAATTGTTGGGGATTAAATAGATAGATTTTTAAGTTGAAAATGGAAAATGACTACATTGTAGAATAAATTATTAATTTTGAGCAATAGAGACTAAATTGTAAAAAATTCAAAATTAAGGGGTCGAATTGGAAAAGAGGAAGTTAAATTTAGTTAGAGTGAAACTAGTATAAAACTATAAAGTTAAATGTGAAGGTTAAAAACTAGTCTCGGTTTAGGGACTAAATTGATGAATAAGCAAAATATAGTGTGAAAATTGAAATTTTATGTGAAATTGAAATGTGTAATATTAATGTGATTTAATTGTTTTATTTCGTGGCTAACGTCACACCAGAATCCTCGAGTAAAAAGGGGTAGGATAATATCGACGTTAAATAGCTCGGAATTCACGGTTTGTGTTTTTATAATCCAAAGCAAATAGCAGATTGTTGCATATTTAAATTGTTTGCATATGGTGACCATTTGAGGTGAGTACCTGGTACTTGAGTTTGAATTGAATTCAATGTGGACTGGAAATAGATTAATTTTTTATATTATGAAATATGTGGACTCTATGAATATTGAATTGATTATATGTGATAATGTGTATATATGTGAAATTGAGACATTGGTTGTATTGAAAAGTGAAATGAAACCTTATTAATTGTTCAGGCTAAGTCAGATATAGCTGGCATGCCATAGGATAGGAAGAGTTAAGGGATTACTTCAACCTCGAGTCGATGAGGCACTGGGTGCCAATTTGCTTCGGTTTAACCTATGAGACACTGAGTGCCAAACTGGTGTGTTGGTTGGATCCGTGTATCTGTCCGAGTCCTAATCGTGTTAATAGGGAAAATAAATGATAAAATTGATGTGTTCGATATTCAAATGATATGGTTGAGAAATGGAAATGAGATGAGAAAATATTGAAATGATGAAATGAGATGTGGAACTTGAAAAGAATTCAAGTATTGAACAAAGAAATGAATCATGCCATTGCATAAGTTGTAATATGCAAATGATATGTGAAATGCCTTTAATATATGTTTGAACATGTGAAAATCGTAGTAGATGTGAATAACAAATGAGCAAAAATTGTAATATTAAATTGAAGCACATGAACATAGCATATTTGTTGCATATTGCATTTTAATTTCTTGTATCAAGTTTATATTATTTGGATTATAGAAATATCATTGAGTTTTACTCAGCGTGCGGTTATGTTTTCCGTGCATAGGATAGGTACTTTTTGACGTAGCATCGACTCAGCATCAAACAAAAAATCTTGAGCTCAAGTGTGGTGATCTCTTATTTTGTAATGGCATGTACCTAGGGAGTGTTTTGTTGATATTGTTATAAGGTGTTGTTATCTTAGTTGCTAGTGAAATGATAGTTAAATGTTTATATGGTTGTGGTTAAGGCTATATTGGTATGTTAGTCTAATGCTTGGTATGTTTTTGGTTAAAAGCTTGATAGCTTAAATAGCTAAAGATTAGTTCTATATAGGTAAATTTGATATGTATGGAAGTCTTAAATTATTAATGCCTTGTTGATATATTTGAACATATAAAATATGGTACCAATGAGGGTACATTGGTTAGGCATATTAGGTCATGAATTTGGTATATTTTGGGCATGTTTAATCGTGTTTTGAGTAGGTTAAATGATTTGTAATTGAGTTGCTTAGTGTTCAAGCAAGTAGGAAATGGTAAACTTGAGTTTTAAGGTACTTTTAGGTGCACATGGCTTGGCCACACGGACGTTTGTCACACACGGGCAAAACAGACGGACGTATGACCCAAGTCAGTGAGTCACACGGGCAGAGACACGGGCTGAGACACATGCGTGTGTCTCAAGCAGTGAATTACATGGGCTGGGACACGGCTGTGTGTCCCAACTTTGAGAGTCATACGGCCTGGGGTGTTCCATATTGCCTGACACGAGCGTGTGTCCCCTATTTTTAGGAATTTTTGAAAATAACCCTAAACTTTTAAAATTGTTTCGAATTAGTCCCTGCATATTTTTAAACTATTTTTAAGGTCCCGTAAACTTGAAATAGGAGTTGTAAGAGTAACTTTTACTCTGAATTGCAATGGATTAGTAAACCTATACTTAGTGCATTCTACTAACATCATCGAAGTTGAAGAAAATAAATAGTCGGAGTATTGACCTATACTCTGATGCTAATAATTGGAATAATCTTGTGTGCAATCAACTTCTAGCACTCAAGAGGGGATAAATAGTGATAAGAGTGTAAATAGTGGAAAACCAAGTTTAGCATTACATAGCATGATTAGTTATTCGATTGTTTAAGATTCTAGTATGAACGTATTAGATTGTTGTGACCTGCCCTTGCATATTATAATGTTATTGATTAGTGTACATGTTGATTATGATTGATTAAGTGTATGTGTATGATTTGTTAGTGATACCCGTGACCCTAATTCGACGACAGAGAGGGGTTAGGGGTGTTACATACCATGTTGTGATATTATGTGCCTTGTTTTAGCTAAATGTGTGCCTAGTTCATTTTGGTACTTAACACGCTCATCTATAAACAAGGTACCTGTAGTAAATTTTATTTGAACTTACTAAGCATTTAATGTTTACCTATCATTGTTTTCTTACATGTAGATTCCCTATCTATCAAAAATCTTAAAGTCAACTCTATGCGGATACCACACTATCAACACAGAATGAAAATGTATGTTTATTTTGGTACATATTATTGTGGCATGTATATAAGATGTGTCTCAATGTGGTTTTTACTTATATGGTGGTTGTCAAGGTTCGTTTTTGGCAAGTTAATGTTGGAAAGGTCTAGTTTGGGGTCATATGTTTAATGCCACTTAAACTATTTGATTTTAAAGGTTTTATAAGCATTATAAGTTTTCATGATGTGGTGACTTGTTAAAATTAGGATGCACCGTTGTGTGCAAATATGAATTGGTTTGAAAGTATTGAACTTGTACCAAAATTCTTAATGTGCAAACAGGAGGTATCATCATGGGGAACAATGTCCAAACATTGTAACTTAAATTAGCAGAGAGTGGCATCATGACCTTAAGCTTATGAAGTTGCGACAACACTCATTGTTTGATAAGGTCGTGATGTGATACACATGGTGTCGCGACGAGGGAAGTTAGTGAGTTACATCACGACTTGGAACCCCCAAAGTCGCAATTCAATTCAATAGTTTGAAAATTTTACAATTTGGTCTTGATTCGACCTCAAGTTAGCAAAATAGCTTTCGTAAGCTCATATAAGACCCGTAAATAATTATATAACATATTGTGAATGTATTTTATACTTTCTAGCATGTAGAAATGGTTTAATTTTATTGTAATGATTGTGGTTACTTCGACAACGAATGTGACATCCTATAGCTCAAACCCGACGATCGACTAGGGTAAGGGGTGTTACAAAAATGGTATTTATTTCCCACGAACTTTGCATATCCATATTGGTATCTCATTTCTAATTATTCCTTACCTGGGTGTCTCTGTCTGATACGATTCTTTCCATTTGTTAACATTATGCGAGGTGATGTTATTCTTGATAATCTCTTTCGCTCCTCAGTATGCTTTTCCCTGCCCAAGAATCTTTTAGTTTTCCTGTCTTGTAAAGAAGCTTTCATTTGAACAATATTTCTTGACCAAGGTTTCTTTTAAGAGCCAACTTTGGTCGTTCATGATTTTTCATGCTATTTTGGCAAGTAGAGCCTTGTTCATGATTTGCATTTCTTATGCCAAGTCCCCAGAATTTTTGCTCGAGCAAAGGTGATTCCAGTTTAGATAATGAAGTTTCCTCGTGTTTTTTTCTTCTCCCCACAAGTATTTTTGTATTACCTGATCCATTTTTTTGTAAATATACTTTGAGGGCTTAAAAGAAAGATAATTGGTACATAGGAAAGCTTTGTAATTTCAACTTAATTAGGGTAAGTTTACCTTCTTGGCCGAGTAGCTTGGCTTTCCATGAAGAGAGTTTTGACTCCATTCTGTTTAGGATGGGTTGGAAAACCCTACTTTTTTTTTGTTTAGCATGTCAAGTTCAATTCCTAAGTATTTGTCACCTTTTGTTGTCGTCTTCACCTGTAAAATTCTTCTGAACATTCTTTTAAACTTTGGATGATTTGCTGACCCTAAGCTCTGATTTATTGTAATTAATACTCAACACTAAGAATGAGCAGTATTGATCCAGTATACTTTTAACTACATGCAATGATTCGCTGTTAAATTTGAAGAACAGAAAATTATCATCTACAAAGAGTAAGTGAGATCGAGATACTCCTTCTTCCCATTTTGAGTCCCTATATCTTCCTTTCTCATTCTAATTTAATGATCATTAATGAAAGAATAATTTGGATAAAAATGAATAAGTATGGTGAAAGAGGGTCAATTTGTCTCAATCCTCTTTCAATGCTAAAGTTACTCGTAGAAGCTCCATTAAGTATGATCTGGTAGGACACCATTGAAATACATTGCACGATTAGCTCAATCCATTTTTCCTCTAAGCCACAAGCACACAGGATTACTCGAACGAAATTTCAGCTTATCTATCATATGCCTTTTTCATGTCGAGTTTCAGAGCCTCTATGCTTCTTTTACCCTTGGTTTTCTTATTGATAAAATTTAACAATTCCAATGCCAAGATAACTTTATCACTAATTTACCTACTTCTAATGAACACGTTTTGAAATGGGGAAATGATTCTATTGAATGGGCTTGAGTCTTTAAACCATTGTTTCAGAGACAAGCCTATAAACCACAATACAAAGACTTATAGGTTGATATTGAGTTACCTTCTCCGAACATTTTCCTTTTGGAATTAGAACTAAGAATATTTTGTTTAGTTCCATCAACATTTTACCTGAGCTAAGGATGTTGAGGCATGATTCAATTAGCAAAGGGTTATCCACATCCTAGTTGTGTTGGAAAATTACTTTTTGAATTTCCACGAGGAATTTAATAAAATTTTAAATTCTCTAATATCTTTGGAATCTCCAACTCAATAAGAAAGTTTTCAATATCATGCATATTTTTTTGATCAAATTGATTATTGATGCTTTTAAAATAATCTTCAAAAGATTTTCCAATATCATCTTGACTCTTCTATAGCTTACCTTCCTCATCCCTAATCATATTCTTGATTCTTCTTTTGTTAGCTATAAGATGGAAATACCTAGTGTTCCTTTCTCCTTTAATGATCCTGTTTGTTCTTGATTTCTGAAGCTACAATTTTTCTCTTCTTCTAAGACCTTCTCCAATTCTAATCTTATATGTCTTTCCTCTTCAATGGATTTGAAATCCTTGATACTACCTTGTACGTTTCCCAGTTGCTTCATTAAGGCTTCTTTCCTTGTATGTATGTCTCTAGGGGCGAATCTAGGGGGGCTGGCATGGGCCCCAGCCACCCCTAAAATGTAAAATTATTATTTAGGCCCTTATAATTTTTTAAAAATTTTAAATTAGTAAAGGTAAAATTGCACTTTGGCCCCCCTAAAATTATAAAAATTCGATTTAATCATTTACAAATTATAAAGATATAAACTATAAAAAATTAAATTTTCATCCGCCCCCCCTAAAAAATTTTCCTGGCTTCGCCCCTATATGTCTCTAAAGCTTACATTGTTCTATTCCTTTAGTTTGTCCCTAATGACATTTAACTTGGAAAGAAGTTTGTGCGTCAAGAAACAATTTACGTTTACTTCCCAAGATTCTTTTATTAGATCATTGCATTGTGGTTTCCATAACCACATTGATTCAAATCGGAATGGTCTTCTTTTGAAGCTTGTTCTTTTATCCATGTCGAGGATTAGCATACTATGGTCTAATTCCACGATGAGAAGAATAGCTAAGTAAGTTCTAGTGTGCATGTCCATCCATGTCATATTATTGAATGCTCGGTCTAATTTTACCCATACCACGTTCTTCCTACTATTATTAGTCCATGTAAACCTTCTTCCATGCATGGGGATCTCTATTGGATTGTTTTCATTTATGCATTCTTGGAAGCTTTCATATCCCTTGATCTCCTTATGATTTATTGAGAAATTTTCTTCTTCTCTCAACACTAGATTGAAGTCATCAATGATGAGCCATGGGTCCCTGGTGACTTGTTTAGCAATCTCCAAAGTTTGGTTCCAGATTTGTCTTCTGTTGCGAAAAACTGGGGTGTCCGTAACATTCGGTGAACCAACTTAGTTTAGAGTTTACATCGTAGAAACAAACCTGAATAAGATTTTCACTAACATAGGACATAATGTCGAAATATAAGATTTATCCCACTAAAGACAACCCCCACTTTTACCTTTACAATCGGTACCCACACAACCATGATACCCCAACCTACTAGCTAGTTTTGACATATGCGACTTGGATTTCCTAGTTTGCATTAAGTCAACAACATGGGGCTTATATTTATTGATTTGATTATTAAGATACCAAAACGCTAGGGATGCCTCAACCCTCTAACGTTCCAACTGAAAACGATCAAGGCACTTGCGGGGACTATTTAGGGATAGTCCACTCGAAAACCCTTGGACCAATCTCAGAGCCTTCATCCAAAAGTTCCAAGCGTTATCTCTGTGAATTATTGTCCAGCTCTATGTCGTTTTATGCTTCTTCTCTCGCTTGCTTCTTGTTGTTTGATCTCGAAAGTGAATGTTTCACTTCTGTTGACTACCACTGTGGGTTGTCTCAGTTGAACCGCTCTACTAGGGTCCTAACTCCTTCCATTTTCATGTTTTCTGGTTGTTGGCCTAACATGCTAGTTTCGAAAGCAATTTGTTCTCCCACTATGCTTGTTTCCTCCTTTGCTTTGTTTTTCTTTTTGTCTTCTTTTTCTAATTCTCCTTCAACTGACCTCTTCAATGTCTTAAAGGACACCATAATGCTGTTTGTCACTGCCTATTTTGCAATTCTTCATCTCTTCCTTAGTCGTTTACTTCTCCTTCGTGGTCTTATGATATTGAGGCATTATCCTAGTCGCTTATCCATGTTCCAAACACCATCTTGTTCTCCAGTTCAAAAATATTTAAGTTGAAAGTTTACCAGGACATTATAATTTTCTATTTAATTTTTAGACTTTTTGATTGATGGAGTTGAAGTATATTATAATTTTGTATGTCACGGTATAAATTATAATTACACAATTATATAATTTTAATCTTAAAAATATTAATTTTTATAAAATTATCAATAATACTTAAAAATGAATTTCTAAACAAGTGACAAAACTTAAAATCAAATCATCTTATACAATTACTAAAATCAAATCATCTTATTGATTGGTCTTCCACTAAGTATAAATAATTAACAATAAATACTATGTGATTTACTTAAATTTAGTATAAATAGTTTATAGTATATAATATGTAATTTAGTTAATTAGATAATGGGTTTAAATTTTAAAAAATTATCTCATAATAAATAAATTCAGACTATTTAAATAAAATCAATAAAATGATATAATTATATTTTAAAAAATAAAATATATATTCTAAAATTAAAATATTATTATTATATAAAAATAACTTTTTAAGATGTAAATCATGAACGAGCATATTTAGAAAGCCATAAGATAAACGAATTTGAGCGTGATTATTTGTAATTACTTGTGTAATTATTTTAATTCTTATCTTCCAATAACTGCAAAGTGTAATTGAGGTACACTCAATTCAATAGAACCAAATAATTTTAGAGATTATCCAAACATGCCATATATATGTAATTACATCAAAACCAATTAATTATAGTGATTGTCCAAATATATCACATATATGTATAATTACATCCAAGCTTATAACAAATTTAATAATGTAGGCTTACGATTAAAACCCACTTATGCTTTTGGGTGTTGAATAAGAAAGGCCGGTAGAAGAGCTGAAAAAGTCTGATCCTCGGCCCTTGCCCATTGGATTAGGGTCTCCTATATTATATTCCACTACAAATCCATGAATGATATATTACAAAATTTTGTAGGCCATAAACTTCAATAAGAAAAAAAAATTGTAGATGACCTGAAAGTGTGTTTTCTTTCAAAAGAGAATTAAAATTTGATAATTCGAATTATAGATTATCAATTTTTTTTTATCACGAGGTTGGTTATATAGCTTTAATTAATCTTTGGCAGAAGAGAGAAAAATGTTAGAATATTTATTATTAGAACAAATATTCTCAATGTTTTAAAAAATAGATTGGTGATTAAATTAATTAGATAATGATTTTAGTTTAATCAATTTAATTGTCGATTCAACAATAATTAATTTAAAATTTTAAAAATTAATAAATCAATTAAAAAATTATAACTCAATTCAACCACTAATTTTTTATCTTGGTTTTTGATATTTTATCGATTTCAAATGGTTTGCTCAAAGGTTAGTCCAATCACTTCGTCCGCACCACTATACCCACTATTTTTTATACGACTAATCAGTCCAGTTCCAACAATATTGAATATTCTATTTATCTTTAATTTTGTAACATTTAATGATTATTTCTATACTATTATAAAAGGGTTAATGAAGTCGATGTCATCAATCAACTCAATATCAACTTAATTAGGGAAAGTGACTAATAAAATAGAATATAATTTATTTAAGTGTTTTAGTTTTAATTAAATAGCTAATTATTAAATAGTAACTATTCGTTCAACATTTATTTTTTAAAAATTTAAATACTTTAAAATTTTAATTAAAATTGTTTTCATCAACATAACGAGTGTGATGAATTCTACTATATTTGAGTAATTGCTTTTAAGTGGTTATTATTTTTGGCTAATCACTTTATTAATTATGTTGGTTTTAAATTAGAAAGGTTGAGTTTAATGGTAACTTCTATGATTCTTCCATTCTTTGAAATATATTCATATAAAATATTTGGACTCTCTAATATACATAAACCTTTAACCAATTCCATCTTTATTGTGTTTGTAATTTATCGGAAGTTCTTTGACCATACAATTTCTACAATAATTAAAATCTATGGCTGGATGTTAGAAAATTATTTATATTTACAATGAAATAATTGTTTATAATTTGTATATTTGATATTGTGATTTTACAATAAAAAAAAATATTCGTGATTATTTCTTTCAGATTTTATATTTGGTATAAGAGCCTAATTTAATCTTTGTTGAGCATGTTTGTTTGAATTTGGCATAATCGCAATTTTAGCATTCAACGTTTATATTTTTTTTTTTAAATTGGCCTTTATTCTTTTATTGAGGTAAAATTGGCCATTAATCTTTCAAACAGAGTTAATTCACTTTTTTAATAAAAATGTAACTAAAAATTAATTTGTCAGCGATGTTAGCATGACAAGCATGGTAGTCCACATTTATTTCATGTTGACATGGTACTATTTGTCTTATATGATACATTAACAAATAATTTAAAAATTATAAAATAATCAAAAAATAACTAATTTCAAATTTCAAAAAATTCATAATTTAAAAAAGTAGCATAAAGCACACGTTGATTGCCATGCAGGTTGTCATGTTTAAAAATTTAATATTTTAGTTAGTATTTTCATTAAAAAATAGCAATTAGACTCTTTTTGAAAGGTTGATGATTCAACTATTTTTAAAAGGTTGAGGGTCAAATTTATCATTATGCCTTTGAATTTTTGTGGATTATACATTATGCAATTTTTATTTTTAAAATTGAAATATGATTAGGGTTTATAATTTATTTGAGAATTTAGAAATTTCATGCTAAAATTTGTCTATTAGTTTTGTTTTATGATGGTTATTGTGAGATTTGATGATACCTTCTTCTTCTTCTTTTTGTAGTATTAGGCTTTTTCTACCAATGGAGGAAATTGTCAAATTTCAGTCATTTCATCGTTTGATATTCTAGAAATTTATATTTTTTAGAAAAAAGAAAAGTCAAAATTTAAGTTTTCTTAATCATCCACCTAAACACACTAACTAAAAAACGTACCAAATAAAATCAATAATATCAATAGTGTAGACATGGCATTATCGCAAGCATGATTGTGCCAAATTCTAATATAGTAGTTATAATGGAACACTTAAGTAAGTGTTAAGGATTGATAAGGATTATCCTACTCACAAGGATTGTTCTTCCACAATGATTGATAAGGGGATGTGCTAATCGATTATCCTACTCACAAGGTAACTACTAGTCTACTCGATTCAAAGATTATTAATGCAAATCGATTGGAAATCATAAAAGAACTAACCTATCTTGTGAATTAAGCATACTAACCTACCTTCCCTCTTTTTTATCTTAGACTATGAAAATAATCAAAGCGATGGTCAATTGGTCAACTAGCTACTTGCGAAGCTAATGTACATACCCCAATTACATTGTTTGTCACTCTAAGTAGAAATTCCTCTTGATCTCATCGTAACATAAGAATTACCACCTAGGATCTCCTCTTAGACTCACCTAGTTCATAGCTAACACTTTTTGTCCCGCTATTCATCACAATTATATCAAAATTCTACATGATAAAATCTCCTCTCGATTCCATCTCTCTAAGTCTTCCACTAGAAGTATCAATTCTAGTTTACTAAGCAATTTGGCACAATTGAACAATCAAATAATCAAGAACATGCATATCAACCTCGATTAGCAACTAGCGCATCATAAGCAACCATCAAGAGAATTTAGAACAACATGAAGTTCAAATTATAAGTAACCATTCTAACATTCAATTGATAAAAAATGAATAAGAACAAGAGTTAGGAATGCTCATTAATGGAAAAGACTCCAATTCCAAAGCCGAAACTTACTTGAGCTCTATTTACATTACCATCAATAAGAAAGAATACAAAAGCTATGACAAACTAACTCTCTATTAAATATCTACAAAGAAATCTAAAAAATTGTTAAAACACTCTTTACAAATCTCATCTGCTCTAGTTCTCTCTCTATATAAAAAATCTTATAGAGAAAAAATTAATATAGTAATGAACCAAAGAACCCTTTTACCCTTACTAAAAAGTCACTTTACAAAGACTAGAAATTCAAAATGACCCCAAAATTACTTCGATAATCATCTCCACATCTAAGTCTATAGGGAAATGTCGCAACTTCCTCTATCGCGACATTGTGACGTTGACAAACAATTTCTCCTAGGTTCGTGTCAACATCGTGACCTCAGCATAAGCACATTGCTGCATTAAGTCATCCCACTTCGCGACGTGACTCACTGTCAAATCCTTCTACCATGCTCACGTTACACAATGTCGCGACCTCAGAAATCCCCTCATCTTGACATTGTCCTCTATTCAGCCACTTGAGTCCATTCGGTATCTTGGTTCACCTACATAACCATTTAACACTTATCAATCACAATTTTCTTCCTAAAACCAAAACAACATTAAAAACACTAGATTAAACATAAGAACACAACAAAACCTAAATTCAATGCACAAAGTATTAAGTACTTAAAAGGCTCGATTCTACTTGAAAACACACTAAAGTGAGCATGAAATAATCATATTTACATATATCAAATTACCACTCATCACCTAATTTAGTTTCAACCAAGTTGGAAAATCTAATAAAGCATCCATTATTTTGAGACACTCTAATCCAACCCATGAAGAATTAGCCCATTATCCTTTTAATAAAGGGTGCATAACACCAATAAGAAAACCTAATCCATAAAGCCCAATAAAGCTAACCCATCAAGAAAGCATGGTATACCAAATTGATCAAATTTGAATAATCAAGCTAGCATGAATCATCTAAGATCAATGATCAAACTAATCAAACTAGGTTAAGAAGAAAATTGAACCAATCAAAGTCAAATCTAATAGTTATGTAACACCCCTCACCCGTATTCAACGCCGGAATAAGGTTACGGAGTATTACCAGACATATAACACATTTAAACATATTTTTCTTATACATTTAGTTAATACATGTAATCATCATACAATCTCAATCACTTTGTCCCTAGTACGAGCCTACGAGGCCCTAAACATGCATTGGGAGTGGTTCGAGACCAAACTGATAATTCAAGAAACTTTTCAACACTTATAAAATTTTTCTCTAAAATAGGGGACACACACCCGTGTGACCAAGCCGTATGTCTCATACGGTCACTAGACACGCCCGTGTCACAAGCCGTCTGGACATTCGAAATGGGAGCACATGGCCATGTCCCAGCCCGTGTCCTACCCGTGTCCAAACAAGTGAGGTTATTGACTTGGGTCACACAGCCGACCATACGCCCGTGTGTCTAGCTCGTGTGCCCTTCGTAGTGGCCACACACGCCCATGTGCCAGGTCGTGTGCTAAGCCGTGTCAAACCTGTAGGGTATACTGACTTATGCAACACGACCGCTCACACGCCCATGTGTGAGATTGTGTGGAGCATACTGACTTCATTTTATTCCAACACCAAGGGACACATGGCCATGTAACATAACCGTTTGTCACACACGGCTGAGACACATGCCCGTGTGGACAAAAATAGGCTATTCGCAAAGCCATTTTGCCACCCTATTTTTACATACCTGCACAAGCAGAATTTGCAACATTTTGTAACTCAATAGGCAACCAATCCATAACATTTCATACACATATTTGAATACTTATAGGCAACCAAAGCATTATACCAAGTTAAGCCAAATCAAATGGTTTTACCTTATACCACAACATGTACCAAAATCACTAGCTTAAGCAACCATACTATCATCTTTATAACTAGCCTATACATGCCATATTTCCATATATCCATGAGTTCAAAGGTACCAATCGACAACTGGATAGTGTGATGTGTATTTCCGACTTTATTTGAATCAAGCGAGCTATCGAACCTCTATAAAACACGGAAAAGAAACAGAGTAAGCTTTATAGCTTAGTAAGCCCGTATAATTTAGAATTAAACTTACCATTTATACATAATCAAGTCAATAATTAAGGTATACTCAATTAAATTACCAAATGCCTAAACATATGCATTCATCAACAAGTTAGTCACATAAGTGCATATAATCATCCATTGTCTTAATTTAATACTCAATACATTGTATCATATCAAATTCATATATCACATACATCATTCGTAACAGTTCACTTTCAATCAAATAAACAATAATTCTTTCGATAATAGTAACTCATCCGTATAAACAGTACCCTATCCATATAAACAGTAATTCAACCGTATAAACACATAGCTTTATGACATAACCAATAACAGAATTTATGCCCGTTGAACCTATTAGAATATGGAGGGATACTTGGGTGATATACTTTACGTATATAAATCAGTAATCCGTCAATTCATTATCATTTCCGCTCTTTCGAGCTATGATCAGTAAGCTCCTCCTGAGCTGATGGACAGTAAGCTCTATTGAGCTGAAACGGTAAGTTCTGACGAGCTGAAAACAGTAAGCTCTTACGAGCTGATATATCAGTAAGATCATATGAGCTATGGTGAATCCGCAACATATGCAGGATCTCGACCAAAACGGTAACCCTAGTGACATGTCACTCATATCCTACGACTTTCTACGGTTCAAACGGGACTCGGTATTCAATAATTCTCATCAATAGGCATTCGAACTTAGTAATACCATTTACTCAATTATACTTTCATTTCAAATAATATTAAAGTATTTAAATATTAAATTCGAATTATACGAACTTACCTCGAGTTGCTCGGATGGAAATTATCGATTATTCGTCCTCTTCTCCTTTTCCCTGATCTAATCCCGATCTCAACTTATTTGATCTATTTATTATCAAATTTAGCACATTCAGCATTCGATCTATTCAATTTAGTCCAAATTTCACTTTAATGCATTTTTACACATTTGCCCCTAAAATTTCACATCTTTTACAATTTAGTCCTTATTACATAAAATCAAAAATTCATGAAATTCAAGACTAACCCATGCTAGCTGAATTACAATTATACCTCTAGCAGCCCATATTTTTCATTTATTCACACTTTTAACCACCACATTTCACATTTTCTCAATTTAACCCCTCTTTGACATTTTTGTCAAAAATCACTTTACAAAAGCTATTAATCTAACATTAAACCTTCCAAATCTATCATAATTCATCAAATTACTCAAACATTCAACAATGGAAACATGATAGATCTTTAGCAATTTTGAAATATAAGGTACGAGCTAGCTAGAATACGAAGCAATGATCACAAAAACATAGAAATCATTAAAAAAAGGACAAAAATGGACTTACAATTGAGCTAGCAATGACCGAACCCTTCAAACCCTAAAATGGTTTTCTTTCTCTCCCAAATTCGTCAATTGAAGAAGATGGAAGCAATTAAAATTTGTTTGTTTTATTTATTATCTTTTTAATTACCAAATTACAAAAATAACCTTATTAATAAACTTTATAAAACACTTAATATAAGTCCATCTTTGTCCACTCACAATTAAAATGTTTTAATAACAACATAAGGACCTCTAATTTAAGATTCCATAGCTATTAGATACTTTTAGCTAATTGAACTCTACTTTTACACTTTACACGATTTTGTCCTTTTTATCAAATTGACCAACCAAATGATAAAATTACTGAACGAAACTTTCACACAATCATTCAATCATACTGTGAACTTTGAAATAATAATAAAATAAATATTTTAACCTCAGATTTGTGGTTCCAAAATCATTGTTTCGATTTGACCAAAAACGGGCTGTTACAACTCTCCCACCTTAGGGATTTTTGTCCCCGAAAATCTTACCAGTAAAAAGGTTAGGGTACTGTTTTCTCATAGCTTCCTTGGGTTCCCACGTAGCTTCCTCGATACCCTGTTTATGCTAAATAACCTTGACTAGGGCTATGCGTTTATTTCTCAATTCTTTGATTTCACGAGCTAAAATCCTAATCGATTCTTCGTTATACATCAAATCAGTCTGTATGTCAACATCTATCAGAGAAATCACATGTGACAAATAGGATCTGTATCGACGTAGCATAGAAACGTGAAAGACATTATGAATCTTTTCAATTTCTGATGATAAAGCTAGTCGATACGCTACAGACCCTATTCTTTCGACGATCTCATACGGTCTGATAAATCGCGGACTCAACTTTCCTTTACAACCGAATCGAAGAACCTTTTTTCATGGTGACACCTTTAGAAACACTTGATCCCCTAATTGAAACTTAATTTCTTTATGTTTCAAATCTGCATATGAGTTTTGTCGATCTAAAGCTGCTTTTAAATTGTCGTGAACCGTTTTCACTTTTTCTTCAGTTTCTCTGATCAATTCAACCTCGTGAATCTTTTTTTCACTTAGTTCAGTCCAGTATAAAGGAGTTGACATTTGCAACCGTATAAAGCTTCGTATGGTGCCATCTTTATACTCATCTAAAAACTGTTGTTATACGCGAACTCAATCAACGATAAGTATTTTTTCCAATTGCCCTCAAACTCTAAAATACAACATCTCAGCATATCTTTGAGAATCTGAATAACTCTCTCAGTCTGACCGTCAGTCTGAGGATGAAAAGCAGTACTGAAATTCAACATTGTTCCCAGAGCTTCTTGTAGTTTCTTCCAGAATCGCGATGTAAATCTCAGATCTCTATAAAAAATAATAGATAGTGGCACTCCGTGCAATCAAACAATTTTAGAAACATACAATTCAGCCAGCTTATCAAATGCATAATCTGTACGTGCCAGTATGAAATGAGCAGATTTCGTTAGTCGATCAACAACAACCCAGATAGCATATTTCTTTTTCGGAGTTATGAGCAATCCCGATACAAAATCCATTATAAATCTATCCCATTTCCACTCGGGAATCATCACAGGCTACAGTAAACCTGATGGTACTTGATGTTCAGCTTTGACTTGCTGACAAATCAAAAATTTAGAAACAAACTCTGAGATAGCTCGTTTCATGCCTTGCTACCAATAAAACTGTTTCAAATTGTTGTACATTTTGGTACTCCCCGGATGAACAAATAAGTAACTATTGTGCGCTTCGTGTAAAATCTTCTGAATGAGTTCTGAATTTCTCGGTATGCAAATTCTATTCTGGAACCTTAAACAATCATCGACTCCAATCTGAAACTATGAATTAGGGATAGTCTCACATTGAATTTGTTTAACTTGCAATTCACGGTCATCTTTCTAAGCTTCATAGATTTGTTGAAGAAATGCCGGTTTAGCTTTTAATTCAGCTAAAATAGACCCATCATCACAAATCACCAATTGAGTATTCATTGCTCGTAATGCAAACAAAGATTTTCGGCTTAGGGCATCAACAACAACATTAGCTTTTCCCGGGTGATAATCAATCACAAATTCATAATCTTTCAATAACTCGAGCCATCTTTATTGTAACATATTCAAATATTTCTATGAAATCAAATATTTTAAGCTTTTGTGATCCGTATGAATGTGGCATTTTTCATCGTACAAGTAGCGTCGCTAAATTTTCAATGTGAACACAATTGCAGCCAATTCTAAGTCGTGCGTCGGATAGTTCTTTTCATGTGGTTTCAATTATCGGGAAGCATAAGCTATAACTTTTCCTTCTTGCATCAAAACACATCCCAGACTGTTTAATGACGCGTCACTATAAACCACCAACTCTTTCCCCAATTCAGGTTGAACCAAAACTGGTGCTTCAGTTAATAATACTTTCAACTGTTCAAAACTCTGCTGACATTTTTCTGACCACTTGAATTTCACATCTTTCTGAAGTAGTCGAGTCATCAGTGTCACAATCATCAAAAATCCTTTCACTAATCTTCGGTAATAGCCCACTAAGCCTAGAAAACTACGGATTTTGGACACATTTCTCGGAGGTTTCCAGTCAAAAATAGCAGAAATCTTACTCGGGTTAACTCTAATGTCTTCGACTGGAACGATATGCCCCAGAAGTCCAACCTCTCGGAGCCAAAACTCACATTTACTAAACTTTGCAAACAATTGCTTATCACGTAGAGTTTGTAACACAATTCTCAAGTGCTCGGTATGTTCAGATTCATCTCGCGAATAGATCAGAATGTCGTCAATGAATACAACAATGAATCTGTCTAAATAGGTTTGAATATCTGGTTCATCAAGTCCATAAAAACTGCAGGAGCATTAGTTAATCCGAAAGGCATAACAAGAAATTCATAATGTCCATACCTCATTCTGAACGCTGTCTTCGGCACATCTGAGTCTTTCACTCAAAACTGATAATAACCAGATATCAAGTCAATCTTTGGAAACACTGTTGCACTTTTCAACTGATCAAATAAATCATCAATCCGCTGTAGAGGATATTTGTTCTTTATAGTCACTTTATTCAGCTGTCTGTAATCGATACACATTCTCATCGTGCTGTCTTTCTTCTTTACAAACAATACCAGTGCACCCCAGGGCGAATAACTCGATCGTGCAAAACCTCTGTCTGTCAATTCTTGCAACTGAGTTTTAAACTCTTTTAATTCTATTAGAGCCATTTTGTACGGAGCTATCGATATCAGTGTTGTTCCCGGTACTAATTCAATACCAAATTCAACCTCTCTGATCGGTGGTAAACCCGGTAATTCTTCTTGGAATACATCTGAAAACTCACAGACAATAGATACAGATTCAATCTTTGATTCAGACACCTTTGTATCCAGTACATATGCAAGATATGCATCATAGCCCCTTTTCATACATTTTTGAGCTAACATAGACGATATCACAGTAGGTAATTCACTCGAATCATCAGACAAAATCCGAAGAATTTCACCATTTTGAAATTTCAATTCGATAATCTTTCGTCCATAATTCACATCTGCATCATGCATAGTCAGCCAATCCATACCCAGAATCATATCAAACTCATCGAACGGTAGAAGCTTCAAGTCAGTTGAAAAATAGTAACCCCGAGTCATCAAAGGACAATTCTTACAAATCCTATCAACTAAAACAGACTTGCCTAAGGGGTTCAATAATTTAATTACAAACATTGTAGACTCGACATGTAAACTCTTTTTAAACACTAAATTCATACAGGTATATGAATGGGTTGATCCAGGATCTATCAACGCAATTATATCAATATAGAAAAGAGAAAAAATATCGGTAATAACATCTGGTGATGATGCCTCCTCCCGTGCATGGATAGCATAAGCTCGGGCTGGTACTCGTGCCTCAGATCTCACGGTAGAATCTCTTATAGCACCTCAGCTACCACTTGTATTTCCAGTGTTTCGGGGTGGTCTCCCTCTAGAAACTGTATTACTTGCTTTCACCAGTTGATCTCTTTCAGCTATAGACTTTTCTGGATAGTCTCGGAGATAACGATCAAGAGATCCACATCTAAAACAAACTCCGCTCATTATTCTACATTCACCGTAATGTCGCTTATTGCAGTGCTTACATTCAGGTTCAACATTTCTAAAACTACCCACACTGGCAGCAGATGTCGTCCGAGGTTTAGAGCTAACATGTCTCGCATCTCTATCTTTGATCAAAATCCCCACAGAAGTAGTAGAATGAGTATGATATTCTCTAGATTTCTTTGATGCTGACTAATGTGATTTGCCTGCAAATCTCTTTCTAAAGTCTCTAGCCTTAGAATCAACTTTTCTTTTCTCTTTGCTAAGCTCTTCGGCTTTGTAAGCTCTGTCAACTAGAACAACAAACTCTTTCAGCTCAAGAACCCCAACTAACAATTTGGTTTCTTCATTTAATCCATCTTTGAACCTTTTACACTTTATATCCTCGGAAGAAACACATTCACAAGTATATTTGCTGAGTCGTACAAACTCTCTTTCATATTTTGTTACCGGTATACGACCCTGTTTTAGTTCAAGAAATTCCTTTCATTTCTGATCAATGAACTGTTGGCTGATGTATTTCTTTCTGAATTCAAATTGAAAAAAATTCCCAAATAACTCTTTCTCACGAACTACGGATATCAAGGTATTCCACTACTGATACATAGTGTCTCTCAACAATGATACAACACATTTTAAACATTCTTCATGTGTGCAAGAAAGTTCATCAAATACCCTAATCGTGTTCTCAACCCAAAACTCGGCTCTTTCAGGGTCATCGCTAACAGTAGCCTGAATTCTTCAGCCCCGTATTTTTGTATCTTATCACATGTGGTTTATTCAATATCAAAGGATCCATACCTTGAGGAACTACAAGGATCGGTTGGAAAATAGGTGGGGGTGGAGGTTGTTGCATAGCCGGATTAGCTTGAATGTACCGTGTAAACCATTCATTCATCCTTTGAAAGAAGACTCCTTTAGCCTCTCCTCCCTAACTACCCGTCACAGGTCTAGAATTAGACAGCGCTGTCCCTTGCACAGGAGCAGGCATATTACTTTCAACCTAATAAGCTATCACCCGATTGGGATCCATTTGCTATATAAAAACACATTTTTAAATGTCAAGAGTCATCACACTATCATAGTTTATATATGGTGTAGGGCCCGAAATTTTCCCGGCCTATTAACCAAACAATAAAATGAAAAAAAAAACAATAATATTAAAACCAATCCAAAATCCAAAAATAACAGTCTTTAAATGTCCAATAAAAGTCCAGAATACAAGGCCCAAATACACTGAACTATTGACCTAACTAACCCAAATCGCCCAACCGGTTCGACACCCCAGGAATCCATGGAAAACCTCCAGAATGTTCCTGCGACACCTCGGTTTCCCTCGTGCGTGCCTCCACGTGCGCGACCATTTGTATTCCACGCGCGCCGCTTCAACAACCTCACGCACGACCCTTTGGCTCCTCGCGTACTTCATACACGCGCCCTTTCAGATTCACACAAGTGAATCCCACGCGCGCCTCACAGCCTTGTCACCTCCTCTGTCAGTACGCGTACGCTCTGCCCTCAGCGCGCTCGAGTCGTACGACTATCTGCACCCCGGGCTGCATCCAAACCTGCAAACAAACACAAAAGCACACAGCAACAGAAAGAAAAGGAGAAAAAAGAAAAATCGTTGTATTTTTTATTATTCCTTTTTAAGGATCCAACTATAAAAGGTCGAAAAATTGTAAAAGAAAGAGGATCGCAATAGAAACAAAAAGAGGAGATTTTCAAAAAAAAAGGTAGTCTTTCCTGCTTCGTTTTCTCGTTTCTTGAGATTTCTGCTTCTTTTTTGGATGTGTAGGGAAGTGTTTTAGTGTAATAGAAAGGAGGGTTTTCTGGTTTTCATTAAAAAATGATTCAAAGAAAAGAAAGGGGGTTTACCTGTTTCCGTCACCGTCGTCGATGCCCTTTTGCTTCGTCGAAATCAGAGTTGAAAGGGGGAAATCGGGGCTAGAGTGTGAAAGCCTCTGTGTCCGCCATCAAACGCTGTTTACAGTGGCACTTTGGTGGTCGGATTAGGGGTTGGTTTTGGCTTGCGGTGAGGACGAGAGAAAAGGGCTAGGGTTTCATTAGGGGAAGTTAGCAGAGGATTAGGTTTGTTTTGCTTGCGGCTAGGGTTTCAAAGAAGGCAAAGAGGAGGTCTGCTGAGGGTTTAGGTTGAATTTATAGGGGGATTAGTCTTAGTAAAACGACGACGTTTCAGGCTCAGTCCGATAGCCTTGAAACAGCGTCGTGTTAGCGCCCAGACCCGACCCGATTCGGAACCCGGAAGACCCGCGTGTTTCTGCTAAAAGGGATTATTTGCGCGTTTAGTCCCCCTTTTTTTGCGCCATTATTTAATCAGACCCTAGGTTTTATTTTATTTTTTTTTCAATTAGTCTCTATAATTTAAGCGCGATTTCAACTTAGTCCATTCCGAACGCAGCGTTTTGAGCCTTAAAACTATTTGTTGGTCTAGCCTCTGGTTGTTTACGCGCATTTCAAATCGGTCCTAGCGCATTTTAATGTTTTTATTTATTATAAAATAGCTATTAAGTTTTGTTTCTGTTTCAATTAAATACCCTTTTGATTCCATATACAATTTTTGCCTTTATTTAACTTATTTGCTAATTAGATTTTAAATTATTTTATTATATGGAAAAATTATATTCATACCATTTGTTTTTTTATTATTGTTCATATGTGTTAATTAGTTTAACATGTTTTAATATTATTTATTTAAAAATTGTTTTCATATTATATAATTGGTTCCCTTTTGTGTATATCATTCTTTCAAAATTATTGTATATCATAATTTTCTCTTGTATATGTTGTATGTCATATTTTCTCTTCAATTGTTAATTTCGTCGTATAATTTCTGCTAGCATGTGAATTGTGATTTGTTAATTCGTACCTATTAACTATTTGTGATTCATTGTTGCAATGCTTGATGTATGAATCAATATATTGCTTTGGGTATTAATATTCCGTTGTATCTTACATAAGGTGTAGTGTTTTAATATCATTTAAGTTTTAAAATCGTTCTACTCAAAGCTAAAGGCAATGTTCGTGTTTTGTGGTTACAAGAAAATCGTGCTCTAACTTACTGAGTTCCGATTTTCTTCGTTTAAAATCTAGTAATCGAATATCCTTTCTCTTTTAAATGAAAATGCATAATATTTCAATTTAAAACTTATTCTTGGGATCCTTGGAAATATTGCGCCCTAACTTACTGAGCGTGATATTTTAGTATCTCAAGATGAGATTTTTTTAAAAGAATAAAGGCAATATTTCGTATTCGGGAATTTTGAGAAATAGTACCCTAACTTACTGGGTTGCAGTTTTTCATTTGACCCGAATTAGGGAATATCCTTCTCATTTTTAAAACATACAAGTATTGAATGACAAAGGATAAATCCAACTTCGAGAATATAAGATGTTATGCCCTAACTTACTGAGTATGACATTTTATTTCTCCGAAATATGGAGCTTTGGCATCCAATAAGGTCTTGTCCAAACGCATATATAAATGGATCGTAATTTAAAAATCTTTTCAAATGTCTGATATTAGGACAATAAATAATCAATTAGGTACCAATTTTGGGCGTATCGAGGGTGCTAACCCTTCCTCGTGCGTAACCGACTCCCGAATTCATTTTCTGGATTTCGTAGACCAAAATTATCGTTTGAATAAAATAAAAATATTTTATTAAAATAATACATCTTATGGTGACCCGATCACACCTCGAAAAAGGTCGGTGGCGACTCCATTTTTGTTTTTTAAAAGTCGATCCCCGTTTTTCATAAACCCGAAAAAACTAGTTTCGACAGCTTGGCGACTCCACTGGGGACCAATAAGAGAGTCAAGCCGTGAAATTGATTATCTGTTGTCCTTTTGTCAAAAGTTGAAAATTTTATTCAAAAATTACGATCCTATTATTGCATTCGTTCATATTGCTTTGATTATTGTAATTATGTAGAATGTTTTGGCATCATGTTGCATGACCGTTGGGTCACACCCTTAAGTGGGAGTGAGAAGCTACTCCTTCCTGAGGTTTTCACCTCCGTGCAGGATAGTGAATCGCTTCCGGGATACATCCGTACCTATGTCTTCGTGAGATTTTCATCTCCGTGTAGCCATAGGGAAATGTATTCCCCTGAACCGAACTCGGTCCGTATGAGCCTATAATGGGTGAGGATTGAGGAATCTGCTGGTTCAGGTACCCTCCGCTTTAGAACACAAATCACATATAAAATACCCTAAGAGCCTACCCCTGATGGAGTTGTGATAAACCTTAGTGGTCACCCAATAGATGCTTGAATGTCCTATATGCTTTGAACTGTGTTTCTATCGTACTAACTACCTGTTTATCTTTGCTGCTTTACATGCACTACCATATTAGAGAAAGGTGTCGATTCGGGTTTGGTTGCTAAATTAGGGAGCTCGACATGGAAAACGACTTTCTTGATAAGGTGGAGGACAATGCAACGGTCAGAATTTGGTCAGAAACGATGCAGTTGGAACAAGGGAATAGCTTGGTTGCAGGATATGAATCGGAGTTAGGAGATTACACCCGCATTAGTGTTACGCAGAATAATCTTCAGGAATTGAAAACAATATGGGATCGATGGGACGATGAGGCCAGGAGATTGTTCTTTCAGAGTTATGGAGATTTACCGTACCTACTAGACATCAAAATAGACGAACAGTTGTTCCGAGCCATTACGCAGTATTGGAACGCCGCATATAGTTGTTTCACCTTCGAAAGGGTAGGCTTGGTGCCAACCGTGGAAGAATATACCGCTCTGTTGCATTTCCCAATAGCCCGTATTTGTAAGCCTTAGGTGAAAAAGCAAGGCCGTATTTGTAATCCACTTTATGTAAAGAATTTTGTTTTCAAATAAAGTTTCCTAAATGGAATTGAATCAGAATCGACTTCTTTTGCATTTCATGCATTCACATTTATCATCCATTTTATTCATATGCATTAAAAATCTTTAAAACGCCCTGATTAAAGTAAAAATCATTTCAGCAACCTGGAAACCAGCAAAACTTTGCCAGAAACGCACCCCTACAACACAAGAAAGAAAACAAAAGATATGGATCAGAGGATAGAGAAACTCGAGCAACTCCAAAAGGAGATGCAGGAAAAGCTTCAACTTCAAATACAAGAGTAGCTTGCCAAGATCCAGCGTGATATGATGGATCAAATGATGGAATCACAAAGAAACATGATGTCCCAATTAACTCAGTTATTGACAGACAAAGGGAAAGTCCCCATGATTGGCAATGAGGAGGATGGTGAGGAACGATTATGTCCCCTAGGATTTACCCCGACACATCATGAAACGCAACCACGAAGGGCACCCGTTGTAATTAAACCTCAACAATTGCAGGAGGGTGTCTCAATACCGCCAAATTTCCAAGCTGGGTCAGGTTCGAATTTGGTTGACCATCCAACCAATGCAACTGTTCCCGACCTCGATGAGACAGCGGAGGAGGAAAAGGCAAAGTCTGAATTGCCAAAACAGATAGAAGAACATTGTAAATGGTTAGAGGACAAATTTCGGGCTATGGAGGATGCTGATAGGCAACGCAGAATTGACGCTAAAGATCTGAGTTTGGTGCCAGATCTGATACTACCCCATAAATTCAAGATGCTAGAATTTGAAAAGTACAAAGGGACTACTTGCCCCGAGGCTCACATAACTATGTTTTGCCGGAGAATGACTGGGTATATTAACAATGACCAACTGCTAATCCACTGCTTCCAGGATAGCCTGGTCGGAGCAGCAGCCAAATGGTACAATCAGTTGAGCCGTACCGAAATTAGTTCTTGGAGAGATCTAGCACAGGCATTTATGAGACAATACAGTCATGTAACCGATATGACCCCTGACCGAATTGTTCTGCAAAACATGGAAAAGAAACCAAATGAGAGTTTCCGGCAGTACGCACAGAGGTGGAAGGAGGTTGCCATCCAGGTTCAGCCACCACTTCTAGAGAAAGAAACTACAATGCTCTTTATCAATACGTTGAAAGCCCCGTTCCTTACTCACATGCTAGAGAGCGCAACCAAGAGTTTCTCAGACATCGTGATGACCGGAGAGATGATTGAGAATGCTATAAAAAGTGGCAAGATCGAGGCAGGGGAAAATAACAAAAGAGCGACTATGAGAAGGAAAGAGAACGAAGTGAACAACACGGGCATGGGATACTCAAAGTCAGTCACCGTAAATCAACCTAAGGCAGTGATTACTGGGCATCAGGGTTCATCCAGAAAGGAATCTGGCACTGCTGGACAGAACAAGGAGAAGCTTCAATTCACACCAATCCCGATAACATACAAGGCGATGTATAAAAACCTGTTTGATGCGCACATGGTGTCTTCTCGCTATTTAACACCAATGCAGCCTCCGTACCCCAAGTGGTACGACCCGAACGCAAAGTGTGAATATCATGTGGGAATCATAGGGTACTCAATAGAGAATTTCCTGGCCTTCAAGAAATTGGTAGAAAAGCTTGTCAATATGGGGGTCATAGAGTTGAAAGATTTACCAAAGGCAGAGAATCCATTACCCGATCATAGTGGGGTTAATGCAGTCAGCGAAAGTTTAGAGAGAAGGGTCAAAACAAATGTGGTGAAAGTTAAAACTCCCTTAAGGTTGGTCTGGAAAGAAATGGTGAAACAAGGGCTAATCGCTGCAAAAGAGAGCCAAGAAAAAAAGGTAAATTATTGTGAGTACCATCGAGAATTGGGCCACGAGATTCAGAACTGTGAGGAATTCAGGGCTTTGGTCCAAAATTTGATGAACAATAAAGAAATGGAGTTTTATGAAGAGGGTACAGAAGAGAGGAGTGTATGCACCTCGGAGTCGGCAACGAGGGGCTCACAAGTCAAATTCCCTTTGATCGTCATCTCGGCACCCAAGAACAACGAAGAAGAAGCGCAAACAGCATAAAAAGTGATAATACACAGACCCGCAGAAAACAAACAAAGTGGACCTGGGATGAAGACAGCACAAAAAGTGATAATACACAGACCTGCAGAAAACAAACATAGTGGACTTGGGATGAAGATAGTACCGAAGATTATAATACAAGGACCTGTAGCCCCTGCTTATGAGGATAGCAAGAGGGTCCCCTGGAACTACGAATGTAGTGTGACAATACCAGGAAGGAGAAATCGGCCAGTGTTTCGAAAGAAGAGTTGAATGCAGGCTCTCATACCCGTAGCGGGAGACATTATGATTTGGTAAAGGGGAAAGCGCCGATGATGGAGCCAGAGGAGGAAAAATTAGTCGAGTCCGAATCGCCCGTAAAAGAACCCGTAAAAGAGGAAGAAGCCAAGGAGTTCTTAAAATTTTTGAAACATAGTGAATATTGTGGGGTAGAGCAGCTGCATAAGCAACCAGCACGCATATCTATATTGGCTTTGCTCCAGAATTCTGTGGTACACAAGAATGCATTAATGAAAGTCTTAAACGAGACTTATGTCGCTAATGATATTTCGGTGGACAAATTGGATCGATTGGTGGGTAACATAAGCGCAGACAACTTCATCCATTTTAGTGACGACGAGATACCACCGGGTGGTAGGGGATCCACCAAAGCTTTGCATATCACCACTAGATGCAAAGGGTATACGCTACCAGGGGTCCTAATAGATAATGGGTCTGTATTGAATGTACTACCCTTGTCCACTCTGAATCGATTACCAATAGATAGCTCGCACATGAAGGAATGCCAGAGCATAGTGAAGGCATTCGATGGCACATAAAGGAAAGTATTGGGGAAAATCGAAATACCTTTATTGATCGGCCCGACTACTTACGAAATAGATTTTTTTGTAATGGACATCAAGCCCTCATATAACTGCTTGTTAGAGAGGTCGTGGATACATGCATCAGGGGCGGTGCCCTCTTCATTACACCAGAAGGTGAAGTTGATAGTGGATGGTCAGTTGATAACGAAAAAGGCTGAGGAGGACATTATTACGGCTGTGACTAGTGAGATGCCGTATTTAGAGATAAGTGGTGAAACAACTGAATGCTCTTTTC
Source organism: Gossypium australe (assembly GCA_005393395.2). Taxonomy (NCBI): domain Eukaryota; kingdom Viridiplantae; phylum Streptophyta; class Magnoliopsida; order Malvales; family Malvaceae; genus Gossypium; species Gossypium australe. The sequence goes on along the minus strand of CM016616.1, from coordinate 24,068,704 downwards.
GATCTCTCGAGTTCGTAAATGCAACTTTCATTATAGAAGGAAACAGAATCCCAATACCAAAGATCTCCAAGACTACAAGAATGGGCTTAAAGATGACCGTGGGGAAAGGAGCTTTGCCAGGAAGAGGACTTGGAAGGTATCTTCAGGGGAGAGTTATGGCCCCGACATTGAGGGAAAAACAAGACCGCTTCGGCTTGGGATTCAGGCCCGATACCAAACAAAAAAAGAAAGAACTGGAAAAGAGACAAGAAAGAAGGCGTGCTCGCCTGAGGGGTGAAGAGGCCAAATGGGAACCCTTGGTGATTCCACATATATCCAAGACCTTTGTGTCAGGGGGGATAATTCATGCTGAGCAGAAGGTGTTAAAGGGAGAGGATATCACTGCAATGTTGGGCAATGCTTGTGTTAACGCCGTATCAGAGGAGGCAGTTGAAGAAAGAACCTTATCGGATATTCGACCTTATGAACCGGGGAGCATTTTGGATAACTGGACTGCAGAGGAGATTCCTATAGTATTTAAAACTTATTCAGAGTAATGTTCAGAACGCACTTATTACTTTAAGCCTAGAAGTGATAAGATATCTTTTTTGAAATAGGCATGTTCAAACATTATTATATTAATGAAATACATTTTGCTATCATTTGAAGCAAACATCCCTCCATTTTTCTATATTTTTTATTCCATTAAATCATTCTTTCATAATAACAATAACCATTTATGAATTCATTCATTCTTTCCATATTCTCTTGAACTATACTAGGTCCCCGGATATCAATGACTTGAGCGACGCTGCCAGAGAGTCAGAGCATCCTTTTGAGCAAGATATGTGTTTAGAAGAATCATAGGATCTTGAATATGACATGGACAGTGATTTATCTCCTGACGTGTTAAGAATGGTAGAAGAGGAAGAGAAACAAATTCTACCTCATAAGGAAATAATAGAGACTGTGACATTGGAAGAGGGGAAGGTAGTAAAAATTAGAACGCGTATAGCTGAAGAAACAAGACAGAATCTCGCCAAATTGCTACAGGAGTTCGAAGATGTCTTTGCATGGTCATACAAGGATATGCCTGGTTTAAGCACCGACAGCAGAAGCTCAGAAGGATGAGGCCAGATGTTGTGTTAAAAATAAAGGAGGAAGTCGAAAAGCAGTTTGATGCTGGATTTTTGCAAGAAGTCAAATACTCAGAATGGGTGGCCAATATAGTGCCTGTCCCGAAGAAAGATGGAAAGGTGCGAATGTGTGTGGACTACAGAGATCTAAATAAGGCTAGCCCAAAGGATAATTTTCCTTTACCTCATATTGATACTCTGGTGGATAACACGGCGGGCTACTCGTTGTTTTCATTTATGGACGGATTCTCAGGGTACAATCAGATAAAAATGCATCTTGAAGATATGGGAAAGACTACCTTCATAACATTGTGGGGTACATTCTGTTACAAAGTGATGCCGTTTGGATTGAAAAATGCAGGAGCTACATACCAAAGAGCTATGGTGGCTTTATTCCATGATATGATGCATAAGGAAGTGGAGGTTTACGTGGATGACATGATTGCAAAGTCTAGAACAGAGGAAGAACATATCCAAGTCTTGAGAAAATTGTTCTTGAGACTGAGGAAATTCCAGTTAAAGCTCAATCCCGCAAAATGCACTTTTGGAGTGAGGTCGGGTAAATTACTGGGCTTCATAGTCAGCAAAAATGGAATTGAGATTGATTCAGATAAGGCTAGAGCTATACAAGAGTTATGCCCACCTCGCACACAAAAAGAAGTTCGAGGTTTCCTTGGAAGGTTAAATTACATTACCAGGTTTATTTCACAATTAACTGAAAAATGTGATCCCATATTTCGTCTTCTGAAGAAACATAATCCGGGTGTGTGGGACGATGAATGCCAGAAAGCTTTCGATAAGGTTAAACAGTACTTGTCAAACCCTCCGGTCTTATCGCCTCCTCGCCCAGACAGGCCGTTAATCTTATACTTAGCAGTGTTTGATCACTGTATGGGGTGTGTATTAGGTCAACATGATGACTCGGGGAGAAAAGAAAAGGCGATATATTACCTCAGCAAGAAATTCACGGGGTGTGAAATGAGATATTCGCCAATTGAAAAACTGTGTTGTGCCTTGATCTGGACAACTCGGAGGTTAAGGCAGTACATGTTGTACCATACGACCTGGTTAATCTCGAAACTAGATCCTCTTAAATACATGATGGAGTCGGCCGCTTTAAACGGAAGAATGGCTCGATGGCAAATTTTGCTCTCGGAATTCGACATAGTCTATGTGAGCTAGAAAGCTGTGAAGGGAAGCGCAATAGCAGAATTTCTAGCCACCAGAGCGCTAGATGAATACGAACCCTTGAATTTCGACTTTCCTAATGAAGATCTGATGGTTGTAGCAGATACGGAAAGAGGTATTCTAAAAGATTGTCCTTGGAAGTTGAACTTTGATGGAGCGTCAAATGCTGTGGGCAATGGAATTGGGGCAGTCTTAACATCCCCAAATGGAGATCATTACCCATTCACTTGCAAGTTGAATTTTGATTGCACAAATAAAATGGCAGAATACGAGGCTTGTATTATGGGAATTCAAGCGGCCATAGACTACAATGTCAAAATACTAGAGGTATATGGAGATTCCGCGTTGGTGATCTATCAGCTCAAAGGAGAATGGGAAACAAGGGATCCCAAATTGATCAATTACCGAAAGTTGATTCTAGAATTGACTGAAGAATTTGATGATATCACATCCTTTTACCTCCCGCGTGACGAAAACCAGATGGCTGATGCTTTGGCCACATTAGCTTCTATGATCAGAGTAAATGAGCAGGAAAGTATGAAGCCCATCCAAATGAGTATCTATGGGGCTCCGGCTCACTGCTGTAACATCAACAAGGAGGAACGGGGAAATGATCCTCCTTGGTATCATAACATTCTGCAATATGTGAAGAACCGCGAATACCCCGACCGAGCTACAGAAAATGACAAAAGGACATTGAAGAGGTCAACATGTGATTATGTTTTGGACGGAGAGGTCTTATACAAAAAAGGGAAGGATCAAGTACTTCTGAGATGTGTAGATGCTATCGAAGCTAGGAAGATTTTAGAAGAAGTCCATGAAGGTGTCTGTGGGATTCACGCTAACGGCTTCACAATGGCCAGACAGATTATGAGGTTTGGATACTATTGGTCAACCATGGAAGGTGACTGCATCAACTACGCCAAGAGGTGTCACAAATGCCAGATTTATGGGGATAAGATTCACGTGCCCCCTTTACCTCTGCATGTCATGACTTCCCCATGGCCCTTCTCCATGTAGGGCATGGATGTCATTGGGCCAATCTCTCCAAAAGCATCGAACGGGCATAGATTCATCTTTGTGGTCATTGATTACTTCACCAAATGGGTAGAGGCTGCTTCGTATGCCAATGTTACCAAGACGGCAGTCAGCAGGTTCCTAAAAAAGGAAATCATATGCCGATATGGAATGCCAGAAAGAATCATATTAGATAATGCGTTAAACCTGAACAACAGCACGATTGCGGAGGTCTGCAGTCAATTTAAGATCAGACACCATAATTCATCACCATATCGTCCGAAAATGAACGGTGCAGTAGAAGCAGCCAATAAGAACATTAAGAAGATTGTGGGGAAAATGGCCGAAACCTATAAAGATTGGCACGAGAAGTTTCCATTCGCTCTCTACGCCTATCGAACATCAGTCAGGACCTCTACCGGGGCGACTCCTTTCTCACTAGTTTACGGAATGGAGGCAGTGCTGCCCATCGAGGTTGAAATTCCTTCCCTTCGAGTCTTGTCTGAGCTAAAACTAGAGGAAGCCGAGTGGATCCAGTCTCGATATGATCAATTGAACTTAATTGAGGAGAAAAGGCTAAAGGCCATCCGTCACGGTCAGATATACCAAAAGAGGATGATGCGGGCTTATGACAAAAAGGTTCGCCCAAGAGAATTTTACGAAGGAGACCTAGTCTTGGAAAAGATCCTCCCCATGCAAAAGGATTTTAGAGGGAAGTGGATGCCAAATTGGGAAGGACCTTATGTGGTGAAGAAGGCTTTCTCTGGAGGAGCATTGATCCTGGCCGAAATGGATGGAAAAAATCTACTTGGTCCTGTAAACTCGGATTCTGTCAAGAAGTACTATACTTAAAGAGGAAAAGAAGCCAAGGCGAAAACCCGCAAAGGGCGCTTTGAGTTTTTCTCAAAAAAAAAAGAAACAAAAAAAACAAAAAAAACAAAAAAAAACAAAAAAAAAAAAAAAACAAAAAACAAAAAACAAAAAAAAAAGAAGAAAAAGGGAGAAGCCAAGGCGAAAACCCGCAAATGGCGCTTTGAGACTAAAGGGGATTTGAGTTGAAAACCTGAAAAGGGCGGCTCAAATTATGATTTGATGATCCTACTACTTGAATTAACAAGAAAGGGGGCATGTTACGTCTTGGTGCATCGACAAAGTACTCGAGATTTCCTAAACACATGTCGAACTCAAAATGGTCTTTTAGACACTGGGGCAGGGAAGCTGAGGCTGTCATATCTAGGAGTCACATAATATTTATTTTTTATTCTCGTTAAATATGTTATTTTTGAAGACTTTATTCTTTTCAGGATGTACATTTTTAATTAATTTCTTTCGTTAATCATAAGCTTTACTTCATACTAGTTCTATTCTCATCTGTTGATATTACCCCTATACAAACACGTTGCATTGAAATAATGATGGATGAACTAATAATTCTTTCATAAAAAAGGTTCCACATATTACTCTAGAGGTCTCTAAATAATATAAGAACCCAAAACAGGACTATTGTATAGAACTCACCCGGTTTAAATGGGTTGATAATATCGGAAAAGAGGGTGCCCATATGAGCAAGGATCCCTTCATTTCAAGTATCACGACAGAAGTGAGGCTTTGATAAACAATAAGGGAGAGATTGTCTCGAAAATTGAATTTCTGTATTTAGACTGGATACTCAGAGAATGGTACCAAATTATTTTAAATCCTATATGCCAAAGACAAGACGAGAGGTTATACAATGACACAAACCTCGTACTCTGAGATATGAGGAAGTAGGCGTTGAAATTACAACAAGGGCAAAGCAGTGGAGCAGAATAGTGTTTCCTTTAAGTTTTGGGGGTGAAGTTACCAGGCTAAACCATGACAACAAGATGCAAGCGGGAGCACCTTTGAAACATGCGAAAGGACTCATCCTCACAAAATTTTGTCGTCATGCCAAACACATTTAGGAGTATTTGATTCATTCCAATCATTGCATCCTAATTTTCGTAAAAGGATCATTCTCATGACATTCTACATTCACGCAAATGTCGTCCATAAGACACATTTAGGTAGGAGCATTAGATTCATTCTGATCATGGCATCCTAACCATGTTGCATAAGCATAAACACAAAACCGGTGTTACAGGATAGAAGATCTTGCCTTCCTGAGTGGAGTGGATCGAAAATACAAATCTTTTCACCTCGACGTCCCAGTGGAGCAGGTCGAAGCTACAAATCCCTCCTCCCTGAGTATATTGAGGATCAACTATTTTCGAGAAGTTTCAGTAAGAAGATTGAAGTTACAAATCTCTTCTCTCTGGATTCTTATCACCTCGACGTTCCAGTGGAGCAGGTCGAAGCTACAAATCCCTCCTCCCTGAGTGTATTGAGGATTAACCGTTATTTCCGAGAAGTTTCAGTGAGAAGATCGAAACTACAAATCTCTTTTCCCTGAATTTCTTATCACCCCGACGTTCCAGTGGAGTAGGTCGAAGCTACAAATCCCTCCTCCCTGAGAGTATTGAGGATTAATCGTTATTTCCGAGAAGTTTCAGTGTGAAGATCGAAACTACAAATCTCTTCTCTCTGAACTTCTATCGCCTCAAAGTTCCTGTGGAGTAGGTTGAAGCTACAAATCCCTCCTCCCTGAGTTTACAATAAGGATCAGTCGGTATTTCTTTGAAGTTTCAGTAGGAAGATTGAAGTTACAAATCTCTTCTCTCTGGATTCTTATCACCTCGACGTTCCAGTGGAGCAGGTCGGAGCTACAAATCCCTCCTCCCTGAGTGTATTGAGGATTAACCGTTATTTTCGAGAAGTTTCAGTGAGAAGATCGAAACTACAAATCTCTTCTCCCTGAATTTCTTATCACCCCGACGTTCCAGTGGAGCAGGTCGAAGCTACAAATCCCTCCTCCCTGAGAGTATTGAGGATTAACCGTTATTTCCGAGAAGTTTCAGTGTGAAGATCGAAACTACAAATCTCTTCTCCCTGAATTTCTATCGCCTCAAAGTTCCTGTGGAGTAGGTTGAAGCTACAAATCCCTCCTCCCTGAGTTTACAATGAGGATCAGTCGGTATTTCTTTGAAGTTTTAGCAGGAAGATTGAAGTTACAAATCTCTTCTCTCTGAATTCCTATCACCACGAAGTTCCAGCGGAGTAGGTTGAAATTACAAATCCCTCCTCCCTGAGTTTACAATAAGGATTAATCCGTATCCCCTTGAAGATGCAGTGGGATAGAATGAAGCTACTAGAGGAAAAGAAGTGCCAAGACGTCAAGATTTGGTGAGACCGGGGCAAATTTGACCCTTTTCAAATCTTTGCTCTATTCTTGTTACACAACAATGAGCAAAGAGGGGCAGCTGTAGGGCCCGAAATTTGCCCGGCCTATTAACCAAACAATAAAATGAAAAAAAAACAATAATATTAAAACCGATCCAAAATCCAAAAATAACAGTCTTTAAATGTCCAATAAAAGTCCAGAATACAAGGCCCAAATACACTGAACTATTGACCTAACTAACCCAAATCGCCCAACCGGTTCGACACCCAAGGAATCCGTGGAAAACCTCCAGAATGTTCCTGCGACACCTCGGTTTCCCTCGTGCGTGCCTCCACGTGCGCGACAATTTGTATTCCACGCGCGCTGCTTCAACAGCCTCACGCACGACCCTTTGGCTCCTCGCGTACTCCACACGCGCGCCCTTTCAGATTCACACAAGTGAATCCCACGCGCGCCTCACAGCCTCGTCACCTCCTCTGTCAGTACGCGTACGCTCTGCCCTCAGCGCGCTCGAGTCGTACGACTCTCTGCACCCCGGGCTGCGTCTAAACTTGCAAACAAACACAAAAGCACATAGCAACAGAAAGAAAAGGAGAAAAAAGAAAAAATCGTTGTATTTTTGATTATTCCTTTTTAAGGATCCGACTATAAAAGGTCAAAAAATTGTAAAAGAAAGAGGATCGCAATAGAAACACAAAAAGAGTAGATTTTCAAAAAAAAGGTAGTCTTTCCTGCTTCGTTTTCTCGTTTCTTGAGATTTCTGCTTCTTTTTTGGATGTGTAGGGAAGTGTTTTAGTGTAATAGAAAGGAGGGTTTTCTGGTTTTCATAAAAAAAGGATTCAAAGAAAAGAAAGGGGGTTTACCTATGTCCGTCACCGTCGTCGATGCCCTTTTGCTTCGTCGAAATCAGAGTTAAAAGGGGGAAATCGGGGCTAGAGTGTGAAAGCCTCTGTGTCCGCCATCAAACGCCGTTTACAGTGGCGCTTTGGTGGTCGGATTAGGGGTTGGTTTTGGCTTGCGGCGAGGACGAGAGAAAAGGGCTAGGGTTTCATTAGGGGAAGTTAGCAGAGGATTAGGTTTGTTTTGCTTGCGGCTAGGGTTTCAAAGAAGGCAAAGAGGAGGTCTGCTGAGGGTTTAGGTTGAATTTATAGGGGGATTAGTCTTAGCGAAACGACGGCGTTTCAGGCTCAGTCCGATAGCCTTGAAACGGTGTCGTGTTAGCGCCCAGACCCGGCCCGATTCGGAACCCGGAAGACCCGCGTATTTCTGCTAAAAGGGATTATTTGCGCGTTTAGTCCCCCTTTTCTTGCGCCGTTATTTAATCAGACCCTAGGTTTTATTTTATTTGTTTTTTCAATTAGTCTCTATAATTTAAGCGCGATTTCAACTTAGTCCATTCCGAACGCAGCGTTTTGAGCCTTAAAACTATTTGTTGGTTTAGCCCCTGGTTGTTTACGCGCATTTCAAATCGGTCCTCGCGCATTTTAATGTTTTTATTTATTATAAAATAGCTATTAAGTTTTGTTTCTGTTTCAATTAAATACCCTTTTGATTCCATATACAATTTTTGCCTTTATTTAACTTATTTGCTAATTAGATTTTAAATTATTTTATTATATGAAAAAATTATATTCATACCATTTGTTTTTTTATTATTGTTCATATGTGTAATTAGTTTAACATGTTTTAATATTATTTATTTAAAAATTGTTTTCATATTATATAATTGGTTCCCTTTTGTGTATATCATTCTTTCAAAATTATTGTATATCATAATTTTCTCTTGTATATGTTGTATGTCATATTTTCTCTTCAATTGTTAATTTCGTCGTATAATTTCTGCTAGCATGTGAATTGTGATTTGTTAATTCGTACCTATTAACTATTTGTGATTCATTGTTGCAATGCTTGATGTATGAATCAATATATTGCTTTGGGTATTAATATTCTGTTGTATCTTACATAAGGTGTAGTGTTTTAATATCATTTAAGTTTTAAAATCGTTCTACTCAAAGCTAAAGGCAATGTTCGTGTTTTGTGGTTACAAGAAAATCGTGCTCTAACTTACTGAGTTCCGATTTTCTTCGTTTAAAACCTAGTAACCGAATATCCTTTCTCTTTTAAATGAAAATGCATAATATTTCAATTTAAAATTTATTCTTGGGATCCTTGGAAATATTGCGCCCTAACTTACTGAGCGTGATATTTTAGTATCTCAAGATGAGATTTTTTTAAAAGAATAAAGGCAATATTTCGTATTCGGGAATTTTGAGAAATAGTACCCTAACTTACTGGGTTGCAGTTTTTCATTTGACCCGAATAAGGGAATATCCTTCTCATTTTTAAAACATACAAGTATTGAATGACAAAGGATAAATCCAACTTCGAGAATATAAGATGTTATGCCCTAACTTACTGAGTATGACATTTTATTTCTCCGAAATATGGAGCTTTGGCATCCAATAAGGTCTTGTCCAAACGCATATATAAATGGATCGTAATTTAAAATTTTTTTCAAATGTCTGATATTAGGACAATAAATAATCAATTAGGTACCAATTTTGGGCGTATCGAGGGTGCTAACCCTTCCTCGTGCGTAACCGACTCCCAAATTCGTTTTCTGGATTTCGTAGACCAAAATTATCGTTTTAATAAAATAAAAATATTTTATTAAAATAATACATCTTATGGTGACCCGATCACACCTTGAAAAAGGTCGGTGGCGACTCCACTTTCGTTTTTTAAAAGTCGATCCCTGTTTTTCAAAAACCCGAAAAAACTGGTTTCGACATATGGCATGCATAGCTAGACTCTCACACACGCTACGTTGGTCCTAAAATCGACTAAACCTGGCTCTGATACCCATAAATATAACACCCTTCATCATACAATCTCAATCACTTTGTCCCTAATACGAGCCTACGAGGCCCTAAACATGCATTGGGAGTGGTTCGAGACTAAACCGATAATTTAGGAAATTTTTTAACACTTATAAATTTTTTCTCTAAAACAGGGGACACACACCCGTGTGACCAGGCCGTGTGTCTTACACGGTCACCAGACAATCCCGTGCCACAGGTCGTGTCGACATTCGAAATGGGAGTACATGGCCGTGTCCCAGCCCGTGTCTTACCCCGTGCCCAAACAAGTGAGGTTACTGACTTGGATCACACGGCCGACCACACGCCCATGTGTCTAGCCCATGTGCCCTTTGAAGTGGCCACACACGCCTGTGTGCCAGGCCGTGTGCTAGGCCGTGTCAAACCTGTAGGGTATACTGACTTATGCAACATGGCCAAGTCACACGCCCGTGTGCTAGGCCGTGTGCCAATTAGGGGGTATACTGACTTGTGCCACACGACCGATCACACACCCATGTGTGAGACCGTGTGGAGCATACTGACTTTATTTTAATTTCAACACCAGGGGACACACAGCTGTGTAACATAATCGCGTGTCACACACAACTGAGACACACGCCCATGTCTCTGCCTGTGTGGACAAAAATAGGCTATTTGCAAAGCCATTTTGCCACCCTATTTTTACATATCTGCACAAGCATAATTTGCAACATTTTGTAACTCAATAGGCAGCCAATCCATAACATTTCATACACGTAGCTGAATACTTATATGCAACCAAAGCATTATACCAAGTTAAGTCAAATCAAATGGCTTTACATTATACCACAATATGTACCAAAATCACTAGCTTAAGCAACCATAATATCATCTTTATAACTAGCCTATACATGCCATATTTCCATATATCCATGAGTTCAAATGTACCAATCGGCAACTGGATACTGTGATGCATATCTCCGACTTTATTCGAATCGAGCGAGCTATCAAATTTCTATAAAACACAAAAAAGAAATAGAGTAAGCTTTATAGCTTAGTAAGCCCGTATAAATAAGAATTAAACTTACCATTTATACATAATCAAGCCAATAATTATGGTATACTCAATTCAATTACCAAATGCCTAAACACAAGCATTCATCAACAAGTTAGTCACATAAGTGCATATAATCATACATTATCTCAATTTAATACTCAATACATTGTATCATATCAAATTCATATATCACATACACCATTTGTAACAATTCACTTTCAATCATATAAATAATAATTCTTTTGATAACAGTAAATCATCCGTATAAACAGTATCTTATCCATATAAACAGTAATTCAATCGTATAAACGCATAGCTTTATCACATAACCAATAATAGAATTTATGCTCGTTGAACCTATTAGAATATCGATGGATACTCGGGTGATATACTTTACGTATATAAATCAGTAATCTATCAATTCATTATCATTTCCGCTATTTCGAGTTATGATCAGTAAGCTCCTCCTGAGCTGATGGACAGTAAGCGCTGACGAGCTGAAAATAGTAAGCTCTTACGAGCTGTGGTGAATCCGCAACATATGCAGGATCTTGACCAAAATGGTAACCCTGGTGACATGTCACTCGTATCCTACGACTTTCTACGGTTCAAACGGGACTCGGTATTCAATAATTCTTATCAATAGGCATTCGAACTCAGTAATACCAGTTACTCAATTATACTTTCATTTCAAATAATTTACAAGTATTTAAAGATTAAATTCTAATTATACGAACTTATCTTGAGTTGCTCGGATAGAAATTATCGATTATTTGTCCAATTTTCCTTTTTCCTGCTCTAATCCCGATCTCACTTATCTTGATCTATATATTATCAAATTTAGCACATTCAGCATTCGGTCTATTCAATTTAGTCCAAATTTCACTTTAAGGCATTTTTACACATTTGCCCCTAAAATTTCACATCTTTTACAATTTAGTCCTTATTACACAAAATCACAAATTCATGAAATTCAAGACTAACACATGCTAGTCGAATTATCATCATACCCCTAGTAGCCCATATTTTTCATTTATTCACACTTTTAACCACCACATTTCACATTTTCTCAATTTAACCCCTTTTTGACATTTTTGTCAAAAATCACTTTACAAAAGCTATTAATCTAACATTAAACCTTCCAAATCTATCATAATTCATCAAATTACTCAAACATTCAATAATGGAAACATGATAAATCTTTAACAGTTTTGAAATCTAAGGTACGGGCTAGCTAGAATACGAAGCAACGATCACAAAAACATAGAAATTATTAAAAAATGGGACAAAAATGGACTTACAATTGAGCTAGCAATGACCGAACCCTTCAAACCCTAAAATGGTTTTCTTTCTCTCCCAAATTCGTCAATTAAAGAAGATGGAAGTAATTAAAATTTGTTTGTTTTATTTATTATCATTTTAATTACCAAATTACAAAAATAACCTTATTAATAAACTATATAAAACACTTAATAGAAGTCCATCTTTGTCCAATCACAATTAAAATGTTTTTATAACAACATAAGGACCTCTAATTTAGGATTCCATAGCTATTAGATATTTTTAGCTAATGGAACTATACTTTTACAATTTACGCGATTTAGTCCTTTTTATCAAATTGACCAACCAAACGATAAAATTACTGAACGAAACTTTCAAACAATTATTCAATCATACTGTAAACTTTGAAATAATAATAAAATAAATATTTTGACCTCAGATTTGTGGTTCTGAAATCACTGTTCCGATTTGACAAAAATGGGCTGTTACAAGTTAAACATTGGCATATAATTGGTCAAAGTTTGATTGACCTGTGAAAGTGTGTGGAGGAGTTGGTGGCATGTGAAGGTGCATATAGGCCTCATTTTGATGCGTAAAGGTTCATGCAAGATTTTTTATAGTCATGAGAGAACATGTAGGGTGTTTTCAAACATTTTAAGGCTCATGTGATTTTTTTATATTCACATTATGCATAAGTTGGTGTTTTATATGAATTTACTTGCTAAATTATAGTTTTATGCAATGTTTTATGTAATGTTATATGCGTTATTATCATATGTCATATGATCATGCATGCTTAAGTAATTTAGAATTAGCCACAATATATAAATTATGAAAAGCATATGTATTAAGTGGTGATATTCTAAAGATCTTGTGATCATGAGCATGCTTTTTGATTTGTATACACTTTAACCAACTATGTAGATAACAGAGAATAAGGCTCCTTATTTGAGTGGTGACAACTAAAGAAATGGAAAGAGGTTGTCATTCTACATCTTGTGTGCATTGACCTTGATTATTCATTTTGAAAGGAAAGTTTAAACTTAACCACTAATGAGAGTAAATGTTAGTTTCTCATTGCTTTTGAAAATTTTGGTTTAAGATTTAAGTGTTTGGTATTATTTTCAAAAAGTGCTTTTTGAGAAATAAAATACCTATTTTAGACATGATGTTGTGAAGTAAAAATATGCTTTTAAATAATGTTTAAATTTGTTAATATTATAATATTTTAGCAAGAATACAAAAAATAATTTAATGTAACTTATTATTAATATTTTGATATATGAAACATAAATTTTAAATATTTGTAATTAATTAATATTAATTATTTCTAAAATTTAATTTGAATATATAATCTATGTATTAAATATTATTAAAATATAACCATTACATATTTAAATATATAATATTATATGTTTGAAATAAATTTCAATAGGAAAATAATTGTATACCTAATAGAAATATTACATAAATTACATTGGATTATAAATAAGTATTAAAAATGTCATTTGGCTCCAAAAGCGTTTTCCCAAAAGCAAAAGCACAGTTCGGAAACACTTTTCAAAAGCGATTTTGAATTTAAAAGTTGTCCTTTTAGCATTGCTTATAGCTCCAAAAGCACTTTTGATAAGCAATATGAGAAACAAAAGCCTAAGTTGAGATTGTGTTATATAAAGGGTTGGAGAGATCCAACCGTTTAAGCATCAATATGGAATTGTAAGAATGTCAAAGATCATATGGAAGCCATTAATGCTCAAATTGAGACTTTTAATAAGACTTTTTGTAACACCTTTATGAGTAAATTGACATATGAAATCCATCATCTAACAAGCCAAAGCAAATATACTGGCACACATAATGCACCACCATACAAGTCGAAGCAAATAAACTGGCACATAAAGTGCATATTGGCACACGAAGTGCATCTTGACACAAGAAGTATATAAACCCATACTTAGTCTAATCCTATGGCATGTGACTTGTGGTCAAATGTAGTAGTCAATTCAGGTCAAATCTACACTTAAAGAGCTAGTTTAATAAGCAAATTAGGATTTTAATTTATGTTTTCAGTATTTAGTCCTTAGGATTAAAAGTTGATAAAAATAAGTGTTTTTAATACATTTTGTAAGTGTTGTGACCCAATAGGCCGACATAGGCCTTAGGTTGTGCTAATTGGTTTAATTGAGTGTGTAAGATGGAGATATAAAAGCCCAATTGACGTGGAAGCAAAGGTCGAGTGATACACAAGATTCCCGAGACGTCAAAGCATCAAATGAATGAGACAAGGCAGTATTTAGGTGTCGTGTTGTGCTACGAAAGGGGTGTGGCACGACACAAGGCTGACATGTTGTCCAAGTACTTCAAGGATATTTTCATCCATGCAATCAAACTTATCCGAAGACCTAATTTGGGCAACCAACACCTCTATAAATAAGACATTAAGAGTTGAATGTAATTAAGACGTCCTAGACGCCTTCAAAAAACCATCGTAGTTTAGAAGTAGTTTTAATTTATTTTCTTTTCGACTTTTCATGACTTTCTTGTTTTTGTTCTTAAATCAGTTTTGGTTCAAAAGTTTATTTATATTATTAAAGTATTTTCAGTTAATGTTCTTTCGCATTCATTTTATTTCTTTATTCCAATAAAGAGATTTACCACTTCGTTCCCCATTCGAGATCCAATCCACGATTCTTCAAATCTCTTTTCTTCTCTAAATCGGTCGTGTTTCTCACATAGTTTGTTCAATCGAAGTTGAGATTATGAATAACATGAGTGGCTAAATCCCTTAAGGGAGATTAACAAGTGGATGGAATGTGATTAATGAAGGATTTAGGGTTTCCCAATATGGATTAGTTATAAGTTATGTGTTCTTAAACTATTAGGATAGATAACCCTAATAAGTTATCATAGGCTAGACGAGGTCGAAAGATAAGTCGAATCAAGTAAATCATAATTTATCCTAGTTGAGAAAGTGAGGTCAGGAGATAAGAGAGCATCAACTAATCGATTAGTTAATTAGAGGTCGGGAGATGATAATTAGTTAATCGATTGCTAATCCACTCTAAAACCATAATTTGAAGTTAGTTATAAACCTTAAAGCGAGTTAATCTTCTTGATTGGTTTTTCGATTTAGTTTATTTTTTTATTTCTTTTTATTCCTCCTAATCTATTTTATGGTTAATTGTAATATAGGAAATAATTACTACTACTTATGTAACGCCCCAAAATTTCGGTTTTTGCGATTATTGGGCATGGAAATAACGAAACTTTTGCTTGGGTTCTTTTTTATATAAATGTATGTGGTTAAGAGGTTATGTGCTTTGGGGTGTATTTGGGAGGTCCCAAGTTCAAGCTTTGACTTGGGATAAGTTTTGGGTTTTTATTGGGTAAAGCCTAACTTTTGGTTAATGGGCTGATAAGAATTTATTGGTAAACACTCAACAGAATGGGCTGCTAGTCTAATGGTTAAGGGGAGTGTCAGGCTGCTCAAGGACCGGAGTTCGAATCCTTGCAGTGGCTTTGGAGTTATTTTGCTACAAGTCGTGGCTAAGAGTTGGGTTTTATTAGAATTCTGAGTTGGGGGTTTTAGGAAAATTAGGGCATATTTTCATCTCTTAACTAAAGTTGTTCTAAGCCATCTTCTCTTCTTCCCCTAAATCCCCCGTGCTGACGAAAATCCTTTTCTTTTTCCCCTCTCCTTCGTTTCTCTTCTTTCTCGATTAATTGTGGCGTGTTGCTAGCGGTTCAGTCGATTCGGTAAGTATTGCTTAATTAAATTACGTGATATTCTTTGGAGATCGTTTAAGAGGGGTTTTGTTTACTGTTTAGGGGATATTCAAGGTTTTGTGGGTCATTAATCGGGGTTTCCAAACAGCAAGGAATCACAGTTATTCATTAAAGGTAAATAGATCTCTCGTTTCAGGATTTGCCTATTCTTAATAATTTGACTTAAGAGGCTGATTTTAGGGTTACTATGATCGATTTTAGGCTTTGGAGTGCTCGTGGTTGGATTAGCAGCAAAAACGAACTAGGTGTGTACTTCAATTACGCAGAAAATGAGTTTCAGCGAAAGCCAAAAAGTGGCCTGTCGACACCACACAGGCGTGTGGTCTGCCCGTGTGGTAGCCTGCGTCACGAGACACGAGCGTGTGATTGACGAGCCAGGCCGTGCGCTCACCACACGGGCATGTCAAACACGGGCGTGCGGTGGCTTGTAGGCCATGTGTGAGGCACGGGCTCAGGCAAGTGGGCTATGTGACCCACACGGGCGTGTGAGCCCACAAACACAATGCACACAGGCGTGTGTACCTCTTTAATCTGAACCATTCTGTAAGGTTGCACGGGTCGCCCAAGTCGACTGTGACCTATAGTAGGGTCAGTAAGCCTTAACTAGACTCCTAATTCAGTGATGTATGTGTTCGCATGATATACTTAGCATGATTATCTTATTTGTTCTGTAAATAAATGTATGATCTAGTTGTTTGCATTACAGCATGCGATACTTGTATGATGCATTGCATCGGGGCATGTTTGATGAAGTGAAGGGAGTATCCAAGGGGCTTCATAAGCCCGTTATCTAGCAGCTAAGCTGCATACTTATGATATATGCCGTGATGCGGTACCTTATTGTGTGTAGGGTTGGATGGGTCAATTATATCCCCATATATGGTGTGTAGGGATGGGTGGGTCGATTTTATCCCCACATGGTGTGATGGGTTGGACGGAGATGGTGTGCAGGGTTGGTGGACATGATATCTCTGATATCTGATCTGTTATGCATGCGATATCTGTATGGCTAAGGCCGAATAACTGTATGCTGTTATCTGTTTGTATGCATGCTGTTTGTGGGGATGTACACACTGAGTTTGCGAAAACTCACCCTTTTGGTTATTTTGTTTGTCAGGAAATCCTTAGCAGTAGATGGATCAGTGTGGCGGAGGGCTCGATGGTGACCACTAGTTGACATTCACGGATTTCTTTTGAGTAACACTATATTTTGTCTACTTTATTTACATATATGTTTTGGGATTCTATATTGTTAAATTATTGGTTTATGAATTAATGATGTTTTAGCTTCCACATTAATTAAATGTTTTCCCCTAATCCTTGGAGTAGAGATTCCACGACTTAAGTAAAGATAACAAACTGGACGTTTTTTTTTCTTGCTAAGGTTTTTCTAAAAGCACTCACATGTGACACCGCTAGATTCGGCCATAGCGTCTAGGCCAGGTTTGGGGGGTGTTACAACTTAGACTTGTTATTGTAAAAGTAGTTTCATTATTTATTCCATTCTTCCTTGGGTACAATCCTCGGAATACTTCTAAGTATTTTGTTGTACAAAATATATTACAATTTGACTTGTGCACTTGTGAACATCATCGTTCTTAATTCTTATATTTTGCTGTTATATTTATTTTATAAACAATAATTCATTTATAGGCGGTCAACATGCCAACTACATCCAACTCTGCCCGACACAATTAATAGGGTAACCAATGAATCAAATACATCTATGTTCATATTTACATGTCATGGTTCATATCATGCTTGTTTATGTTATGTCCAACTCAATTCAGTTCAATTCAATTCTCGACATTTTATATCATCTATGTCAATTGAATCATGGGACAAGTAAAATATTTACCTCACATAACTAATTTGTAATATATCATGTATATGCATATATTGAGCTCAAATCATACAAGTACAAACCGAGATTGTTTGCTACTCGTCAATGATTTTCGTCTTTCCCTTCTTTCGAGACTGCCAGGCATTGCCTTTAGCTGATCGATACTTCAATAATAAATATATCATATTACATTCAATTCCCATCCAAATAAATCGTCACTCATATTTTACATTTTATTTAATTTAGTCTATATACTCAGGATATGCATATTTTTCGATATCTAGCATTAGATCAAAATTCGATTTCACATTCTTTCATTAGGGGCCCTATGCTTCCTGTTTATAGCACAATCTCATGATAGTTTTTAATTTATTCAATTAGTCCCTAATGATACAAAAGTTATCTAACAAGTTCAATTTACTTTCTAATTTAGTCATTTTCATGATCTAAATTTATTAACTATCAAATTCAAGCTTAATTCATCAATTTCTCTATAATAGCAACTTGCTAAATATTAGCTAATTGGACAAGTTGATGCATGGTCTAGCTAAATCAAGTTCCCATGATAAAAAAATCTATAAAAATTTGATGAAAATGGTCGAATGTTGAATGAATAACTTTCTTTCTTTCTTTTTCTTTGATAGAAATCGGTGGAAGAAGAATATGAATGAATTTCATCTCTCCATCCACTTAAAATGATATATATAGTTATATTAGGAAGTAATTAAACGTAGATCATTATAATTACTTATTTAGTTAATCTTATTTACATTTATTTAATTATAATTTTACCAAATAATGGCCATTATCATCATTATCCACTAAATTTAAAAGAATAATGGTTTAATAACCAGTTTGGTCCTTTAGATAATTGCTATCTAGGTCCCCAAGTATTTTTTAAATTAAAAATTTATAGCGATTGTACTTTTACAATTTTGCCCCTGAGCTCTAATTAACTATTTTCTCTGTTAAATTACTTAATCGAACTTCAATATCTTTTCATAATAACTTCATTAACCTTTATATTTCATCCTTATAGACTCAATTATAGAAATTAGGTTTTGAAACCGTATTTTTCGACATCATTAAAAATAGAATTATTACATATCCTATTAAAACTGCTTCCACGTGATGCTTGTACCTGCAAACTCAACGAGTTGATTGGTGTTGATATCACCACCAAACTGTCGAGTGTAACAGAGGATGTGATAGTGTCACGGGTCACAGATCAAAGCCCGTGACAATTACGCAAAGAGCGTCTTATGAAGGTCAATCACTTAAATGGGGCTCATTCGACTCACTTGAACTGGTCTGATTCATGGAACAGGATGAGAAGCCCATCTACTTGAAGCCTTGGTGGCTTAGTAAAGCACTTAAGGAAAATTAGGGCTACCTTGGAAAATATGGAAAGCAATCTTAGAAATTTGTAATTTAATTAAATTTTATTTTGTAATCTTAAAGGATTGAGTCAATCTTTTAAGAATCTCAATTGTAGATTGACTGTTGCCAGAATTGCAAACAATTGGATTGAAAATACTGCAGCAAAAAGATAATAAAATTAAGTAGTGGTGTACGCAAGTATACAGATCAAATTGTAATATAATAAAGTGTTAAATGAAACACTCTGAGAAGTATTTCGAGGATTGTACCTAAGGAATTGTAGATTAGAGAAATTTATTATTAAATTAATTACAGAAAATAATTACTAATCTAATTGAGTCCTGAGTTATTAATGTTGATGCAAAATTAAAATATTAATGAAACTAATTAAATTAATTAAACTAAAATAACCTAATGGAATTTCCTATTCCTAGTGTCAACGAATAAGTTCTAGGCCTATGATTGATTAAATCACTAGTTATCAATTAAATCGCTAATTACCCTCTATTGAGTTATTTACCACCCTTATTTAAGAATACTCTCTTGATCTCATCTTCACTGAGGATTACAACCTAAGTCACGATTTCGGTCTCTTTCTAGGCATACAGTTACCCTTTTGCTCTCACCTATTTCGATATTCTATTAGGGCTGTCACTCTCTAATACAATAAGTGTTCTCGAATAAACAGTCAATTGTAGATAACTAACTACTTAATTAATAAATCAAATCCATAATCGAAACATGCAAGATATAAAATATGCACAATAATTTATTCCACTATTCATACAAACATTGGTTGATAACGCTAATGAAATATAAATAACAGAAAAAAAAGTAAAGGAAAAAAAGAATGCTCATTGATAAATCATCGAAGCGTGATTTCGGAATAATGTCTGCTCGTAATCGTCTTCACATCAGAATAGAAAGAGTCCGACTAAGCAAACATAAAAATAAGACTAAGGGAAAACGAAGTAAATAAAATTGTCTATCTAATTTAGGTTTAACTCAATCTAACATCCTTCTCAAGTGACTTTAAGATGACTTATACAGGCTCGATTGTTGCTTGGTGCCCACACTGTAACATCCTGAATTTTTGGGCCTATGCGTTTAATGGGTGAACATGTGTAGTGAGTTAATTTAAGTGTTAGGGGTCCAAATTGGGCTCAGGCTTAGGCAGAGGCCTTGATTAAAATTATCTGTTTGGACATTATAGGGTTAAAAAGGTAGTATCTATGTTTAAAATACCAAAGTGGGCTTGTGGCCCAATCTTAGGAGGTGACGCCACACAAAGGAGTAAGGGGCCCAAATTTAAGTTTCATGGAGCCCAATTCTTTTAATTTAAGTTAGCTAAATTTTGGGCATTAGGATTATGTGGAATGGATGGCAACAAGGCTAAAATTTAGGGGTTTTAATGTTTAAAATATATGGATAATAAGCAGATAAAGGCTATTATTTAGGAATTTATTTTATGTGGATAATAAGCAGATAAAAGCTAAAATTTAGGGAATATGCTGATAAAGGAGGGAGGAGTTAGAGATAATTAAGTCTCTTTTAGATGAGCTAGTAGATTAATATAAAGGAGAAAAGATAGGATTTATCTGCAAGATTAGGTAAGTGCCGAAATTTCTATAAATAGGGGGAATATTTCTTCAATTTCGGCATTTGGGTTTTTCTCTCATTCTTTTCTCTTCTTCTCTGAGTAAAAGCCGAAAACTCGTAAAGTTCCATCTTCCTCTTCATTCTCTGCAAAAGCCGAAATCTCTAAGCCAATTCCCTCATCTTCACTTATTCAAAAGCCGAAACTCTTTCCATTCTTTTTCTTCCTAGCTGAAATCTTCAAGTCTCTTCCTTGTTTTCTTTTCTTCTTCTCTTTTCCTGTCAGAAACCGAAACTCTTCACTCAAGTATTTTAAAAGCCAAAGACATATCAGCCTTCTCTTGTTCATACTTTTTCCGGGATTTTCCTAAAAGCCGAAATCCCTAGATCTCATCTCCTGTGATTGCCGAATTACTTCTGTGGTGCCTATTTGTGCCGAAATCTGAAAGGAACTTTAGTAGAGTCAATCGCATAGATCTCTGAGTTATAGATCGGTAGCACTCGAATCGTGTTACTTTTGAGATTTCAAGGTAAGAAGATCTATTAGTTTCAATGTGTAAATTCAGGATTTACTAACCCTTGGCCGAATATAGGAGAGGCCCTATTTTCACATCTTTCCGGCTTTTTGAGCAAAGTTGTAGATCAGTCTAGCAAGGGTATCGACATTAATCAGGTGTGTAACACTTCCACACCATTAGATTGATTGCTAGTATATATATATGTAATAAATCTGTTATACCATGTTAAATGCTGAAATCCCAGCATATCGTTTGGAAACCCGAAAAAGGGTAAAGGCTAAATATCAGGTTAGTGATTTCTGCCACTCAACAGTGATTGATTCTGTTAAATGATATGTGATATATGTCGATTGTTTTATATATACTTGGGGTTGGGTGATTGATGAAAAGGGGAAGCGATCTGTTCTGGTGGCTTATGCCATTTCAGCCTGGTGACTCTGTCACAACTCTGTTTCTGGTGGCTTATGCCATTTCAGCCTGGTGACTCTGTCACAACTCTGTTTCTGGTGGCTTTTGCCATTTCAGCCTGGTGACTCTGTCACAACTTTGACGATGAGCAGCATGACTGCCATCAATGGTGTGTAGCGGTGTGGGTTGATTGTAGAAATCCCCAATGGTGTGACTGGCAGGTAAGGGTGGCGTGTAGCGGATGGAAACCTAGGATTGGGTTGGGTTTTATGTATGTTATCTCTTATATTATGTTTTATATTCTGATCTGTGGGTTAAGGCCCAAATCTAATGGTGCATGGGGGTTGCACACTGAGTCTAGCGACTCATCCTTTTATTTTAACCATCTCAGGTGACACTTAGGGTATCGGACCGGGCTGGAGAGGAGAGCAAAGTGGCCATGCGACAGAGCTTTGAGGACTCAGCAAAAAGACTTAAATTAATATTTGATTTTTATTTAATTAACGGGTTTTAAATTTCCTTGTAATAAGGCCATGGGCCACTAGACTATTATTTATGTTTTGGTTTTATGTTGGGCTTTTTTTACTGGGCTTTTAAGCTTTATGTTTTAAATTAAGTTAAGACATGTATGAAATTATAGTTTTTGTTTAAAATTCACCAAGGTAATTTACAACTTTATATTTTATATGAATTAATGAATTATTAAGTTTTCGGTATAAATGTTTAAACCTAGTAATTGTTTTCCAAAATGCGACATGTTTTATAAAATCTTTTTAGTGACATACCAGATCCGGTTGTAGTGTTTGGGCCTGGTTTGGGGTGTTACACACACAACCCTAGATACCCTTTAATATTAATTCATATAATATACTATTGAATGCTCCGGGTTGTAGTGTTTGGGCCGGGTTTCGTCCAAGGAATCAGCTGTATTTTCCCATGATTTTGTCTCGTCTTCGCGACTTTAAGAAGCCCACATTGCGATGTCATCCCCATTTTAGCCCTAGCAACTTTGATGTTCAGTGTTGCGACACTACATGCTAGCGTCGCGATACTGGCATCGTCCTTTGTATTCTTGGGCTTGAATTGACACCCTACACATTCAATTAGCCTATTAGTCATTCCTAAGGCTCGACTGTCCTCA
This sequence comes from Gossypium australe, assembly GCA_005393395.2. Classification (NCBI taxonomy): domain Eukaryota; kingdom Viridiplantae; phylum Streptophyta; class Magnoliopsida; order Malvales; family Malvaceae; genus Gossypium; species Gossypium australe. The sequence continues at coordinate 24,046,275 of CM016616.1, read as the reverse complement.
CAAGTCATTAAAAACTAAAAACAACATAAAATTGCTTATTTTGCAATAAAATAAATCTAAGCTAATAAAACTAAAAATGCGATAAATAAACATAAAACGACTAGAAAACAAGCTTGTTAAGTACTGGAAAGACTCTAATTTGCCACGACGAATTGTGGCAGATCATAAATAGGCTTTAATCTCGACTGTCGATGTAAAGAAAATTGTATCGTTGGACTTGGAGGAGCTTAACTATTAATAGATACCTTCCCCCTCCTTTGTAATCACTCAATTATAGTCCCTCAAAGTAATAAAGATATTTTGAGAGTATTTACTCAAACACCTTGCATGCATTACTGTCTTGTGGCATTTTCTGTTCTTTCATTATTCTTTTTTCCTTGAGTTGCTTCCACTTTATTTTCTGTGTCTTGAAGGTTTTCTATCCAAAATTCTCACTTTTTGAAAGCTAAGCTGACTTTGGCGAATTTGAAACCAAGAAATTGCCTAAGGCCACATGGTTTGCAGGACTAAAGTTCTAACCCATTGACAGTTGATTAGAGCTAAGGTTTCCAAGTCATCGATCGAGATGACGAAAGGAGTAGACGATCAAATTGAGCCAATGGAGACCTGTAGGAGGCCAAGAAAGCTAGCTGGTCGAGCGACATGCTGTTAGCTTTGGAAAATTAAATGGTCAATCTCAATGAGTCTATGGGGGATATGAGGGAGACACTCGAGGTATTTGAGAGACTGTAACATCCCTAAACTGGGTCTAGTAGTTTTAGGTATATTTTTGGGGTTCCGAGTGTGAAACTAGGAATCTATAGGGTTTCAAGTAATTTTTAATTTAATTTAGGGGGTTATTTTCATCTCTAATCGATTAAACAATAATTCATATAATTAAAAAATATTTTTGAAAAATTAATTTTAGATATTTTAAATAATTCTTAGTGAAAATAATCAACTTGGGTTGAAAAAGAATTTTAAAATCATTTTTATTGGGGCTAATTTGCATAAAATTTAAATATTAATTTAATAGGATTTAATTATAACACAAGGGAAATTTTAGAGTATTTATATGGAAAATAAGCCTTAAAATTCAGAATTTCGAAGGGAAAGGATTAAATGGTAAAAGGAAATGTGGGAGTGGCCATTAGACATTTCTCGATTTTTAAATTTCTGGTGGGTGGTTTTAGTTTTAAAACTAATGTATTTTGCCCACTCTTCACACATTTTACATCAGATTAGAAAGGTTTAAAATTCGTTTTCTTTGCATGGTTTTAAAGATCTATCATCAAAAAATAGATCCAACCAACTTCCTTCTCAAAATGCCCTCTCAATTCACCTAAAATTTATTCTCAAAAATAGCCACAAATATTCTAAAATTTCTCAAGTTTCTTGAATCAAGATTTTCAATCAACGAATTTAGAGCAAATAAAAGGTAATCTTCAATCCTAAACTTGTTTTTATGATGATTAGAAACATTTTTACATGATTTGATAGTCAATTAAAGGATTTTTATCAATGTCATCCTCTTCCAAGAAAACATGGTTATTTAATGGTGGATTTTGAATTTTGAGAGGAAATCCACAAATCAATGGATGTTCCAACTCAAAATGGATCCGTTAAAAGGTTTTTTTGTCTTATTTATCAAGATTAAACATGATTTGTAAGGTAATTTAAAGAAATTTAAATTTCATCATCTTCATGAATCGATTTTCCTAAATTTTGTGAAAATGATTTAAAGATGAAATTGAAGCTTAGTATAAGTGTTTTTGGTCTAGTATTGATGATTGAAAGTGTTTAGGAGCGTTGGACAGATCGATTTTGTAAGGAATCGTGTTTTCGTATTTATTATAGCATTAGAATCTGTAAGGTATCTTTGTGAGAGGATTTTGATTAGTATAGATAATTTAAATTCGTATATATTATAGAATTGGAAATGTGGTAATGTCTACTTTATCTCTGTTAAAGCTCTAAATCTTGAAGAGGACCGAGATAACCGAAATTAAAGCTTGGATTTGCTTGGTTAATCACTTGTTTGTGGTAGAATAAATTGTATGGTGAGTGTTTCTAAGGGTGATTTGGTAAATTACCCACATTTATGTTTAATTAGTAGCTTAATTGGTTATGTAACACCCCAAACACGGCCCATGTGTTTCGACCAGATCCGGCATGTTATCGAACCCATAACACTTTATCGCATTTTGAAAACACAAGTTAAAATAATTAAATTTGAATAAAGGAGAGACTTTTTAAAAAGAAACCTCTTTGTATTTTTATTAATAAATGTAAATAAACCTTGTGGTATATTCATAAGTTGTATACTATAGAAAACTCCTAAGTCGAATAAAAACTAAGGGCCTTATTACATAACTGTCCCTCAAATAACAATAAAACAAACTTAAAGAAGTCTTAAAGAAAATATAATTTGTAGAAATAGAACTTGATGGCCCCTCGAGCCCGTCTTGGCTCCCATGTCCACGATCTACTGCTCATCTAGAGAGTAGAGAAAAAGAAAGTGTGAGTCACCAAGACTCAGTGTATAAATCTCAAAGCACACAACGACCTGAGCCCACAAACACATTATGGGCCCTGGCCCATAAGGCATCAATCATAATCATACATCAAAATAATAAATGATTAATAACCCATCCCATCCTAGGGTTCCATCCTCTACACACCAACCCGTACCAACCATCACACCGTGGGGATTTCTACAATCAACCCTCCATCCGCTACACACCATAACGACAGCCGAACTGCCTATTCCTGTTATTTAAGAATCATTAAACGTGGCATAGCCACCGATCACAATGTGACCTAGCATTTATTTTTGTGGGATTTCTACTACCGATCACTGCATGACCTATCATGCACTTCCCCTTCAATATCATCATTCCCACCTCATGCATACACACATAAAGAAACATCACACAGACATATGTATTTTTCGATACACATAGGGAGTTCTATGTTTACGTACCTCGCATCCTTGCTTATCCCTTTTAGGGTTCCATTCGACTGTCTTTACAGCCTTATTCCGGCTTTTTAGCCCATAACATACATAAATAGATTCACATACAGGTTTATTAGTAGTGTGTTAGAGATCTACACACCTGATTATCGGTAAAACGAGGCTTTCTATGTCGACGCTATCCTTAGTCGACACAACTGCTATCTCGAACGGCATATACTGCTCGTTTCTTAATCTTAGGGATTCTTTCCTTTGCCTGATCCATATTTAATTCCATCATAAATCCTTATCAGAACTACTATCACAATATTTAATCGTTAATCCTCATCTTAAAGTTTAGATCTTGCATATAATGAATGAATCCAGTAAAAATCTAGGGAAAATCTTCTTACCTTAAAATCCCAAAATTGAAGACTAGCTATTTTCGGCTTTTAGATCTAGTTGACCAAGCTTCCTTCAAATCTCGAATTTCCGCCCAACATAGAACCATTAAACTATTAGCTTTTCGGCTTTTTGCCTTTCAAAAACCGGGAATAGATCATGAGAACTAATCAAAAATAGACACTTACCTTAGCATAGGAGATTCGGCTAACACTAGAGAGAGGATTCGGCAATGCCAATGGAAGACTTAAATGCCGAAAGCATAGAACTAATTCTCAAATAGGATGAATAGAAGAAAAGACTATGGATGCTTCGACTTTTTAGAGAAATCGGCCCAAGGAGGAAAAAGTGGAGAAGAGTTTCGGCTTTTGAAGAAATTAGAGAAAAGAAATTGGAGAGGGAGAGGCTAGGGAATTTCGGCACAATGGGAGAGGAATTTAGGGTTTTCAGTGTTAAAATCAAGGAGCTAGCCCCCCTATTTATAGATATTTCGGCACCTACTGCTAAAAACTGAAAACGCCCTTAAAATTCAAGCTAAAAGAGAGGAGAAATTCGGCACCCTCTTTGCCACGCAGTAGCCGAATTTTACACTCCTCTAGGTGGTGGATTTTCGGCCAACACTTCCCTTGAAGATAAGCTTCTAACTTTTCTCCTTTTTATTATGATATTATCACTTATAAAATCCACATATATCTTCCTATTTTTAAGCCTTGTAGCAGTCCACCTCATCAAGTCTTAATGCTGAAATTTAACTCACTTAAATTAAAAGGATTTGGGCTTCATTAAACTTAAATTTTGGGCCCTTAAATCCCTTGTTGTGGCGTCACCCTTGTTCACATTTAATTGCCGAAAATGGCCCAAAAACATGGGCTCCTTGCGACCCAAAACTTGTTCCTTTTTAATTGTTAATGATGCCACCTTAAAATAATTTAATTTGGGCCTTTGCCTAATTCTAAGCCCAAATTTAGACCCCTATCACTTAAATTAACCTATTAAACTTATTCCTATACTAAACGCATAGACCCATTAACTCAGGATGTTACAATTCTACCCCCTTAAAGAAATTTCATCCTCGAAATTTCCAATTAACTGGTAATCATACTACCTAAGTCTCACTACTATGCTTTCGCTGCGCACTCTAGTTCTAAAGCCAAAATAAACACTTAGTATACTATGGTAGGGTACGCATCATTATTCACATCTGGAGTGTCTTCGTCCCCTTGGCGATGCGCTGCATAAACCAAAGCTGGCTGCCTCGCTTCAGCATAACCTGCACCTGCACCTCCACGTTCATGTCCTGTGCCATTGCCACCATTGACTTGACCACGACCTCTTTGTGGCTGCTGACCTCCTCTGCCAGGCTGAGCATTCCCTCGACCCATGGTCCCTTCACCGTCCCGTTGCTGTGGACAGTTTTTAACTTGGTGGTCCGTAGATCCACACCTAAAACATTTCCCACTGCCTGCCCAACACTCACCGGCATGAAATTTGCCACATCGAGCACACTTTGGTGTCTGGTTAGCAGCAGCAGGTCTCTCATCCCGTCTCGGCCCGTCTGACCTAGGTCTTTTCTGAGTTTGCTCAGCTGCCTCGGACGCTCCAAAATTCCTCTTATTTCCTCCCCTATCTTTATCTCGATTTAATTTTTCAGTCCGCTTTACCTCCTCGGCTATCTTAGCCTTTTCCACTAGGACAGCAAATTCCCTTTCCCGCTGTGGGGCTATCAAAACACGCAAATCATCCCTCAGACCATCTTCGAACTTAACACAACGTTCATGCTCCGTGGCTACCATCCCACAAGCATAATGGCTAAGGCGTAAGAACTCAGCTTCATACGCAGCCACTGATCTACTCCCTTGCACCAGATTCAGAAACGCTCTGCGCTGTGCATCCACATAACTCGATCCAATGTACTTATTCTGAAACGTCGTTTTAAAGAAATCCCAAGTGATACGGTCAGCCACAGTACCATCCTTAACCGTAAGCCACCATTGATATGCTTCATCACGCAGGAGAGATACAACCCCTTTCAACTTCTCCTCCTCCGTGAAATCCTAATCATCCATTATGCGTTCTACCGCCTCCAACCAATACTCAGCTGAACATGGGGCTACACCAGAAATTCCTCTAAACACTTCTGCCCCATTGGCCCTAAGCCACTCCGGCATAGATTTCCGGGCTCCTGTGCCCATACCAGCCCCAGCAACCCTCTCTAAGACCCTTAACATTGCCTGAGATACCGCATCATCTCCGGCAGTCTGATCATGAAATTCCTCCTCCACAGCTGGCATCTCGTTTCCAGAACCATGACCAGACCTACTGGTTCCGACACCGTCCTCCTACCCCTACCATGACCACGTAGCGGACGTCCTCGACCCCTTTAATCATTTTACCGCTTCGCTTTTATCTGATTAGAAATTTTATGAGTTATTAGTTTTCTTCCACTGATTAACCACGAACAATCTTATGAATAGTAGTTTTAGAGTAGTTCTTTCGAATTCGCATTCACAATTCAGTCTAAAGTTCATATCCTCTAAGAAACACATACATTCAATCATCAACATCCATGAACTCACATTCATTACAGAAAAGTGGTGTTGTTGTTGTTGTTTCCACTACCCAGGGGTATTTTCGTAATTTTATCCTACAGGGGTATTTTCGTAATTTTTCAAAATAAGGTTCCTTGGTGATTTTGTAAAATAAGGGTATTTTGGTAATTTTACAATCTAGGGGTATTTCAGTAATTTTGAAATCTGGGGGTATTTCGATAATTTTGACATCCAGGGGTATTTTGGTAATTTTAAAATCTAGGGGCATTTCGGTAATTTTGACATCCAGGGGTATTTCGGTAATTTTGAAATTCGAGGGTATTTTGGTAATTTTGAAAACTGGGGGTATTTCGATAATTTTGAGATTCGGGGGTATTTTGGTAATTTTGAAAACCGGGGTATTTCTGTAATTTTGAGATTCGGGGGTATTTTGATGTTTTTTTTTAAACAGGGGCACTTTGGAAAATCTAGTTACTCTTGTAAACATAGGGTTTTTGGGTAAATTTTTCATAGCTGTGAACATTTTCAAATCAAGGGTATCTTTTTGGAAATGTGCAAAACTTAGGGGTTTTTGTTTGCAAAATAGGGTGGTTGGTCCCTTTCGGGTTTTAGTTATAGGTTCAGCCCATGAACAAGTCCTTATAGCTAGAGTGAACAGTCACTACGCACCAGGTAAGATTCCAGCGAAGGGGAGGTGAGTCACTAGGACTGCTTAAATACCAAGCTCTCCCTGAATCCACTCCTAGACATGCGTATGCCTATGGCCACACCCTGTCATGGCTAAAGTGAACAGTCACTATGCACCAGGTAAGATTCCAGCGAAGAGGAGGTGAGTCACTTGGACTGCTTAAATACCAAGCTCTTCCGGATCTACTCCTAGACATGCATATGCCTGTTGCCACACCTTAGTCTTGCGACTCGTTTATAGGTTTTGTTTAGTGAAATTTAGTCTTATGGAATTGAAGAGTTGTTTTTCTAAGCCTAGAGTCCATCAAGTTTTAATCTAGATAGTCTACATCCCATAAAGCCCATTAAGCCCACATTTATATCACAATCAGGAGTTCAGAATACTTACCTGGGTGGATTGGATGCCGGTAGACTCGAAGGCCATGTCTTCAAACCAAAATTTTTTTTTAAAATCCAAATTTTTTCTGAAACACTTCTAGACCCATTTCACAGCCCGAGTTTTGAACTGGGCTCTGATACTAAAATGTAACACCCCAAACCCGACCCATGCGTTTCGACCAGATCCGGCATGTTATCGAACCCATAACACTTTATCGCATTTTGAAAACACAAGTTCAAATAATTAAATTTGAATAAAGGAGAGACTTTTTAAAAATAAACCTCTTTGTATTTTTATTAATAAATGTAAATAAACCTTGTGGTATATTCATAAGTTGCATACTATAGAAAACTCCTAAGTTGAATAAAAACTAGGGGCCTTATTACATAACTGTTCCTCAAATAACAATAAAACAAACTTAAAGAAGTCTTAAAGAACTTGATGGCCCCTCGAGTCCGTCTCGGCTCCCATCTCCACGATCTACTGCTCATCTGGAGAGTAGAGAAAAGGAAAGAGTGAGTCACCAAGACTCAGTGTATAAATCTCAAAGCACACAACGACCTGAGCCCACAAACACATTATGGGCCCTGGCCCATAAGGCATCAATCATAATCATACATCAAAATAATAAATGATTAATAACCCATCCCATCCTAGGGTTCCATCCTCTACACACCAACCCGTACCAACCATCAGAACGTGGGGATTTCTACAATCAACCCTCCATCCGCTACACACCATAACGACAGCCGAACTGCCTATTCCTGTTATTCAGGAATCATTAAACGTGGCATAGCCACCGATCACAATGTGACCTAGCATTTATTTTTAAGGGATTTCTACCACCGATCACTGCGTGACCTATCATGCACTTCCCCTTCAATATCATCATTGCCACCCCATGCATACACACATAAAGAAACATCATACTGACATATGTATTTTTCGATACACATAGGGAGTTCTATGTTTACGTACCTGGCATCCTTGCCTATCCCTTTTAGGGTTCCATTCGACTATCTTTACAGCCTTATTCCGGCTTTTTAGCCTATAACATACATAAATAGATTCACATACAGGTTTATTAGTAGTGTGTTAGAGATCTACACACCTGATTACCGGTAAAACGATGCTTTCTATGTCGACGCTATCCTTAGTCGACACAACTGCTATCTCGAACGGCATATACTGCTCATTTCTTAATCTTAGGGATTCTTTCCTTTGCCTGATCCATATTTAATTCCATCATAAATCCTTATCAGAACTACTATCACAATATTTAATCGTTAATCCTCATCTAAAAGTTTAAATCTTGCATATAATGAATGAATCCAGTAAAAATCTAGGGAAAATCTTCTTACCTTAAAATCCCGAAATTGAAGACTAGCTATTTTCGGCTTTTAGATCTAGTTGACCAAGCTTCCTTCAAATCTCGAATTGCCGCCCAACATAGAACCATTAAACTATTAGCTTTTCAGCTTTTTGCCTTTCAAAAACTGGGAATAGATCATGAGAACTAATCAAAAATCGACACTTACCTTAGCATAGGAGATTCGGCTAGCACTAGAGAGAGGATTCGGCAATACCAATGGAAGATTTAAATGCCGGAAGTATAGAACTAATTCTCAAATAGGATAAATAGAAGAAAAGACTATGGATGCTTCGGCTTTTTAGAGAAATCGGCCCAAGGAGGAAAAAGTGGAGAAGAGTTTCGGCTTTTGAAGAAATTGGAGAGGGAGAGGCTAGGGAATTTCGGCACAATGGGAGAGGAATTTAGGGTTTTCAGTGTTAAAATCAAGGAGCTAGCCCCCCTATTTATAGATATTTCGGCACCTACTACTAAAAACCAAAAACGCCCTTAAAATTCAAGCTAAAAGAGAGGAGAAATCCGGCACCCTTTTTGCCATGCAGTAGCCGAATTTTACACTCCTCTAGGTGGTGGATTTTCGGCCAACACTCCCCTTGAAGATAAGCTCCTAACTTTTCTCCTTTTTATCTATGATATTATCACTTATAAAATCCACATATATCTTCCTATTTTTAAGCCTTGGAGCCGTCCACCTCATCAAGTCTTAATGCCGAAATTTAACTCACTTAAATTAAAAGGATTTGGGCTTCATTAAACTTAAATTTTGGGCCCTTAAATCCCTTGTTGTGCCGTCACCCTTGCTCACATTTAATTGCCGAAAATGGCCCAAAAACATGGGCTCCTTGCGACCCAAAACTTGTTCCTTTTTAATTGTTAATGATGCCACCTTAAAATAATTTAATCTGGGCCTTTGCCTAATTCTAAGCCCAAATTTAGACCCCTGTCACTTAAATTAACCTATTAAACTTATTCCTATACTAAACGCATAGACCCATTAATTCAGGATGTTACAGGGTATTTCAATTGATTATTTATGGTTGAATAGTTGGTTTTTGCAGGATTGATTTTAAATTGCAAGAATTGAATTTTTATTGAATAATGGTAAGTAAGCTTTTGGGTGGTGTTGTGTTATTTAATTAGGCTAATTATATTGATGATTAAAGCATGTTTACTGGAGTTTTTAATCATGATATATTTGTGTTACAATTTGGTAATTGAACATTGGGAAATGGCAAATGAAATGCATAATTTAATTGGATGTTAAATGGCTATGTTACATGTTACACATAAACATTTTTTTCACGTTAAATTGAGCACAATAATGACTAATTTATATGATATGTTTGACTGAATATATTGGCAACATGCATGGTGGATCCATTAGATATCGTTGGCATGTCATAGGATTCGTGAGTACTCACCTCTATTTGTGACATTGTCAGCATATGGCTCTAGGTTGACTGATTTGTTTGGAGTAGATAAGGGAGTTTTGAGCATGAGTCTCCACTCATTGGGTTATTTGAGGCACTATAAAGGAGTGTGTGCTTCGACCCACTCAACGTATTTGATATTTGTTGTAGTTCAGAGAGCCGTTTATCTGATGTATGATAACCTGATTAAGCCACGAGAAGTGTATGCCAATATATTTATATGTGATTGTTGCTATATCATTTAAAGTTTGTAAGCCATGAATAATTTATTCTTGATATTGATAAAGCATATGGAAATTAAATTGACATGTTTCATTATTATGGCTAATAATTGGTGATTGATTGGATGTGATTTAAGCATGATTTGGATGTTGATTTACAAGTCATTTTTATTAACATTCACTGAGCTTTTTAAACCTCACACCCTCACATTTTGTAACACCCCAGACCCGGCCCAAACACTACGACCGGATCTGGCATGTCACTAAGAAGTTTTAGTAAAACATGTCACATTTTTGGAAGTCATTTGTCGAGTTTAAGCATTTATACCGGAAAACTTAATAATTTGGTAATTAATATTTTATAAGATGCCTTTATGAATTAAAAACCGAAAATTAGTTCATGCCTTAGTTTTAATTTTTATCGAATAATTCAGGTGTCTGAAGGTAAAGCCCAAAAACCGGAAATATAAAACTAATGGCCCATGGCCTTATTACAACGAAATTTAAAACCCATTAATTAAAAATGTTAAAAATAAATAACTAAGTAAAGTCTTCTGCTGAATCAAAATAATCTCTTGCATGGCCACCTTGCGCTCCTCTCCAGCCAGGTTCGATGCATTAGGTGCTACCTGAAAGATGTTAAATAATAGGGTGAGTCACGAGACTCAGCGTGCAACTCTCATGCACCATCAGATTGGGCCTTAGCCCCACAGAACATATATTAAAACATGAAATAACAGAAATTATGCAAAGCCCAACCCAATCCTAGGTTTCCATCCGCTACACACCACCCTTACCTGCCAGTCACACCATTGGGGATTTCTACAATCAACCTACACCGCTACACACCATCGATGGCAGTCATGCTGCAGTTAGCTACTCATCGTCAGATCATGGCAATAGCCACTACAACAGATCATGGCAAAAAGCCACTACAACAGATCATGGCAAATAGCCACTACAACAGATCATGGCAAAAAGCCACTACAACAGAACACTTCCCCTTTCATCAATCACCCAACCCCGTGCAATCAAAGAAATCGGCATACATACAAAACATATCATCAGCAGAAACATTCACTTACGAATGACAGAGATCACTAACCTGGTGATTCGCTTTTACCCTCATCGGGTTTTCAACCGTTATGCCGGGATTTCAACATTTAACAGAGTATAAGCAGATTTAGTATCACATATTAGCAGACAATCTAAATGGTGTGAGAAGTTACAAACCTGATAAATACGTAGGACTAATCTTTATGCCGATACCCTCGCTAATCGGATCTATCACCCTTGGTCTACAACCTTGCTCAAAAGCTGGAATAACGCGAAGATAAGGCCTCTCCTATATTCGGCCAAGGGTTAGTGTTTTACCCGATTTATATGTTTAAACTAACAGATCTCCTTACCTTGAAATCCTGAAAGCAATACGACCCGAATGCTACTAAACTCTATCTTAGAGATCTAAGCGATTGAATCCCTTTCAAATCCTGGAATGCCGCAAATGAGAGAAAATACCCGATTAGTTAGCCATATAGCCATTCAGCTAAAATCTCTAAAGGCCAAAAAAAGATTGAAATCTAGCGAATCGACACTTACCTTTAGTTTTCTTCAAGATTCAGCACAAGCAGACACCACAGAAGGATTTCGGCAATCACAGGAGATGGTATCTATGGATTTCGGCTTTTAAGAAAATCTCGGAAAAGATGAACGAGAGAAGGCTGATGTGTTTTTCGGCTTTTAGAAGAATTGAATGAGGAGTTTCGACTTTTAGTGAATGGGAGAAGAATAACAATGGAGATCAGAATATTCGGCTAAAAGGAAATTTCAAAGAAAAAGAAAGAAAAGGTGAGAAAATAATGGTGATTTTCGGCTTTTGGAAGAGAAAAGATGAGAAAAGAAAACAAGTGAGATGGCCTTCAAATTTTCAGCACAGGAAGAGAAGAAAGAGTAGGGTTCAAATGCCAGAATTGATTAGCTATCCCCCCTATTTATAGAAATTTCGGCACTTACCTAACCTTGTAGATAAATCCTATCTTTTCTCCTTTATCTTAATCTACTAACTCATCTTAAAAGAGACTTAATTAGCTCCAACTCCTCCCTCCTTTATCAGCATAATATCCACATATTTTAAACATTAAAAATCCCCTAAATAATAGCCTTGTTGCCATCCACTCCACCTAACCCTAATGCTTAAAATTAGCTAGCTTAAATTAAAAGAATTGGGCTCCATGAAACTTAAATTTGGGCCTTTTACTCCCTTGTGTGGCGTCACCTCCTTGCTCCCTAAGTGACGTCACTGACCACTGGGCCACAAGCCCATTTTGATAATTTAAACACAGATACCACCTTTTAAAACTCTATAGTGCCCAAACAAAAATTTCACCAAGGCCTTGACCATATTATGAGCCCAATTTAGACCCCTAACAGTTAAATTAACACATTACACATGTTCACCCATTAAACGCATAGGCCCAAAAATTCAGGATGTTACACATTTCATGCAGATAATCATCAGGCTTGAGGAGCTGAGAAGCCGAGCAATAGAGTTCCAAGAGAATTAGGTTTGGTAGAGACTTTATTGCACGTTTTAGAGACTGTAATCGGGCATTGTGGAACTCCTAAGAATTAGCCTAATTTTGGTTGTAATTGGACTTTGGACATTGGACATTTATTTTGGATGGTTTTATAATAATTTTGAGGCATGTTTGAGTTTAATTATTGAATGATTTACGGTGTATTGTTGCTTGATAACACGGTGTATGAGGCATGAAATTTATACTAACGATTGTTTAAATGAAGCTTCCATAGAGTGGTTTACTAGCGATTAAGGTACACTACTTGTTTCATTTATTCGGTGTTTGTTATGCATGAAATTGTTTGCCTAATTCTATATAATTGAGGCTTACTTAATGTCAATAAATTCAACTGAAGGTGTACGTATATGTATGTTAATTAATCATAGTTAAACCGGGTTTAATTGGCCATCAAAATATGCAAAATCGTGTTTTAAAATGAGATTTTCACAAAAATAAGTGCAATTATTTTCACACGAGCGTGTGCCTGTGGAACGACGGAAATGTGCAAGTGTACGCAATCGCAACAAGTAATAAAGTGACAAGTAAATATCAAGTTATCATACCCACAGGGATTGTGAAAAGAATTATTTATGAATGCAATTTAAAACACTTTGGTGAAGAAAAATATTTTGATTTGAGGAGGTGATTAAAAACTAAGATTTTTAACTAAGTAAAATAAATAAATAGAAAATAAAAGTTTCAATGCACGATTTCATAAGATGATTTTAATCAAGATGACATAATTGTAATAGATTAATTACATTTCTTAACTTGGAATTATTAAACTCATGTTCATGTTGTTACGAATAAATTCACGGTAATTCGGTAATTTGCTAACTTGTGAACATACTTACCTACCAAAATCCATTTATCTATTGACTAGATCTCTACGTCAATTCAACCGATTAAACAAATTTTAATAAGCAAATGTGTTAATGCACATAAATACTTATGAAATTAAAATGATCTCTTGTACATATATGTATGTCAACTCAAACAATTAATTCAATCTCATAAGCACATAAAAGATTATATGAGGTAACAATGTATTTCTACCTTGAAACAGTTTAATCACAATAATTTTGCAAGTTATGCAAGGCTAATGCATCGTTAGATACCGTTGCTAATTTAACCCTCAGCTACGTTAGACGATTAAACATGCACTGATTAAGTATTTTTCAATTAATTACAATTTCAATCCATTTAAATAATTAATTCATTATTTATCTTACAATTGTAATGTAAGAATAACTTAGTCATGGTTTTACTTAATCAAACATTTTACTGAGGCCTGTAACAGCACAAACACAATTTTTGTAACGCCCTGAATTTTGGGCCTAGAAGAAATAGGCCTTGGGCTTGGGGAGCGTTTGGAAGTCAGCACATGAGTATTTGCTGTGCAAGAGATGACACAATTAAATGTCTGCTCAAGTGGTTAAGGGTCCTAAGAGGAGTTGGAGAAGTCCTGGGTTCAAACCTGGGCTTTAGCAAAATTTTTGGTTTTCAGTGAATAAAACCCTGAGTACTTGAAAGTAGGCCTTGTAATTAATTGAGTTTAAAATATGTTACAAAAAGAGCTTGTGGCTTGATGGTTGTGGCATCACTAAGGTGGCAAGGGATCTGGGGTTCGAATCACTCTTTGCACAAAGGAGTATTTATTTTACTCCTTGGCCGTGGGAGTGGTGGAGTTTGAATCAAACACTGCTAAAGAGATTAGAGTTTTAATTAGTCAAAGAGGATTTCAAGGAGGGATAAGGGGAGAGATATTTGGAGGAAGTTGAGGATTTTGATATGGGAGAGAGTTGTGCCGTTTTGGGAGCCCTAACTTTAAGAATTCGGTAGGAGAGTGTTTTTTTTTTCAGCAATTCGAATATTTGAAGGTTTTGAATTTGCTGAAAACTTTTTCTTATTTTCATATCGATATCTTTTCTGCTTTCGGGATATTTTTTATTTTGAGTTCTTTGGCGCATTATGGTTCTTTTGGTCGATCCTGCCTTGCCGTGTGGGCGCTTTTGACTCTTCTAACTTTGCTATTCTTTTCTTCCCCTCCATCTTTCTCTGTTTTCTTCTCCTTACCTTTGCCTACACCAAATACTCACTCATTTCTTCACTTTTCATTTATTTTTTTCCTCTTCTCCTTTTTTGATTGATTGACCGAATCTCAATGCTCTCCCCCTCTTTTCAGTTTCGGTTCTCTCCTCCTGTTTTGAGTTAGCAGAATACTTCCCTTTTATTCTCTTTATTTTGTGTTCAGCTAGTGAGAGTCTTTTGGTGAATCGGTAAGTACTCATGGCTTATTCTTATTTCTCTCTACGATTGCGTTTTTCCTTCTAATATCTTCCTATGTTACTGATTCCTAATAAAGGTACAATCTTTCTGGTTGGTCTCTGTTTCCTGAGTACCTTTGTCCCTAGGGTGGTAGACCGATTTCATCTATCAACTATTCTTAGTTCTGTTTGGTGGTAAGATGTCGTTCATTTGGTTTTAGTTATTTTGTCCATAGTGATAGTTAAAGATATTGGGATTCAATGCAGGTTGTGCTAAAGATTTGGTGACCACTGGGTTAAGGAAGGATTAAACCGTATTTGCTTAATCAACGTTGTTTTTCATGGGGATTTACGCTATTCGCTTAAATAGGTGTGTATTTGTATGCGGTATTTGATGATCGGCTGAAAAGCCGAAAGTATGTGTTGTTTACACTGCTATGACTGTAGATCGGCAAAATGCCAAAAAGCCAGAAATATGGCGTATGATGCCACACGAGCGTGCGATCGTACGTGTGGTGAACTGATCCCACGAACATGGGCGTTAGTCTGTAGAGGCCACCACGAGCGCTCTTGTGGTCTTGGGCTGTTCTGGGCTTCGATGGGTCGAAATGGGCTGTGTGGGCCTAATGGGCTTGTGGGCCCACATGGATAAAATGTATGTGATGTGGTAAGTGTTGTTTGGACTGTGACATTTGCTTAATTGTGGCTGTTTCTGGGCTAAATGGGCCACACAAGTGTGTGGGCCCACTTGGGCCAAGTAATGGGCCTTAGGCCCATTTACACTGTTGTGACTGTATATGTTACTTAAGTTGCTTGAGGCAACGATGGACCTTCTGTTAGGTAACTGAGACCTCGATTTTCAAAATTACCGAAATACCCTCGGTTGGCAAAATTATCTAAATACCCTTATAGGGTAAAATGACTATTTTGCCCCTGTGGGTAAATGACTGACTTAGACTATGAATTTGACTATGATCATATGGCTGTGTTTTAACTGACTTGACTGTGGGCGTGTGACTGATATGCTTTTAATATATGTTTAAATGACTGTTACTGAGCATGGTCGTTTTGCATACACGTGTAATGATTGAGCATGACATACATGACATATTGCATGGGGTTGGGACATTGATACGGAGGAAGTTCTCATAGGGTCACACGGGTCACATGAGACGATTGTGGACCGACGAACGACTTAAAGCCGCGTAATCTAATTATGGCTTTGTGCCAACCTAAATATGGCTTTGTGCCAATCGTATTTACCTGTGGTTGTGTGTCGATTATATTACCGTCGCTGATGGCTATGTGCCAAACTTATTACAGTTACTGATAGCTTTGTGCCATCCTGATTATGGTTTATAACCATTCTATTTATGGCTTTTAGTCGTTCTGTCCAGGGCGCCGAGCCGTTCTGTTGACTTAGTGCCGCAACAGGTGCTAAGCTTGGTGTGTTGGCTGGGTGGGTCGATTTTATCCCCACGTAAGTGTAGGGCTGGTATGGGTGGTGTGTTGGCTAGATCGGGGTGGGATGCATCCTCTTACTGTTGCATATCTATTTATGAGATCTGTCACTGTACTGGGCTTAGGCCCACTTGTTCTGTTATTGGTTTGGGCTAGGCCCAATTGATTCTGTTATGGGTTGTGACCCAAATGATATTGTAGTGGGCTTTGGCCCACGTATGCTCTAAACTGGAGTGTACTATTACTGTTAAAGGGCTTTGGCCCAGACTGTTTCGGTTTCTGTTTCTGTATATTGGCTGTTACTCTAGTAAGGGGATTACACACTGAGTTTTCGTAAACTCACCCCTTTTTTTTTAACTCTGCAGTTAATCCCTAGCATTAGGAGGATCGGTGTTGCTAGGGACTCGGAGGTGACCACACGACTGCAGCTGATATGCTTTGGACTTTATATATGTTTTAAATTCCGTTTTGGGTTTTAATTTATGTAATAAGGCCTCTCTGGATTTAATTCTGAATTTGGGATTTTGTTACGTTTTATATCTGTTAGACGTAGACGAGTTTTCAACCCAATTACTGTTTTTTTAAAAAAAAAACATACGTTTTAAACTTCTTTACCTTAAATTAGCTTCCGCAACTAAAGGAGATTTTTAACGAAGTTAATAACATTTTTAAAAGTGATTAACTTTTCAATGAACCACGTTTTGAAATTGAACGAACACAAACTGATACTTTAGTTTTTAAATACTAAGGAGGGTTTTCAATGAAAACATGGGTTTCGAAAAATACTTCAATGTGACACGCCAGATTCGGGCCTAACTTCTGGGCTGGGCTTGGGGTGTTACAATTTTAATAACTCAAGTAGACGAAATACAATCAACCTAACATGAATTAAATTTAAGTCATATTAATTAAATTAAACATATCAACATACAAATATTATAGACATGTTCATCGTAACAACAAAAAAAATTAAAAAGATAGGGAACAAGAATCAAATCCTGTGTTTTCTTCGTGGCTTGACTAGTTTGCTCCAATCCTCCTTTTCTGCTTGTTCTTGTTGAACCGAGGCTTCTACGAACACTTGAATGCTGCTCCAAATGGTGGTTGATTGACTTTTTTTCAAGAGGTGAAATCGACAAGGGAATAGGGGAAGAAAATGAAGAACAATGGAAGGGAATGAAGAGAGAAAAATGAGAGAAAAGTTAAGATATGAGAAGGGTTGAGATGTGTTTGAAGTGAGCAGAAAAGAGGGGTATTTATAGGTTGAGAAAGCTACTAAAAATAGCAAAAATCAGTAGCCAAAGACTCCCCCCATGGCTGGCCACACATGTGGCATGTTTGAAGATTTCAAACATGCTATTTTAAGGTACAAGCAAATCTAGAAAGGCATAAATAGTGGAAGGGTTTGAATGAAATTTGAAGGAGTCTTCAAAGGCCATTTTGCAAGCCAATAATCAGCCAAGCAAGTTGATTGGGCCAGCATGTGGGACAGTTTTGGGCTTCCCAATGCTCAGTTGGATCGGTTTTCTCGATTCAGCTCAACTGGGCCCCTTTTCATAATTAATTAATAATAATTTATTTAACCCAAATTAAATTGGATTAAAATTAAAATTAATTATATTATGAATTAATACACGTAATTTGGACCGTCTTAGGCTGAAAAATTAATTTTCTTTGATGCTTCAAAATTGCTTATCGATTTTGCACTTTTAGCAGTGTCTGCCGAGCCATTTTTTGCCTTTTGTACAAACCTGTCAAAAATAATCAAAATTAATCAAAATTTGATATAAAATTAATTAAAATTCAACATGTTCATAATTTGAGTGTAATTTAATTATTTTATAATTATTATATATTTTTCGACAAGAATTTTATCGAAACTACATGAATTTGAGTTAAAAAGGGCATGAAAAAATGTGTATATTTTCATGTTTCCAGCCTGTCCACACAGACGTGTGGGTAAGTGACACGGGCGTGTGGAGACTAGAGCTATCACACACGAGCGTGTGGGATTTCCACACGGGCATGTGCGATCAGCCTACAAGTTTTTCACATGCAAACACGGTCAATTATGACACACATTCTGGAGGACATGGCCGTGTGGGTTTTGGGGGTTTGAATTTTTTTATTTTTAAATTGGTATTCTAATTTTTTAAAGTTAGAATTTAGTCCTGAAAATTGATTAGTCTAATTAAAGCCTTAGATGATAAGAAAACTTGAATTAATTAGTCTAATTAGAGCCTTAGATGATAAGGAAACTTGGTAAAATTTTAGGATTAGTCTCATAATGGGTAAAATTTGATAGAAACACACTTAATTTATAATTTGGAATAGGTCTTGATAGTTTTTTTTTGTTACAATTTAGTCCCTAATAATAAAACTTGAATTAGACATAGTAAACGTACTCTAATTAAGCTGAAATTTTAGGCTTGTATAATTTTGACTAAAAGAAGGTCGGTAAACACTTAGATCTAAAATTGGGCTAGTTTTACCATAGGTGGTAAAATGACTAAAATACCTTTAGGTTAAATTACCTAGGAAAAGTTTAAAATTGGCTCATAATTTGCTTTTGCATTAATAAATAACTAATAATTTGATAAGATTGATGTGTTATAAGGTCGGGGTGTGTCTTGGGTGGTCATTAGCTGAAAAGTCACTTAGGTGGCTAATGTAACGCTTCAAATTTGGACCGGTCCATCTCGGTCAGATTTGGGGTGTCACAGAGATGCACTATAGAGTTGGACTCGATGGAAGAGCAACTAAGGGAAATTATGTTGGATTCTCTCAGTTCCACTGTGGAACAGATGCAAGGAGTGCTCAATTCCACTATGAATAAGCTTGCAATAGGGGGTAATGTTTTCAAGGCTATGACGATGGCTTTAAAGGAGGAAACTAAGTCCACAATGAGGGCTTTGAGCACAAGAATTGAGGAGCTTGATGGAGCTTGCTATGTGCTGAACTGTTGTGGGTAAAGGGGTGTTGAATGCAACATTGAATTAAGAGATTAATATCCCCAAACTGGAGAAGTTTTAAGGGGCAAGGTTGTGAGGAAAGTGGATAACTTATTGCGGGTACCTTTTCTATCTTTAATGTTAATGTGTATGCATTAATTGCCCCGTGGTCAACATATTCATATATATGCACTACGTTAGTGACAGAAAATAATTTACCTGTAGAGTCAACTGATTGTGTTGTTAAAGTCACAAACCCCTTAGGCCATAGTGTTATAGTTGATTTGGTTTGCAAGTAGTGTCCACTGAAAATTTAGGGCTACAACTTTCTTGCCGATTTAATGTTGTTACCCTTCAAAGAGTTTGATGTCATTCTGGGTATCGATTGGTTAAATGTGCATGATGCTATGGTTAGTTGTCGACAGAAAAGAGTTGAGTTGAAAGGTCCGAATGGTAAAGTAATTTCTATTGAATCTGATAAACTGGATTGTGTTTCAAATATAATCTCGACAATGAAAGCACATAAGTTAGTGCGGAAAGGTTGTGATGTTTTTTTAGCTTACATTTTGGATTCCAAAGTTTCATAGAAGAAAATGGATCAAGTGCTGATAATTTGTGAATTTTCAGATATTTTTCCTGATGAGTTATCGGGTTTACCACCAGAGCAAGAGGTTGAATTTGTTATTGAGCTAGTGCCCGGTATTGCTCCAATCTCGATTGTGCCGTATCGAGTTGCTCCAACTGAACTTAAAGAAATTAATGCACAGTTGCAATAACTAACAGATAGAAGTTTTATTAGACCAAGTGTACCGCCCTGGGGTGTACCTGTGTTGTTTGTTAGAAAGAAAGATAGGTCAATGAGGTTGTGCATTTACTATCGGCAATTGAACAAGATGGCTATAAAGAACAAGTATATGTTACCTCGTATTGATGACATTTTTGATCAATTGAAAGAAGCTTCACTGTTTTCAAAATTTGACCTTCGATCGAAATTATTATCAGTTGCGAGTGAAAGATATCGATCTACCAAAAACAGCATTCAGAACTTATTATGGAGATTATGAGTTCGAAGTTATGTCATTTGGGTTGGAAAGTGCTTCGACAACACTTATGAATTTAATGAATCGAATTTTTCAACCCTATCTAGATCGATTTGTTATTGTCTTCATTAATGACATTCTAATTTATTCTAAAAGTGAAGTCGAACGTGCTCAACATCTGAAGATTGTATTGCAGACCTTGCGGGAAAATAAACTGTATGCTAAATTTAGTAAATGTGAATTTTGGCTTACTGAAGACGGATTCTTCAATTATGTGATCTCAAGAGATGGGATAAGAGTAGATTCGAGTAAAATTTCAGCTATTTTGAATTGGAAAACCCACAAAACTTATCTGAAGTACAAAGCTTTCTAGGATTAGCTGGGTACTATCTCGATTTGTAAAAAATTTCTCGATTATAGCTTCACCTATGACGAAACTATTGCAAAAAGATGTTTGTTTCGTTTGGTCAGATAAGTGTTAGCAAAGTTTCGAAAGATTGAAGAGTTTTTGACATAAGCCCCAGTTTTGACACAACCTGAATCGGGAAAAGTATTTTTTGTTTATAGTGATGCCTCTCTGAATGGTTTAGGGTGTTTTCTAATGCAGGAGGGAAAGGTCATCGTGTACGCCTCTCGGCAACTAAAAATTCATGAAAATAATTATCTGACGCATGATCTAGAGTTAGCTGAGATTGTGTTTGCTTTAAAATTTTGGCATCATTATCTGTATGGTGAAAAGTACCATGTGTACATTGACCACAAGAGCTTGAAATATTTTATGACCCAAAAAGAGTTGAATCTGAGATAGCAAAGGTGGTTAGAATTGTTAAAAGATTACGAGCTTGTGATCGATTACCATCCTAATAAAACAAATGTGGTTGTCAATGCTTTGAGCCATAAATCTCTTTTCACCCTTCGAGCGATGAATGCAGAATTACAGATGAAGTGCGATGGTCTATCTTAGCTGAGTTGAAGGTTATGCCTTTATTTTTACAAAGCATACAAGAATTACAACTTGTTGATCCGAATTTAGCAGCCAAACGGAAGATGGTTGAGCCTGGTCAGTATACTAAATTTAGCATTTGTGATGATGGTAATTTGTAATTTCGCAAAAGATTGTGTGTACCTGATGATTTGCAACTAAAACAAAATTTGTTAAAAGAAGCTCATAGTAGTGTGTATTCTATTCATCTGGGAAGTATGAAGATATATTGTGATTTGAAACAGTTTTATTGGTGGTCGAGAATGAAACGAGAAATTTCTGATTTTGTATCGAAATGTTTGGTGTGTCAGCAAGTAAAAGCTGAGCATCAAGTCCCGCTTGGGTTATTACAATTGATCATGATTCCAGAGTGGAAGTGGGACCAAGTTACAATTGATTTTGTCACAGGATTGTCGTTAATGCCGAGGAAGAAAGATGCAATTTGGGTTGTTGTAGATCGACTAACGAAATCTGCACATTTCATACCTGTACGAATGGGTTATTCATTGGAAAAATTAGCCGAACTCTATGTTGAAGAAACTGTTAGATTACATGGTGTTCCATTATCAATCATTTCAGATCGTGATCCGAGGTTTACCTCAAGATTTTTGAGTAAGTTAAACAAGGCGTTGGGTACTAAATTGAAATTTAGTACGGCTTTTCATCCACAAACAGACGGCCAATCTGAACGAGAAATTCAGATTTTAAAAGACATGCTTTGATGTTGCATTATTGAGTTTGAGGGTAGTTGGGAGAAATATTTGTCGTTAGTTGAGTTTGCTTACAATAACAGTTATCAAGTGAGTTTAAAAATGACACCATATAAGGCATTAGATAGGCATAAATGTAGAACTTCATTATGTTGGTCAGAGCTGAGTGAAAGGAAGTTGGAAGGGGTTAGTTTAATTCGAGATACTGAAAACAATGTCAAAACAATTTGGGATAACTTGAAAGTCACGTCAAATTGCCAGAAATCTTACGTAGATTTGAAGCATAAGGATATTGAGTTTATTTTTGGTGATCGATTGTTTTTAAAAGTTTCTCCATGGAAGAAGATACTACGTTTTGGCAGAAAAGGGAAGTTGAGTCTGAGGTTTATCGGGCCGTATGAGATTACTGAAAGAATTGGTCCTGTAGCTTACAGATTGGCTTTGCCTCCTGAACTTGAGAAGATTCATAATGTGTTCCACGTTTATTTTTTGAGAAGGTACATATCTAATCCTTCACATGTAATTCCTCACAATGAGATTGAATTGCAGTCATACTTGACATATTCTGAAGAACTAGTGAAGATTTTAGCCTGGGAAGTAAAAGAATTATGAAACAAGCGAGTTCCATTAGTTAAATTCTGTGGCATCAGCATGGTACTGAAGAAGCTAATGGGAAATAGAGGAATCGATGAAATTACAATATCCGAGTTTATTTTCCGGTAACAATTTCGTGGACGAAATTTCCTAAGGGGGAGAGTTGTAACAACCCATTTTTTTGTGGTGACGGAACAATGATTTTGGGACTACAAATTTTAGTCTTATCAGCCCGTAAATATTATTCATAGAATATTTACGGAGTCATTGGAGTCCTATTAAAATTTGGTTAAGAATTTTAACGTTTAGATAGCTAATTAAAGAAAAAAGACTAAATTGTGAAAGGTGCAAAACTTAGTAATTATTGCATTTAGATGACTTAATAGCTTAACTAATAAATGTGGGAGGGCCAATGAAGTAATTAAACCTTGTTAAAGGTTAGTGGATGGCAAAAGGAACAAAATTAATTAATTAAAGCATATTGGATATCAATTTTGTAAATAAATCAAAATTAAACAAAACAAATTGAAAGAAATAGACATTTTCTCCTTCATCTTTCTTTATCACTTACCGAAATCACCATGAAGACCTAGGAAGCTTCGATCAACTCCTTGGCTTTGCATGGTATGGAAATTGGCCCGTTTTCTTGTAATTTTTAGGTTTTTGAGATCGTTACAACTAGGTCCAACTAACTCGTACCTCCGTTTTTGAATCTGTTAAAAATTTTAGAAGTTGTTATTGATGAATCTTGATTGTTTTTTATGATAATTATATGTTTGAAGCTTTGATTGTGATTTTTTGTTGTTTTGTAAAGTGATTTTAGTTAGTTTTTAATATAAGGATTAAATTATTAAAATGTTAAAATTGCATGGTTTAATAGTGAAAATGAATTGTGTTTGGGACTGGTCAAAGGCCTTGAATATTCAGCTGTAAGTTGATTTATTGAAAATGCTCAATTTGATGATTTTCTAGTTAAGGGACTAAATTGTAAAAGTTGTAAAAGTTAGGGGCAATTGTGTAATTTTGAAAAATAAAAGGATATAAAATGTAGAATTAATTGGCGTATGAATATAAGCTAATAAAGGGAAAATTTTACATTTTAGATCAAGACCTTGTTGACTTACGTGGAAAAAGGAAAATTTTAGAATAGTCCCTAAACTTTTACAACTATTACAATTCAGTCCAGGTAATTTCATTTTACTTAATTTGTATATTGTATAAGTTCTTTGTCAATGGATTGATCTTTAAATTCTATGTTGGTTAATATATGTTAACATATTAAGTATATATATTTTTTAGAAATGTATGATTGTATATAAGGTGTTATCGGGCTGTATGCCTAGCAGGCCTTAGTGCCGGTGTTATCAGGCTATGTGCCTAGCAAACCTTCGTGCCGGAGTTATCGGGCTATGTGCCTAGTAGGTCTTCGTGCCGGTGTTATCGGGCTATGTGCCTAACAGGCCTTCATGCTGGTGTTATCGGGTTATGTGCCTAGCAGGCCTTCGTACTGATGTTTAACAGGACTATTTAATTGACTCTTAAAATTACATTATAAAACTTTAATTGAGTTATGATCATTAAGTTGCTCACCGAACTTACTAAGTTATATCAAACCTATATGATTGGTTTTTCATGAATATAGGTCTCTTGGACTCTTGGCATCGGTCGGATCAATTCGGGAGTCCATACTATCATCCACACTTTTGGTAGATATCTTTTGTTAATTTGGGAAGTAGGTTAAGATGGCATGTAAATAGGGTGTTTTGGTATTATGTTAACAAAGTTTATTTTTGTCTAGTTGAACTAATGGTCTAAATGGTCATGTGGAATGGTTAAATGACTTAGCTGATGTAATTGTAAACCTTGGATGTGGCCATTTTGAAAGTGGTATGAATATGGAAATGGTAAATATGTTTTCTACTTGTTGAGTGGTTCATGAATTATGCTTTATCTGTGGTGTCAATGAGAGCACATCGATTAGGTACTTAAAATTAATGTTTTATTTTGTTTTGATGTTGTTAGTAGGTGTTTTTAGTAAGCTAAATGGTTGGTTAAAATATTTCTTGTGTCTCAAGTAATTTAGAAGTGGTAAACTTGATTTTCAAGGTACATTTAGGGGTATACGGTCTAGTATACGGGCTGCCACACGCCCGTGTGTAGCATACGGTCTGCTCACATGGATGTGTGTTCCAAGTCAGTATGTTACACGGTTGGATACATGGCTCGCGACACGGCCGTGTGACCCAACATCGAATGCACACACGGGGCGGGACATGGTTGTGAGTTATAAGTCAGTAAGTTACACGATTTGTTTACATGGGCGTGCAATTCAATTCACATGGGCGTGTGAATTTGTTACACGACTGTGTGAGGTTCCACACGGGCTAACCCTGGACACACGGCTTGGTCACACGGCCATTTGACCTTTGTTTGCAGTTTTTCTTTAAAATTTTGTAATTCTTTCATTTTAATCCGAACTTAATCCCGATTCTTTTAAAACATTTTTAACACTCAAATTATAGAAATTTAAGTTATGCTAATATGTTTAATTTATGTCTGATAATTTTAACGTTACTTATTTATAACAAGCGATTGTTACTTAAACTTGCTTGAGATTTGATTGTTTACTTTACGATATGGTTTGGTTGACTATTTTCGGTTTAAGAGTCTTACAAATACAGTTAATTCCAAAAAGGGACGTCCCAATTGTGGAGTAGCATAAGGAGTTGAACTACAAATCGTCGAGTGGAAAGGTAATGAAGACTTCGAGATAATTCATTTAGATGATTACGACTTTGTTCTTAGCTTGAATTTCCTTTTCCAAATTAATGCTCTTTTGGTTACTTTTGCCGATTATATTTATATCTTGGATACTTGTCTACGACCATGAGTCGTGCTGCTAAGTCGTGATGAGAAGGGTGGAAATAAGGTATTGTTGGCAAATGAACTAACCAATGATGTTCATGGTGAAAAAACTTTGACTCAGTAGATTGGTCTGTTAAAAGGGCCCCTTTTGAAATCATAAAGGCTAGGAAAATCGATATGAAGCATGTTGAGTCATTAGTGAAGCTACCACCTATGAGAGAGGTAGATTGTGAATCATATTTTGGGGAAAAAAAGTAGTAATGCAAACTAAGAAGTTGAAGTGAGTAAATGCAACAGTGAGGTAAATCTCAAACACTTATTTAGTGTTGTTCATTAGGACTTATGTAACACCCCTATCCCGTGTCCGTCGCCGGATTAGGGTTAGAAGTGTTACCAGATAGATCAGAAAGCATTTACAGAAATTCATACATTCATTCATCATTCTCGAACATAATGTCCCTTAATACGGTCAACGAGACCTTAAATATGCTTATAAACCGAGTCGGGACTAAATCGAAACACATACAAAATTTCATGGAAAATTAAAACTTTTCTAAGTTTCAGGGCTTACACGCCCGTGTGGGCAGGCCGTGTGCCTCCCACGGCTATTAGACACACCCGTGTGTCCTCTCCGTGGTCTATTCTGACTATACTTCCACGGCCACCAAGCACGCTCGTGTACCCTGGCCGTGGACTATACTGACTTGGCCCCCACGATCACTAGGCACGCCCGTGTGCCACAACCGTGTGACATTATAGGCCATTTTCAAGGCCAAAAATCCACCCATTTGGGTCATACCTACAAGCAATGTCAACCAACTCATTTCATACCCATATGTCAAGCAAGATCATACTAATTAACCATCCAGCTATACGTTCAATAACCATTTCAACAATGCCAACTTCCAAGACCCAAACATATATAACAAAAGCATAATACATTAATTTGCTTAACTCAAAAGCTTTACCATTTCATGAATCAACTAACCATGTCAAAACATGCTTCACATATCATGATCATAATGCATAATCTCAACTCATCTCTAGCCAAATCCCATGGCTAAGTTCATATAACAACTTACACCATAATACTAGCCTATACATGCCATATCTAAATATATACATTCCCAAAGTGTACCAAAATGATTTTTAATAGTGTGATGACGATCCTTGACGGTCCCGAGCCCTCAGTAGCTTTGACGACCTATAAAACAGAGAAAACACACACACAGAGTAAGCTTTCCAAAAGCTTAGTAAGTCAATATACAAATAAACTTAGCATGAAATGCACATAACCGAATTATTAGGATGACCCATATGATTCTCATGACAAAATCACCTCATTCTTTCTTAAGCTCATTTGCTTAGCCATAACTTACCATACTTCCAATTCATATACCATATATGCACATAGTTCATCTAATTAAAACTTTACATATCGTATTATCAATTCTATATACATAACATCATAGTAAGATCACATAGATACTTACCTTGTATATACAATTAGTGTATAATCAACGTACCTGAAACGGATATTCATTCACTTAATTTATCATAGCTCGGATTTGCAATTCGTATCACAGACTTGCCCGTTGAACCATTAAGAATCTAGTAGGATACTCGGAAAGCTCGAAATGGTCGTACAATGCCAACATCCCAGACGAGGTCTTACATGCACTTAGACATCGATGCCACTGTCCCAGACAGGGTCTTACACAAATCAATACGATGCCGATGTCCTAGATATGGTCTTACACGTAAAGCTTATATCGATGCCAACGTCCCAGATGTGGTCTTACACGAAATCTCAAATCAATGCCAACGTCCCAGACGTGGTCTTACATGATAAAACAGAACAGATACCTATGTCATGACATAGCTAATCCTACTTATTCCTAAGTTCGTATGGGACTTCTCGAACATTATCACCATATCGATCTTATCTCAAAATTCATATATAGATAATATTGTAACCATTCATCTATAGCAATAGTCATAGGAATACACATAATTCATTACTAATACATTTATTTGCATAATGACTTACCTTGGATTCAGTTTAACAGAAACGGAAACGGCTACTCGGTTACTTTCGCTTTCCCGCGATCTAAGTCCGTTTTCCTCGGTTCTTGATCTAAACATATTCAGAATTAACCCTTTTATTCACTAATTCATTCAATTCAATCCATACACATATATTTAGGGCTATTTGCAAATTAACCCTCACAATTGCACAATTTATCAATTTAGTCCATTTTTCTCAAAACATCAAATTCACAAAATCAACCCATACTCATGCTTAGTCGAATGTTCCTACATCTCATACAAGCCCATATTTTTCATCAAATTTGTAATTTAGTCCCTCAAATTACTACTTTCTCAATTTAGCCCTAATTAGCTAAATTCATCAAAAATTCAAGAACAAAGTATGTTCATATAGCTCAAATCTTTCATTTAACACCATAAATCATCACAAAGCTCAACATATCATCAATGGCACATTTCATGAACAACATCAATTCATCAAATTAAGACATGGGTTTGATTGTAGACAAAGCAACGATTGCAAAAACATAGAAATTATCGAAAACCGGCTAAAAACTTACCTTGAATTTGGCTTGTAAGTAGCCGAATATGCAAAGCTTCAAAGTTTTCTTTTTCTTTGTGTTTTTCGGTCAAAAGAAGAGAAATAAAATATGAACACTCATCTTTTTGTTTCATTAATCTAATGTTAATAATTCAATTACCAAAATAGCCTTCATTCATATAATTAAAACAATTATACAATATGGACATTTAAGACTTTTATCCATCCACTATCTATAAGTTGGCTAATTTGCCATATAAAGCCTCCACTTTTACAAAGCCACAACACATTGATACTTCAACAAATAGCAAGCAACTTTCACATTTAATGCAATTTCATCCTTTTGTCAAATTAAACACACAAATAGACAAATTAACTTACGGAAATTTAGTACATGCTTAGTCACATATGAACGACACAGAAAATAATATTAGAATATTATACGGACTCGGATTTGTGGTCCCGAAACCACTGTTCTGACTAGGGTATAAACTAGACTGTTACAATTCTCCCCCTTATGGATTTTCGTCCTCGAAATTCTTACCGTTTAATAGAGTCAGATATTGCTGTCTCATTGTTTCTTCCGGCTCCCAGGTTGCTTCTTCAATTCTGTACCGATTCCATAATACTTTCACTAATGGAATTTTCTTATTCCTTAACTCTTTCACTTCACGAGCTAAGATACGGATCGGTTCTTCTTCATAAGTCAAATCAGATAGGATTTCAATTTCAGATGGGGCAATCACATGTGATGAGTCAGATCGATATCTATGGAGCATCGAGACATGAAATAAATTATGGATCTTTTCTAATTCAGAGGGCAAACTTAGTCTATATGCAACAGGCCCAACTCGTTCAATGATCTCATACGGTCCGATGAACCTCAGACTTAACTTGCCTTTACGTCCGAATCGAAGCACTTTCTTCCACGGAGACACTTTCAGAAATACTTTGTCGCCGATCTCAAATTCTATATCTTTCCGTTTCAAGTCTGCATAAGACTTCTAACGATCAGATGCTGCTTTCAAACAATCTCGGATCAGTTTCACTTTCTGTTCTGAATCTTTTATCAAATCGACCCAGTGAAGCTTTTTTTTTACTGAGTTCAGTCCAATACAGAGGTGTACGACATTTACGTCCGTACAAAGCTTCATAAGGTGTCATTTTGATGCTTGTCTGAAAACTATTATTATACGCAAATTCGATCAATGGCAAATACTGTTCCCATGTACCGTTAAACTCAAGTATACAACATCTTAACATGTCTTCAAGAATCTGAATAATTCGTTCAGACTGGCCATCTATTTGCGGATGAAAAGCTATACTGAAGTGTAATTTCGTGCCCAAAGCTTCTTGCAATTTCTTCCAAAATCGTGATGTAAATCTCGGATCTCTATCTGACACAATGGATAGTGGCACCCCGTGCAATCTAACAATCTCGGAAATATAAAGCTCGACTAATCTATCAAGTGAATAGTCAGATCTTACCGGAATGAAATGGGTAGATTTCGTCAATCGGTCAACTATGACCCAAATCGCATCTTTCTTTTTCGGAGTCTGAGGCAAACCAGAAACAAAATCCATTGTCACTCTATCCCATTTCTACTCAGGAAGCAGAATCGGTTGTAGCAACCCAGACGGAACTTGATGTTCAGCTTTCACTTGTTGGCAGATTAAGCATTTCGAAACAAAGTCAGAAATGTCTCGTTTCATACCAGACCACCAGTAGTGTCGTTTCAAATCATGATACATTTTAGTACTTCCCGGATAAACAGACAAACTACTATTATGAGCTTCACTCAAAATCAACTGAATCAACTCTGGATTTCTCGGAACATAAATATGATCCCGGAATCTCAAACAATCATCAACAATTTGAAATTCAAATTCAGAATTCACTTCACACTGAGCTCGTTTCGCTAGTAATTCATTATTAGATTTCTCAACATCACATATCTGCTGTATAAACAACGGTTTCGCTTTTAACTCAGCTAACACAGAACTATCCTCAGATAAATTTAACTGAGCATTCAAAGCATGTAGTGCAGACAATGATTTTCTACTCAATGCATCTGCAACAACATTTGCTTTACCCGGATGATAATCAATCATAAGCTCATAATCTTTTAACAGCTCTAACCATCTTCTTTGACGTAGGTTCAAATCTTTCTGAGTCATCAGATATTTCAGACTTTTATGATCTAAAAACACATGACATTTTTCACCATACAGATAATGGCGCCAAATCTTAAGTGCAAACAAAATCGTAGCAAGCTCAAGGTCGTGTGTCGGATAATTCTTTTCATAAGGCTTCAATTGTCTCGAGGCATAAGTTACAACTTTGCCTTCCTACATCAAAACACATCCCAGGCCATTTAGCAAAGCATCACTATATACAACAAATTCTTTACCTGACTCTGGCTGTACTAACACTGGAGTTTCTGTTAACAGAGTTTTCAACTGATCAAAACTTTTCTGGCATTTATCCGACCATTCAAATTTAGCATCTTTCTGAAGTAATTTAGTCAATGGAGTAGCTATTGTCGAAAAGCCTTTTACAAATCTGCGATAATAACCAGCTAGTCCCAGAAAACTACGGACTTCAGATACATTCCTCGGAGGTTTCCAATCCAGAATAGCAGAAATCTTACTCGGATCCACTCGGATTCCAGAAACTGACACAATATGCCCCAGAAAACTAACCTCGTGTAACCAGAATTCACATTTGCTAAATTTTGCATACAATTGCTTTTCTCTCAAAGTTTGCAACACAATTCTCAAATGTTCAGCATGCTCATTTTCATCACGTGAATAAATCAATATGTCATCTATGAATACCACAACAAATCGATCTAGGTACGGTCTAAAAATTCTGTTCATCAAATCCATAAAAACAGCAGGAGCATTGGTTAGCCCAAATGGCATAACTAAAAATTCATAATGCCCATACCTCATTCTGAAAGTAGTCTTTGGAATGTCTGAATCTTTAACTCTCAACCGATAGTATCCCGATCTTAGGTCAATCTTAGAGAATACAGTAGCTCCTTTTAACTGATCAAATAAATTGTCTATTCGAGGCAACGGATATTTATTCTTTATTGTAACTTTATTCAACTGACGATAATTGATACACATCCTCATCGTGCCATCTTTCTTTTTCACAAACAAAATAGGAGCACCCCAAGGCGAGAAACTCGGTCTAGCAAACCCTCTATCAGTCAATTCTTGCAGTTGTGATTTTAACTCTTTCAACTCTATTCGTTCCATTCTATACGAAGCTATCTAAATAAGTGTAGTACCAGGCAACAATTCAATACCAAATTCGATTTCACGAATCGGAGGCAAACCCGGTAACTCTTCAGGAAACACATCAGAATACTCACATACAACAGGTACCGATTCAAATTTCTTTTCAGATGCTTTCGAATCAATCACATAAGCAAAATATGCCTCATAACCCTTTTTCACATAACTTTAAGCTTTCAAAACAGATATCACAGTAGGCAATCCATTCAAATCATCAGACTCAACTCGTACAATCTCATTATTCGGACCTCTTAAATCAATAGTCTTTCTCTTACAATTCACAATAGCATCATGCAAAAATAACCAGTCCATACCCAAAATGATATCGAACTCATCAAATGGCAAAAGCATCAGATCAGCAGGAAAACAGATATCTCAAAACATTAACGGACAGTTCTTGCATACTTTGTCAACAAGGACACTTTTACCTAAGAGGTTCAATACTTTTATAATAAACTCAGTAGACTCTATAGGCAAAGTCTTACTGAATACTAAATTCATGCATATATACGAATGCATAGAACCAAGGTCTATCAATGCAATCACAGAAGTATCATAAAGTGTAAAAGTACCAGTTATCACATCAGGTGATGTAGCTTCCTCGCGAGCTCGAATAGCATACGCTCTGGCAGGCGCTCTAGCTTCGGATCCGACAATATTGTCTCTCGTAGTTTTCTAACTACCATTGACATTTCTCGCATTCTTCGAAGGTTTACCTCTCACAAGTGCATTATCAAATCTCAAATTCTGAACAGTTTCTGGCTCAACAGACCCAGGACAATCACGGATAAAATGGTCAAGTGACCCACATATGAAACAAGCTCTATTATTAAGTCTACAGCTTCCCGGATGCCTTTTTCCGCAATGTTTACATTCAGGTCTCTCAGATCGAACATTACTAACACTGGCCACTGAAGTTGCTGGAGTTTTGGAACCCATTTGCGATCTAGCTCGATTCTTGTTCAAATGTCTCACATTATCTCTAGAACGACTTTGATCATCTCTGAATCTTTTCGGAGTAGTCTGAAATGGTTTACTCTGAAATCTCTTTCTCATATCTCGACCTTCAGACTCAGCTTTTCTTTTATCTTTCCTGAGTGCCTCAGCTTTACATACGCGATCGACGAGTACAACAAACTCTTTTATTTCTAAGATACCAACCAGCAAACGGATATCTTCATTAAGTCCGTCTTCGAATCTTTTGCACATTATAGCTTCGAAAGATACACATTCCCGAGCATACTGACTCAATCTCACGAACTCTCGTTCATATTTCGAAACAGTCATTTGACCCTATTTTAGTTTCAGAAATTCTTTTCGTTTCTGATCGACGAATCTTTCACTGATATATTTCTTCCGCAACTTGCTCTGAAAGAAGTCCCATGTAATTCGCTCTTTCGGAACAATAGAAATCAGGGTTTTCCACCATTGATAAGCTGCATCTCAGAGTAATGATACAACACACTTTATGCATTCTTCCGGAGTTAGAGATATTTCTTCGAATACTTGGATCGTATTCTCTAACCAGAACTCGGCCTTTTCAGCATCATCATCATTGGCAGCCCAAAACTCTTCGGCCCCATATTTACGGATCTTGTCAACCGGAGGCTTATTCCACGGATTTAGATTTGTAGTAGGAGGTATATCAGATGTCTGAGGGGAATTAACCGGGGACAGGGGTTGCGAAACAGTCGGGTTATTCCTCATTAATTGAGTGAACCATTCACTCATCATCTGGAAGAAAGCTTGTTTAGCTTCTCCCTCTTGACCGCTCGTAGCCGATCTCGAAGCAGAAGGCGCTGTCCCTTGCGCGGGAGCAGGCGCATTACTTTCTATGTCGTCAGCTATGGCTCTTTCGGGATCTATTACTATACGAAAATCACAATTTTACACGTCAGGATTCATCACACTATCACAGTTAAAATATATGGCATGTATAGCTAAACTCTGACATGCTACGTTAGTCCGAGAATCGAGTAAACTGTAGCTCTGATACCAACCAAATGTAACACCCCTATCCCGTGTCCGTCGCCAGATTAGGGTTAGAAGCGTTA
Organism: Gossypium australe; assembly: GCA_005393395.2. Taxonomy (NCBI): domain Eukaryota; kingdom Viridiplantae; phylum Streptophyta; class Magnoliopsida; order Malvales; family Malvaceae; genus Gossypium; species Gossypium australe. Next base: position 24,012,907 of record CM016616.1, on the reverse strand, counting down.
CCAGACAGATCAGAAAGCATTTACAGAAATTCATACATTCATTCATCATTCTCGAACATAATGTCATTTAATACGGTCAACGAGACCTTAAATATGCTTATAAACCGAGTCGGGACTAAATCGAAACACATACAAAATTTCATGGAAAATTAAAACTTTTCTAGGTTTCAGGGCTTACACGCTCGTGTGGGCAAGCCGTGTGCCTCCCACGGCTATTAGACACACCCGTGTGTCCTCCCCGTGGTCTATTCTGACTATACTTCCACGGCCACCAAGCACGCCCGTGTACCTTGGCCGTGGACTATACTGACTTGGGCCCCACGGTCACTAGGCACGCTCGTGTGCCACAACCGTGTGGCATTATAGGCCATTTTCAAGGCCAAAAATCCACCCATTTGGGTCATACTTACAAGCAATGTCAACCAACTCATTTCATACCCATATGTCAAGCAAGAACATACTAATTAACCATCCAAGCTATACATTCAATAACCATTTCAACAATGCCAACTTCCAAGACCCAAACATATATAACAAAAGCATAATACATTAATTTGCTTAACTCAAAAGCTTTACCATTTCATGAATCAACTAACCATGTCAAAACATGCTTCACATATCATGATCATAATGCATAATCTCAACTCATCTCTAGCCAAATCCCATGGCTAAGTTCATATAACAACTTACACCATAATACTAGCCTATACATGCCATATCTAAATTTATACATTCCCAAAGTGTACCAAAATGATTTTTAATAGCGTGATGACGATCCTTGACGGTCCCGAGCCCTCAGTAGCTTTGACGACCTATAAAACAGAGAAAACACACACACAGAGTAAGCTTTCAAAAAGCTTAGTAAGTCAATATACAAATAAACTTAGCATAAAATGCACATAACCGAATTATTAGGATGACCCATATTATTCTCATGACAAAATCACCTCATTCTTTCTTCAGCTCATTTGCTTAGCATAACTTACCATACTTCCAATTCATATACCATATATGCACATAGTTCATCTAATTAAAACTTTACGTATCGTATTATCAATTCCATATACATAACATCATAGTAAGATCACATAGATACTTACCTTGAATACACAGTTAGTGTATAATCAACGTACCTGAAACGGATATTCATTCACTTAATTTATCATAGATCGGATTTGCAATTCGTATCACAGACTTGCCCGTTGAACCATTAAGAATCTAGTAGGATACTCAGAAAGCTCGAAATGGTCGTACAATGCCAACGTCCCAGACGAGGCCTTACATGCACTCAGACATCGATGCCGCTGTCCCAGACAGGGTCTTACATGAATCAATACGATGTCGATGTCCCAGACATGGTCTTACACGTAAAGCTTATATCGATGCCAACGTCCCAGACATGGTCTTACACGAAATCTCAAATCAACGTCAACGTCCCAGACGTGGTCTTACATGATAAAACAGAACAGATACCTATGTCATGACATAGCTAATCCTACTTATTCCTAAGTTCGTACGGGACTTCTCGAACATTATCACCATATCGATCTTATCTCAGAATTCATATATAGATCATATCGTAACCATTCATCTATAGCAATAGTCATAGGAATACACATAATCCATTACTAATACATTTATTTGCATAATGACTTACCTTGGATTCAGTTTAACAGAAACGGAAACGGCTACTCGGTTACTTTCGCTTTCCCGCGATCTAAGTCCGTTTTCCTCGGTTCTTGATCTAAACATATTCAGAATTAACCCTTTTATTCACTAATTCATTCAATTCAATCCATACACATATATTTAGGGCTATTTGCAAATTAACCCTCACAATTGCACAATTTATCAATTTAGTCCATTTTTCTCAAAACACCAAATTCACAAAATCAACCCATACTCATGCTTAGCCGAATGTTCCTACATCTCATACAAGCCCATATTTTTCATCAAATTTGTAATTTAGTCCCTCAAATTACTACTTTCTCAATTTAGCCCTAATTAGCTAAATTCATCAAAAATTCAAGAACAAAGTATGTTCATCTAGCTCAAATCTTTCATTTAACACCATAAATCATCACAAAGCTCAACATATCATCAATGGCACATTTCATGAACAATATCAATTCATCAAATTAAGACATGGGTTTGATTGTAGACCAAAGCAACGATTGCAAAAACGTAGAAATTATCGAAAATCGACTAAAAACTTACCTTGAATTTGGCTTGTAAGTAGCCGAATATGCAAAGCTTCAAAGTTTTCTTTTTCTTTGTGTTTTTTGGTCAAAAGAAGAGAAATAAAATATGAACACTCATCTTTTTGTTTCATTAATCTAGTGTTAATAATTCAATTACCAAAATAGCCTTCATTCATATAATTAAAACAATTATACAATATGGACATTTAGGACTTTTATCCATCCACTATCTATAAGTTGGCCAATTTGCCATATAAAGCCTCCACTTTTACAAAGCCACAACACATTGATACTTCAACAAATAGCAAGCAACTTTCACATTTAATGCAATTTCATCCTTTTGTCAAATTAAACACACAAACAGACAAATTAACTTACGAAAATTTAGTACATGCTTAGTCACATATGAACGGCACAGAAAATAATATTAGAATATTATACAGACTCGGATTTGTGGTCCCGAAACCACTATTTCGACTAGGGTATAAACCGGACCGATACAACTTAGTATTGGCTTGGCAAAGACATAAGGGCCCTTTCAAAGTTTCAAAACGGGTAAGTTAAGGGGCTGACTAACTAGAGTTGGCAGGAATACTCAAAGTTAATGATAACTCTAGGATATAGAGTTATTTTATTACTTTTAAGCTTATATTTCATTCAAGTTAAGAGTGGTTGAGAGTGTTTTAGTAGTGATTTTAATTATGTTTATGTTAAGTAGTTAATTGTTGAAGATTTTATTTTAATAATGTATTCCTGCCAATTTAGATACAAAAAATGTAAATTTTTATTCTTGAAGGTGGATAGTAGAACATTGGAAATGTGAATAAAAGAATATGTTGAATTTCACAACTGAAACCTCAATGCTACAGTAATGTCGTAGCATCAAGCTTAACAGGAACAGATTGGAGACTTCACCCTTAAAGAGAATAACATAAGCTTTTGGGCTTAATCCATCTCTTAATCAAGTGCTAATAGTAATCAAAAACTAGAAAGAATAGGCTAGGCAAGAAATGTAAAGGCCTAAACACTTCCAAGAGAACAAAAATAGAATAGGAAAGGGAATTGACCTAGTCTATCTTATTTGGGGGGTATAAATATCGTATTTTTAGAAAATAGGAGGCAAACATCGGGGTTGGAAAAACAGAACAAAAACTTTCAAAGCAAGAGCATTGAAAAAGAAGCAGAGAAGTGGAAGAAGAATGAGATACAAACGACTTGCTAAAAACCACCAACATTCAACTCACATCTCTTCGCCTTTCTCTTTACCTTTTTTTTTCTGTTGTTTGAAACCTTAGCTAAAAATTTTTGAGCTTTTTAAATTTGATGATGATTATGGGCTAAAATTTTATTAGCTAGAATGATTATGGAACCCTAATATGGGATTATTGATACTTTGCTAAGGATGTTTGATGCAATTGGATGTTTATTCATTCAAGTGGTTTTCATGTTTAATGCTTGCTATTGCTTGATCAACATTAGTGGGTAATTGAGTTAATTGCTATGTTTGAATGGGTTGTGATTAATGGACATAAAATTTGACTGGTGCATGTTTAATTTCTTTGATGTTAAATTTGTAATGGTATAGACATATATTGTTGTCGTGCATAATCTTGTAGGAACAGTGCTTGCAATTGTAATCTTGATATTAACTTGGCATATATATATATATATATATATATGTTCAATTAATTAGAGATTGAACGTAATGACTTCGAGAAAAGACTATAACTTGTTGATTCCGGATTAATAAATCGTTGTATTGCCCCAGCATCGCTACAACATTGCTACTAATAGTTCCATATTAGGGAGAAATAATTATTCTAGCTCTTCATCTCATTGCTATTAATTTGTGTCATTGTTTTCAAATTGCTTCGTATAATTCCATGCATTCACTCAGATTTCTATTTATTTTCCAAGTTTTCGTTAATTTTGCAATCTATGTTTTAAAATTAGTTCTTGTGGAGACGATAACTCTAGTATCACTACAATATTACTTGCTAGCAACTGTGTACACACTTGCACATCATAAGAAAATTTACGACAGTTAACCCAGTGTTCAATGTGGGTGTGTTGAAGCCTATTTGTGAAGGTCATGATGATCCTAATCGAAGCAAGTTACAATGTGGACAAGTAAGAGCGGTGGACTCTTGCAAACGAGATGTACCAAAGAGCTAAACGGTTTGAGTTAGGTGACGACGGAAGCCGAGGAAAGTGTTTTAAATGGCAAAACTACCCAATAGAGAGACCAGTTGGGAAATGGCCGAGGCATCAAGAAAGTTCCGAGGCAAATCAAACCAGTGTCATTTCGAAGACGCAATAAGGGTGTTGCGAGAATTGGTGGGGGAGAATGTCATGGGCCGCAGATCAAAGCTTGTGACGGTTGCGCAAAGAGTGTCCCATAGAGGTCAATCGATTAAATGGGGTTCATTTGACCCACTTGAACTGGCTCGACTCGTTGAACATGTGGAGAAGCCTATCTATTGAAGCTTCAATAGCCAAATGAAGCACTTAAGGAAAATTAGGGATACCTTAGTAAATATGGAAAGTAATTTTAAAAGATTTGTAATCTAATAAGATTTGATTTTATAATAATAAAGGATTGAGTCAATCCTTTAAGAATCTCAATTGTAGATAAGCTTTAATCTTGACCGTCAATGTAAAGCAAATTGTACCGGTGGATTTGGGGGAGCTCAAAGATAAATAGAGGTCTTCCCCCTCATTTGTAATCACTCAATTGTAATCCTTCAAAGTAATAGAGATACGTTAAGAGCATTTATTCAAACACTTTGTGTGTGTTGCTTTCTTATGGCATTTTCTATTCTTTTGTTGCTCTTTTGTCTTTGAGTTGTTTCTGTTTTATTTTTGGTGCTTTGGAGATTTTCTATCGAGAATTCTTACTTTTCGAGAGCTAGGTTGACTTAGGCAGATTTTGAAACCAAAAAATCGCCTAAGATCGCACGATTTACAAGACTAAAGTTCTAACCCGTGAAAATAGTATTTCCTATTATCTAGTTCAATTGATATGATTTTCTTTTTTCTTTTCTAAATTGTATTTCAAATTCCTATTATCTTATATTTAGTTGAGTATTTACCACTATATTTTATTACCTTTCAATACTCTTTTAAATTGAGCATGTGAATTCTACAATAACGAAGTACTATGGATGGAGTTAGAAAATTATTTATATTAAAAATGAAATAATTATTTATGATTTGTATATTTTATTTTCAAATTTCTATAAAGGTTTAAATATACTTTTGATTCCTGAATTTGTCACATTTCCTCAAATTGGTATTATGGTTTTTTGGTGTCAAGTTGCCATTCAAATTTTCATTCCATTAAGAATTTTGGTATTTTTTTTTTAATGGTATTAAATATGATTACATGTGGCACTTTTAAATGGTAACACATGGAAATGATGATGTCATTGTGACATCACAATTTAATTTTTTTAAAATTAAAAAAATCTAAACTTATTTTAAAATTTTTTAAATAATTTTTAGACTTTTTATTTTATAAAAGATTAAATTATAACATCAATATTATCACGGTGTCATGGTTTAAAAGTATCACCTATACTAAACTTAACACAGTTATAAAAATATATCAAAACCCTTAATAGAATAAAAAATTTAAAAAAATACCAATTTAAAAAAAAAAAACTATAAGCAACAACTTCTAAAGTATTAAGGGGGCATATTTAAGCCTTCTAAAATAGTTGGTGATTGTTTCTTCAGGAATTTACAAATGATTAACAAAGTGTGGTTCATCAAAGCTTACCAAGAGGTGAAAGCTGGTGTGACGACAACGATACTTATCTAGAAAATGTAGAATGTTCTATCAGATTAAAACAAAATCATGAAAAATGAAAATCAGAAAAGATTTAGTCAACTCATTGGATTCAGCTTGGTTGGACACGAGTTGAATTCCTATTGGTGAAGAGGATACCGCGAATTCTCACTTCAGCCACGTCATCGCTCACCATCTTCAATGTTCACACCATGAAAACCCCAATGATAGCAGGAAATTTGTATTTTGCTACTCTTGTTTTATATTACAATAATAGAAAAAGGAAAAATGAAATTCTAAAGTAAATGATATAATTTAGGCAATAAAAGAAGCAAATCCTGGTCCGCCTGGTGGCAGCCATTAGTCTCATGCTTTACGCAACGGCTGCTGCTGGCGGGCCAACATCTCTTAACTAGATAACAAATTGCTAATTGCCATTCACCACCTTTACCCTTCTATTACTTTAAACTCCCATTTAGCTTCATTAATTTTACATCTCCAGCTTTGCCTTCTATTCTTACTAAATAAAAAATAAAAAAAAAAACTCCTCTTGTAGATATACGACCTAAATTTGCTGCTCACACCTCTAGGCGAATTCAGAAATTTACTTTTAGAGTCAAAGATAAATTATTATAAATTTGAAAGGGTAAAATATGTTTTATTATTCTATCATATTGTAATTCTATAAATTTTGAAGGGATTAAAGGACAGATTTATCATTTTTGGGCCAAGGCCATTATTTGCCCCTAACCTATGGCTCAGCTCAATTTATTTTTACTAAAATTTACTATATATTTCTATTTGATTAATGCAGACAACCACACAGGTTGCCACATTAATGTCGTTGAGATTTTGGCAATTTAATCAATATTTTTATCCAATAAAATGCAATTTGACTAAAATATAAAAGTTGAGGGTCAAAATGATCTAGAAAAAAAAATCAAGCCCAAAATGATAAAAGAAGTAAATATTAGGGGCTAAAGTTTTAATAATGCCTAAGATACTATTGTTTCATCTAAAGTTCTAAAAATGGTATAAAGAACATATATTTTGGCATTAGATTGTTAATAACGTGGAAAGTCCAAACATAAAATCAGTTAAATCAAAATGATTAGTGAAAAAATTTAGCAAATGAAAGTTGATCTGATAAACATAAAACGGTTTACAAAAGAGTGAACTTTACAACTAATAACCAAAGATCTTAAGCTAACGACCTCCATAATATATCCAATGATTAAAGCAAGCATAGTCGAAGGTTAAATCTTATTACTAAGATGCAATTTGTGGACCCAAAAACAAAATATGACTTTACTTTTGTTTTAATTACATTAAGGGAAAATCAACATCTAATGATTGATTGGGCAACTTGAACTTGAAGTTAGGAATTTAGTGTAATTATAAATGTAATCGTTGCTATTTAAATTCATGATTGTAAATAACGGGTATAATGTGTTTACTCGACATTAATATTTTAGAGCAAAGATTTTTGACCAAGTGGCAGCATCTCTATACTTTTATAATATATATTTGCCACCAATATCAATTTTACACATACTATAATTGAATTGCTTCTTTTATTATTAATTTTGTTGTTGTTAAGTTTTAATATATATATATATATATATACTTGAAATTAATCATGTGATCACAACGTTTAAATTCAATATAGGAGATCTCATGAAAATTCTCATTCCACTCCATCTAAACGTTAAACACACGATTGGCATAGAAATAAGAATAAGAAAACAAAATTAGGGTATTGGGTACCAATGATTTCAACTTAAAGTTGAATTTCAACCCGGTGAATAATCATATAAAAATAGAAAAGATTATTAAATGAATTTATTTAAAAGGTGATTATTAAAAACTATTTTCTTGGCATATTCAGTGAAAATAATAATGTTTAATCTAAATTCTGTCACTAAAAATATGAATTTGAAAATAAATATGCAAAGTTGATTGTCAATTATAGATACCTTAAATCTTTTTAGGTACTTATGGTATCTCTATGCAAGGAAGTAGGTTACCTTTTTCAAGGTGTACAATTGTTACAAGCCAATGGGAAAAAGATATATATTCCTGATTTTTGAAATATTTTTTTCAATAATATATTATATAATAATATTAAAGAGGTAGATAGTAACTATAAATTTTAAAATTGACTCCATATTCAAAACGAAAATCAAATTCTCAACCACAAATTAAAGGTAAGAGACTATTGCCACTCACCTAACTTTCTAGAGTGCTTACGAGGAAGACACATTATATTTTGAAAATATTTCCTTGCTTTTTCCAAGTTGACCAATTAAAGCTCAGGAAAGTTCCAAAGAATATTTGGGAAACAACTTTCCTAACGAGTCCCATGATATTTGCTTCTTTATTAAGAGTTGATCCGGTCCAACGATTTTTAATTGCAGCATTCCCCCAACGTTTTTGGGTACATACAATTTTTTCTATGAAGTTGAATATATGAAACCTTTAAACAATTTTTTTTAAAAAAAAATTACAAGCCAGTCAAATAAGCAAAGTCGCTTACCAAATGTGAAGCAGCAGTTGGGCAACTCCAGCCACCTATCCTATTTATATTACACTGCCAATTTAAGACACGAAATAATTATCCGGTAAGGAAAAAAGAATATAAATGTCATGGATACATGAATACGTTAAATCAATATAGCAGGAATTATTAATATGTGAAAGACATATTAAACAATATGAACAGGAGACATCAATATCAATTATTTCCATCAAAATTCAAGGAGAAGACGGTCCAACTGCTTAGAGGGGCAATCTTGGATATTCAAAACAAGCTTTCAAAAGAGTCATCTTAAAACTCTTCTAAATAAGTACAAGTGGAGAAATTTGCACGCACTTTGCCTACCAGCTTCCTTTTCCTCACTATTCATGAAGAAATCGTGTCTTTTTCATTATTCCCACCATATATATAAACCCTTAAAACTATCCACAAAACAGGTATGCAAGGCCTTAGGTGTGAAGGATTAGCAATTTTTCAATCAGGTTTGAGCTTATCTTTAGAAGTTGAGAATATGGAGCAAAAGAAGATCAGCAGCAGCAGCAGCAGCAGCAGCAGCAGCAGCAACAACGCAGTTATAAGAGATGAGGATGAATATAAAGGTGTACCAATTCATAGCCAAGTCATGAAGATAAAGCAAGAGTTTGAGAAGATCAAGCATCCATCACTGCAGCAGCCAGATATGAGAAGGGTTCTCCGAGAGATTACCAGGCAACGGTCCCGATCCCCTCTAGGATTAGCTGAAAGACCCATATCAGTTGGGAATTCATAGGAGCTACCATAATACACCTGTAGAAGAGAAGAAAGAGAAATGGTTACTCTCATGGCAGCAGGTTTTTAGGATTAGTCTTGTTTCAAGTTTTTTTTTTTCTCCCCGCCAGTTTCTGGATCTTTTTTCTATCTGCAGTAGGTATCCTCCAACATGTTTATGGAGAAAACCTTTTCTCTTTCTTCTCTTCGGCTTCTTCTTCTTTTGCGCTGTTCATAATAGTTTTTCTTCCATTAATATCTAAGAGCTTCTTGTATAGATTAAACCAGCTTCCACTGTTTCCTTCTCTAGTTTGATTGTAGCAAATCACGTATTTGGCTTTTGACGCCCCAGTTTCCTATTTATCGAAACTTCTTTTATTAATATCATTTTCACTACACATTGCCTGCAAAGATAGAAGGATAACAGGGATAACACCATAACTATGATATAATGAGTGGTTGGCACCAAATAGCAGCAGCAGGTAAAAACGCAGTGAAAATTTTGCATACGTGGAGGAAATTGTACAACCTATATAAGATATATACAGGTCATAAGAACATAGATGAAAAAATCAGCCCACAAATATAAAAGACCTAAAAGACTGCAGTTCTATGACTTATAACATAAGAAATTGGTCTCAAGCAGTGGTCTCCTTAGATGACAGAAGCTTCAAAATCTCACTTAGATGGAAACACCTTGTTTCAATAGACTCATCATCCATTATCTTTGCTCCATTGCAATAACAGTGCAAAAAGCAGCTACTCTTGGCAATTCCAAGGGAAGTTCCAGTTGATAAAGGTTTTATGATATTCAAATCGTATCTCTGCAACGATTGCATTCCATGTCATTTTGTGGTATAATTCTTTAAGCGGCCAAAAACTGTTACCTATGGCTACCTATTAGGTATAAACAAAAAGGTGCAATAAAATATTAAATTGACCAAAACTATTAAAACTAACACTAAAAATTAACTGTTAGCTGAAGTTGGTACAACTTCAGACTCATGAAACTGAAAGGGCCTTGAAGCATAATATCAGGGGATTTAACTGACAGTAACACCGGCAGTTTTCTTCATCTTTCTGCAAGCCACATACCACAAAAGGTACTTTACTTCTTGTATACTTTATCAAGTCAGATGTACTCCAATTTTTTTATAATAGATTCAAAGAGAGTAGAGGTTCTACCGTGTCAACAACATGAAACAGACCAATCAAAGTGTAACCAATCGATCAATTTTTGAATTTTGATCATTCTTAGCTGTGCCATTTAACAGCAAAACTTAAAATTGACTAGTGATTCATTACAAATCATAAACTGTTTAGCATTAGAAGGCATTACATTACTGTTCAATTTGTTGAAAACAATCCAAAAGAGGATAATATTTAAAATAATATGAAGGGAAGAAATAACCTGGAGATTTGGAGGTTCTCCATCTAAATCAAGCTGAGCCAAAACTCCATGGAGCTGGAGAGGAGAAATTGGGTGAAGAAACACCAGCAGACATAATCTAGCATCCATGACTGCCCTCATGCTTGAGCTAAATATAGTCATATGGATTTGATGGTATAACAAATCCATTACCCAGCAGGAAAGATTAAATCGCTTGACAGCTATAAAAGATCATTTTGTTTGATCTTGCATTCAGCTACAATCTGATATGAGAGATATATGAGAAAACAATAGCCTATTGGAGCTTTTCATCAAATCATAACTAATTGAAGTTATGAAAATAAAGGTAATTTATTTTATTGGCATTATTGGAAGCTATGGTTGCACAATATCAACCAGAGGAAGCATTACTGGGATGTCACTGTAGGTTCTTCCCGGTAAACCAAATATTTTGGATGAGACTGCTGACATTGCCCATGTTTGAGAGGGTGCATCTACATCTCGGCCACCAAAGGGTGCTTACTTGTTTTCAGATTTTTGAGAGCACTTTTAACTTTTTCCTCAAAATCCAGAAGAAAAGGGCACCCTTCATTCACCTTATTGGGGAAGAAAATCATAATTAATTTCAAAGCTAAGTGCAGAAATCAATAAATTTTGCAAACAAAAACAGGGGAATACATCCAAAATGGGCAAAAGAATGTGACTACTGAACATTTTCAAATCTCAATCTCAACACATAACATAATCTGATCTATAAAACCATTAGCCTCGAAGAGATTTTGGGGTCCTACTGGCTTCTATTAGCTTGAGTCAATGTAGTTTGTTCACACAAGATAAGATGCTGCCTTCCCAGTAAATTAAATTATGAATTCGACAGATACACATGGTAAACCAGAGGAGCATGCATCAGATTCTTTATGTCCTCTACAAAGAAGAAGAGTATTGGTAATGCATGGTCGCCAAAATGATCAACCTTTTGCTCTTTCCTGCAAAAGCACCAGAACCTACTTCGTTGCCTATAATGTTACTCTGCCAAATGCTCCCACAAAATCCAATTATCAAAGCTTGGTAGTTATCAACCAATATGAGTTACACTTTAATTTGGTGCATTTGTTAAATGTCATCAAAATTATGTCTAGTTGGCATTTAAATATTTTTTTTAAGTTTTCTCAAACCTCTGATTTGAGTAAATTATTGGGAAAATTAGTCTCTATTGTATTTGTAAGACTGATAAGAAGGAACCATTGTTTCTATTTTTTCTTGTTCAAGTCACTACAGAAAACCAATTAAATTAGCGACATTGAGACACCTCATAGGATAGAAGAGATGGTGTTATTGAATTCATCTTTTGTTATCTATTTTAGGTAATTAGTGAATTCTGCAATCCCTGATGTTAAACAGAAGCAAGGATCGATAAACTGGCCAAAAAGAATGGGGAAGGGCTTGGATTCCTAGCATGATGATGATGATGATCAAATATGTGTAATTGGTCTTTGACAATTGGAGATGTTTCAAGTTAAATACAATTCTGTTCTTCCAAAAACATCCATCATGTGTCAACATATAGTTCTCATCTGGGTTTTTCTTGAGAGAATCAGAAGTATGTAAAACCGAATATCTTTTCTTATATTGTACTAGTAAACCCTTCAATTTACTTGTTCTACTATTTGATTTTTTTTATCAATGAAATAAAACTCAGAAAGCTTTAATTTATTCAAACCAAAGGTTTAAAAAAACCCTAAAAGATTTATTTATAATGCCAACTAGACATTATTTATTTTGATGGCACGTAAGAAATATGCCAAGTAAAATTTCGACTCAACTTTTCCGTTAACAGTGTTAGTACAAGTGTCTTAATTTATTAAAAATAAAAGTGGAATGATGTAATTTGATTAAACTAAAGGTTTATGATTTATATGAAAGTTGAAGTAAGTTCTATGATCCAAAATGTAAATTACCTGATTGGTGCTATCAATAAACTGATACCAGTCACTGGTGCAAATTAGTACACCAATGATCTAACCAAGCTGTAAACAAGCAGAAATGGTTGTTCACTAAACGTGTGAGGGATGGAGGAACCAGCAATGCGTACATCAAACTCTCTTCTTTTCACTTATAATTCGATTTTGACCCTCAAATTCTCCAAAGATATTGCATTCCAGCCCACTTTAAAACCTAGTATGTTTTCATTGGATCATGAAAAACTAGATCAGTTCTACTTGGTGGAACCTCCTAAACCTCTATTACAAGTGTAATAATCTTGAAGGATTCATTTGAAATAATTCTATTTATTCCCTTCCCTATGTTCATATGTCAAACTCTTGTTTTACCTAATCTATCATCTTCTGTTTTCCATTTTCAAATGTAGTATGTCACCCCTTCGAATGACAAATGAGCAAAACATAATTACAAATATCCCTCAAGAGTTGTGATTTAACAGATGATATGCATGTCAAGTACGGTGATGAAGACCAAATCAGAGATGGATGGGAACAGTACAAGATCGTTTCAAGTTTACTGAGTGATGATATGATCTTCAAAAGGGATAATTTCTTTTTGTTACTTATCTTTACCTACTTTGGCATTAGAAGTCTTAACAATATAAACTTTGTCAAAAAAAAATCTGTCACAGACCTAAAAAAAAAGAATAAAAGCAATCTTGGAGAGCACTTGTACTCGTCGAATTTAAGGTCAAACAAAGTTTTAACTCCAAGAAACAAGCAAGTAGCCTATTCAAGTATATTTCGAGAAGTCCAAATGTTCTTACAATTTAAGAGAATTTAAGGAAATCAACATAGCAACAACAAACAACCACTTTGAAACAAAGCATTCTTGTTTGCTATAAATTGAAGATGGGAGAACCATTTGGGGTTGAACCAAGCAAAATAAAAGGCATTAAAAGAATACTTAGAGAAACAATTCAGAATCTATTTCCTAGAAAAGAGCATCAAATTCTAAAAAGGGGACAATGCTTCCAGTATCATAACCATGTAGCCAGATTGTACTTTATCCAATCCACCAGATGGGATAATTACTAAGGAAAATTATCATTTAAACCCTGTGTATGCATGCACATGCAACTATTCCATTATATGGAGATAGTTAATCCTCTTGTGAGTCATGACATTAATTTATACTTGACTCCTTTTCTTTTTTAAAGTATTTAATGACATTAGGAACGGACTGATTCCTTGGCAGCCCACTTATAGAACAAGAAGCAGGATATGCTTTCCTCATCTCACTCTTGATGGTCTACTCCTTTTTGGCAACTCTTTATGCGTCATCCACATTAATCCCAATCCAACATAGGGAACTGCCACCAGCTTATAATGGCATTAACGTTATACTGGGCTCACTAGTTAACAGAACAAGAAGCAGCATATGCTTCTCTATTCTCACTCTTGATGGTCTAGTCCTTTTTGGCAACTCTTTATGCATCATCCAGATTAATCCCAGTCCTACATAAGAAACTATCACCAGCCTCTGCTGCCCTAAAATAGCATAAGACTCATTGGCTAACTCAAAAATACGTTCATTTAGCGCTAGTTAGAGATTTACTGGGTTGATAGAACGGGAGATATAAAGTTTCAGTTGAAAGTAACTTGACAGTCCTAGAGATAATAGTAACAAAGATAATTGTCGTAACCACCCTTTTGGAAAAGGCGGGAATCGAACTTGGGTTTTTAAAAATGAATAAAAAAACGGGAGTCGCCACCGATCTTTTATTAGGTGTGATCAGACCACCTTTGTTTTAATAAAACATTTTTGATTTACTAAAACAATGCTTTTGGTCTACGAAAATTAGAGAAAATGGGTTCGGGAGTCGGTTACGTGCGAGGAAGGGTTAGCACCCTCGTCACGCCCAAAATCGGTACCAAATTGATTAGTTAATGTCCTAATGTCGAAAGTTTGAAAATTTTGAAGGAAATTTGATCCCCTTCTAGAAATATCCGTGTTTTCCTTGAACTAGATCTAGATTTTCTCATTTCGAAGGAATAAAGTGTCACATCCAATACTTTAGGACATGATAGTTTAAATCTTCGATCCTAAGATCATCTCATAGTTTTCCGGAATTGCAAATCAAGATTTTCTCGTTTCCGAGGGATTAAAATATCACATCCAATACTTTAGGACACGGTAATTTAAATCTTCGAATCGGAGATTATCCCATAGTTTTTTCTTGAAAATCGAGATCTTCTTGTTCCAAAAGAATAAAGTATCACATCCAATACTTTAGGACACGATAATTTAAATTCTTGAATCCAAGACTATCTCAAAACGGTCGATTTACACAAATGACGCGAATAAAAATAATCATAAAAATATCGGAATAAAAACAAAGGAATAAAATACAAAGGTTAAAAAAAGAGCGAGAGATAAAAAAATGTGATAGAGTTGGTAACGATGAGGACAATAAATATCATAATATGAATACCATCAATAATAATAATAGTAAATATAGTGATAATGAAGAAATAAAAGCGATACAAAATATGTACAACATGGTAATATAGTAATGGTAATGGCAAAAATATTAAAATAATAACATAATAATAATAATAACAATAATAATAATACAAAATAATAATAATAATATTAACATAGTAATGGTGAAATAATAAATATATATTCAAGTAGTAATAATAATATTAACATGTTAGTAATAATAATAATAATAATAATAATAATAATAATAATAATAATAATAATAATAATAATAATAATAATAATAATAGTAAAGTAATACAACATATGTACGATATATAATATAAATATAATAATACGGTATATACAGTATAATAATATAAGTATAATAACAAAAATAATACGAGATCTATATAATATACAAATATAAATATAACAATAATATAATATGGTGATAACAATAGCGATAATAATAATATGCTAATAATAATAGTAATAGCCATGATAATATTAATAATAATAAAATGCAAAGATAAAGTAATAATAATTATAGAATACTAAAAGGGTCAAATTGAATTAAAAATGAGATTTTGGGGTCAATTTGAAATAAAATAGAGAGGGGAGGGCGTACTTGAAATGCGCGCGAAAGAAGGGGGACCGAAAGGGAAATTATCCCTCGACTCCCATGCGCTGTATTTGGTTGAGGACTAAATCAGAACGAAAACAAACATACTGAGGTAAATTTTAAAATAACAGAAACTTGATTGGAGAGGGGAGAAAATGCGGAAGGACCAAAAGGGCAATTTGCCCATATGACGAAAACGCGCGGACCCTCAGACCGGGTCGGGTCGCGCACACGGGTCGCCGTGAAACGACGCCGTTTTGGTGTTGAAATGCAAGGACCAAAACGACGCCGTTTTGGTGTGTATATATATTGAAAATTAAGCCAAAAAAATTCATTTGTAACAGATTTTAAAAAAAAAAACACTCCCTCACCCTCTCATTTTCTCTGCAGGCGCGCGAACGGGGGGGGGGGGGAGGGGGGGTTCCCGGCGACTCGGACCGGCGTTGATGCCGCTGCGTCGGCCACCGCAAGCGGTGGCCGGAAAAGGTAAGTCTTCTTATTATTTTTTTTAAAAAAAAATTTCTTATAAACTTTAAATGTTTATATATATGGATATATATTTGTGAATAATCAAAAAAAAAGGATAAGATTAAAATAAAACAAAATACCTTCGAAGGCTTTGAATCGATCTGTTGTGTTTTTAGGTTTTTGATCTCTACTGCTATTGTTTGGTGTTTTTGGAAATATTCTCTTCTATTGATTGATTCGAAAAATCCAAAAATCCCCCATTTTCCCTTTTTTACATTCGGCTTTTATAGCCTAAAAGAGAAAAAAATAAACAATAAAATACAATCTTCCTTTGCTTTTTCATTTGCTATTGCTTCCCTTTTTATATTCGTTCTTTGCAGGTATAATGGTGGCCGAAAACAAGGAGAGGTGGCCGACAGGTGCGAGTGGGCGTGGTGCTGGCGTCGGTGGAGGCCAGTGGAGACTTGCGGCGCCGGGGGAAGGGTTTCCAGAAACCCTAGCCAAAATTTCTTTAATTTCGGGCCATTTGGGGCCACTGCTTATTGGGTCGATTTATTTATTTTTTGGGTTTGGTTTATTTTTGGACTGATTGGGTTTGTAACAGGACATTTAATTTGGTTTTGGGCTTAATTGGGCCGGGTAAAAATTTGGGTATTACAGCTGCCCCTCTTTGCTCATTGTCGTGAAACGAGAATAGAGCAAAGACAATAAAGAACCAAATTTGCCCGGGCCTAGCTAAACCTTGGCTTCTTGATCTGCGTTTCTTCAAACTTCATTGTAACTTTTCGCTTCGATTCGTTCTGCTGGGTTGGGGTGATAAGAATTCAGAAAGAAGAGATCTGTAACTTTGACCTTTCTCGCTGAAACTTCTCGAAAACGAACGGTGATAGGAATCCAGAAAAGATCCGTAACTTGGATCTTCTTGCTGAAACTTCTCGAAAATATAGTTGGTGATAGGAACCCAGAAGAGACCCGCAACTTGGATCTTCTTGCTGAAACTTCTCGAAAATATAGTTGGTGATAGGAATCCAGAAGAGGCCGGCAACTTGGATCTACTTGCTGAAACTTCTCGAAAATATAGTTGGTGATAGGAATCCAGAAGAGACCCGCAGCTTGGATCTACTTGCTGAAACTTCTCGAAAATATAGTTGGTGATAGGAATCCAGAAGAGACCCGCAACTTGGATCTTCTTGCTGAAACTTCTCGAAAATGTGGTTGGTGATAGGAATCCAGAAGAGACCCGTAACTTGGATCTACTTGCTGAAACTTCTCGAAAATATAGTTGGTGATAGGAATCCAGAAGAGACCCGCAACTTGGATCTTCTTGCTGAAACTTCTCGAAAATATGGTTGGTGATAGGAATCCAGAAGAGACCCGCAACTTGGATCTTCTTGCTGAAACTTCTCGAAAATATGGTTGGTGATAGGAATCCAGAAGAGACCCGCAACTTGGATCTTCTTACTGAAACTTCTCGAAAATATGGTTGGTGATAGGAATCCAAAAGAGACCCGTAACTTGGATCTACTTGCTGAAACTTCTCGAAAATATAGTTGATCCTCAGTACACTCAGGAAGGAGGGATTAGCAGCTTCAACCTGCTCCATTGGAACATCAAGGAAATGAATCTGAACTTTTCAACTATGTTCAGCCCGTTCCATGGGAGCAGTGTCCTCTTCAATGCTGCTATGCTGTTCTCCGAGGAACCTGTTCTGCAGAACGTGCTTATGCTCATGCAAATGATGAGGGTGTTATGGTGGAGGTGATTCAAATGCTCCTAACTATATGCGCCATTCACATGAATGCTGAATATTATGCCAATGATGATTTTTCCAGCGTAAAAATGTCTAGGATGTAATAACTAGAATGCTCCTAACTGGATGCGTGTGAATGCATGAGAAGGACCCTATTTATGGTTTGGGTTGCCATTGCTCCTAGCGAGATTCACTGAGGCACTACGATTGTGGCAGACATAGGAAATCCGTAGAGATGAGTTCGCCCCGCGGCAACGTCATTGTCTCTTCTATGGTACTCTTTGAGTCATAAAGTTCGTACCTCTTATTACCGCCTTAGGAGAGTAACATTTGTCTTCTTTCAACCCTCTTACTGCGACCTTAAGGCGTAGAATCAATAATGGTATTACGACTTCATCATATGCCAAGACTGACATTGCTCGTTATTTATGAAGGGTATATCACCGACGATCGTTTGTCATTTTTTTCAACACTTCTGAACCTTAGGTGGGACGAATTTTGAACAATAGTTACGTCTCATGTCCTTGTATTATTCAGAGGCTTTCAAGATAATATGTAGGACTCCTTTTATGAAAATATTATTAGTTCCGTAATCGTTAGTTCAATTTAAAAATGCCTAAGCAGGATTGTAAGGAGGAGAGTAATTGGGAGTACATCCCGAAATAAGACATGCTAATCCAAATTTGGCAAATATAATCAAGGAAGAAATTCATTGAATAAGATAGTCACAAATTACAAACTGTAAATGGGTAGAACAAAAAAATGGGTGCCCCTAGATATCGCGGCCTAAACTTCTTTGCCTGAGCTTTTGAAAGACCATTTTGAGTTTGACATGTGCTCAGAAGATCTTGGATATTTTGTTGATGCATCGGGGTGCAACATGCCCCTTCCTTGTCTATTCGAGTGCAGCGGGATTCTTCTTTCTCAGTTCAAGCTGTCCCTTTTGGGTCTTTGACTTACATCCTTTTGGTCTCAAAGCGCCCGTTATGGGTTTTCGCCTTGGCTGCTCCCTTTTTTTTTTTTTTACGCGAAGTATTTTTTGACTGAATCCGAGTTCACGGGGTTGGGCAGACTTTTCCCATCCATTTCCATTAAAATCAGTGCGCCTCCAGAGAAAGCCTTCTTTACCACGTACGGCCCTTCCCAATTCGGCGTCCATTTTCCTCTGAAATCCTTTTGTATGGGGAGGATCTTTTTCAGTATCAAGTCTCCCTCGTGAAACTCTCTTGGGCGAACCTTTTTGTTGTAGGCTCGCATCATGCGCTTTTGATACATTTGACCGTGACGAATAGCCTTTAGCCTCTTTTCTTCGATTAGGTTCAGTTGATCGTATCGAGCCTGAATCCACTCGGCTTCATCCAGTTTTACTTCTGTTAAAACCCGAAGAGAAGGTATTTCCACCTCAATGGGTAGGACTGCCTCCATCCCGTAAACCAGTGAGAAAGGTGTTGCCCTGGTAGAGGTTCTGACGGACGTTCGATAAGCGTAGAGAGCAAATGGTAATTTCTCGTGCCAATCTTTGTAAGTTTCTGTCATTTTTCCCACTATCTTTTTGATGTTCTTATTTGCTGCTTCCACTGCCCCATTCATTTTTGGACGGTATGGGGATGAGTTATGATGTTTGATGTTAAACTGACGACAAACATCTGCTATCACGCTGTTGTTCAAATTCAATGCATTGTCTGATATGATCCTTTCGGGCATCCCATATCGGCAAATAATTTCCTTCTTCAAAAATCGACTAACTGCTGATTTGGTGACGTTAGCGTATGAAGCGGCTTCTACCCACTTGGTGAAGTAATCAATGACTACGAAGATAAATCGATGTCCGTTTGAAGCTTTTGGTGAGATTGGTCCGATAACATCCATGCCCCACATAGAAAAGGGCCATGGTGAAGTCATAACGTGTAGGGGAGACGGAGGCACATGGATCTTATCTCCATAGATCTGGCATTTATGACATCTCTTGGCATAGTCGATACAGTCTCATTCCATGGTGGACCAGTAATATCCAAATCTCATTATTTGCCTGGCCATTGTGAATCCGTTAGCATGCGTTCCACAAACACCCTCATGAACTTCCTCTAGGATCATCTTGGCTTCTACAGCGTCGACACATCTCAACAGTACTTGATCCTTTCCCTTTTTGTACAAAATGTCTCCATCCAAAACATATTCGAGGGCCAATCTCCTGAGTGTCCTTTTCTCATTCTCAGTTGCATGATTTGGGTATTCGCGATCTCTCACATATCGCAATATGTCTTGGTACCAGGGGTGCTCGTCCCTTCCTTCTTCTTCTACGTTGCAGCAGTAAGTTGGGGCTTCGTAAATACTCATTTGAATAGGCTTTACATCTTCTTGCTTACTTGCTTTAATCATGGAAGCCAAAGTAGCCAGAGCATCTGCCATTTGATTTTCTTCTCGTGGGACATAATTGAAGGTGATATCGTCGAACTCCCCGATTAATCCCATGACTATCCTTCGATAGTTGATCAATTTGGGGTCTCTTGTTTCCCATTCGCCCCTTAGTTGGTAGATCACTAATGCGGAGTCTCCGTATACTTCCAGCGTTCTAACTTTACGTTCTATAGCAGCGTGGAGTCCCATGATACAAGCTTCGTATTCTGCCATATTGTTTGTGCAATCGAAATCCAACCTGACTGTGGATGGGTAGTGATCTCCTTTTGGGGATACCAAGACTGCCCCAATCCCATTTCCAACAGCGTTTGATGCTCCGTCGAAATATAATTTCCAAAGGCAATCTCTCGCAGTGTCCTCTTCCGCTGTTGCCACATACATTAGATCCTCATTCGGGAAATCAAAGTTCAACGGCTCGTAATCTTCTAAAGCTCTGCTGGCTAGGAAGTCGGCTATCGCACTCCCTTTTATAGCCTTCTGGCTCACATATACAATATCGAATTCAGACAGTAGGATTTGCCATCTAGCCATCCTCCCATTCAAAGCGGTCGTCTCCATCATATACTTTAGGGGGTCTAACTTTGAGATTAGCCAAGTCGTGTGGTACAGCATGTATTGTCTCAATCTCCGAGTGGTCCAAATCAGCGCACAACATAGCTTTTCAATTGGTGAATATCTCATTTCACAATCAGTGAATTTTTTACTGAGATAGTATATTGCCTTCTCCTTTCTTCCTGTATCATCATGTTGACCTAGCACACATCCCATTGAGCGATTAAGCACCGTCAGATATAATATTAGTGGCTTATTGGGGCACGGAGGTGACAGTACTGGAGGGTTCGACAAGTACTGTTTGACCCTATCGAAAGCTTCTTGACATCCATCGTTCCATACGCCTGGGTTATGTTTCTTCAAAAGACGAAATATGGGATCGCATTTCTCGGTTAACTGAGAAATAAACCGAGCAATGTAGTTTAGTCTTCCTAGGAAGCCTCGAACTTCTTTTTGAGTGCACGGCGGCGGTAATTCTTGTATAGCCCGGACTTTATCTGAGTCGATTTCGATCCCTTTCTTGCTAACTATGAAGCCCAACAGCTTGCCAGACCTGGCTCCAAAGGTACATTTGGCGGGATTAAGCCTCAATTGAAATTTCCTTAACCTCAGAAACAACTTCTGCAAAACTTGGATATGTTCTTCTTCTGTTCTAGACTTTGCAATCATGTCATCCACGTAAACCTCGATTTCCTTATGCATCATATCGTGGAATAGGGTCACCATGGCCCTTTGGTATGTTGCTCCTGCGTTTTTCAACCCAAACGGCATTACTTTGTAACAGAATGTGCCCCACAATGTTATGAAGGTGGTCTTTCCCATATCTTCAGGGTGTATCTTTATTTGATTGTATCCGGAAAAACCATCCATGAAGGAAAACAGCGAAAAGCCTGCCGTATTGTCTACTAGAGTATCAATATGAGGCAGAGGAAAGTTATCTTTTGGGCTAGCCTTATTTAGGTCTCTATAATCCACGCACATTCGCACCTTCCCGTCTTTTTTAGGGACAGGCACGATATTGGCTACCCATTCTGAATATTTGATCTCTTGCAAAAACCCAGCATCGAACTGCTTTTGGACCTCCTCTTTTATTTTCAGCACAATATCCGGTCTCATCCTTCTGAGCTTCTACTGTACTGGCTTGCAATTTCTCCTTGTAGGTAAGCGGTGTTCTGCTACATCGGTGCTTAAGCAAGGCATATCTTCATAAGACCATGCGAAGACGTCCTTGAATTCTTGCAACAGTTTGATAAGATTCTGCCTTGTTTTTTCGGCTATCCCCGTTCCAATATTTATCGCTTTCCCTTCTTCCAATGTCACAGTCTCTATTGCTTCCTTATGAGGTCGAATTTGTCTCTCCTCCTGCTCTACCATTCTTATCAGATCAGGGTATAGGTCCTCGTCTGCATCGTCTTCAAAATTCTGTAGTCCTTCTAAGCATATGTCTTGCTCAAAAGGATATTTCGAATTTGAGACAGAGTCGCTCAAGTCATTGATATCTAGGGACCTATTTCACAAAAGAAATCTTGCTGCTCCTAGGCTTAGAGCAACAAGTGTGTCCCGGACATTACTCTGAATTAGCCCTAAATACTACAGGGATTTCTTCCGCAGTCCAATTGTTCAAGATGCTTCCCGATTCATAAGGCTGAATATTTGGCGAAATTTCCCCGTCAGTTGCCTCCTCAGATATGGCGCTAATGTAGACGTTGCCTAACATTGCTGTGATGTCCCCTCCCTTCGGTATCTTCAGCTCAGAGTGGATCACCCCTCCTGACACAAAGGTCTTGGATATGTGCGGGATTATCATGGGTTCCCACTTGGTTTCTTCTCCATTCAAACGAGCGCGTCTTCTTTCCTGTCTTCTTTCTAACTCCTTCTTCTTTTGCCCTGCATCGGGTCGGAATCCCAGGCCGAAGCGATCTTGTTTCTCTCTCGGCACCGGGGCCACTATTCTCCCCTGAAGGTACTTTCCAAACCCTCTTCCGGGTAAAACGCCCTTTCCTACGGTCATTTTCAAACCCATCCTCGTGGTCCTCGAGATTTTTGGCTTCAAGATCTTGCTTCTTTCTGTAACAAAAGTTGCGTTCACGAATTCGAGAGATCGGAACGAACATTCTATTGTCTCGTCATTTGTCTCTAAGTAAGGCATGTCGCTGGTCACGGTGGCAATGATGTCTTCCTCAGCTTTTATCGTTACCAGTCGGTCATCCGCTATCAACTTCACCTTCTGATGTAGTGATGAAGGTACTGCCCCGGCTGAATGTATCCATGGTCTCCCCAACAGGCAATTGTAGGAAGGTTCGATGTCCATGACCAAGAAATCTATTTCGTAAATAGTTGGGCCAATCAGTAAGGGTACCTCAATTCTCCCCATGACCTTTCTTTGGGTGCCGTCAAAGGCCTTTACCACACTCTGGCATTCTTTCATATGCGAACCATCCACCGGAAGTCTGTTGAGGGTGGATAAGGGCAATACATTTAATGCAGACCCATTGTCTATCAAGACCCCTGGCAGTGTGTGCCCTTTGCATTTAGCTGTAATGTGCAAGGCCTTGGTGGACCCTCTACCACCTGGTGGTATTTCATCGTCGTTAAAATGGACGAAGTTGTCTGCACTTATATGGCCAATCAGTCGATCCAACTTGTTAACCGAGATGTCACTAGCGACGTAGGCTTCATTTAGAGCTTTCATCAATGCGTTCCTGTGTACTTCTGAGTATTGGAGTAAGGCCAATATGGATATACGCGCTGGCTGTTTGTGCAGTTCTTCTACCATACAATATTCACTGTGTTTCAGAAATTTCAGGAATTCTTTGGCCTCTTCCTCGGTCACTGGCTCCTTGACCTTTGACTCGGGCTCAACGGGCTTTCCCTTTTCTTGTTCCGCCATTGGGGCTTTTCCTTTTATTGAGTCGTAGCGTCTCCCACTTCGAGTGTGGAAGCCTTCATCCGAATCTCCTTTTGTCGCATCAGTCGAGCTCTTCGTGACCGTGACATTACACTCATAGTTCCAGGGAACTTCCTTGCTATCTTTGTAAGCGAAAGTCGTGGGCTTCCGTATTATTACCTTCGGTGTCACCCGTGTTCTCGCCCCGTCGTTAGCTGAATTCTCTCCTTTGGAGACTGTTACACGATTTTGGGGGGAGTCCCTGTTACCTTCAACAATAGTAGGCCTCCGTATTATCACTTTCGGTGCTAACTGTGCCCCTACTTCATCACTTCTGGGACGTGAAATAATGATCCTTGGAAGGCTAACCTTTGTGCTTTTTGTTGTCAACTCCGACGCGCATATGCTCCTGTCTTCTGTGCCTTCCTCATAAAATTCGACTTCTTTGCTGTTCATTAAGTTTTGCACCAGAATTCTGAATTCTCCGCAAGTCTGAATCTCATGTCCCGACTCTTGATGGTGTTCGCAGTAGTTTGTCAGTTCTCCTTGACTTTCTTCCGTGATGATTAGTCCATGTTTAACCATTTCTTTCCAGACCCATCTCAAGGGAGTTTTGACCTGTGCCACATTCATTTTGATCCTTTTTTCCGGGCTTTCACTGATTGCGTTGACCCCACTTTTAGCATGATTGGGTAAAGGATTTGTTGCGTTTGGCATGTCATCCAACTCGACCACACCCATGTTAATAAATTTCTCCACCAATTTCTTGAAAGCCAGGCAATTCTCGATTGAGTGCCCCGTGATTCCCGCGTGGTATTCACATTGTGCGTTCGAGTCATACCACTTAGGATACGGAGGTTGCATTGGTTTTAGGTGGTGAGGAGACACAATATGCTCATCGAACAGGGTTTGGTACATCTCCTTGTATGTTATTGGAATCGGTGTGAATTGGGGTTTCTCACTAGGTTCTTTCTTGAGTAACCCTTGCCGGTCCGTGGTTGCTGTTTTTGGCTGATTTATGGTGATTGACTTCGAGTGTCCTATGCTCGTGTTATTTACCTCGCCTTCTTTCCTTCTTGGGGGAATTCTTTTGGTACTCTCTCCGGTCTCGATCCCTCCGCTTTTTATGATATTCTCGATCATCTCTCCAGTGGTTATGACTTCTGAGAAGCTCCGGGTTGCACTTCCTATCATGTGCATGAGGAATGGAGCTTTCAACGTGCGGATGAAGAGCATGGTGGTCTCTTTCTCCATAAGCGGTGGCTGGACTTGGATGGCAACTTCCCTCCACCTTTGTGCATATTGCCTAAAGCTTTCATTCCCTTTCTTTTCCATGTTTTGCAGAGTGATCCTATCAGGGGTCATGTCCGTTACGTGACTGTATTGATCCAAGAACGCTTGAGCCAAATCATCCCATGAGCCAATTTTGGCACGACTCAACTGATTGTACCATCTAGCTGCAGCTCCCACCAGGCTGTCTTGGAAACAATGGATCAGCAGTGGATCATTGTTAGTGTAGCCTGCCATCCTTCTACAGAACATAGTGATGTGGGCTTCTGGGCAACTCGTCCCATTGTACTTTTCAAACTCGGGCATTTTAAAATTATATGGGAGCACCAAGTCGGGGACTAAGCTTAAGCCATTGGCTTTTACTCCTCGACGTTTACCGGCGTTTTCCAGAGCCCTGAATCTTTCCTCCACCCATTTTAGCAGCTCTTGTTTTGCCTTCTCGGCCATCTCATCCAAATCTGGGACGTTGGGATTGACCAGATTTTCTCCTGGGTTGGTACCTGAACCCGTAGGGAGATGCGTGGGTATTGCGGTATCGGCATGATATTGTGGCCTGATAGTGACAGACGCCCTTCGGGGATAAGTGTCTGGTGGTGTTTGGGCCTCTAGTGGGAGAGGAGAGGGATTATCATTGTCGTTTCCTGAGCTAGTGGCGATGCCTCGTTCCTTAGCCATCAATTGCCTTAGTTGTTTCATCATATCGTCCTGGGATTTTTGCATCCGCTCCATCATGTCTTGCTGGGTTTTGGCCCGTTGCTCTTGTAACTGCACTTGTTCTTTCATTTGATCCTGAATTTCTTTTTGCATTTGTTCTAGCTTTTCCATTTTTTGATCCATTATCCTCGTTTTTCCTCTCGTACCGTAGTGATGTTCCAGAGTAACTGCCATAATTTTAGGGTCCTTTTGTGAGATCCTATGTGTATGATGCAATGTAATGCTGATGTATGGAATGTATGCAAAAAATGTTGACTCCAATTCGATTTCCATTAGAATAGCTTTTTCTAGAAAACAAGTTTCTTTACATAAAATGGATTACACGAATGGCCGGGCTCTAGCACCTAACGCCTTGACCTTCTCAAGAAGCCAACTTAACTTTTGACCCTTTTCTGACCCTGATTCGTACATCAAACCTAATGCATCAGCTTGAACTGCCAGAGTCTGCAAGTGATCCGCCATTCCTCGCATTTGAGTTACGGCTTCTCCCATAACATAATCCCGGCTTCTAATTTGGTTCTGGGAGTCATGCAATTGCTGCTTCCATCGCTCCTCATTAGCTTGGAAAAGTTCTTCTCGTAGCCATGCACGACAGATTCTAGCTCTTCAATTCTTGCCTTCATTTCTTCAATTTTGCTCAGACTAGCCTTTAATTCGGCCATGGAATGGCGGCTTCGATACTGATGCAGCAATCTCTCCAGTTCCGACACTCGTATTTTTAATTTCTCTTTCTTATCTCGGCCTTCCATCATATTCCGTTTTAGGGCATCTTCTCGTTCATGGGCGTCTTGGAGTTCTCTTTCCCACTGGCTCGCTCTGTTCTTCTCCTCTTTAATCTCCTGACGCCATTGCTCTGACGTTTTTCCCAGTCCCGCCATTCTTATCGATCTTCGTAGCTTCTTATAATCGGTCTTCAAATGGCTCAAATCTTCTTCGGCTTTAGTTTTCCCTTTCCTCCACTTATCGGCTTCCAATTTTTGAATATCGACGTCCAAACCTAGCTGCATTTTCTCTTCCTCTAGTTGCTCTATTCTTTTCCTTAATTCCCGGTTCCTTTCTTCGAAGTCTTGTTTGATGATTTCAAGCTCGGAAGGGATCACCCGTAGGTGCTCGTCTAGTGATCGGGTGTCTTCTTGGTCTGATGTGGGGAGGTTATCATTGATTCTTTGACTTCGCCATTGGTCATACTCAGGGGTCGTCATGGGGTTGGCGTCGAACCTTTTCATTCTATGAAGTTGGCCCCAGGCATTCGATATCTCACGAACTCTCCTCTTGTAATTCTCCCCTTTATATTCGAACTCGCACTGGGCTAACCCTTGTGTTGGTGGTATAAATTGTCTCGACCTGTACTGTCTCAACACGAGGAGTGGAGTGTACCCGGCCGCTCCCCATATCCCGAGTACAGGGACATAATCGAGGTCTCCACATTTATATAAGATTTCATCGGGAATCATCCAAGGAGCTCTCCATTCCACATCTTTCTCTTGCAGGTTCCGTAAAATCATCATCCATCTTTCTTCCGTAATATCATCTCGTCTAGGCGTAGTTACCGCGTTCTTCAATGGAGAATAGTCCTCGGTGTAAATTAGACACGATACTTTTCCCATTTTCCAAAAATGCCCGTGAAACCATGCTAGTAAGAGTTGGGCGCAACCGATGAATCTCCCTTCGCCCGCCCTTCGGCACGCGCTTAGGGACCTATAGGTTTCGGCGAGGATGGCCGGAATAGGTGTAATCCCTCTGTCTAGTTTGTCGAATAAATCAGACACTGCCTCGTCCACATGTCCTAAAGCTTTGGGGAAGATGACCAATCCGTAAATGCTCAAAGCTAAAACATCAACCCTCTTTTTCTCCTCAGGATGTGTTATGATCAAATCCCTTAGACTCTTCCAAGGGATACATTTACAATCTCCCTTTTGTTTTGTTCGGGCCATGACCCACTGCTCATTCATCCCTGTAATATTCATCAACTTTTTTGTGAACGTAGGGACATTAACGGCTCTCAAATAAGCCTTATCATTTTGGATTCTCGGGCAGCGGATTAAGGCTGTGTACTCCTCTATGGTAGGAACCAAGTCGACTTTCCCAAAAGTAAAACACTCGTACGCGGGATTCCAAAACTGGGCCATTGCTCGGAACAAGTGTTGGTCTATCTTGACGTCAAGCAGATAAGGCAAGTCGCCATAATGATGGTAGAATAACTGCTTGATCTTGTTGTCCCACTGATCCCATATTTCCTTCATTTCTCGAAGATTATTTTGAGTCACACTGATGCGTGTATAATCCCACAACTCTGATATATATCCCTCCGTGAGGCTATCCCCCTTCTCTCGCTGTACTGTCTTAGTCCATATCCGGACGGCCGCATTGTCTTCCACTCTATCAAGAAACCCCTTTTCCATGACAAGCTACCTATTCAGAAATCGAATGGGAATCAACATCTTTTTGATGCATATGCTATGCGAAGCAAGTCATTATTAAGCAGCAAATGCAAAACTTAATTGGGTAACCACTAGAGTTTGGTATAGCTTTATCTAGGGTGGATCTTATGGCTTTACTATATGTGGTTCGGTTCTAGAGTAAAGGTACCTGAACCAGCGGATTCCTCAATCCTCACCCATTATAGGCTCATACGGATCGAGTTCGGTTCAGGGGAATACATTTCCCTACGGCTGCACGGAGATGAAAATCTCACGAAGACATAGGTACGGATGTATCCCGAAAGCGATTCACTATCTTGCACGGAGGTGAAAACCTCACGAAAGAGTAGCTTCTCACTCCCACTTAAAAGGGTGCGACTCAACGGTCATGCAATATGATGAAACACTATTATTCAAGACTTGAACCACACGATCAGATAAGATGATAAGCGAAAGCAATAAAAGGAAAACCAAATTTTCAACTTTCGACAAAAGGACAGAAATTAATCAATTTTACGGCCTGACTCTCTTATTGTCCCCAGTGGAGTCGCCAAGCTGTCGTAACCACCCTTTTGGAAAAGGCGGGAATCGAACTTGGGTTTTTAAAAATGAATAAAAAAACGGGAGTCGCCACCGATCTTTTATTAGGTGTGATCGGACCACCTTTGTTTTAATAAAACATTTTTGATTTACTAAAACAATGCTTTTGGTCTACGAAAATTAGAGAAAATGGGTTCGGGAGTCGGTTACGTGCGAGGAAGGGTTAGCACCCTCGTCACGCCCAAAATCGGTACCAAATTGATTAGTTAATGTCCTAATGTCGAAAGTTTGAAAATTTTGAAGGAAATTTGATCCCCTTCTAGAAATATCCGTGTTTTCCTTGAACTAAATCTAGATTTTCTCATTTCGAAGGAATAAAGTGTCACATCCAATACTTTAGGACATGATAGTTTAAATCTTCGATCCTAAGATCATCTCATAGTTTTCCGGAATTGCAAATCAAGATTTTCTCGTTTCCGAGGGATTAAAATATCACATCCAATACTTTAGGACACGGTAATTTAAATCTTCGAATCGGAGATTATCCCATAGTTTTTTCTTGAAAATCGAGATCTTCTTGTTCCAAAAGAATAAAGTATCACATCCAATACTTTAGGACACGATAATTTAAATTCTTGAATCCAAGACTATCTCAAAACGGTCGATTTACACAAATGACGCGAATAAAAATAATCATAAAAATATCGGAATAAAAACAAAGGAATAAAATACAAAGGTTAAAAAAAGAGTGAGAGATAAAAAATGTGATAGAGTTGGTAACGATGAGGACAATAAATATCATAATATGAATACCATCAATAATAATAATAGTAAATATAGTGATAATGAAGAAATAAAAGCGATACAAAATATGTACAACATGGTAATATAGTAATGGTAATGGCAAAAATATTAAAATAATAACATAATAATAATAATAACAATAATAATAATACAAAATAATAATAATAATAATATTAACATAGTAATGGTGAAATAATAAATATATATTCAAGTAGTAATAATAATATTAACATGTTAGTAGTAATAATAATAATAATAATAATAATAATAATAATAATAATAATAATAATAATAATAATAGTAAAGTAATACAACATATGTACGATATATAATATAAATATAATAATACGGTATATACAGTATAATAATATAAGTATAATAACAAAAATAATACGAGATCTATATAATATACAAATATAAATATAGCAATAATATAATATGGTGATAACAATAGCGATAATAATAATATGCTAATAATAATAGTAATAGCCATGATAATATTAATAATAATAAAATGCAAAGATAAAGTAATAATAATTACAGAATACTAAAAGGGTCAAATTGAATTAAAAATGAGATTTTGGGGTCAATTTGAAATAAAATAGAGAGGGGAGGGCGTACTTGAAATGCGCGCGAAAGAAGGGGGACCGAAAGGGAAATTATCCCTCGACTCCCATGCGCTGTATTTGGTTGAGGACTAAATCAGAACGAAAACAAACATACTGAGGTAAATTTTAAAATAACAGAAACTTGATTGGAGAGGGGAGAAAATGCGGAAGGACCAAAAGGGCAATTTGCCCATATGACGAAAACGCGCGGACCCTCAGACCGGGTCGGGTCGCGCACACGGGTCGCCGTGAAACGACGCCGTTTTGGTGTTGAAATGCAAGGACCAAAACGACGCCGTTTTGGTGTGTATATATATTGAAAATTAAGCCAAAAAAATTCATTTGTAACAGATTTTAAAAAAAAAAAACACTCCCTCACCCTCTCATTTTCTCTGCAGGCGCGCGAACGGGGGGGGGTTCCCGGCGACTCGGACCGGCGTTGATGCCGCTGCGAATAATCAAAAAAAAAATTTAAATGTTTATATATATGGATATATATTTGTGAATAATCAAAAAAAAGGATAAGATTAAAATAAAACAAAATACCTTCGAAGGCTTTGAATCGATCTGTTGTGTTTTTAGGTTTTTGATCTCTACTGCTAATGTTTGGTGTTTTTGGAAATATTCTCTTCTATTGATTGATTCGAAAAATCCAAAAATCCCCCCTTTTCCCTTTTTTACATTCGGCTTTTATAGCCTAAAAGAGAAAAAAATAAACAATAAAATACAATCTTCCTTTGCTTTTTCATTTGCTATTGCTTCCCTTTTTATATTCGTTCTTTGCAGGTATAATGGTGGCCGAAAACAAGGAGAGGTGGCCGACAGGTGCGAGTGGGCGTGGTGCTGGCATCGGTGGAGGCCAGTGGAGACTTGCGGCACCGGGGGAAGGGTTTCCAAAAACCCTAGCCAAAATTTCTTTAATTTCGGGCCATTTGGGGCCACTGCTTATTGGGTCGATTTATTTATTTTTTGGGTTTGGTTTATTTTTGGACTGATTGGGTTTGTAACAGGACATTTAATTTGGTTTTGGGCTTAATTGGGCCGGGTAAAAATTTGGGTATTACAATAATCATGTATTTTTCAGCTCAATATATTAATCCATTCATCCCTTGAGCAGTTTCACAAGGAATTGTTTACACATTAGGAAATAGATTATTTCAGTTCCATATTGAACTGCTTGAACCTCCATATTTAAGTGAATTGATATGAATGAACCTGTCAGAACTTAAACATGATAGTTGGGCCCTTTCTTATAAGCTCAAGCTTTCAATAATCCAATTTAGAAAACCTACACTGTGAATCACTAAATTTCAATTTCTGCACGAAGCATAAATGAATTATGAGCAGTTCCAATTCTGTAAAGAGCCCAAACAACTCACCAAAGTATAATATATATATATAAATATATATATATATATATATATATATATAATATATATATATATATATATAAAAGGGAGTCCTAAAACCTGAAGGGAAAAAGGCATACCATGAATCCGGTTAGCCAAATGGTGGAAGGCTGAGTCTTGACCTAATTGAAACTTCAAGGGAACCCGACCAGGGGAAGCGATAAGATCGGATCCTTTTGGTTCACCAGAGCGACAGCCAACAAGTCGTAGCCCGTGGGTGGTGGGCTGGGCTATCTTCACTGACACTAACTCGTGCGCAAGCCCACCTTCCCTGCTGGAACTGAGTGAACTGAAAGATGGGATAAGAATCTTTTAGAGTCCATGGTGGGATACGTTTTTAATTTAAACGCAACCAAAAGATATTCGGATTAAAAAAAACAATTAAAATATTTGTTTAAATATTAAATAATTAAAATATTTTTAGAATAAAAAATAAAACATAAATTAAAATTATATTTTATTAAATAATCAATAAAAATATTAAAATCATACCATATTAAGTTTTAAATTATATTTATATTATTCTTAAAAATATATATTCATATTAAATAATAAAATGCATTTGAATTATTTTATTTTTTGGTATCTTTCATCTTTATTTTATTGTCCACATTCGGGATCCGTAACTATTTCTCTCAATAATATTGTTTTCAAGGTTTGTGTTAGAATTGTGTGACCCAAATTCTAAGAGATTGCTTGCAAGTCAAGTTAAACAAAATATATCTTCTTTCTAGAAGATTTAGTATTTATTAGTATAATATATTTAACATTTATTAGCATAATTTGTTTGACTTACTAATTTAGCCTATAAACAGGTTCTTTTACAACCTTAGAAATACACATCCATTAGATATTAGAACTCATAACACATTTAGAGAATTTTGTGTTTACGTTTTGAGGGTTCTTTGTTTTCGGGTTTTCGGGGTTTAGTTTTTATCTCCATCTTTTGTACTCTTCGTTCTTTTGCCATTATAGTAAAATTACTTTTGCCCGTGGTTTTTTATCCTCTTTGGAGAACTTTTTCCACGTTAAATTTGTGTGTTCAATTTCTCAATTTATTCCGCTTTTTTTTTACTTGTTGCTTAATCGGGACGATCCTAACAAGTGGTATTAGAGCTAGTTCAATTTTTATAGATCAACCCGTTCAGAGATGGTAGCAACAAGGTTTGAAATTGAGAAGTTCGATGGTAAGATAAATTTCAATCTGTGACAAGTTCGGATGATGACAATTCTAGTTCAAACCGGCTTGAAAAAGGTTGTTACCAGGAAAAAGCCTGAGAATCTAAATCAAACAGAATGGGAAGAGCTTGATGAAAAGGCCTTGTCTGTAATCCAGTTGTGCCTCACGAATACGGTATTGCAGGAGGTATTGATGGAGAAAACCTCATCCGCCATGTGGAAAAGGTTAGAAACTCTTTATGCGACTAAGTCTCTGGCTAACCGTTTAGTGTTGAAACAACGTCTATTTACGTTTCGCATGAACGAAGGTGAGCTTCTCAAAGATCACATCAATCAATTTATTACTCATTTAAATGATTTAAAGAATGTTGAGGTTCATATTGACGATGAAGATCAGGCTATGCTATTATTGTGCTCTTTACCCTCTTCATACAAGTCTTTCAGGGAGACCCTGATTTATGGCAGAGACAAACTCTTGTTCGAAAATGTGAAGGGTCATTTGTTGAGTAGAGACAAACTCAACAATAAGTTTGGTTTGGATAACAAGGCAGATAAGTAAGCTTCCGTTTTGGCAGCATCAAAGAAACAAGACAATAGGTGTCGTTATTGTAAAAAGTTAGGTCACGTCAAAGCAGATTGTTATAAACTGCGAAATAAAAGAGTTGCTGAAAGTAACGAGGAAGATGTAGCTGGTGCTAATTTGGCCGATGAAAGCGGTGATGACTTCTTGTTAGTGTCAACGAGTAATAACTCCAAGCTCACGTCCGAGTGGATCCTAGATTCAGGATGTTCTTTCCACATGTGTCCCAATAGAGAATGGTTCTCTACATACAATTCGGTTGAAGGTGGAGTTGTGCGCATGAGAAACGATTCATCTAGTAAGGTAATTGGTATTGGTACTGTTAAAATCAGGATACACGATGGGATGATTAGGACACTCTCAGATGTCAAGTATGTACCTGATTTACGAAAGAATCTCATCTACTTGAGTAGTTTAGACTTGAAAGGATGCAGAATCAACATTGAGTCGAGCGACATTAAAGTATCTTGTGGAGCTCTCATTTTGTTAAAAGGTAAAAGAACCGGCAATCTTTATATTCTGGAAGGTTCTACAATGACTGGTGAAATCGGATGTCCCTCGTCCGTTATGGAGTCGAAGTCAACTCGTTTGGAGCGGAGGTAACTTGGTCTTAGGAGGGAAAAACGTATGACCGTTTCGTTGAAGAGATGTTCTCTTTTGGATGTAGGTTTTGAAAAGTTAGGGCACTATATTCATGAAAATCAGACCCGGGTTAGTTTTGATTTGGCAGTGCACAAGTTGAAGGCTAGAAGTCTTCCAGCTTCTAAGCACAGATTCAACTCAATTAATTCCCTGCATAGTTCAAGATAGGCCCATGGCAGGATTTGGCAAAGATAGCCTTGTAAGAATTCGTGTCAAGGTGGAGATTGTTAGAGTTGTGTGACCCAAATTCTAAGAGATTGCTTACAAGTCAAGTTAAACAAAATATATTTTCTTTCTAGAAGATTTAGTATTTATTAGTATAATATATTTAGTATTTATTAGCATAATTTGTTTGACTTACTAATTTAGCCTATAAATAGGTTCTTTTACAACCTTAGAAATACACACCCATTAGGTATTAGAACTCATAACACATTTAGAGAATTTTGTGTTTACGTTTTGAGGGTTCTTTGTTTTTGGGTTTTCGGGGTTTAGTTTTTATCTCCATCTTTTGTACTCTTCGATCTTTTGCCATTATAGTAAAATTATCTTTGCCCGTGATTTTTATCCTCTTTGGAGGAGTTTTTCCACGTTAAATTTGTGTATTCAATTTCTCAATTTATTTCGCTATTTTTTTTACTTGTTGCTTAATCGGGACAATCCTAACAGTTTGGATACGCATTATCTCTTAGGGAGTGTAGTTTGTTTTACTATTCTATCCAACACTTAGGTAGCATTTAGTGATGGAAAGCAATCTTTTCCAAGTTGTAATAACCATTTTTGCCCGGGGTCCCGAACGGCCCATTTTAAACCCCAAAAAATAAAAAATAAAGAAACAAAAAAAGTCCATATCCATCAAGCCTACTAATTACCCAGATTTACACCAAAATATAAAACCAAAAAAAAAAAACACTGAACAGTCCATTTTAACAGTTTTTTTTTACAAGCCCAAACTAGAACAAACAAGTCCAAATTATAGGGCCCATTTGCAAACCCCAAACCCAACTAACCCAGATGACCCATTTCACAGACCCAATTTCTAAAAACCCAAGCCCAATTACAATGGCCCAAGGACTAAGCCAAATCAGAAAACCCTAGGGAGTCATCACCCCTAGCCGCCGACCCATTGTTTGCCCACCATGCGCACTAACGGATCGTCCGCCACCATGCACCACACGTCGTTTCGGTTTCCCACGCGCGTCGTTCTCCGTGCCCACGCCCCTGACGTTTGGAGCTTCCCCAGGCGCCTCGGCCTCCACCGTTCGCACCATTGCCCATGCCCTGCAAAGCAAACAGGCAGTAACAGAAACAAGGAAGCAGAGAAATATGGAACAAAATAATAGAATACTAAGAAGATAGTGTATTTTCGGCTATAAAGCCATTCAAAATCAATGTAAAAGGGGTTTGGCGGTCAGAAATTAGAGAACACTGAGCAGTAAAAATCAAAGAAACACGCAAGGTTGATTGTTAATCTATCCTCTTGTTACTCTCTTTTGTGAATGCTGTTCCTTTTACCCTTCCTATCTTTGCTTATCGCACTCTTGTGAAGCCGAATACATATTGACCCTAAATCGGAATAAAAAGAGGTGAGTAGAGGAGGGGGTTTACCTTCGAAAGGGTCTGCCCTCATTTTCTCTGTCGTGATCAGAGTAGAGCGATGGGGTAGTCGAAACTCACCCTCAAGGTTCTGTCACATGTTAGCCGTGACGTTGTGGAAATAAACGGAGCGAAGAAAGAAGGAGTGTAGGAAAATAAAGGTCCTATGTGCGGAATCTAGCCTTCGCTTACTCCGTCGCAGTCGGGGTCAAACGAAGAGAGGAAGAGGGTATATTGGATCAGTCGTATCCGTTCCTCATTGGCTATGGTAGAAAATTTTGGGGATAAACGAGAGAGAGAGAGGGTTTAGAGTGCGGATGAAAAGGGATTAAGGAAGAAGGGATTAGGGTTTTGTTCAGGGTAAGGGTTAAGGCGTTTTTGAACCTGGGTTTAATCCGATTAACAAAACGATACCGTATAGGCCTGGCCCGACCCGATTCGATCCGCAATCCGCGGATCCACCCGTTCATGCTGTGAATGGGTCATTTCGCATGCAACCCCTCATCTTTCGTGGCGCTTCGCTACTGGATCCCTTCCTTTACTTTTGTTTCCTCTAAGATTCGGCTCATGATTTTATTTGTGTTTCATCTTAGTCCCTGCATGAAATACTACACGGAGGACTAGGGATATTTTCCCTCTCGGTCCCTCCTTTGCTTTGCGCGTCACATCAGAGTCCTCCCCCCCTTTTATTCATTTTAAATCTGCCCTGAAATTTGGTTTTTAATTTAGTTTAGTCTCGTTCGTTATTCTCACCGTTTGTATTGTTATTTTAATTCCCTTATAACTATTATTAGCTACTATCATTATTAGTATTATTATTACTATTACTATTACTATTACTATCATTATTAGTACTTAGCTATTACTGTTAGTATTATCACATTATTTTTACCTATATGCAATTTTCATAATGATTCTTTATTACTTTTAGCTAAGAATTATTTTCATTAGATATCTTTTTATATGTTATATGTTTTAAATTGCATGTTGTGTAATACTATGTCGTATATTATGTTCAGCTAAAATTTACTTGTGTTATATAATATATTTTATTTATATTTTTCCCGTAATTTTTTTTTCTTCGCTGTATATCATGTTTATATTGGCTCCATTATATATATGATGTCTTTTATCTATTATTTGAGCATGCCTCAGATATATTTATATTTGCTTATTGTCTACTGTATTTATTTATGTTTCATCTTGTATGTACAACTACTTTAGCGTAGGAACTACCATCTATCACATTTGGTATTATTATTGTTTTATTGCCCTTTTAAATGTTAATATATAATTGCTGTTGAAAATAAAAATACCTTTCCGCAAAATCAATCTCGTTCAAATGTTCTAAAAAAAATAATAAGGCAATATTTGTGTGTTTAGAAGTTCGAAAGATTACATCCTAACGTGCTGGGTGTTGATTTTTCGTTCAACTAAATAACTTCACATATTTTGAAGATCAAAGATGATCTTGATGTCAGAGTATAAAGGCATTATATCCTAACGTGCTGGGTATGATACTTTTATTTCTTTGAAACGAGTTGATCTTGAGATTCAATTCAGATTTAATAACCTTTTTCTACCTTAAGTATTTTCAAGTTTTCAACATTAGGACAACATCAATCAATTTGGTACCAACTTTGGGCGTTGCAAGGGTGCTAACCCTTCCTTGCGCGTAACCGACTCCCGAATCTATTTTTTCGAGTTTCGTAGACCAAAATTGCTGTTTTAGTAAACAAAATGTTTTATTCAAACAAAGGTGATCCGATCACACCAAATAAAGATCGGTGGCGACTCCCTAATTTCAAGTCGATTCCCGTTTCGTCAAAAAATGGTTACAACAGCTTGGCGACTCCACTGGGGACTTGAGAGTCAGGCCGCAAAATTGATTGATTTTTGTCCTTTTGATTGAAAACTTGAAAAATTGTTTTTGTTTTTTAACGAAAAAATCATGTTTCTTCTAAAGCATTTGTTCGTGCTATAACTGCTACACTGCTGAGTCTCATATTACTTGCATTTACATTGCATGATCGTTGTGGTCACACCTTTAAGTGGAGTAAGAAACTAAGCCTTCGTGAGGTTTTCACCTTCGCATGGGCTAGTGGATTGCTTCCGGGATACATCCGTACCTATGTGCTTCGTGAGGTTTTCACCTCCGCATGGCCATAGGGAAATGTATCCCCCTGAACCGAACTCGGTCCGTATGAGCCTATAATGGGTGAGGATCGAGGAATTTGCTGGTTCAGGTACCCCTCTGTAGAACCGAACCCCATATAGAAGCCCTAGAGCCTACCTTAGGCAGAGTGTCGAAATAGTGACCCAGATAAGCGTTTAATGATGTTTTGCTTGTTTTGATTACACAATACTAACTTGTGTTGATTTGTTTGATTTCCATAACGTTCCATGTAGTAGAGGTGTCAATTTCTGTTCGGTTGCTGAGATAGGAAGTTTGCTATGGAAAATGACTTTCTTGATAAAGTAGAGGACAATGCGGCCGTGCGCACATAGTCAGAAAAGTTGCGGTTAGAAAAAGGAGATAGCTTAGTCGAAGGTCATACGTCGGAGTTGAGGGACTTCACCCGTGTTAGCGTGACACAAAATGAGCTTCAAGAGTTGCGGGATATCTGGACCCATTGGGAAGATGAAGCTAAACAGATGTTCTGCCACCGATATGGTGATATCTCTTACTTATTGGATGTTAAGATAGATAAACACCTGTTTCGGACTATGGTCCAGTTTTGGAATTCCGCATACAGTTGCTTCACTTTTGGGAAAGTGGATTTGGTGCCAACAATAGAAGAATACACCACTTTACTTCGTATTCCCGAGATGCAGGTTGACAAGGTTTATATTAGGCCCGCCTATGTCCCTCCTTTGGCGAAGAAGTTGATGAAAATTACGGGAATGAGTGAACAGTGGATCTCAACCAAGATTCAACAGAAAGGTGAAGGGAGATGTATTCCTTGGGTAAATTTAAGGGATTTGATTTTGATGCACCCTGATGTGAGGAAGAAGGTCGATATCTTCGCCTTAAGCCTCTACGGATTAGTCATCTTCCCAAAAGCCCTAAGACACATAGATGAAGCAGTGGTGGATTTGTTCGATCGATTGGATAAACAAGTTACACCTGTCCCAGCGATTCTTTTAGAGACTTTCAGATCGTTAAATGCATGCAGAAGAGCGGGAGAAGGAAGGTTTATCGGATGCGCACAGCTGTTAATGGTATGGTTTTATGGGCATTTTTGGAAGATAGATAAAGTCTTTTGTCGACCCTTTTATAAGGATTATTCACCGATAAAGAGGAAATGGCCGTGTCAAGACGAGAAGATATAACGGAAGAAGGATGGAGGACAATTCTTCAGAATCTGCAGGAAGAAGATATTGAGTGGAGAGCTCCATGGATGATGCCTGGAGAGATCCTTTATAGATGCAGAGACTTTAATTGGGTCCCTCTACCCGGAATTTGGGGAGTCATCGGGTATGCCCCATTGCTAGCAGCAAGACAATACCAGTCTAGACAGTTCGTGCCAGCAACTCATGGGTTGGATCGAAGCGAATTCTCTTATACAGGAGAGGGTTATAAGAAGAAGATTAAGGAAATCGCAAATGCTTGGAAGCAAACCTACCGGATGAAGAGGTTGACTGTGGGTGAAACGGCGACTTCTGAGTATAAAGTGTGGCTAAACAAAAGAATCAATGACAATATCTCGAGACCAAGTTCAGATAATGCTCAATCTATAGAGGAACGTTTGTAAATGATAC
The DNA here is from genome assembly GCA_005393395.2 of Gossypium australe. Lineage (NCBI taxonomy): Eukaryota > Viridiplantae > Streptophyta > Magnoliopsida > Malvales > Malvaceae > Gossypium > Gossypium australe. The sequence goes on along the minus strand of CM016616.1, from coordinate 23,973,574 downwards.
CAACGGTATTAGAAATTATAAAGCAAGGTTTTGTAAAGCGAAGTTCAGAGCTTGAGAAGAAAATTGAGCAGTTGGAGGAAGAGAAGATGCTTTTGAAGTTGGATGTAGAGATACAGAAATCAGAAGCAGAAAAGATAAAAAAGGGGAAGAGCAAAGCCGAAGAAGAGTTGGATAGCCTAAAGGGGGACTACAAGAAGATGCGTCTCTCAATGAGAACTGCGGGACTAGAAAAGACTTCGAGTCAATGGCGACAAGAGTTACAAGAGGAGAGAGCTAAGACCGAGCAATGGGAAAGGAAATTTCAAGAAATGAAAGCTCAGAAGGAGACCCTAGAAAAGCAAGTGTCAGAAGGCCAAAACAGAAGAAATGAATTGAAGACTAGAGTGGCGAAGTTGGAAAGGTCCCTTGACTATTATCGAAACCGTAACTCTGTAAGAGGATTAAAGGCAAGTTTGAGTAGAATCGAAGAAATGGAGAAGAAAACCGAAGAGAGAAATGGAGCTGTAGAACTGTCAGAATCATATTGGATGTAACATCCTGCATTAGGGGTCGGGCTAGGAAAGCTTTATTATTAAATGGTGCAGTTTAAATGCATGATGGTCGGCCTGGCAAAGTGGCTTTGGAGTGCCACTTAAGGGCCTGGGGGCGAGGGGACTCAGGTTCGAGTCACCTGCGACGCAAGGGCGTTTTGTTTTTGTTTTGGCGTTGGGGCGAAAGAGTGTTTAAAAGGATGCTGTGACGAGTTATGTCACAAAAGTCGCCTTGGCCGAATGGCTAAGGGCGCTGCAGGAGATTTCGGCATGAAGGACTCGAGTTCGAGTCCTGGCAGGAGCGTAAAGGTATTTTATTTTTGCCTTGGCGCTTATACGTGAGGGAGCTAGGGAATGAAAGCTTAAATGAAAATTTTAATGCGCCTATGTCATGAAACGCGCAGTAGTCGAGTGGTTGAGGCGTGGGGGATTCTGCCTCAGGTCTCGGGTTCGAGACCCAAGGGCAGCACTTGGAAGTTTATTTTGCTTCCTGCTAGCGCGAATTTTCTTTGGTCTGTGCATGGGCACATGCACGCGTGAAAACAAAGTGATGGCTGCATTATTATTTTTTTATTTTATTTATTTTAATTGTAACGGAAGTATGGGAGTTTTTATTATTATTAATATTTTATTTATTTTATTAATTGATGGAAGATGGGGTGGTGTTATATTATTATTATTATTATTATTATTATTATTATTATTATTATTTTATAGGAAGGTGATGGGCTAGTTTATTAGTTTAATCAAAGGATGGGGTAGTTATGGGGGATTGATTAAACAATGTGATTTTGAGTTTTGGATGATGGGAATGAAGCATGCTTGGGGGTTGGCCGGCCTTGAAGATGGAAGAAGCATGGCCGAATGTGTAGCATGCTTTAGGGACTTGAATTTCTTTTCTTCCTTCCCAAATTTTACGTGGCCGAAATTGATGATTTCTTTTCTCCCCTTACCAATTTGTTCTTGACTGAAAAGGGAGAGGGACCTAAGGCTTGAGTCTCGATTTTTGGAAGGAGCTAGAGAGTACTTCGGCTAGCATTGTTTTCTTCCATTGTTGTTAGCCGAATCTCTTAGCCACTACCTCTTGTCAAATCCCCTTTCTTTCTCTATTGTGGTCATAGCCGAACCCTTGTTCTCCATCCTTTTGAAGGCATAGCCGAATTTCCCTTATCATTTAAAGCATAGGCCGAACCCACAAAGGATGGTGCTATCGTTTTCAAGGGTTGGTAAGTGTACTTCTTTAGCATGCGGTTTCTTTCTCTTCCTTTTTGGGTGCCGAAGTTTGAATTAAAGACTTGGTAATGATTGACCGATCATGCGTGAGTGTCTTGATAGGTAATTTTTGAGGGTAGTCGACACCAAGGAGCTAGAGGAGCCTCTCGAGAATCTATTCTTCGAGGTAAGGCATTATGCTACTCGGCCAAGAGTTTTATTTAGAAATGTGAGTGTGCATGCCGTTTCTAACAAATGTTTTGATAGGGGGCTCAACAAGACAAGTGACAACTTCGGGATTTCGGTGAGTATGGAGAACGGTTAAGCATTTTCGGCCAAAGTCCATCCTTGGTATTTACGTGTAACCGAATGTGCACTTTGGATTTAGGGGCAAATCGGCAAAAGGGAAATCGGAAGTTTTTGAGTTTTCAAATCACGTGGTTTAGTGCTAATAAAGGTTTGGCCTAAGGCCATATTCTGTTTTAGGTGCGATTAATTCTTCGGATTTATTGATATAGCCGAATAGCCTATGTTACTAACTTTGGTGTTGGCCGAATATAGGAGCAAGGCGGGGACACGTTTCGGGACTTTTGTGAAATCGCGTAGATACGGGATTTCTAGTTAAATCTTCGATTTAAATAGGTGTGTAAACTCTTACACACTTTATTAGTATAAATTGTTATTATAATGATATTTACAACCTCTCATGTAGTGACTTTGCCTTGTGGGCATAAGCTTGGCTTTCGGGTAAGTCCCCTGTTACTCGATCTATGATATATGTGTGTATGCCATCATATGCTATTAAATGCTATGCTACATGTGAATGCATGATATATGAGATCATGATACTGTTATGTGAGCATGATGATGGTGGGATTGATGAGAGGAGGGAGATGATCTCTATGGACTGTCACCAGTGGTTTGTTACCACACGATGGGTTGGCCCCATCATTTGATATTTGTGACTTCGGTCACCAGTGGTTTGGCACCACATAGTGATATTTGTGACAAGTCCCTGTGGTTTGGCACCACCAGTGGTTTGGTACCACATGTTGATATTGTGACCTATGGTCACCAGTGGTTTGGTACCACACAATGGGTTGGCCCCATCATTTGATATTTGTGACTTCGGTCACCAGTGGTTTGGCACCACCAGTGGTTTGGTACCACACGAGGTAGAAAAAGGAGCATGGATGGCTAGGTTGGGATGCATAATTGCATGTATTACTAATATCTATGTATGAGTTGTATTTTCAGGTTAGGGATTTATACACACTGAGTCTTGGTGACTCACCCCTTCCCATATCATCTTGCAGGTGAGTAGATCGCGGAGATGGAGCCGGGGAAGACTCGAGGCGGCCATGCTTGTCCGTGGACTTGAAATCTTATTTTGCCCCGTTTTAAGTTTATTATTTACTAAATTTCGATTGGGTTGTAATATGGCCGCTTATTATTATTATTTTGGATGTTTAATTAGTTGTTTTTACTTTATGACTGATGAACTTATGAACTGTTAAGCGAATCGGTTAGAAGTAATGTTTTTCAAAATTATACTCGTACTCGTTTTCAAAGATGTTACTATCGGGTAACAAAATTTTCTATGTTAACGATAACCCTGATGTTTCTAAAAATTTAAATTTTCAAATGGTTTCAACTCAATCGTGTTTATCAAATCAACCCATCCGAGTTTTAGCAAATACCGTTTTATAACTTTAGCAAATTTTCAGATTTTCGATATTAATCCGAATCCTTCAAAACGTTTTACTCCGTGACATACCAGATCCAGTCAAGGCTTGTGGGCCGGGTTTGGGGTGTTACAAATTGGTATCAGAGCCAGGTTCAAAAACTCGGCTGTGAGGGCCCAAGGCCCAAAAATGTTTCTTGGTACGTCTCTGTGAACTATTATGAAAATGGTTTTGTTTTGAACAACATGGCATCGAGTCTCCGGCACCAATCCGCTCGGGTAAGTATTACTAAACCTCTGTGTGAATGATTATCTGTAAAGGGGTAGGAATGGAACGTAGATAGTATGAAAGGTATGTGAACCCTAGGACTAGATTACCCAAACAATCGCATAAGATTTTAATTTCCTTAATAAACAAACCTATGACTAAGCCGCCGAGTTAGGGTGTGGTAACCCTTGGACGCATGTCTAGGATTGGATCCGGAAGAGCTTGGTATTTAAGCGGTCTTAGCGACTCACCTCCTCTTCGCGGGAATCCTACCTGGTGCGTAGCTTCGGTTCACCCTAACCGTGAGGACTTGTTCATGGGCTAAACCCGATTATTAAAACCCGAAGGGAACTAGCCGTATTTTTATAAAAACTTTAGTTTTACAACTCAAAAAAAAAAAAACTACCCTTTTAACTTGTGAGGACTATTTTACGAAAATTTTTCGAAAAATTTTCGATTTATGAAAAATTTCAAAAATACCCCTAATAGTAAAAATTTAGGAAAATGCCCCTGGTTTCTAAATTATTAAGCTATCCCCAAATTTAACAAAATTTTCTTATTTTACCAACATACCTAAAACCTTAATTTGCAAAAAAAAAAATACCATGATTTTGGAAAATTACGAAATTGCCCCCTAACGTACAAAATTACTAAATTGACCTTGATTTTCAAAAATTTCTGCAACGTTGCCAATTTGGAAAACAAATTCTCAAAAAGAACCCCCAAGTTTGCAAATTTTTCAAGATTTACAAATTTACCTTGATTTATTACCAAAATACCCCTGTAGGGCAAAAGACGAAAATACCCCCGGGATAGAATTTGGGCAAAAAGGTGATGGAATATGTGAATATGTGTCTTCGAATTAGAATAGAAGACTTGAAATTTTTTTGATCGAAGGAACAACTTCTAAACTTCGTTCATAAAATTTCTTCGCTAATAATCAATGAAACTTTGACTAACTCATAAAACTTTTTAAGACAGATCGTGCAATAAGAAATGAGTTCTAGAGGTCGCGGCCGTGGGGGACGCGGTAGAGGCCGGATGGCTGTGTCAGAACCAGTTAGGCCGGGCCAAGGATCGGATAATGAGATACCACCTCCACCACCATCCCCAACTTTTGGTGTTGGACATCAGGATCAGACGGGGGGTGAGTCGGTATCGCAGGCTATGCTGCGTGTTCTAGAGATGATGGCTGGGACCGGTAGAGGTACAGGAGCTCAGAAGTCTGTACCCGAGCAACTCCGATCTAACGGAGCTGAGGTATTCCGGGGTGTGTCGAGCGTGGCACCCAGTGCAGCGGAATATTGGTTAGAATCGACTGAGAGGATCATGGACGATCTCGATTTAACGAATGAGGAGAAGCTGAAAGGAGCAGTGTCGCTTCTAAAGGATGAGTCATACCAGTGGTGGCTCACGGTTCGGGATGGTGCTACGGCAGATGGCCTTACTTGGGAGTACTTCAAAGCTGCTTATCAGAGGAAGTATGTGGGCACCAGCTACACTGATGCTCAGAGGAAAGCTTTTCTGGGATTGGTACAAGGAAATAAGTCGGTATCTGAATATGAGGCAGAATTCTTGAGGCTGAGCCGCTATGCTCGGGGAATTGTGTCAACTGAGCATGATTGTTACGTCTGCTTTGAAGACAGACTTAGGGATGATTTAAGGTTGTTGATTGCTCCACAACAGGTGCGTGAGTTTGCTGTTCTGGTAGAGAAGGCTAAGGTAGCCGAAGGGGTCAAGGAGTCTGTGAGACAGAACTATGATAGGAACAAGCAGAAAAGAGGTTTTGGGTCGTCTGGATCGGGTAATAATGCACAAAAAAGGGCTAGGCAGAGTGGGCCGAATCAGGCAGGAAGGCCCATGGCTACTAATCAGAGACCGGCTCAGTGTAATCGTTGTGGGAAGTCACATTGGGGAAGTTGTTGGACCGGTGAGAGGGGTTGCTTTGAATGTGGATCTTTGGATCACCGTGTAAAGGATTGTCCTCAGAAGCTAGCTAAGAATCAGCCAGAGGGTCAGAACCGTACTCAAGCTAGAAATGTGGGACCACCGCAGAGGGGTCGTGGTAATGGTAGAGGAGGTAATGGTTCTAATCGGGGTCGCGAAATTCTGGGCAGAGATACAGGCAACATAGAGGCAAGGCAGCCTGGGTTAGTCTACGCAGCGAGGCGTCGCAAGGAGGGTGACGCACCGGACGTCATAACCGGTACGTTCCTAATTTTTGGTCTTCCATATGTTGCATTAATTGATGTGGGTTCGACGCATTCATACGTTGCTAGTAGTGTGGTAGAGACTATGAACTTGGACTTTGAGACTGCTTCTAGGGAGGTGACTGTAATTAGCCCTCTAGGACACTCTGTAGTAGTGAACAAGCTATATAGAGATATACCCCTAGAACTCCAAGGGGTAGTGTTTGTGGCTGATCTGATGGAACTGCCGTTTGGGGAGTTCGATCTAATTCTTGGAATGGACTGGCTAGTTAAGTATCAGGCAAGGTTGGATTGCGCTGCTAAGCGCATGGTTCTAAAGACGGCTAAGGGTGATGAAGTGGTCATGATAGGTAATAGAAGAGATTATCTATCAAATGTGGTGTCTGCCTTGAAGGCTGAGAAAATGGTCAGAAAAGGTTGTGAGGCATTGTTGGTTCGAATCTGTGCCTTGGAGGCTAAGGAGTCAGCAGTTGAGAAGGTCCGAACTGTAGGGGAATTCACTGATGTGTTTCCAGAAGAACTCCCAAGTCTGCCTCCAGATCGGGAAGTTGAGTTCGGTATAGACTTGTTGCCCGGAACGGCACCTGTGTCTATAGCACCCTACCGAATGGCACCAAAGGAGTTGGTGGAGCTGAAGGCTCAAACTCAGGAGCTCTTGGATAGAGGGTTTATTCGACCAAGTATATCTCCGTGGGGAGCACCTGTGCTGTTTGTCAAGAAGAAAGACGGGTCAATGCGGATGTGTATCGACTACCGTCAACTAAACAAGTTAACGATAAAAAACAAGTATCCGTTGCCTCAGATTGATGACCTGTTTGACCAACTGAAGGGTGCATCGGTGTTCTCGAAGATAGATATTAGGTCGGGTTATCATCAACTTAAGGTGAAGGAGGTTGATTTGCACAAAACGGCATTTCGTACCCGGTATGGGCATTACGAGTTCCTAGTGATGCCATTTGGGTTGAACAACGCGCCGGCAGCTTTCATGGATTTAATGAATAGGGTGTTTCAGCAATACTTAGATCAATTTGTCGTGGTGTTTATAGACGACATATTGGTTTACTCAAAGACGGAGGAGGAGCATGATAGGCATTTGCGTATAGTTCTACAAGTACTGAGGGAGAAGCAGTTATATGCCAAATTCAGTAAGTGCGAATTTTGGCTTAGGGAGGTGGCTTTCTTAGGTCACGTGGTGTCAGCTGAAGGGATTAGAGTTGACCCTCGCAAGGTTTAAGCGGTGTTGGATTGGAAACCGCCTAGGTCAGTGGCGGAAATTCGAAGTTTTCTGGGTCTGGCAGGGTACTATCGAAGATTGGTGGAAGGATTCTCTTTAATCGCAGCGCCGTTGACTAAGTTATTAAGAAAAGAAGTCCCATTTGTTTGGTCAGAGAAACAGCAAGAAAGTTTTGATAAGCTAAGGAAGATTCTGACGGAAGCTCCAGTTTTGGTACAGCCTGAGGTAGGGAAGTTGTTCACGGTTTATTGTGATGCGTCCCATACTGGTTTGGGATGTGTGTTGATGCAGGAAGGGAAGGTAGTGGCCTATGCATCCCGTCAGCTAAGACCGCATGAGGTTAACTATCCGACTCACGACTTGGAGTTAGCGGCAGTAGTCTTCGCTTTGAAAATATGGAGGCATTACTTGTATGGGGAAAAGTCGATAGTCTACACGGATCACAAAAGTTTGAGGTATCTCCTGACTCAAAAGGACTTAAATTTGAGGCAGCGCCGATGGATTGAACTGTTGAAGGACTACGACTGTTCAATTGAGTACCATCCAGGCAAGGCTAACGTGGTGGCTGATACGTTGAGCCGGAAGGACGTGACGGATTTAAAGGCGATGTTTGCTCATCTCAGTCTATACGACGATGGAAGTCTTTTGGCAGAGCTGCAAGTTAAGCCAACTTGGATCGAGGAGATTAAGGAAAAGCAATTAGGGGATGACAGTTTAAATGCGCGGAGGTTGCAAGTTCAAGATGGTGGTTTGGAAGGGTATAGTTTGACTGGTGATGGTATGTTGTGTTTTCAGGAACGAGCTTGTATGCCGAAGGATGTGGAATTGAGACAAAGAATTCTCCAAGATGCACATAGCAGTCCATACGCTATGCATCCTGGAGGAAGCAAGATGTATGGAGATTTGCGGAAGCAGTTCTGGTGGCCGGGGTTGAAGCGTGAGGTAACTGAATTCGTGGGAAGGTGTCTGATGTGTCAGCAGGTAAAGGCTGAACATCAGTTGCCATCAGGGTTACTTCAACCAGTGAAAATTCCTCAGTGGAAATGGGAGAGGATCACTATGGACTTCGTCAGTGGGCTACCCCTCACGCCCAGCAAGAAGGACGCAGTTTGGGTGATTGTGGACCGTCTGACCAAGTCAGCTCACTTCATACCGGTAAGGGTGGATTATTCTCTTCAGAGGCTAGCAAAATTGTATGTGGCTGAGATAGTAAGATTGTATGGTGTGCCAGTATCAATCATCTCAGATAGGGATCCGAGGTTTACGTCAAGGTTCTGGAAAGCGTTGCATCAGGCTTTGGGTACACGATTGAATTTCAGTACAGCATTCCATCCACAGTCTGACGGGCAGTCGGAAAGGGTCATACAGATTTTAGAAGATATGCTAAGAGGTTGTGTTTTGGATTTCAGTGGTAGTTGGGAAGAGTATCTACCGTTGGCAGAATTCGCTTATAACAACAGTTATCAAGCGAGTATCCAAATGGCACCATATGAAGCACTGTATGGACGAAGATGCCGTACTCCTACGTGTTGGACGGAGTTGGGTGAACGACAAGTTTTAGGTCCAGAGTTGGTGACAGAGACTGAAGAGTAAGTGAAGGTGATTCGGGCTCGTCTCAAGGAAGCAGCGGATAGGCAGAAGTCCTACGCTGATCTTAAGCGCAAGGAAATGGAGTATGCAGTAGGAGATAACGTTTTTCTGAAAGTGTCACCTTGGAAAAAGGTATTAAGATTTGGGCGAAAAGGGAAGCTAAGCCCAAGGTTCATCGGCCCTTATACAGTAGTAAAGCGAGTGGGACCGGTAGCTTATCAGCTCGAGCTGCCGGCAGAGTTAAGTCAGATTCATGACGTCTTTCATGTGTCGATGCTTAGACGGTATCGGTCAGATCCATCACACGTTGTGCCAGTGGCAGAGATTGAGGTAAACTCAGACTTGTCTTTTGAGGAAGAACCGGTACAGATTTTGGACCGAGATGTCAAAGTTCTGAGGAGGAAGTCGGTACCTTTGGTAAAGGTGCTATGGCGGAACCATGGTACGGAAGAGGCCACGTGGGAACCCGAGGACGTGATGCGGCAGTAATACCCCCAACTCTTCTGATCCAGGTAATTTCAAGGACGAAATTATTTTAAGGGGGGTAGAACTGTAACATCCTGCATTAGGGGTCGGGCTAGGAAAGCTTTATTATTAAATGGTGCAGTTTAAATGCATGATGGTCGGCCTGGCAAAGTGGCTTTGGAGTGCCACTTAAGGGCCTAGGGGCGAGGGGACTCAGGTTCGAGTCACCTGCGACGCAAGGGTGTTTTGTTTTTGTTTTGGCGTTGGGGCGAAAGAGTGTTTAAAAGGATGCTGTGACGAGTTATGTCACAAAAGTCGCCTTGGCCGAATGGCTAAGGGCGCTGCAAGAGATTTCGGCATGAAGGACTCGAGTTCGAGTCCTGGCAGGAGCGTAAAGGTATTTTATTTTTGCCTTGGCGCTTATACGTGAGGGAGCTAGGGAATGAAAGCTTAAATGAAAATTTTAATGCGCCTATGTCATGAAACGCGCAGTAGTCGAGTGGTTGAGGCGTGGGGGATTCTGCCTCAAGTCTCGGGTTCGAGACCCAAGGGCAGCACCTGGAAGTTTATTTTGCTTCCTGCTGGCGCGAATTTTCTTTGGTCTGTGCATGGGCACATGCACGCGTGAAAACAAAGTGATGGCTGCATTATTATTTTTTTTATTTTTATTTTATTTATTTTAATTGTAATGGAAGTATGGGAGTTATTATTATTATTAATATTTTATTTATTTTATTAATTGATGGAAGATGTGGTGGTGTTATATTATTATTATTATTATTATTATTATTATTATTATTATTTTATAGGAAGGTGATGGGCTAGTTTATTAGTTTAATCAAAGGATGGGGTAGTTATGGGGGATTGATTAAACAATGTGATTTTGAATTTTGGATGATGGGAATGAAGCATGCTTGGGGGTTGGCCGGCCTTGAAGATGGAAGAAGCATGGCCGAATGTGTAGCATGCTTTAGGGACTTGAATTTCTTTTCTTCCTTCCCAAATTTTACGTGGCCGAAATTGATGATTTCTTTTCTCCCCTTACCAATTTGTTCTTGACCGAAAAGGGAGAGGGACCTAAGGCTTGAGTCTCAATTTTTGGAAGGAGCTAGGGAGTACTTCGGCTAGCATTGTTTTCTTCCATTGTTGTTAGCCGAATCTCTTAGCCACTACCTCTTGTCAAATCCCCTTTCTTTCTCTCTTGTGGTCATAGCCGAACCCTTGTTCTCTATCCTTTTGAAGGCATAGCCAAATTTCCCTTATCATTTAAAGCATAGGCCGAATCCACAAAGGATGGTGCTATCGTTTTCAAGGGTTGGTAAGTGTACTTCTTTAGCATGCGGTTTCTTTCTCTTCCTTTTTGGGTGCCGAAGTTTAAATTAAAGACTTGGTAATAATTGACCGATTACGCGTGAGTGTCTTGATAGGTAATTTTTGAGGGTAGTCGACACCAAGGAGCTAGAGGAGCCTCTCGAGAATCTATTCTTCGAGGTAAGGCATTATGCTACTCGGCCAAGAGTTTTATTTAGAAATGTGAGTGTGCATGCCGTTTCTAACAAATGTTTTGATAGGGGGCTCGACAAGACAAGTGACAACTTCAGGATTTCGGTGAGTATGGAGAACGGTTAAGCATTTTCGGCCAAAGTCCATCCTTGGTATTTACGTGTAACCGAATGTGCACTTTGGGTTTAGGGGCAAATCGGCAAAAGGGAAATTGGAAGTTTTTGAGTTTTCAAATCACATGGTTTACTGCTAATAAAGGTTTGGCCTAAGGCCATATTCTGTTTTAGGTGCGATTAATTCTTCGGATTTATTGATATAGCCGAATAGCCTATGTTACTAACTTTGGTGTTGGCCGAATATAGGAGCAAGGCGGGGACACGTTTCGGGACTTTTGTGAAATCGCGTAGATACGGGATTTCTAGTTAAATCTTCGATTCAAATAGGTGTGTAAACTCTTACACACTTTATTAGTATAAATTGTTATTATGATGATATTTACAACCTCTCATGTAGTAACTTTGCCTTGTGGGCATAAGCTTGGCTTTCGGGTAAGTCCCCTATTACTCGATCTATGATATATGTGTGTATGCCATCATATGCTATTAAATGCTATGCTACATGTGAATGCATGATATATGAGATCATGATACTGTTATGTGAGCATGATGATGGTGGGATTGATGAGAGGAGGGAGATGATCTCTATGGACTGTCACCAGTGGTTTGGTACCACACGATGGGTTGGCCCCATCATTTGATATTTGTGACTTCGGTCACCAGTGGTTTGGCACCACATATTGATATTTGTGACTAAGTCCCTGTGGTTTGGCACCACCAGTGGTTTGGTACCACATGTTGATATTGTGACCTATGGTCACCAGTGGTTTGGTACCACACGATGGGTTGGCCCCATCATTTGATATTTGTGATTTCAGTCACCAGTGGTTTGGCACCACCAGTGGTTTGGTACCACACGGGGTAGAAAAAGGAGCATGGATGGCTAGGTTGGGATGCATAATTGCATGTATTACTAATATCTATGTATGAGTTGTATTTTAGGGTTGGGGATTTATACACACTGAGTCTTGGTGACTCACCCCTTCCCATATCATCTTGCAGGTGAGTAGATCGCGGAGATGGAGCCGGGGAGGACTCGAGGCGGCCATGCTTGTCCGTGGACTTGAAATCTTATTTTGCCCCGTTTTAAGTTTATTATTTACTAAATTTCGATTGGGTTGTAATATGGCCGCTTATTATTATTATTTTGGATGTTTAATTAGTTGTTTTTACTTTATAACTGATGAACTTATGAACTGTTAAGCGAATCGGTTAGAAGTAATGTTTTTCAAAATTATACTCGTACTCGTTTTCAAAGATGTTACTATCGGGTAACAAAATTTTCTAAGTTAACGATAACCTTGATGTTTCTAAAAATTTAAATTTTCAAATGGTTTCAACTCAATCGTGTTTATCAAATCAACCCATTCGAGTTTTAGCAAATACCGTTTTATAACTTCAGCAAATTTTCAGATTTCCGATATTAATCCGAATCCTTCAAAACGTTTTACTCCGTGACATACCAGATCCGGTCAAGGCTTGTGGGCCGGATTTGGGGTGTTACATTGGATATCTAAAAGAGAACAAAGAACGAAGAGAAATGGAGCTGTACCATTCCCAGAATCAAGTCAAAGATAGAGATTACCTCATGGGGGAGGCTATAACCCAGATACGAGAGGTAGCCGAGCATTTACAGACTCTAGCTATACAAGCTGACACATTGAGCGTACAGTTTGAGACACGGTCGGATCGTGGACGAGAATTAGCTTCCCTACTGACAAAGATTAAAGCCTTAGGTGTTAGAGCAAGGCTGTTCTTGTAATCTATCTTATGTAAAGAGCTTTGTTTTCTAAGAAAGTTTTCTATGGGGAATTGAATCAGAGTTGACACCTTTTTTGCATTCATACCATACATTTGCATTGCATTGCATACATTAGTATCATATCACCTTAATCATTCACTAAGGCTAAAATCGTATAATCCGCAGTTGCGACACTACGAATCTGGAACCACGTCATCCTTATAGGACACTTCTAAGAACTAGAGCTATGGACACCGAACTCAATGAGAGGATCGAAAGAATGGAACGAATCCAGAGAGAGTTGCAAGAACAGTTAACCAAGTCGCAGCAAGAAGCAAGGGATCTGATGGCAAGATCCCGAGAGGAATCGCTCGAGTTAATCAAGATCCGCTTTATCTCCCAGGATTCACTCCACCCCACGCCCATGCAATGCAAAGAGGATATCCTCAAGGGGAACTGGTAGGCCTAGAGCCACGATCCGCACCACCTGCTCATCTAGGGCAAGGTATGTTTGCGTCGAACTCCGGAGATAATTCCGCTAATCCAATAGTTTTGGATTTGGATGATCCGGTAGAAATAGCCAAGCTGAGAATAAAGGAACATGATGCCGAGGACAAGTATAGGAGTCTAGAAGAAAGACTCAAAGCGGTAGATGGTATTGGAGTCTTCTCTGCACTGAGCGCCAAAGAGCTCAGTTTAGTACCTGATCTGGTCCTACCCCCGAAATTCAAAGCGCCAGATTTTGAAAAATACGATGGAACGAGATGCCCAAAGGCGCATCTTATCATGTTTTGTCGGAAGATGGCGGGTTATGTGAATGAAGACAAATTGTTAATACACTATTTTCAAGATAGCTTGATCGGATCAGCCCTCCGATGGTATAATCAACTCAGCAGAGAGAGGATCCAATCATGGAAGGACCTAGCATCTGCATTTTGCGAACAGTACAAGCATGTCTCCGATATGGCGCCCGATCGACTAACGCTGCAGATGATGGAAAAGAAGCCAGCAGAGACGTTTAGACAATACGCTCAAAGGTGGAGGGACGTCTCAACGCAAATAGAGCCCCCACTGACTAAAAGTGAGATAACGGTCCTCTTTATCAACACCTTGAAAGCGCCATTTTACGACAAACTGGTAGGAAACGCCACAAAAGACTTCGCCGATATCGTAATGTCTGGGGAGCTCATTGAAAATGGCATCAAGAGTGGAAAGATGGAAGGTCCAGAGAGTTCGAAAAGACCAGTACCCATGAAGAAAAAAGAGCCTGAAACTCACATGGTGGGGACTGGAAGCCGCTATGCTTCTAACCCATACCCAACCCAACCACGACCTCAATTTCGCCCACCTCCAAGCTTCTATTTTCCTCCTCCTCAAAACCCTTACTATCAAGCGCCTCCCCCTTACCCCGTCTATACCGCCGATAACCAAAGACCATTCACTATATTCCCGCCGAGTACTATGCCCGCTCAAAGTCAGCCCAAAAATGAGCAAAGACCAACAAAACCCAATCCTGAAAAGCTTCAATTCACCCCTATCCCGGTGTTGTATGGAGAGCTGTGCCCGAAATTGATAGAAAAACAATTAATATCCCCATATTACATGGCACCTTTGAAACCTCCATACCCAAAATGGTATGATCCTAACGCCAGTTGCATGTACCACGCTGGAAACCAGGGGTATTCTACAGAAAATTGCCTAGCTTTTAAGAAGAGGGTTCAAGGTCTTGTTGATGCAGGCATTTTATGATTTGATGGTATTAGTAATATGGCCGGAAATCCGCTCCCTAATCATGCTGAAGGGAACGTGAGCGTGGTGACGAAGGAAGACAGGTGGCGAGCTAAAAATCGCGTATCTGAAATAAAGACACCTTTGAGCAAAGTATGAGAGATAATGACTGAGAATGGCTTGTTCAGGAAAAGTTTCAAGGAGAAAAGTACAAAGGGTCAAAGTTTTTATGTCTTTCATGGCATAGAAGGACATCACATCCAGTCTTGCGGGAAATTTAAGGAGTTACTTCAAGACATGATGAACAGCAAGGAGGTCAAGATCTTTGATAAAACAGACGAGGTCGATGAAGGAGAGATATGCGCTTCAGATAATCAACCACCAGCCATCCCTTATAATGCTGATCGACCTCTGGTGATTTATTATGAGGCCAAGAAGAAAGAAGTCGAACCAAAGATGATAATCAAAATACCAGCTCTTTTCCCTTACAAGGACGACAAGACGGTGCCATGGAAATATAATGTTAACATTACCATACCTGAAGCTACAACTGGAAGTGTTAGCGAGGTGGGGCATTTTACCTGCAGTGGGAGATGTTATTCTCCCGAAGTGGTTGAATCAAGTAAGAAGACCATTGGCTCGAATCAAAAAGGAAAGGCACCAATGCATGAGACGGTGGTCGAGACTGAAACTCCATCCGAACAGGAAATTAAAAGACCCGTGAATGAGGATGAAGCACATGAATTTTTAAGGTTTATCAAGCACAACGAGTATAACATCGTGGAGCAATTGAACAAGCAACCGACAAAGATCTCAGTGTTATCTCTACTGTTAAACTCAGAACCACACCTAAACGATTTATTAAAAGTGTTAAACCAAGCGTATGTACCGAGCAACGTACCCGTTGAAAAGCTTGATAGGTGGGTGAACAACTTGAATGCGGATAATTTCATCTCTTTCAGTGATGACGAAATACCACCAAATGGTAGGGGTTCTATAAAAGCATTGCACATCACGACCGGTTGCAAAGGCTATATAATACCAAACGTGCTCATTGACAACGGGTCTGCACTCAATGTCATGCCTTTGGCTACACTGTCCAGGATGCCGGTTGATATGTCTTACCTAAGGCCTTGTCATTCCGCAGTAAGGGCGTTTGACGGGACACGACGAGAGGTCATGAGAAAGATCGAGATTCCTCTAGAAGTGGGCCCGTGTACATACGATGTTGAATTCTAGGTCATGGACATCGCACCTTCATACAACTGCCTCTTAGGGAGGCCTTGGATCCATTCTACCGGGGCAGTTCCTTCATCTCTCCATCAAAAGGTCAAGTTTGTCATGGATAACCGTTTGATCACGGTCGCCGGTGAAGAAGACATTGTTGCGTCTGTCGCTACTGACGCGCCCTACATTGAAGCAAATAAAGATGCAGTAGAATGCTCCTTTCGCTCCTTCGAATTTATCAATGCTACATTTTTTGTTGAAGGAAATAAGATTCCCACACCCAAATTGTCGAGGAATACCAAGATGGGAATCAAGCTGACTATGGGAAAAGGAGCCCGAGCGAAGAAAGGGTTGGGAAGATATCAGCAAGGGATAGCTAGAGCACTAAAACTGGTACACCACAAGGCCCGATACGGTTTAGGGTTCAAGCCGGATGTGCGACAAAGAAAGAAACAGCTGCAGAAAGATCAGGAAAAGAGGATTGCAAGAGCTTCAGGCCGAGAAGTGGAATGAGAGCCCATAATGTATCCGCCCTTATCGAAAATGTTTATATCTGCAGGAATGATGTACCCAGAAAGAGATAATTCACGAAACACGCTGTTATTGATTGAAAGGGATTTTTAGAACTTCAATATAAACATTATTGACAAAGTGGATGATACGATGGAAGACATTTCAATGATACGCCCTGGTCCTCCTGGATTTGTTTTGAGCAATTGGACTGCTGAGGATCTTCTTGTAGTTTCTAGGGCTCCTCCAAAGTAATCCTCAATGTCCACTCCTTTTATGCCCCAAGTTATTGGGAAAACTATTACAAGATTTTATGTCTGCTATTTATCTTTTAAATGAACTTCAATAGAGATGCATTTTTGTTATGGTCTCTTCATTCTCATTGGCTTCATATTTATTCCTTCTTCTTATAATCTGTCCCTACGTATATTTCATATCATGCCATGGTACTATGTTTGTGTGTCCCAACACCTTGATATTCCTCTATAGTTTTCTTTTCCATTTACCTTTCAGGTGCTCAGATATCCACGACGTGAACAATCCCGTTACAAATCCTAAAATTGATTTAGAGAAAGCTATCTGTTTAGGAGAATTCAAAGCTGAGGAAAACGCTGAAGATTATGTCTCGTCCCCCGACTTACTAAGGATGATAGAACAAGAAGACAAACAGATACTACCCCATCAAGAATCTGTTGAGACGGTGAACTTGGGAAGTGAAGAAAAGAGGCAAGAAGTGAAGATCGGGACCACCATTTCAGAGAACACCAAACATGACTTGGTCACCTTGCTTCATGAGTACAAAGATGTATTTGCATGGTCATATCAGGACATGCCAGGGTTGAGCGAGGATGTAGTGGTCTATAAGCTCCCACTAAAACCAGAATGCAAGCCTATCCAGCAGAAGCTAAGACGAATGAGACCCGAAATGCTTTTAAAGATAAAAGAAGAAGTTAAAAAACAATTCGATGCCGGCTTCTTACAAGTCTCTAAATATCCGGAATGGGTAGCTAATATAGTCCCAGTGCCAAAGAAAGATGGCAAGGTGCAAATGTGTGTGGACTATCGTGATCTGAATCGAGCAAGCCCTAAGGATAATTTTCCCTTGCCGCACATCGATACATTGGTGGATAACACGGCAAAACATCCATTATTCTCTTTCATGGATGGATTTTTGGGTTATAACCAGATAAAGATGGCTCTCAAGGATATGGAGAAAACTACATTCGGGACGATGTGGGGAACATTCTGCTACAAGGTAATGCCATTCGGATTAAAAAATGCCGGGGCAACATATCGGAGGGCAATGGTGACGTTGTTTCACGACATGATGCATAAAGAAATAGAAGTCTACGTCGATGATATGATTGCCAAATCTCGGGGAGAAAGAGAGCATGTTGGAAACCTTAGGAGATTGTTCGAAAGACTGAGAAAGTTCCAGGTGAAGCTTAATCCGGCCAAGTGCACATTTGGAGCGACCTCGGGGAAATTACTAGGCTTCATCATCAGCAAGAGAGGTATTGAGGTTGATCCAGACAAGATAAAAGTCATACAAGAATTACCGTCTCCACGGACACAAAAGGAAGTCAGAGGATTTCTAGGAAGGTTGAACTACATCGCTCGGTTTATTGCTCAGCTTACCAACCAATGCGACCCAATTTTTCGACTCCTTCGAAAGCACAATCCTAGAAAATGGGATGAGGAGTGCCAGGTGGCTTTTGACAAGATGAAACAATATTTGTCTAGCCCCCCAGTGTTAGTACAGCCAACTCCCGGGAGACCCTTAATATTGTATCTGACTATGTTCGATAACTCATTAGGTTGTGTACTGGGGTAGTATGACGAGTCAGGAAAAAGAGAAAGGGCAATATACTACCTCAGCAAGAAATTCACCGAGTATGAAGCGAAGTACTCGTCAGTTGAAAAATTTAGTTGTGCTTTGGTCTGGGTAGCTCGAAGGCTCAGGCAATATATGTTGTATCATACGACATGGCTAATTTCAAAGCTGGACCCAATAAAGTACATGATGGAATCACCTGCACTCTCAGGAAGAATGGCACGATGGCAGATTCTACTATTAGAGTACGACATCATCTATGTGAGTCAAAAGTCGATAAAAGGGAGCGCGATAGCTGACTTCTTGGCAACTCGAACAACAAAGGAATATGAGCCATTGAGATTTGATTTCCTTGATGAAGACTTAATGTGCATTACAGAAAAAGAATGTGAGTCGTCAAAGGAGAAACCATGGAAGATGAGCTTTGATGGTGCCTCAAATGCATTGGGGCATGGGGTTGGAGCAATCTTAGTGTCACCAGAAGGGAATCATTACCCATTCACTGCCAGATTAAATTTCTTCTGTACCAATAACATAGCAGAATACGAGGCTTGCATCATGGGACTTTGCACAGCTATTGAACGAGACATCAAAATCTTAAAGGTATCCGGGGATTCGGCATTGGTGATTTACCAAATCCATGGAGATTGGGAAGTGAGAGACTCGAAGTTAGTCAAATATCGCGATCTCGTGACAGAGCTGATCAAAGAATTTGAAGAAGTAACCTTTAATTACTTCCCACGAGAAGAAAACCAATTGGCTGATGCCCTAGCCACTTTGGCTTCAATGTTCAAAACAAGCCGGGAAACGGAAATAATGCCTCTCCAAATGAGCATATACGAGGCCCCTGCACATTGTTTTAGCATCAAAAAAGAGGCAGATGGACAACCATGGTTCCATGATATCTTAGAATATGTCAAGAGTCAAAGATATCCCGAGCAAGCAAATGAGAATGACAAAAGAACAATCAAAAGAATGGCGGTGAGATTTGTTCTTGATGGGGACATCCTATACAAAAGAGGAAAAGATCAAGTGCTCTTGAGATGCGTGGATGCTGTTGAAGCCAGAAGAATACTTGAAGATGTCCATGAAGGAATTTACGGAATGCATGCTAATGGTTTCACTATGGCTAGACAGATTATGAGACTCGGTTATTACTGGCTGACAATGGAAAGCGACTGCATTAGTTACGCGTGAAAGTGCCACAAATGTCAAGTTTACGGCGATAAAATTCATGCAGCACCTTCACCCCTTCACGTCATGACTTCTCCGTGGCCTTTTTCTATGTGGGGCATGGATGTTATAGGGCCAATTTCCCCAAAGGCCTCTAATGGACATCGATTTATTTTTGTGGTCATAGATTACTTCACGAAATGGGTAGAAGCCGCTTCGTTTGCTAATGTGACAAAGACCGCAGTTTGCAAGTTCTTAAAAAAGGAGATCATATGTCGATACGGTTTGCCTGAGAGAATCATTTCGGATAACGCCTTAAATTTGAACAACAAGATGATGAAAGAAGTGTGCGATCAATTTCAAATAAAGCACCATAATTCCTCGCCTTATCGTCCGAAGATGAACGGAGCAGTAGAAGCTGCTAACAAAAATATTAAGAGGATTATTGGGAAAATGACCGAGACATATAAAGACTGGCACGAGAAACTACCATTTGCCCTATATGCGTATCGCACATACGTGCGGACCTCCACGGGGGCAACTCCTTTCTCTCTGGTCTATGGAATGGAAGCTGTACTGCCCGTCGAAGTGGAAATCCCCTCTTTACGAGTCTTAATAGAGTCAAAACTAGAAGAATCAGAATGGGTCCAAGCTCGATATGACCAACTGAATCTGATCGAAGAAAAACGCTTGAAAGCAATCTGTCACGGACAGATGTACCAGAAGAGAATGATCATAGCCCATGACAAGAAGGTGCGACCAAGGGAATTCCGAGAAGGAGAACTCGTGTTGAGGAAGATTCTCCCAATACAAAAAGACCTTCGAGGGAAATGGGCACCGAATTGGGAAGGACCATATGTCGTAAAGAAGGCTTTCTCGGGTAGAGCTCTGATTCTCACTGAGATGGATGGAAAAGAGGTACCAAATCCAGTGAATTCAGATGCGATGAAGAAATACTATGCCTAAAAAAAAACAAGAGAAAGGAAAAAGAAGAAAGAGGAAAGGGCATCTTGAGGAAACAGATTTGGGCTCAAAGAGCAAGAGCGATTTAAACTGGGAGTCGAATGGCGAGATATTAATGTTTGAAGCAGACACGGAGCTTGAAATTTTCTACACAAGAAGCTTTGTTCGAAAAGATCCAGGATCAGGGAACGTGGAGAAGTTCATTCGTTGAATATCTAGAACATTTGTGACATTTGAATTTGCTTTCCTTTCTCTATAATGTTCTCTTTATTGAACTATTCCTTGTCAATTTTCTTTGCTTATTGCTTTTGGAAATAAATACGAATGTGAGGTGTTTCTTTCATACCTATTTTCCATTTTTATGCATCTTATGTTTGGTCCATTTAAGTGATAAATAGTGAAATGACATACTCTAAACAAAAGGAATGTTGAGCATTACTTGGATGAGAATCTGGTAAGTACAAGAGCCTCAAAGCAGGGAAAAAGTTCAACAGGGGGCAAAAGGGTGATATACGAGAAACGCAGATTACTCATAAAGCTTGAGGACGAGTACAAAACCTGAGAGGAAAGTTAAGAATCGAAGCAATGAATACAGGTCATCATGAAAGCCGTGACAAAAAGAGATACATGACAAACAAACCCAGGGCGCATGGCATAATCATGTAGGCATAAAAGCATTTAAGACAAACACGTGCATATCATGATAACATCACACATGACACATACAGGTACACCAGTAGAGCATGAAGTTTTGACGATAACTGTACCGAACCAAGGAAAAAGAAGACATCCGAGTTCCACCAGATGATTTTTGTTTTTCAATCTCTATTTTTCAACTTCTGTTCAAATATCAACTCATAATACGAGAGGTGAGTTGAGCCTCGGGACACGCCGAGGTATTTTTAATTTATGTTTTTCAATTTCTGTTAAAATCAACTCATAATACGAGAGGTGAGTTGAGCCTCGGGTCACACTCTGAGGTGTTTTTCAATTTTTATTTTTCAAATATCAACTCATAATACGAGAGGTGAGTTGAGCCTCAGGTCACACCTGGAGGTGTTTTTCGATTTCTGTTCAAAATATCAACTCATAATACGAGAGGTGAGTTGAGCCTCGGGTCGCACCCTGAGGTGTTTTTCAATTTTTATTTTTCAAATATCAACTCATAATACGAGAGGTGAGTTGAGCCTCAGGTCACACCTGGAGGTGTTTTTCGATTTCTGTTCAAAATATCAACTCATAATACGAGAGGTGAGTTGAGCCTCGGGTCGCACCCTGAGGTATTTTTCAATTTTTATTTTTCAAATATCAACTCATAATACGAGAGGTGAGTTGAGCCTCAGGTCACACCTGGAGGTGTTTTTCGATTTCTGTTCAAAATATCAACTCATAATACTAGAGGTGAGTTGAGCCTCGGGTCGCACCCTGAGGTGTTTTTCAATTTTTATTTTTCAAATATCAACTCATAATGCGAGAGGTGAGTTGAGCCTCAGGTCACATGCCGAGGTATTTTTAATTTCTATCTTTTAATTTCTGCTTTGCAATTTCCGTATTCAAAAAAAAAAAAAACAAAAAGAGAAAGAAAGAAAGAAAGGGTCAACTCATATTGCGAGAATAAGGAAGCAGTTTGAAAAGTTCAGATTCGTTTCATCGAAGTCCCAACGGAGCAATTAGTAGATTGAAGCTACGAATCTCTTCGTGTCCTGAAGTCATATTGGAGCAAGTTAAGAAAATAAACAAGATTGAGGAAAAGAAAACTGAAGCTACAGGTCATATCTCATGAAAGCGGCAGTGGAGTGGATCAAAGTAACAGGTTACAGTGGAGTTTGAAGATGTTTGGAAAATACGTGAACCAAGAGGTTAAGGCTTGGCCAAGACCGGGCAAAAATTGGTTCTTTTATTGTTTTTGCTCTATTCTTGTTTCACGACAATGGGCAAAGAGGGGCAGCTGTAATAACCATTTTTGCCCGGGGTCCCGAACGGCCCATTTTAAACCCTAAAAAATAAAAAATAAAGAAACAAAAAAAGTCCATATCCATTAAGCCTACTAATTACCCAGATTTACACCAAAATATAAAACCAAAAAAAAAAAACACTGAACAGTCCATTTTAACAGTTTTTTTTACAAGCCCAAACTAGAACAAACAAGTCCAAATTACAGGGCCCATTTGCAAACCCCAAACCCAACTAACCCAGATGACCCATTTCACAGACCCAATTTCTAAAAACCCAAGCCCAATTACAATGGCCCAAGGACTAAGCCAAATCAGAAAACCCTAGGGAGTCATCACCCCTAGCCGCCGACCCATCGTCTGCCCACCATGCGCACTAACGGATCGTCCGCCACCACGCGCCACGTATCGTTTCGGTTTCCCACGCGCGTCGTTCTCCGTGCCCACGCCCCTGACGCTTGGAGCTTCCCCAGGCGCCTCGGCCTCCACCGTTCGCACCATTGCCCATGCCCTGCAAAGCAAACAGGCAGCAACAAAAACAAGGAAGCAGAGAAATATGGAACAAAATAATAGAATACTAAGAAGATAGTGTATTTTCAGCTATAAAGCCATTCAAAATCAATGTAAAAAGGGGTTTGGCGGTCAGAAATTAGAGAACACTGAGCAGTAAAAATCAAAGAAACACGCAAGGTTGATTGTTAATCTATCCTCTTGTTACTCTCTTTTGTGAATGCTGTCCCTTTTACCCTTCCTATCTTTGCGTATCGCACTCTTGTGAAGCCGAATACATATTGACCCTAAATCGGAATAAAAAGAGGCGAGTAGAGGAGGGGGTTTACCTTCGAAAGGGTCTGCCCTCGTTTCCTCTGTCGTGATTAGAGTAGAGCGATGGGGTAGTCGAAACTCACCCTCAAGGTTCTGTCACATGTTAGCCGTGACGTTGTGGAAATAAATGGAGCGAAGAAAGGAGGAGTGTAGGAAAATAAAGGTCCCATGTGCGGAATCTAGCCTTCGCTTACTCTGTCGCAGTCGGGGTCAAACGAAGAGAGGAAGAGGGTATATCGGATTAGTCGTATCTGTTCCTCACTGGCTATGGTGGAAAATTTTGGGGATAAACGAGAGAGAGAGAGGGTTTAGAGTGCGGATGAAAAGGGATTAAGGAAGAAGGGATTAGGGTTTTGTTCAGGGTAAGGGTTAAGGTGTTTTTGAACCTGGGTTTAATCCGATTAACAAAACGATACCGTATAGGCCTGGCCCGACCCGATTCGATCCGCAATCCGCGGATCCACCCGTTCATGCTGTGAATGGGTCATTTCGCATGCAACCCCTCATCTTTCGTGGCGCTTTGCTACTGGATCCCTTCATTTACTTTTGTTTCCTCTAAGATTCGGCTCATGATTTTATTTGTGTTTCATCTTAGTCCCCACATGAAATACTACACGGAGGACTAGGGATATTTTCCCTCTCGGTCCCTCCTTTGCTTTGCGCGTCACATCAGAGTCCTTCCCCCCCTTTTATTCATTTTAAATCTGCCCTGAAATTTGGTTTTTAATTTAGTTTAGTCTCGTTCGTTATTCTCACCGTTTGTATTGTTATTTTAATTCCCCTATAACTGTTATTAGCTACTATCATTATTAGTATTATTATTACTATTACTATTACTATCATTATTAGTACTTAGCTATTATTGTTAGTATTATCACATTATTTTTACCTATATGCAATTTTCATAATGATTCTTTATTACTTTTAGCTAAGAATTATTTTTATTAGATATCTTTTTATATGTTATATGTTTTAAATTGCATGTTGTGTAATACTATGTCGTATATTATGTTCAGCTAAAATTTACTTGTGTTATATAATATATTTTATTTATATTTTTCCCGTAATTTTTTTTCTTCGCTGTATATCATGTTTATATTGGCTCCATTATATATATGATGTCTTTTATCTATTATTTGAGCATGCCTCAGATATATTTACATTTGCTCACTGTCTACTGTATTTATTTATGTTTCATCTTGTATGTACAACTACTTTAGCGTAGGAACTACCATCTACCACATTTTGTATTATTATTGTTTTATTGCCCTTTTAAATGTTAATATATAATTGCTGTTGAAAATAAAAATACCTTTCCGCAAAATCAATCTCGTTCAAATGTTCTAAAAAAAATAATAAGGCAATATTTGTGTGTTTAGAAGTTCGAAAGATTACATCCTAACGTGCTGGGTGTTGATTTTTCGTTCAACTAAATAACTTCACATATTTTGAAGATCAAAGATGATCTTGATGTCAGAGTATAAAGGCATTATATCCTAACGTGCTGGGTATGATACTTTTATTTCTTTGAAAAGAGTTGATCTTGAGATTCAATTCAGATTTAATAACCTTTTTCCGCCTTAAGTATTTTCAAGTTTTCAACATTAGGACAACATCAATCGATTTGGCACCAACTTTGGGCGTTGCAAGGGTGCAAACCTTTCCTTGCGCGTAACCGACTCCCGAATCCATTTTCTCGAGTTTCGTAGACCAAAATTGTTGTTTTAGTAAACAAAATGTTTTATTCAAACAAAGGTGATCCGATCATACCAAATAAAGATCGGTGGCGACTCCCTAATTTCAAGTCGATTCCCGTTTTGTCAAAAAATGGTTACGACACAAGTAATTAATCCCATTTTATATTAGTTTAGGCTATTAATCTATTAATAAAGGTAAAAAAAAAAGAAGAAAAAGAAGCTATTGCCTCATTCATCCTTCTTGCTACTTGATTTTCTTTACTACTTCAATGAATTATTCAACGGAATCATCTATGTATTATATCTTTTGAATATTATATTCTATTGTTTTTCTCTTTTCTTTTGTGTATTAATTGAAAATTCAATTTTATCATAGTATTTATGAATCTTTACAAGCAAAAGGGAAAAAAATTAAAGTTCAAGCTTATCTCTAAGGTTGTTTTGAGCATAACCTTTTTGCATGATTTACGTTTGAATTATGACATGTCGTATGCGATTGAAAGTTCTACAAGAATGATTTTCAAGAATGAATAAATGATTGACAACCAATTTCAAAGTAGAATGGATAAGACAAGTGATAAGTCACATTTCAAAACAGTTATGTGTCATATTCAAGTAAATTATGTTTTTTTATCAATATGTAAATTATGTTACATTGGGGCTTTGGAAAAAAAATGTAAAATGCATCAATTAAATTTTAATTTTAAGTATTTAATCCAAATATTGGTTATGAATAAAGTTTATTATAAAAATTAAATATATGTATATTATATTTTATGTAATAAGGATAAATTCATAAATTATTGTCGTAACCCATTTTTTGATAAAACAGTAAACGACGCGGTCGACTCGATTTTTGAAAACGAAAAGGAAGGGAGTCGCCATCGATCTTTATTTGGGTGTGATCGGATCACCTTTGTTTTAATAAAACGTCTCGGTTTATTAAAACGATGCTTTTGGTCTACGAAAATTTGAGAAAAATAGGTTCGGAAGTCAATTACGTGCGAGGAAGGATTAGCACCCTCGACACGCCCGAAATTGGTACCAAATTGATTGATTGATGTCCTGTTGTTGAAAACTTAGAAATGATTGGAAAATAGATACTTTTATTTCCAAAACTTGAAGGAAATGGAAGGGGCGTTAAGCCTCTCTTAGTTTCGAAGAGATAAAGCATCATGTCCAGTAAGTTAGGGCGCAATACTTTAGACTCCCGAAACTAAGCTCGCCTTTTAAAACTTAGTTTTATTTTTGAAGAGGATCTCCCGTCATTTGTCAAGCGAGAAACCAGAACCCAGTAAGTTAGGGCTCGTTTTCCCGAAAATCCAAATTAGGAATATTGCCTCTATTTTAAAAGAATAAGAAACTTTTCTCGAAGTATCTAGGCATCGAGTCCAGTAAGTTAGGGCGCGACGTTTTGAATTTCCGAGATTAAGTGTTTTGTTTAAAATTTGAATTGCAATTTCAAAAGGGATATCTCGTTGTTTAGCTTTAAACGAGAAGAAACCGGAACCCAGTAAGTTAGGGCTCGATTCACTCGGATTGCTAATACGGGATGTCGACTTAAAACTAGAATTTGTGAAAAAGGGATCTTCCGTTGTTTAGCTTCAACGAGAAAAAAATCAGAACCCAGTAAGTTAGGGCTCGATTTTCTTGAATCGCTAACACAGAGTATTGGTCGTTATAAAGGTTGAGGTCTTGAGAAAAATTAACGTAAAAATGTGAAAACACGATGTTATGCGTAAAAAGAATAATAAAAGGACACACATACGTATAAGTAAAGATAATATATAATACATTGGAAGTATTACTGTAACATCCCGAAATTGGGCCTAATAAGATTGGGCCGATTGGGCCATGGGCTTTAGGAAAATTTGAGTATCATCTTGTTGCTTGTGTTAATTTAGGCATGATTTGATTATGGGCTTAATATAGTCTTGTGAAGGCTTGGAATTAATTGGTTTAGAATAATTTTTAGTATGGAAAATTTAGTGAAGTGGATCAAGTGATTATGATGCTTAAGTTAATTTAAGTGTTTAATGTTAACATAAGTGAGCAAGTAGTAAAGTGGAGCTGGCGCATGAGTTATTGCATGAGGGAAGAGGTTCGAATCCCATGAATGACATTAAGGTGACTTTTAATTTTTGTATGGCATGTGTTGGTCAAATTTTACATATGGTAAGCATGGACTTTGTTATTTATGGATAGTAGACTAAGGAATAAGGCAAGTTTTTAGTTAAGGTATGGTATCAATGAAAAATGGTATGATGAGGGGACAAAAGGTATGGATTATGGAGTGTTGTTTTGGAAACTCTTCTATGGCATTTTGTCCATGAACATGGATGGTTTCATGGACTAGGGGGGAGTTGGCCGAATTTTTGGAAGGAATAGGATTAGGAGGAAATAAAGAGGAAATTGTGGGATTTGTGATAAATATGAGAGTTGGATGGCCAAGGGGGATTTCTTTGATGACCATTTCGGTTTTGTGAGTAGAGGGGAGTAGCCAAATTTCTCTTAAGGAGTTTAGGTGTTTTCTTTTCGGGTTTATTCTTCTTTCTCTAGTATGGTGCCGAAATCCTAATGCCATCAAAGTGCCGTTTTTGTGCATAAGCCATTTAGTTTCGGTTTCCCTTCTCTTTGTTCTGTGTTCGAAACTTCAAAGGCCATTAAGGTCACTAGCGTTTTCTTCTTCTCTCTATTTGCTAGTTTGGCCGAATCTATCTCCTTCCCCAAACTCCTTCTTTTCCTTTTGATAGTCGAGTTTGTCATCGCTTTTGGTAATGCTTGGCCGAACCCTATAGCCTCTTTCTCTCTTGTCTTTGCTTGAAACTTTAAGGAAACCCCATAGCCGAGTCTTGTAGCCTTCTTTGTGTACCCTTTTCTCTTGGTTTGAAGCCTTAAAGAAACACCATAGCCAAATCCTCTAAGCATTCTACTCCCTCCACTTTGGCGTAATCCCTTTTCATCAGTAAAGTGCCGAAACACCATCTCAACCTCGTTTCTATACCTATCTTTGTGTTAGCCGAATATCCCATTACCATTGGGAAGGTTTAGCGGAAACCTTTTTCTCTTATTTGGTCTCTTCAAGCATCGAGGTGGTAAGTAATTTCTATCCTAGCAATCGGTGTAGGTTCTCTTTCTTTTAAGTGTGCCGAATCAAAGATTAAGCATTGGTTTAGGGATGGCCGAATATGCTTGTGCCATGATATGTGTTTCTTGTGAAGGTAGCCAACATTAGGAGCCTTAAGGAAAAGCTTTCAGGATTTGAAGGGATCAAGAGTTCATAATCAAGTGGCGTTTTTGGGATTTAATCGACTGTGCCAAATAGGTGCGTAGTTATCGCACTGTCTCTTGATTGTGTGTATGTGTTATATTTATGTATATGTGATATGATGATAATGGTAGCCGAACTAAGGGCTAAGATTGTGAATACCCATGGTGGGTGATCGAATACTCAGGTCAGTGATTTACGATATTAAATGATCATTGATGAATATATGAAATGTGATGGCATGTGATGCATTATTGTTCAAGTGATATGTTGCCATGATACACATATATGCATGGGACTTGGGATGTGACTATCGAAGGAAAGGGTGTACATTATGTACGTGGTCCGATGTTAGCCTTGTGCTACATTGGCGCTTGATGGTGGCTATGTGCTCCATCATGGGAGGTGTTGGCTAGGTGCCCATCTCGGCGGATGATAGCTGTGTGCATCACCGTAGATTGAGGATGACCTCGAGTCACCTCGTGGATATAGATATGTGGATCACTATGTGATCGGTGGCTTAGCCACGGCCTTGGGCAGCAAGTCTGCCAAGGTAAGATATGTGGATCACTATGTGATCGGTGGATTAGCCACGGCCTTGGGCAGGGAGTCTGCTAAGGTAGGAGTAACGGATGGACTCTAGGTTGGGTTGGGCTTCATGTTGCATATTTATGCATTTTGCATGACTAATTATGTGGATCAATGTGGATATGGGCCAAGCCCAACATGTGGAATTATGTGGATATAATGCCTTATCATCTGATATGTGATTGATGTGTGGATATGGGCCAAGCCCATACGTGGAGACATGTGAAATAACTATGCATTGAGTCTGTTTGACTCACCCAAATTTTTACCAACATTTCAGGTGATGCATAAAGCTTGGACCGGGTTGGAGTGGATACGAGGTGGCCCATGCAGAAGATAAATTTATTTGTGTTACACATTTTTCTTATGAAAGGTTATTTATTGTAATAAGGGCCATTTAAAGTATTTAAGGACTTTTATTATGTTTTAAGTTGGATTGTCGATTATATTATTATTTGAAAATGTTTTAATTTAAACAACTTAATTTTATTTGGAACTTTAATTATACAATGTTTTAGTAAAGACAACAAATTTTTATGTTTTTAACTCTAAGTCAAAAGTTTTTCAAACATTTTTCTGCAGTGGCATTTCAAATTCGGTCATAGCAAATGGGCCGGGTTTAGGGGTGTTTCAATTACGCATAGTAACAGTAATAGAAAATAACGATAATAATGATGATATATAAAAATAATAATGGCAATCTATGAATGAATTAGTAAAAATAAATAAATAAATAAAACTATATATATATAAAAAATAATAATATAGTAATAGTAATAATCTTGGTAATATAAATAAAAAATAGATAATAATGATAATAGCGAAAACAACAAATAAGAATTTTAATAAATAAGATAACAATATTAGTAATAGTAGTAATAATAATAATAGTAGAAAAATAAAATAACACATGCAATCGTAAATATAAATAATAGTAATAGCAAACAAACAATAGTAAAAATATAATGAAAATAACAAATAATAATCATAATAATAATAGTAATAATAATAATAATAGATATAAAAATAATGATAGTAACGATGATAATAAAACGATAATGATAGTAAAAGATAAATAAATTGTAAAATAATAATATAAATACTATAAATAGAAAATAGTAGTGATGATAAAAAATGATTATGATAAAAGACAAAGAAATAGTAGTACTAATAATAGTAGCATAATATAGTAATAATAAAATAATAATGATAGTAATAATAAATAATCCATAATAATGAAACTATTAAATAATAAAGAAAATAGTAAAAGTTGCCAAACAATTGAAAAATGGGTTAATATTGCATTAAAAACGGAAGTTTCGGGTTAAATTAGAAATAAAACCGAGGTTTGGGGCTGAATTAGAAACGTGCGCAAACAGCGGGGGACTAATGAGGTAATATTCCCTTTCGGCCAAAGCGCGCAGTAGCGACGAGGACCATATTGCAAACCGGAGCAAATTTTGGGGCCAACGTGCGAATATGGAAGACTTGATTTTAAAAAAAAAAAAACTAAAATGCGGAAGGACCGCGCGAGCAAATATCCCCTTTTTTAAAAGACACGCGGATCCTGAGGCGGGTCGGGTCAACACGCGGATCCTGGGGGTGAAACAACGTCGTTTTTGGGGTCAAAGGCCAGCCCCAAAACGGTGTCGTTTTGATGGGCTATTTAAGGCCCTAAATCCCGGAAAAAAAATCATTTTTGAGGTGTCTGTTTTAAAAAAAAAATCCTCACTCTCTCTTTTCTCTCTGCAGGTCCGAGGGAGGGGGAGCTTCTGGGGTTGCTCTGGCCCAGCGTTCCGGCGACGCGCCGTCGCTCCGGCCACCGTGCGCGGTGGCCGGAAAGGGTAAAAATTTTCTACTTTTTTTGTCTTTCTTTTTTTAAAAATATGTATGTATGTGTGTTAAAACGAGAAAGGGGGAAAACAAAGAGTTTGAAAGTGATAAAAATTCACCTTTTCGACTTCTGTTTACCCCCTTTTTGTGTCGAATCTTTGCCTATTGCCGCTATTTCTCTCTGGTTCTGTTTGTATTTAATCTATGCCTATACTGTGCTTGAAAGTCTACTGTAAAACTTTGTTTTTTTCTCGTATATTCTTGATAAAAAAAACCCTTTACATCGTTTTAAAATCGGCTTTTATAGCCTTTCTTTTACAAGTCTTCTTTCCCTTTCCTGTCTTGTCTTTGTTTAATGGTTTTGCAGGTTCGGCACAAGTTGATGGCGGTGCTGCAGAGGCGGTGGCAGGCTTGGCAGACGTTTGGTCAACAGGCAGGAAGCCAGCAGCTGGACAGTCGGGCAGAAGACCAGGGGTCGGGGTAGGAGCTGAACAGTTCGGGCAGAGGACCCTAGGTGCGGCGCACCTAGGGTTTAGTTTGTTTCTGATTTGTTTAGTGGGCTAGGGTAATTGGGCTGATTGGGTTAGGTTAGTGGGCTAGGTAAATGGGTTATTTGATTTGTATTGGGTTATGGGTTGTAAAAATGGGGCCCGGGTTATTGTTTGGGTCTGGGTTGATTTTGGGTTTATTATAAAATGGGCCGGGTAAAATGGGCTTGTACAGCTGCCTCTCTTTGCTCATTGTCGTGTAACGGGATGGAGAAAAGACTTAAAGAAAGACCAATTTTGCCCGGTCCCACTAAGTCTTGACTTCGTTGGTATCCCTCTTCTTCAGATAGCCTCATTCTGTTGTGCCTTCAAGGGGATAAGACTTGCATCTTCGATCTGCTCCTGCAATCATCAGGAATCGCTAGCTCTGTTATTTCAATCTGATCCCCGCAAACTCAGAGACCACCAGATTGATGTCTTTGATCTGCTTCCTGCAACCTCAGGAATGTCAAATCTGCTATCTTTAGTCTGCTCCTGCAATATCAGGATTGCTAGATTTATCTTCGATCTGCTCCACTGCAAACTCAGGGAGATAAGATCTGTTCTTCAGTCTGCTCCTGCAACATCAGGATTGCCAGATTTGTTATCTTCGACCTGCTCCACTGCAAACTCAGGGAGATAAGATCTGTTCTTCAATCTGCTCCTGCAACATCAGGATTCCCAGATTTGCTATCTTCGATCTACTCCACTGCAAACTCAGGGAGATAAGATCTGCTATTCAATCTGCTCCTGCAACATCAGGATTGCCAGATTTGCTATCTTTGATCTACTCCACTGCACACTCAGGGAGATAAGATCTGCTATTCAATCTGCTCCTGCGACATCAGGATTGCCAGATTTGCTATCTTTGATCTACTCCACTGCAAATTCAGGGAGACAAGATCTATGTCTTCGATCTGCTTCCTGCAACTTCAGGAATGTCAAATCTGCTATCTTCAATTTGATCCCTGCAATCTCAAGGATCACTAGATCGATGTATTTGATCTGCTTCCTGCAACTTCAGGAATGTCAAATCTGCTTTCTTCAATCTGATCCCTGCAAACTCAGGGAGACGAGATCTGCTCAACTGCATTGTCCTCTTGAGGACGTAACCTGTAGAATGAGTGCATGCTTATGCCTAATGATTAGGATGCCATGAGCATGATGAGTCAGAATGTTATGAGTATGATTCCTATTCAAGGTGTTTATCACTCATTTATCCGTCAAGGTTTCGTCTCCACTTCTCTTGCAGTAACATTTCTTACTCAAATAGTTTGCCCCTGTGGAGAATTTAGGGCTCATTCCTTTTAGGCCTCGGGACACAGGAAATCATTGACTTTCAACCACCCTCCAAGAATCACAACTTCCACAGCAATTTTCGCATCTCGCTGTCAAAATTTACCTGTCGTGCCATTTTTTGGACGACTGAGTGATATTGTGTATCTCTGTCACAATTACTTAATTGGACCAGGAATTCGAAGAAATAGTCTCCATTAAGACTCTTTTTTTCTCAAATGTCTTTAATCTGTGTACGTGGAATTTCTCAACAATTGTCCTGTTTTGGTTTCTTGTTTTAACCAGAGATTTCCAGAGTAATATGTAGAACTTTCTTTTATGAAATTATTAGTTCATCAATTATTGTTTTAATGCAACATGTTTATGAATGATGGGTAACAGTGGGTCAATTTCAAAGAGAGTTAAAATGAAACGAAGAAAATGGTTGGGAACATATCTTTCTTTGCGAAAAAGAATTCAACAGTAGTACAATGGGCAGGACATCCATCGGATACTCTAGACATTGCCGATCAGACTTCCATACAGGTTTCATGAAGACCGCTTAGAGCTTTAGCACGTGTTTAGAAGACTCAAAGTACTTTGTTGATGCCCCAATATGCAACGTGCTTCCTCTTCCGCTGATTATAGCGCTGCAAGATCGCCACATGTCCATTCAAAACTCGAGCCGCCCTTTTTCGGGTTTTCAACTCAAGAGTCCTTTGGTCTCAAGGCGCCCTCTGCGAGTTTTCACCTTGGCCTCTCCGTTTTTTTTGAAGTCTCAAAGTGCCCTTTACGGGTTTTCACCTTGGCTTCTTTCATTTCAAGCAAAGTATTTTTTAACCGAATCTGAGTTCACGGGATTGGGCAAACTTTTCCCGTCCATCTCAGTCAGAATCAGTGCACCTCCTGAGAAAGCTTTCTTTACCACATACGGTCCTTCCCAGTTTGGCATCCATTTTCCTCTGTAATCCTTTTGTATGGGAAGGATCTTTTTCAACACGAGATCCCCCTCGTGGAATTCCCTTGGGCGAACCTTTTTGTCGTAAGCTCGCATCATTCGTTTTTGGTACATCTGACCGTGACGAATAGCCCTCAATCTCTTTTCTTCAATTAAGTTCAACTGATCATACCGAGCCTGGATCCATTCAGCTTCGTCCAGCTTTATCTCTGACAAAACTCGAAGAGAAGGTATTTCTACTTCGATAGGAAGGATTGCTTCCATCCCATAGACCAACAAAAAAGGCGTTGCCCCAGTAGAGGTTCTGACTGATGTCCGATAAGCATAGAGTGCAAATGGCAACTTCTCGTGCCAATCTTTGTAGGTCTCAGTCATCTTCCCTACTATCCTTTTGATGTTTTTGTTAGCCGCTTCTACTGCCCCATTCATCTTTGGCCGATACGGCGACGAATTGTGGTGTTTGATGTTGAATTGGCTACAAACCCCTGCTATCATACTGTTGTTTAAGTTCAGTGCATTGTCTGATATGATCCTCTCGGGCATTCCATATCGACAAATGATCTCCTTCTTCAAAAACCGACTAACCGCTGATTTGGTGACGTTAGCATATGAAGCAGCCTCTACCCATTTTGTGAAATAGTCGATGACCACAAAGATGAAACGATGCCCATTCGAAGCTTTCGGAGGGATTGGCCCGATGACATCCATGCCCCACATGGAAAATGGCCATGGAGAAGTCATAACATGTAAAGGTGACGGGGGCACGTGAATCTTGTCTCCGTAAATCTGGCATTTATGGCATTTCTTGGCATAGTTGATACAATCTCCTTCCATGGTGGACCAATAATACCCAAACCTCATTATTTGTCTGGCCATCGTGAAACCATTGGCGTGAGTTCCACAGATGCCTTCATGGACCTCTTCCAGGATTAACTTAGCTTCGGCGGCATCCACACATCTCAGCAGCACTTGATCTTTCCTTTTCTTGTATAGGACCTCTCCATCCAGGACGTAGTCATAGGCTAGTCTTCTCAACGTCCTTTTATCGTTCTCAGTCGCTTGGTCCGGGTACTCCCGATTTTTCACGTACCGCAGTATATCGTGGTACCATGGTGGGCCAGTTTTCTCTTCCTCTTCGACATTGTAGCAATGGGCCGGGTCCTGATGAATGCTCATTTGTATGGGCTTCATGTCCTCATTTTCATTTATTCGGACCATGGAGGCTAAGGTGGCCAGAGCATCAGCCATCTGGTTTTCGTCTCTGGGTAAATAACGGAAAGTGACATCGTCGAACTCTCTGATCAAATCTTGGGCCAATCTTTTGTAGACGGCCAGCTTTGGGTCTTTGGTTTCCCATTCCCCTTTTAGTTGATAGATTACTAGGGCGGAATCTCCATACACTTCTAATGCCCTTATTTTGCGTTCGATAGCGGCGCAAAGACCCATGATGCAAGCCTCATATTCGGCCATATTATTGGTGCAATCGAAATCTAGTTTGCAAGTAAATGGGTAATGGTCTCCTTTTGGGGATATCAGAACTGCCCCAATTCTATTGCCCACGACATTTGATGCCCCGTCAAAATTCAGTTTCCAGGGATGGCTTTCAGAGGCACTTTCTTCAGCGTCTGCCACGTACATCAAATCTTCGTTAGGGAAATCAAAGTCCAAAGGCTCATAGTCCTCAAGGGCTCTACTGGCCAGAAAGTCCGCTACTGCACTCCCTTTTACCGCCTTTTGGTTCACATAGACGATGTCGAATTCAGAAAGCAGAATCTGCCACCTGGTCATCCTCCCATTTAAAGCGGTAGACTCCATCATATATTTAAGAGGATCTAGCCTCGAGATGAGCCATGTCGTGTGATACAGCATATACTACCTCAATCTCCGAGTTGCCCAAATCAAGGCGCAGCAAAATTTCTCGATTGGCGGGTACCTCGTTTCACATTCAGTAAATTTTTTACTAAGGTAGTATATTGCCCTTTCTTTCTTCCCTGACTCATCATGCTGACCCAGCACACATCCCATCGAATTATCGAGCACCGTCAAGTACAGGATTAATGGCCTGCCTAGTTGAGGCGGTATTAGTACTGGGGCATGGGACAGGTACTGTTTTACTTTTTCGAAGGTTTTCTGGCATTCTTCGTCCCACGTGCCTGGATTATGTTTCTTGAGGAGATGGAATATGGGGTCACATTTCTCGGTTAGTTGTGAAATGAACCGAGCGATGTAATTTAGCCTTCCTAAGAAACCTCTAACTTCCTTTTGGGTACGTGGCGGAGGCAATTCTTGTATGGCCTTGACTTTGTCCGGGTCAACCTCAATCCCCTTTTCACTGACTATGAATCCGAGCAATTTCCCGGACCGAGCTCCGAAGGTACACTTTGACGGGTTCAGCTTCAATTAGAATTTCCTCAGTCTCAAGAATAATTTCCTCAAAACCTGCACATGTTCTTTTTCAGTTTGAGACTTGGCGATCATATCATCGACGTAAACCTCAATTTCTCTGTGCATCATATCGTGGAATAGGGTTACCATGGCTCTCTGATATGTCGCTCCTGCATTTTTCAGCCCAAATGGCATCACCTTGTAACAAAATGTTCCCCATATGGTCACAAAAGTTGTCTTATCCATGTCCTCAGGATGCATCTTTATTTGGCTATATCCCGAGAAACCATCCATGAAGGAGAAAAATGAATAACCTGCTGTATTGTCTACCAAGGTGTCGATGTGAGGCAATGGGAAATTGTCCTTCGGGCTGGCCTTGTTTAGATCCCTGTAATCCACGCACATCCGTACTTTTCCATCTTTCTTGGGGACTGGGACAATATTGGCCACCCAATCCGAGTACTTAACCACTTGCAAGAACCCGACATTAAATTGTTTCTCGACTTCTTCTTTTATTTTTAATAAGACATCCGGCCTTATTCTTCGGAGCTTCTGTTGGACGGGCTGGCATTCTTCTCTTATGGGCAATCGGTGTACTGCGATATCAGTACTTAGTCCGGGCATATCTTGGTACAACCATGCGAACACATCCTTGAATTCATGGAGTAACTCGATAAGGTCCCGCTTGGTTTCTACTGTAATACAAGCTCCGATCTTCACCTCTTGCCCTTCTCCTAGGTTCACCATCTCTACCGACTCTTCATGGGGTCGGATCTGTTTTTCTTCTTACTCTACCATTCTCAACAATTCTGAAGGCAAGTCGCATTCTGTGTCATTTTCAAAGTCCTGGGATTCCTCTGAACACATGACTTGCTCAAAGCAGACTTCTGAATCTGTAGTATCGTTGCTCATATCATTGATGTCTAGAGACCTATGGTGAGTAGCAAAAGATGTATAAAGAATAAAGGAATTTGAGGGCGACTATTCACATGACGTGAATGAAAAAAGAAAAAAAATGAGAAAATGCTAGATAGAAATTGAAGATGTACTTCATTAAAACAAAATATTCGAACATAAGCCTATTTCACAAAAGAGATCTCATTGTTTCTAGGCTTGAAAACAACGAGTGCATTCTGAATATTACTCTTTATAATCTCTAAAAACTACAGGAAACTCCTCTGCAGTCCAATTGTCTAAGGTGCTCCCAGGTTCAGACGGGCGGATACCCGACAAATTTCCTTGATCAGCTTCTTCATCATGTATAGCATTGATGTGTGGATATTCGTCTCCAGGAGATTCTTTTCCCGGGTAAATCATTCCTTCTGATACGAAGGTGTGAGATATGTGGGGGAATGTCATTGGTTCCCACTTAACGTCCTTTCCATTCAGCCGGGCCCTTCTTCTTTCTTGCTTCTTTTCCATTTCCTTCTTCATTTGTTTGGCGTCTGGTTTGAAACCCAAACCAAAGCGGTCTCTCTTCTCTTTCAGCATCGGGGTCTGCACTTCTCCTTGGAGATATTTGCCCAATCCTCTTCCGGGTAGGGCTCCTTTCCACATCATCAGTTGTAATCCCATCTTGGTGGTCTTGGATAGCTTAGGCACTGGGACTTCACTTCCCTCTGAGATGAACGTTGCATTTACGAACTCCAAGGATCGGAAGGAACATTCGATGGCTTCCTCATTTGTTTCTAGATATGGCGCATCGTTGGTAACGGTTGCTATGATGTCTTCTTCGGCGTTTATAGTTACCAGCCGATTTTCTGTCACCAGTTTCAGTTTCTGGTGTAGCGATGAGGGTACGGCTCCCGCCGAATGAATCCATAGCCTCCTCAATAGGCAGTTATAAGAGGGCTTGATATCCATGATCAGGAAGTCGACTTCGTATGTGTTGGGCCCGATCTGTAACGGTACGTCCATTCTTCCTATTACTCTTCTTTCGGTACCGTCGAATGCTCTTACTATATTCTGGCATGCTTTCATGTGAGAGCTGTCTATCGGCAACCTCTTGAGTGTAGCCAGTGGTAGGACATTTAACGCTGATCCATTATCTATTAGCACACTTGGTAGGGTGTACCCCTTGCAACTGGTAGTTATGTGCAAGGCCTTCGTTGACCCCATGCCTCCGGGTGGGATTTCGTTATCACTGAAGTAGATGAAATTGTCAGCGCTTATGTTATTAACCAGACGATCCAACTTGCTGACGGATATATCTTTAGTAACATAGGTCTCGTTTAGTACTTTCATCAGTGCTTCACGATGCACCTCTGAGCTTAGAAGTAGGGCTAGCACGGAGATATGGGCTGGTTATCTGTGCAGCTGTTCCACCACGCTATATTCGCTATGTTTCAAGAATTTCAAGAATTTTTTGGCCTCTTCCTCTTTTACAGGTTCATTGATAATGACTTCAGGTTCCTTTTTCCTCCCAATCTGCACAGTCCTCGGCTTCATTATTTCCGCTCCTTTGTTTTCGGGGTCGTAACGCTTCCCACTACGCGTATAAGACCCTTCATTCTTGACTTCCTTAGAAATGCTAGTGGAGCTTTCCGCCTCTGGTATTGTCACATTACAATTGTAGTTCCAGGGTACCTTTTTACTGTCTTGATACGGAAAAGAAGCAGGTTTTTGAATTATAATCATCGGCCTTCCCTGTGCCCCACCTTCCGTGTTTCGTGAGATGATGATTCTTGGGTAATTGACCCTAGGCTTCCTCCATTCTTCCTCGGTCGCACATACGTTTTTCTCCTCTGATCCTTCTTCATAAAACTCCAGTTCTTTGTTGTCCATAAGGCTTTGCACCAAAATTCTAAACTCGGCACATTCTTGAATCTCGTGCTCTTTTGTCTTATGGAGTTCGCAGTAGTTCTTTACATGCCTCCCGCTCCCTGCGGGATCTGAATTTATCAACCCTCTTTTTGCCATCTCCTTCCAGATTATTCGTAATGGGGTTTTCACTTCCGTGATATCCTTTTTGACTTTCCTCACCACTGCCTCGCCGATCGCGTTTACCCCTCTATCCTCGTGATTGGGTAGTGGGTTCCCCTTTTTTACCATGTCGTCGAGTGTTACAATCTCCATTTTTATTAGTTTCTCGACTATCTTTTTAAAGGCGAGGCAATTCTCTATCGAATGCCCCGCCACCCCTGTATGGTAATCGCAATGAGCGTTACAGTCGTACCACTTAGTGTATGGGGGTTGCAATGGTTGCAAATAGAACGGGGACACGATGTGCTCGTTGAACAAGATCTGGTATAGCTCCTTGTACGTTATTGGAATTGGCGTGAATTGAATCTTTTCGGTATTCGGTCGGGTTCCCAATTCCTGTCTTGCCGGTCCTTGTTGTCCAGCGGTGACTGCCTTTGGCTGATTAACCGTGATCGCCTTCGAGTACCCTTTATTGTATGTACTCACGTTATTTATTTCATCGTCTTTCTTCCTAGGAGTGACCCTCCTGGTGCTTTCTCCTACCTCGATCTTGCCGCCCCTTATGACATGTTCGATCATCTCTCCTGCCATTACTATGTCGGCAAAGCTCTTAGTCGTACTCCCTATCATATGAGTTATGAAAGGGGCCTTCAGGGTGTTAATGAAGAGCATGGTAGTCTCTTTTTCTAAGAGGGGTGGTTGAACCTGCATGGCGACCTCCCTCCACCTCTGTGCATACTGTCTGAAACTTTCATTTTGTCTTTTTTCCATGCTTTGCAAAGTAATTCTATCTGGTGCCATGTCTGTGACGTGGCTGTAATGCTTCAGAAAGGCTTGAGCCAGATCTCTCCAGGAACTAATGTTGGCCCGACTAAGCTGGTTATACCATCTAGCAGCTGCTCCCACCAAACTTTCTTGAAAACAGTGAATTAAGAGTTGATCATTGCTCACGTAGCCAGCTATTCGCCTGCAGAACATGGTGATGTGGGCCTCCGGGCAGCTAGTTCCACTATACTTTTCAAATTCAGGCATTTTAAACTTATGAGGCAGTACCAAATCGGGAACTAGACTTAAGTCTTTTGCATCGATCCCATGATGATGATCGATACTTTCCAGCGCTTTGAATTTTTCCTCTAGCCATTTGCAACGATCCTCTAATTGCCTTGAGGATTCTATTCTCGACCCCATTTTCTCTACTGCGTCTAAATCGGGCACAA
Source organism: Gossypium australe (assembly GCA_005393395.2). Lineage (NCBI taxonomy): Eukaryota > Viridiplantae > Streptophyta > Magnoliopsida > Malvales > Malvaceae > Gossypium > Gossypium australe. Next base: position 23,934,139 of record CM016616.1, on the reverse strand, counting down.
CAGGGTTGGCAGGGCTATCTCCTGGTTAGGATCCAGAGCCTACGTGATAACTCGTGGGAGGTCTAACGTCATCCTGCCCCTGCTGGGGCCTACTTGTAACTGGTGGCCTTTGGAGATATTCCTCAGGCCGTGTTCTCGTGTGCGGCGGGGTATAACCCGGGGGAGCGCCTTCGCTATCCTTGTCAACTAGAGGCATGAGACCTTTCCCCTTATCCATTGCCCCGTTCATCACTTGGGTCACTTGGGCTATCATGTTTCTTTGGGCCTCCAACATTTGGTCCCTCATTTCCTGCTAGAGCTTCAACATTTGCTCTTGCATTTGTTCCTGTATTTCTTTCTGGAATTGTTCGAACCTTTGATCCATTTTCCTGGTTTTAGTGCGTGTTCCGTAGCGATGTTCCGTTTCCAGATTTTCTCTTGTCTCTCTTTCTTTCTTTCTCTCTGATAATTTTAGCTAATTAGGCCCCCTTTTTATAAACTTAAATGCATGTAATGTAATGCAATGCAAATGCATGGATGCAAGAAGAAGACATCAATTCTGATCAACTTCATTTTAGAAAACTTTATTAGAAGGCAAAACCCTTTACATAAAATAGATTACAAATATGCTTTCGCCTTTAAGCCTAGAGTTTTGATCTTCCTAAGTAAAGAGGTCAGCTCTTGACTACGATCTGCCTGTAGCTCGTATTTCATGTCTAGGATCTCGGCTTGTGCTGCCAGGGTCTGCAGGTGATCAGCCACTTCTCGAATCTGAACTAACGCTTCACCCATGAGGTAGTCTCGATCTCTAACTTGATTACGGGAATGGTGAAGCTCCTCCTCCCACTGCCCCTCTCTTGCTTCAAAAATCTCAATTCGGAGTTCGCAACCGTGTAATGCTGACTCTAACTCTTCGATCTTGCCTTTCATTTCCTCGATTTTGTTTAGACTTAATTTTAGTTCGCTTTCCAAGTTGCGACTTTGGTAGCGATGCAGGGACCGTCCGAGCTCAGCCACCCTAGCTTTTAGTCCTTTCTTCTCCTTTTGGCTTTCTGCCATGTCTTTTCTCAGATCCTCGTTTTGTGTTTGCATTTCCTGGAACTTTTTCTCCCAACTGCTAGCTTTGGCTTTTTCCTCTTGGACTTCGCGTCGCCATTGCTCCGGAGTTTTTCCTAATCCAGCATTTTTCATCGTCAAACGCATCTTCTTATATTCCATCTTCAAATCATCTCGGTCTTCCTCTATTTTCCCTTTCTCCTTTCTTAGTTTTTCAACTTTCGACTTTCGTCCATCTATGTCTAACTTGAGGAGCATCTTCTCTTCTTCTAGACTCTCTATCTTTCTTTCGAGTTCCGAACTCATCCTTTCGAAATCTTGTTTCACAATCTCCAGTTCTGACGGGACTACTCGCAAACATTCTTCCCTTGACCGGGCGCCCTCTAAATTTGGCTCAGGGATGTTATCATTGACCCTCCTAGTCCTCCATTCAGTGCATTCCGGGGTCGTCATCGGGCCTGCGGATAATCTTTTCATTCTATGAATATGATTCCAGGCACTAGAGATCTCCTTAACCTTTTTCTTATAACTCCCCCCTTCATATGAGAACTCGCACTGAGCCAGCCCGTATGTCGTCGGTACGAACTGTCTTGAACTATACTGTCTTAGGACCAGCAAAGGGGCATATGCGGTGGCACCGCAAATTCCCAGTAGAGAAACCCAGTCGAAGCTTCCACAGCGATAGAGGATTTTGTCGAGAATTATCCAAGGGGCCTTCCACCTGATGTCGTCTTCTTACAGGTTTTGAAGGAGTGCTATCCAGTTTTCTTCGGGCACGTCTTCTTCCCTAGGCGTAGCTACTATCTCTTCCAACGGGGAGTAGTTTTCTGACAAGAACCGACAATATACTTTCTCCATTTTCCAGAAGTGACTATGGAACCAGGCCAATAACAGCTGCGCACATCTAATAAACCTGCCCTCACCCATTCTTCGACATGCACTCAAGGATCTGAATGTTTCGGCCAAGATGGCAGGAACAGGTGTGACCCCTTTGTCTAATTGGCCGAATAGATCGATAACTGCTTCATCAATATGTCTTAGGGCTTTTGGGAAGATCACCAAACCGTAAATACTCAGGGCTAAGACATCAATCTTTTTCTTTGCATCGGGATGCGTTAGGATCAGGTCCCTCAAACATATCCACGGTATGCATTTGCCCTCGCCTTTCTTCTGCATTCTAGCTGAGACCCATTGTTCGCTTATTCCCGTGATGTTCATCAATTTCTTCGCAAAAGTTGGGCCATTAACTGCCTTGGAATAAGCTTTATCAACTTGAATTCTTGGACAACGTAGCAATGCCGTATATTCCTTTACCGTGGAAAACAAATCCACTTTGCCGAAAGAGAAACAGCTATAAGCAGCATTCTAAAACTGAGTCATTGCTCGGAATAGGTGCTTATCTATTTTAACATCAAGCAGGTAAGACAGGTCGCCGTACGTACTATAGAACAATTGTTTTGCCTCATCATCCCACTGGGTCCATATTTCTTTCAACTCCTGAAGTTCGTTCTGCGTGACACTAATATTGGTGTAATCCCGTAGTTCTGACACATACCCCTTAACTAAGCTATCCCCTTTTTTCTAATTGGCCTTGCTCTGACCATATGCGGGCGGCCGCATTATCTTCCACTTTATCAAGGAATCCGCTTTCCATAACTAGCTCTCTAACTTAGAAACTGACCGTGAATCGATGCCTCTTAAAAATGGAAATGTCATACAGAGAAAATAAAACATCACCAATTAGTACCACAGAATGAAATATAAAGCATGTAAAATACACAAACGCCTATCTGGGTAACTAGTAAGGTTTGGCATAGTTCAGCTCGGGGTGGGTTCTTAGGCTCTTTACGTGTGGTTGAGTTCTAAAGTTCGAGGTACCCGAACCAGCAGATTCCTCGATCCTCACCCATTATAGGCTCATACGGACCGAGTTCGGTTCAGGGGAATACATTTCCCTATGGCCATGCGGAAGTGAAAACTTCACGAAGATATAGGTACGGATGTATCCCGAAAGCAGTCCACTAGCCCATGCGGAGGTGAAAACCTCACGAAGGCGTAGCTTCTCGCTCCCACTTAAAGGTGTGACCACAACGGTCATGCAATGCAATGCCAAAGTATTCAGGAGATCCAATGTAACATTGAAAGTGCATTTAAAACAACATGAATTCCGAAATCATTTTCCAATTTTGATCAAAAGGACAAGAATCAATCAATCTATGGCCTGACTTTCGAAATCCCCAGTGGAGTCGCCAAGCTGTCGTAACCCATTTTTTGATAAAACAGTAAACGACGCGGTCGACTCGATTTTTGAAAACGAAAAGGAAAGGATTCGCCACCGATCTTTATTTGGGTGTGATCGGATCACCTTTGTTTTAATAAAACGTCTCGGTTTATTAAAACGATGCTTTCGGTCTACGAAAATTTGAGAAAAATAGGTTCGGAAGTCAATTACGTGCGAGGAAGGATTAGCACCCTCGACACGCCCGAGATTGGTACCAAATTGATTGATTGATGTCCTATTGTTGAAAACTTAGAAATGATTGGAAAATAGATACTTTTATTTCCAAAACTTGAAGGAAATGGAAGGGGCGTTAAGCCTCTCTTAGTTTCGAAGAGATAAAGCATCATGTCCAGTAAGTTAGGGCGCAATACTTTAGACTCCCGAAACTAAGCTCGCCTTTTAAAACTTAGTTTTATTTTTGAAGAGGATCTCTTGTCATTTGTCAAGCGAGAAACCAGAACCCAGTAAGTTAGGGCTCATTTTCCCGAAAATCCAAATTAGGAATATTGCCTCTATTTTAAAAGAAAAAGAAACTTATCTCGAAGTATCTAGGCATCGAGTCCAGTAAGTTAGGGCGCGACGTTTCAAATTTCCGAGATTAAGTGTTTTGTTTAAAATTTGAATTGCAATTTCAAAAGGGATATCCCGTTGTTTAGCTTTAAACGAGAAGAAACCGGAACCCAGTAAGTTAGGGCTCGATTCACTCGGATTGCTAATACGGGATGTCGACTTAAAACTGGAATTTGTGAAAAAGGGATCTTCCGTTGTTTAGCTTCAACGAGAACAAAATCAGAACCCAGTAAGTTAGGGCTCGATTTTCTCGAATCGCTAACACGGAGTATTGGTCGTTATAAAGGTTGAGGTCTTGAGAAAAATTAACGTAAAAATGTGAAAACACGATGTTATGCGTAAAAAGAATAATAAAAGGACACATATACGTATAAGTAAAGATAATATATAATACATTGGAAGTATTACGCATAGTAACAGTAATAGAAAATAACGATAATAATGATGATATATAAAAATAATAATGGCAATCTATGAATGAATTAGTAAAAATAAATAAATAAATAAAACTATATATATATATATAAAATAATAATATAGTAATAGTAATAATGATGGTAATATAAATAAAAAATAGATAATAATGATAATAGCGAAAACAACAAATAAGAATTTTAATAAATAAGATAACAATATTAGTAATAGTAATAATAATAATAATAGTAGAAAAATAAAATAACACATGCAATCGTAAATATAAATAATAGTAATAGCAAACAAACAATAGTAAAAATATAATGAAAATAAAAAATAATAATCATAATAATAATAGTAATAATAATAATAATAGATATAAAAATAATGATAGTAACGATGATAATAAAACGATAATGATAGTAAAAGATAAATAAATTGTAAAATAATAATATAAATACTATAAATAGAAAATAGTAGTGATGATAATAAAAAATGATTATGATAAAAGACAAAGAAATAGTAGTACTAATAATAGTAGCATAATATAGTAATAATAAAATAATAATGATAGTAATAATAAATAATCCATAATAATGAAACTAATAAATAATAAAGAAAATAGTAAAAGTTGCCAAACAATTGAAAAATGGGTTAATATTGCATTAAAAACGGAAGTTTCGGGTTAAATTAGAAATAAAACCGAGGTTTGGGGCTGAATTAGAAACGTGCGCAAACAGCGGGGGACCAAAGAGGTAATATTCCCTTTCGGCCAAAGCGCGCAGTAGCGACGAGGACCATATTGCAAACCGGAGCAAATTTTGGGGCCAACGTGCGAATATGGAAGACTTGATTTTAAAAAAAAAACTAAAATGCGGAAGGACCACGCGAGCAAATATCCCCTTTTTTAAAAGACACGCGGATCCTGAGGCGGGTCGGGTCAACACGCGGATCCTGGGGGTGAAACGACGTCGTTTTTGGGGTCAAAGGCCAGCCCCAAAATGGTGTCGTTTTGATGGCCTATTTAAGGCCCTAAATCCCGAAAAAAAATCATTTTTGAGGTGTCTGTTTTAAAAAAAAATCCTCACTCTCTCTTTTCTCTCTGCAGGTCCGAGGGAGGGGGAGCTTCTGGGGTTGCTCCGGCCCAGCGTTCCGGCGACGCGCCGTCGCTCCGGCCACCGTGCGCGGTGGCCGGAAAGGGTAAAAATTTTCTACTTTTTTTGTCTTTCTTTTTTTAAAAATATGTATGTATGTGTGTTAAAACGATAAAGGGGGAAAACAAAGAGTTTGAAAGTGATAAAAATTCACCTTTTCGACTTCTGTTTACCCCCTTTTTGTGTCGAATCTTTGCCTATTGCCGCTATTTCTCTCTGGTTCTGTTTGTGTTTAATCTATGCCTATACTGTGCTTGAAAGTCTACTGTAAAACTTTGTTTTTTTCTCGTATATTCTTGATAAAAAAAACCCTTTACATCATTTTAAAATCGGCTTTTATAGCCTTTCTTTTACAAGTCTTCTTTCCCTTTCTTGTCTTGTCTTTGTTTAATGGTTTTGCAGGTTCGGCACAAGTTGATGGCAGTGCTGCAGAGGCGGTGGCAGGCTTGGTAGACGTTTGGTCAACAGGCAGGAAGCCAGCAGCTGGACAGTCGGGCAGAAGACCAGGGGTCAGGGTAGGAGCTGAACAGTTCGGGCAGAGGACCCTAGGTGCAGCGCACCTAGGGTTTAGTTTGTTTATAATTTGTTTAGTGGGCTAGGGTAATTGGGATGATTGTGTTAGGTTAGTGGGCTAGGTAAATGGGTTATTTGATTTGTATTGGGTTATGGGTTGTAAAAATGGGCCCCGGGTTATTGTTTGGGTCTAGGTTGATTTTGGGTTTATTATAAAATAGGCCAGGTAAAATGGGCTTGTACAATTATCATTACATTCCTAGGAAAATACTTAGTGAATCAAACGTGATAATGTAACTTTCTCAGGATTTTAATTAATACCCTTCAATATATTCCAATAGTTGTAAAGTTGTTTTCCAATCAAAATATAAAATAAAAAGAATTTGCCAAGACAAAATTATCATTTTTTTTGTGTGTGTGTTTAGGAATAAGATTCAAAAAAATGTCTTTTCTTGTTATAAATATTTTTAAAAAAATATTTTTCATTAACATCAAACTTTAGTATTAAGATAATTTCAAGTCATATATATATATATATATATATATATATATATATATATATAAAATATGAATACACTTGAATTTATTCCTACAATGTAATGAGCAAATTTTTTCAAATTTTACATATTCATAAACTTGAGTTAATATACAAGTTATTTTTCAAATGTATTCATGTAATGGATCCAACCAAGACGTGACCAAGTCAAACCTTGTGCATTAATTCAAATATTTTTTAAAAATAAAAATTATTGAAAATATTATTAAATATTTAATTCAAATATTTGTTAATAATAGAAATTATTGAAAATGTTAAAATACATTATTATTATTATCTTTTATTTAATAGGAGTGATTTTGCAAAGTACCATTACATTTTCATGAAAGTGTTGAGTGTATCAAACATATTAATGTAACTTTTTTTAGATTTTAATCAATATTTTTCAATATATATAAAATGTTATAAAGTAACATTCTCGGTAATAACTTTTTCATCAATCACATTCTTAAAAATTACATTTAATTAAAATCATAATATGAGAAAACACCAAACATTCTCTTTTAAAATTGTAAATTATCAAACTTACTGGTTTTAAATTATTATTTCAACATTTGATTCATGATTGTACATTTACATATCAAATAAAATATGCTGAAAAATTATCTTATATACCACATGTGGTGTTTTTTAGGCTTCACAAGTGGGTTTAGCGTGTGACAAGTATTTATAAGGTTTAGTAAAAAATAAAAATTATAAATAAGCATGACACTTGTCATACTCTCAAATTGCTTGTGAAGTCTAAAAAACTGTACAAATGGTATATCAAATAATTTGCCAAATATATAATATATTTACTTACTATAACTATTAAATCTATATTCATATTAAATGATATATCTACATTTTTAATGCATATTAACGACCGTAAGGGGTGACCAGACATCAAATGTAGTAGTCACTTTGGTATATTTCCGCACTTAAGGAGCTTGTTTTCTAGGCGTTTTATAATTAATTATTGCATTTTCAATTGTTAGTAGCTAAGCAGTAAAAGTTAATAAAATAAGTGTTTTTGATACATTTTTTGCTATTAGTAACCTATTAGGCCGACACGAACCTTAGGTAGGTTTAATTTGTGCATTTAAGTTGCATGATGCTTAGTTTTAGGCTCAATTGATGTAGGAACTTGGGATGAGTGTTGCACAAGAGTCCCAAGCCGCGAAAGCGTGATAGGAATGTCCAAAGCCACAAAAAGACTACTATGGCACGACACGCATCCTGTGTTGAGCCGTAGCTGTAACGCCCCTAACCCGTATCCGATGTCGGAACAAGGTTACAAAGTATTACCGGACTTACGGATTAAACAATCAAACATTTCATGTTCATTTCTCATTCAAATCAAAATCCATTCATAAACAATCATATAGTTCCTAATACGAGCCCTCGAGGCCCTAAATAAACATTAAAAGTGGTTCGGGACTAAAGCGAGTACTCAAGAAATTTTTTTAGAAAACATGGAAAATTTTCAAAGTGCAGGGGATACACGCCCGTGTGGCCAGGCCGTGTGAGGCACACGCCCGTGTCTCAGGCCGTGTGGGCATTCAAAATGGGATCACATGGTCGTGTCCCAGCCCGTGTCCTACCCCGTGTAACTCACTGACTTGGGTCACATGGCTAGACCACACACCCGTATGCCAGGCCGTGTACCCTTCGAAATGGCCTCACACGCCCGTGTGCTAGGCCATGTGTTAGGCCATGTGAAAACTAGAGGGTATACTGACTTGTGCCACACGGCCAAGCCACACACCCGTGTGCTAGGCCGTGTGAAGCTACTGACTTGCAACCATTAGAAAATTCAGGAGACACACGGCAGTGTCACCTGGCCGCGTGTCACGCACTGCTGAGACACACGCCCGTGTCTCTGCCCGTGTGGACAAAAATAGGCCATTTTCCAAGTTATATTTCTCACCCAAAATGATGCCAACCTAAGCTCAACAATGCACATACAATCATGGCATAAATAGACACTTAAAACCAACCAATATCAAGCCTATATCATGTACTATCCACACATACAACATGATATACATAAGCACATACCAATGACCACTTTACAACATACCAAATATACCTCCAAAGTATACCTGAATGGTCAAACTCACTTATTAGACTTTATGCCTAATTCAACATGCATACCACATCTCAAATTCAATCATTTGGTACTCAAACTACCAATACACAACCAAGGCATTCACCAAGCAACTATACACCACACACCAAAAGATCATTTATACATATTTACATAACCAAGTGTACCAAAATAAGCCAAATCACATGGCTAAATACACAACCAAAACAACATGAGACATATAGGCCGCATTAGCCAAAACACCTATACATGCCATTTAACCCAAAATGTAAAGTCCAAAGTACCAAAATATAGTTTGATAGTGTGACGCAAATCTCCGATGACTTCCGAACCGGGCGAGCTTTCGAATCACTATAAACACGAAAATTAAAATGGAGTAAGCAATTAAGCTTAGTAAATTCGTATAACTAATAATTACAACTTACTAAATCACCAACAATTTAAATAAACAAAAATATAATCATAGATTAACTCCAATTGGCCCCAAGCCTAACACAAAATTCATAATCATGTTAGCCATGTATTTATATATCAAATATAAACCATATCTTGTATTTCCCATGGATACCTGTGTTAGTTCGTATCGAACTTGTAAAATCTTGTATCATCACTATGCCCGTTGAACCATTTGGAATACTATTGGATACTCGGGTAATCTCGTATACTAATTGCCAATACGTGATCAAAACCACCTCTATCTCATATCTCATATAGATGCTCACTCTTGAGCCATCACTGGGTCTGCTCACATAAGTTGTAAGTCAAGACGTAGCTATACGGTGCTACTCACACAAGCTGTAAAGTAACCGCAACACATGCCAAAAACTCAGCCACCGGTAGGACGTACAAGACCAACACCCAAAATACGATAACCCCTAATGACATGTCATTTGTGTCCTATCTATTCCTAAGGTTCAACCGGGATCCATACATTGTCGAAGCTTCGTCGAATATTTTCGTGGAGTTGTATCATAAAAATTACAATAATAAGGCATTTAAAACACATTTAATTTAATGCTTATCAACATACGAACTTACCTTGAATTAATACGGAGACAAACGACTGATCAATCCACTACTTTATCTTTGCCTTGATCTAATTCCAAACGTGGCTTTTCTTGATCTAAATCATAAAATTTAACTACTTCAACCACTATTATTATAAATTCAATCCAAAATTCATGTTTTGGAAAAATTACTATTTTACCCCTATACTTTTTACCTTTTTATAATTTAGTCCCTAGGCTCGTAAATTGAAATTCATGAAATTTCATCCATAACCAAGCCTAGCCAATTTTACTACATGCTCATAGCAGTCCATACATTCTTCAATTTCACACATTTAACACAATTTTTACATTTATCAATTTAGCCCCTATTTGACAATTTCATTAAAAATCTCTTAACAAAAGTTGTTTAACTAAAAGCAAAGATTCATTTTCTTCCATTAAACATCAAAACCCTATTATACTCATCAATAGAAAATCTCAAAATTTTCAATATTTTTGCAAATTAGTCCCCTAGTTAGCTAGGTTAAGCCACAACGATCCCGAAAACATAAAAATCAACAAAAACGAGACAATATAGCACTTACATGCAAGGGACTTTCTTTGCAAAATTTTCAAGCTTTTCCAAAGCTCTTTTTTTCTGGAAAAATCAGCTCATGCATGAATTAAAAAGATAACCCCCTTTTGTTTTATTTAATTTTAACCTTTAATTACCTATTTACCAAATTACCCTTACCTAACTTTAAAATTTTCATAATTGCCAAGCCATGCACATCCACTATCACCTTTAATGGTCCAAGTACCATTTAAGGACCTCCACTTTATAGTTCTATAGCTATTTAATACCTTTAGCTAATATAACACAACTTTTGCACTTTACGCGATTTAGTCCTTTTCATCAAATTGAAAGTGCAAAGGGTAAAATTTATTAATGAAAATTTTTATACTATAATATTATCATGTTGTAGATCACAAAATAATATTTAAATTGAAATTTTGACTTCGGATTTGTGGTTTCAAAACCACTATTTTGATTTTACCAAAAACGGGTTGTTACAATAGCAGCCAATGTTAAGCCATAGTGTCACACCCGACTCTTTTCAAGGCCCAAATTTAAAGAAGAGTCTGGGATCTGATTGTATAGAAATAGAAATTTGCAGGCTTTATTGAGATATTTAGGAACTTAAGTGGCCGGTAGTGTAACACCCCTAACCCGTATCTATCACCGGAGCAGGGTTACGAAGCATTACCGGAATATACAGATCAAGTAAACATATATTTAATTTTTTACAGTATTCATGTCAGAAATCAAACATAAAGTCCCTTATATGAACCCTTGAGGTACAAAACATGCATTAGAAACGAGTCGGGACTAAACCGGGTACTTAAAGAATTTTTCGCAAAATCTCAAAATTTTTCCTAGGTGCAAAGGTCACATACCCGTGAGGTCAAGCTTGTGGTTCACACGGCCAAGGGACACGCCCGTGTCTCAGGCCGTATAACTCTCTGACTTGGGTCACACGGCCAAGCCACACACCCATGTGCTAGGCCGTGTGTAAATACCTGGGCATTTTGTTTTGAAATTTTAAAGATGCAGGGGACACACGATCAGGTCACACACCCATGTGCTAGGCCGTGTGTCACACACGGCTGAGAGACACGCCCGTGTCTTTACCCGTGTGGACGAAAATAGGCTATTTTCCAAGCCATATTTCTTACCCCATTTTGTCATCCTCCTACACCAACACTTTAACACATTCACAAGCTATTATAAGTCATTTAACCCAACTCAAAATCAAGTACTATACATGATATAATACCTCATATAACCAAGTATACACACTTACTTAAATTACCAAATTCACATATATGCATATCTTATCAAATATGCTAACTTAATTCAATCATCAATATGCCAATATAATTTCTATCAATCAGCCATTTCAAATACATACCAAACATATTCATCACAAGCCATTCCAATGGCTAGTTACACTTAAAGCATTTATATGCAAATATTGGCCAATTAACCGATACATGCCATTATAACCATAATTGATTTACCATATATATATATATATATATATATATATCGAAATGGGCTAATGGATAGTGTGAGTGATCTCCACCAACCTTCTAATCCAACGAGCCTCCGAATTACTATAAAACATGGGAAAATAAAATAGAGTAAGCATGGAATGTTTAGTAAGTTCGTATAACATGGTAATTAACTTACCACTCATTTAAATTCAATATAGGCATACAAGGCACATTCAATCAACTTAATCACTAGCTCTAACACATATCCTCATCACCCTTGTTAGTCATATATTTCATATAAATATCAAGAAACATGTATGGGCTCAACAATAATTAGATTTCCATGTACATATACTTTCCACATCATGTATTCATATAACATATACAAATCTATCCATATATTTTAAGTACATTTTCATAATAATTCGTCTCGAGTTCAGATTATTTCATGTCGGAACTTTTCCAATTAAATCATTTGAAATGTCAGTGCCACACAGGTAATACACTCAAGGTGTACAAATTTATAATCATGGATGAACATAGTCGTCAAACAAATTCCATGTTCATATATTATCATCTCATATTTCTATATATCATGTATAATCATTTTCATGTATTTCAGGCAGATACGTGTATTAATTCATTTCATCTTCATATTTTCTCATGTCAGGATTTTGCCCGTTGAATCATTAAAAACATCGATGGATACACAGGTAGTACATTCGAAGTGTACAAATCAGAAATTCGTATATTTAGGAGTGCTATTTAAAGCACATAATCGAGAAATCCTCTCTCAAGCCATATAACAGAAAGCTCACAAAGAGCCTATCAGGAAGCTTATCCGGGCTATATAACAGGAAGCTCACACAGAGCCATAATCAGGAAGTTCACATAGAACTTTTAATCAGGAAGCTTACGAAGAGCCTTTAAATGGGGAGCTCATGACGAACTGTTAATTAGGAGCTCCAGATAGCCATATATCAGGAATTTCAAGCGAGCCATATCAGGACGCTAACAAAGAGTTGCATTTGTGTTCGCAATATAAGCAGGATCATAACCAATCATATAACAGGACGCTCACAAAGAGCTGTGGTAGTCCGCAACACATGCAAGATCAATACAGATCATGATGCTCACAGGAACCATATAACGGGAAGCTCGAGAGGGCTTATAACGGGATGCTCGTAGGAGCTTTGGTGTGTCCACAACACATGCAAGACTATAACCAATTCAGGAAATCATGTATCCATCGAATTTCAATATTCAAATGAGATTTAATATTTATCGGGCTTTGTTAGATATGTAACCAATTTCATATATTTGGCATTTATACAATTCACATACACAACATTCAATTCAAACATATTAATATACATAATTTAGTTACACGAACTTATCTCGACAAATGTTCGTGTACGTAAAACCTACTTATCCGACATTTTCTCTTTTCCTCGTTCTAACTCTGAATTTGGTCATCAAATCTATATGAATGAATTTAACATTAATTCATGTTCATTTCAATTCAATTCACATCTTAAGCAAAATTACCATTTTGCCCCTAAACTTTTAATTAATGACGATTTTGTCCCTAGGCTCGAAAAATAAAATTCATGCAATTTAATCCTTATTCCAAGCCTAGCTGATTTTTACATGTAAAATTTACAGCCCATGTATTTCATAAAATTTAAAATTTTTCCATGAATTTTACATCTTTTCAATTTAGTCCCTAAATCATAATTTCATCAAAATTCCATTTACAAAAGTTGCTTATCTATCAACAACCTTTCATTTTCTACAATAAAAATTCATAATTCATCTATGTTCATCCATGGCAAAACCCTAGTACCTTGATAACTTTGCAAATTAATCCCTGAGATAGCTAGATTAAGCTATTACGATCTCGAAAATATAAAAATCATTAAAAACGAGACAAGAAAACATACTTAATTGATCAAAGTAAGCTTGCTTGAGCTACTTCCTCTTAGCTAGGGTTTCCATGGAAATAATTTAGGAAAGATGATGAAAAAGAAGATATTTTCATTATTTAATTAATTATCATCTTTTATTTTTTTCACTTTCCAATTTCATCCTTTTCTTTATTTTATTTTCCATGGATGAATCATCATCCTTAAACACTAAGCATTTTTGATGGTCTATTTCCCATATAAGGACCTCAAATTTTGAATTCCATAGCTATTTAATCCTTTTAGCTATTAGAACTCAACGTTTGCACTTTGTGCAATTTGGTCTTTTATCAAATTAAACATGTAACCGGTAAAATTTCTTTATGAAATTTTTATACGACATTACTATCACACTATAGACCATAAAATAATATAAAAATAATTTTTCCTTCCAAAATCAGATTTGTGGTCCCGAAACCACTTTTTTGATTTTACCAAAAAATGGGCTGTTATAGGTTGAGAATAATTGGATTTCAATTCTGGTTTAGTTAGATTGGAATCGACTGGTTCCATAGTGGGAGACAAAATGATTAGGATTAAGTGGTGGTATTGATTTGTGGAGACCGTGCCAATGGAGTATATATATAGGTGTGTGTGGAAACATAAGTTTTCTCAAATTTGTTTACCAATTTTTCTCTCTCTAAAGCATCGTCTTCTTAGGTCACTCCAAAGAAGAAAATGATGTAGCTGAAGAAAGCTCTGCGTGTTGCAGCTGTCGTGTGATTTGATGTCTGGAAGTAGAGAAATTGGGGAACTGGTAAGCTTTCTTACCCCTCTAAAGTCGTGGATTTAAGGAAGAAGTAGAGTAAAGACTCTGAAAGCTTATGTATAATTTAAGATTTTGGGTTTCTAATGACTGACCCCTTTTAGTTTAACCGATAAATGGTTGTCTCTCTTAGCTTCTAGGTCGAAGGATGCTTTGGTGTTTGGACAATCTAAGCTGAAGAGGGTAAAAGAATTCAGGTGAGTTTTTGTACTCTACTTTTTGGGTGTCAATGGTGTTGTGTCTTAGATTGAAATACCTTCTTGGTTGTTGCGTAAAGTTCTTAGAACTTAATTGTGAATGAAAAGTGATGAATGGGTATACTATGAGTGCATAGACTAGTAGAAGCATGTGAGTGTTGTAATTATGAATTATGTCTATCTGAGAGTTACGTCTCACTGTTTGATTATTTGGCGTATTATGTGCGTGGGTACATAGTGCCCTAGTGTGTGTGTGAAATACGCATATTGCATTGTTATAAAAGTTGAGTACAGAAGGGAAATCATTGACAGGTTAGGTGAGGTTAGGATTTGAGAAATGAAGTTTTTGTATACCGCCATCCAGACTTTGCAGGGTGAAAATCATGACGTGCTGTAACGCCCCGAATTTGGGCCTGGTAGAATTGAGCCTATTGGGCCTTGGGCATGAGAGCGTTTAAAATTTTTGAGAATAAGAGAACGGCCCTAATGCAAGTTGGACCTATTAGGTGAGTGATTTTGGAAGGTTAGGGGGCTTCCATGAAGTCCTGGGATCAAACCTGGGCTTTAGGAAAGATTTTGGTTTTAGGTGAATAAAACCCTAAGAGTTAGTAAGTAGGCTTTAAGAATAAAATATGGAGAAAAATGACACAAAAGGAGTTGTGGTCTAGTGGCAAATGGCGCCACATAGGAGACAAGGGAATGACGCCACACAAGGAAGCAAGGGGTCCAAGGTTCAAGTCTTGGCTCTTGCAATTCTTTTTGTTTTCTTTTTAAATGAATTTAGACTTTGGCCCATAGACTTATATTTAGTTGCGCATGTTTTAAGACAAAAAGGAGGTAGTTGGTAAAGTGGCTAGCAGTATGGATTAAGTTACGAATCCCATCGCAAGCAAAAAGGGATATTTATTTTGCTAAGTTGGGAAAGCCAAAGTTTGTGTTGGATTTAAACTCTCCTGAAGGAGGGATCCCACATCGGAAAGCTAACAAGAGGGAAGGTGAGAAGCTGGCTGTAAATAGAGCAATTTATGAGGAGAGTAGGGATACCTGGGTTGGCGTTTGGGCATAGGAGTGTTCGGAGCGCGGATCAACTCCAGATTCCTATCAGGTGTGTATTTCATACTACTTTAGCTGTAGAGCGGCAAATGCCGAAATGCCGGTCACACGATGATGGTAGCCACACGAGCGTGCAAGCGCACGTGTGGAGGCTTCGACGTGATAGTTGAGGCCAGCATGAGTGTTCTTGTGGGTTTAGGCTGTTTGGGCCAAGTGGGCCCAATGGGCCCATGGGCCCATATGAATAAATTGTATGATTGTGTAGTAGATAGTGAACTGGTTTATGTGAATCTCATATCTATGGCTAGATTTGGGCTAAATGAACCACATGAGCGTGTGGGCCCAATTGGACTGAGAATGGGCCTTAGGCCCATTTGCATCTTATCTCTGTTTAGAATACTTTGGTTTAACTGGGCAAATCGCAGTTGATCGCTCTAGTGTAGGTGATCGCGCTCGTGATTATTTAGTACTCTACGTGATATGGTGTGTACCCGTATACACTATTCTGATTGTTAATCGATTGAAAAGCCGAAGGTTCGTATATTTTATTATCTTGACTATTGATCGGCGTTATGCTGAAGAGCTAAAATACCGGTGAGTGATGCCATACGAGAGTGCAATCGCGCGTGTGGTGAACTGAGCTCACAGAGCGTGAGCGTGTGATGAGAAAGGCCACCATGAATGAATTCATGGGCTTGGGCCGTATTGGGCTTCGATGCGCCGAGAGGGCCCAATCCCATTGGGTTAAATTTCACTGTTAAATGGGAAATAGATAGGCTTATCATGTCGCACACATGACTTAGGTGTTTTGGGCCGCGTAAGGCCGAAAAGAGGCCGTGTGGGCCTAATGGGCTTGTGGGCTCACACAGATAAAATGTATGTGGTGTGATAAGTTATTGATTTGGGCTGTGCCGTTGCATAGTCGTGGTTGTTTCTAGGCTAATGGGCCACACGAGTGTGTGGGCCCACTTGGGCAGGATAATGGGCCTCAGGCCCATTTTTACCGTTAAGTCGAATTAGGTTTCTTAAGTCGCTCGAGGCGACTGAGACCTTCTAGGAGGTCATAAAATTACAGAAATACCTTCGAAGGGTAGAATTACTGAAATACCCCTGATTTGTAAAATTACCAAAATACCCCTGATTTGGAAAATTACCTAAATACCCCTAATTTATAAAATTACCGAAACACCTCTGGTTTATGAAATTACTGAAAACCCCTTGGTTTACAAATTACTGAAATACCTTTAGTTTACAAATTACTGAAATACCCCTAATTTAGAAAATTACCGAAATACCCTCAATTTGTAAAATTACCGAAATACCCTCGGATTGTAGAATTATTGAAATACCCTTAATTTGTGAAAGTATCGAAACACCCTCAGTTTGTGAAATTACCAAAATACCCCTGTAGGGTAGAATTATCGAAATACCCCTGTAGGGTAGAATTACCGAAATACCCCTGTAGGGTAGAATTACCGAAATACCCCTGAAGGATAGAATTACCAAAATACCCCTAAAGGGTAGAATTATCGACATACCCCGGAAGGATAGGATTACCGAAATACCTTTATAGGGTAAAATGACTATTTTGTCCTTGTAGGTAAATGACTGATTTAGACTGTGAATTTGACTGATTTGACTGTGATTGTATAACTTTGAGTTTAACTGACTTGACTGTGGGCGTGTGACTGATATGCTGTTAATATATGTTTAGATGACTGTTACTGAGCATGGCCATTTTGCATACATG
The DNA here is from genome assembly GCA_005393395.2 of Gossypium australe. Classification (NCBI taxonomy): domain Eukaryota; kingdom Viridiplantae; phylum Streptophyta; class Magnoliopsida; order Malvales; family Malvaceae; genus Gossypium; species Gossypium australe. The sequence goes on along the minus strand of CM016616.1, from coordinate 23,916,750 downwards.
TGTAATGATTGAGCATGACATACACGACATATTGCATGGGGTTGGGATTTGTATTTTGGAGGAAGTACTGTACTAGTGGCTATGCCACGTTTTACTGATTTAGTGGCTTTGCCACGTATACTAATTCTAGTGGCTCAGCCACATATACTGTTATTAGCAGCTTTGCTGCGTTGATATTGGCAGCTCGGCTGCGCTCTTGGTGTGTAGGGCTGGGTGGGTTGACTTGGACCCCACATGGTGTGTAGGGTTGGTACGGGTGGTGTGTTGGTTGGACTGGGTTGGTTGCATCCTCATACTGTTGCATATCTGTTTATGAGATCTATCACTGTACTGGGCTTAGGCCACTTGTTCTGTTATTGGTTTGGGCTAGGCCTAATTGATACTGTTATGGGCTATGACCCAAATAATTTCGTAGTGGGATTTGACCCACGTATACTCTGATCTGTACTGTACTGTTACTGTTGAAAGGGCTTCGGCCCAGACTGTTTAGGTTTCTGCTTCTGTATACTGACTGTTACTCTGGTAAGGGGATTACACACTGAGTTTTTGCAAACTCACCCCGTTTTTAACTGTGCAGGTAATCCCCAGCCTTAGATGGATCGGAGCTGCGAGGGACTCGGAGGTGACCATACGTTCGATTGGCTTTAAAGTACAAGTCCTATTTTTATTTCAGTTTAATTTGTTGGGTTATAAATTTTGTAATAAGGCCTTAAGATTTCTGAACTTTAAGTTTTGGGATTTTATTATTTTATAATTGTTAGAAGTAGAACATGATTTATCGAAAATAACTACTGTTTTTCAAAATATCACGTTCCGCAACTGTTTTAAATTAAGCTTTCCGCAATAAACAAGGTTTTAAAGATAATAATGTTTTCCATGAATGATTTCTAATAAACCATGTTTTGAAAATAAGCAAACAAAATCTGAGGTTTTGAATAGCATAAAGTTTTACGTTGTAAGAAGGGTTTCTAATGAAAGCATGGTTTTCGAAAAACTCTTCAATGTGACATGCCAGATTTGGGCCTAACTTCTAGGCCGGGTTTGGGGTGTTACACGTGTGAAGCTCTGGACGTTGTGGAGGGGACACTGTAGTGTTCGAGCATGAAGGTTAGAAATGGCGAAATAGAGGAATACGTGGATGGATAGTGTAACGCCCTCCACCCGACCTGATGAACCGGATTTGAGTATTGGGTGTTACATCCATAACAGATGTAACTTAAGCTTTTTGCCTGTGTAAAAGTTCTATCTATGAATGTGACAAAGCCTCTTATGAGTGTACATTGAATGGTTACATTTACAATTCATGATAATAAAATTTCAGTATTCTCTATTTTATCCCTCAGTCTACTGTAAACACATTGGAACATTGCTTAAACAACTTATGATCTAACTTGAACTCGCCACATAACTTCTTCTGTATACATATTAGCCCATCGCGAGACTTCTTTTTAGCGTAACCCTGACGTCGTCCCTCCTAGAGCATACTTCTTTACAACCTGAAACAAAAAATCACCTTTGTAAGTTCGTAAGAACTTAGTGAGTTAAACCTTAAATACCTGATTCATTATATCAAAGTGTGATAGATACTTCGCATATCCTTCATGTGTCCTTTTACTTTTCCTTATTCCATCTAGCAGTTACTTCACTCAGATTTCCTTTAACAGACTGTAATTACTCCTCTCTATTTTAGACCTTTTTCTTCCTCTCAGGGTCTTTAAGAACTTATCTTCCTTTCATATTTATTAAACCTTTACTCTACTAAGCTCCAATTTCGAGGTCAAACTCAAATGGTTGTTTCTTTCCTTTGAACATATTATACTTAAAATTTCTCCACATTCTATATCCCTTCTTAAATTTTATATTTACATAGTCCTTAATCATTTCTTTTACCTTATTAATAGACATAAAATCTTATTTCATACTTAACTAATTTTTTTACTACCTTTGGGCGAGGTAAACTATGCCCATTACTTAACACAAAGTTCGCCCAGATCCTACTTACTTCAAGGTGCTATCTATAGATGCCTATAACACATATCCCGGATTCGCCACCTATTCCAGCGCGCTCTAGCTTCACTATTCTTTTCTTGTTATTATATGGGGTTCCCTATTTCATTTACATACGGTGTCTTTCTTTTAGAGTTCGCTAGATACTTAGTTTCTTCTACTTGTCCATACATTATCCCCTACACTTACCTTACCTTCAGAGTCATATCTTTACTTTACCTTTAGAGGACCGTTCGTGTCATTTTTTCCTAATTCCTTACACGTCATTAATTTAAAATTTTCCATGAAGGCGTTCCTTTATTTAGATAGCTGCAAAGGCTTCCTTTGTATTCGCTACAAGGGTTTTCCTTTACAGAGTTGCCACCAAGGCATCTTGTCCTTAGGTTGCACCACGAAGACGTTTCCTTTTGGATATAGCCATAAAGACTTCCTTTACGAAGATTGCCACATAGGCTTTCCTTTGACAAAGATCGCCACAAAGGCGTTTCCTTTCAGAGATTTGCCATAAAGGCATTCTTAAACAGAGGTTGCCACAAAGGCATCCTTTACTTCTAGTACTCGCCACAAAGGCTTTCTTGTCCTGAGTTTTGCCACAAAGGCATCCTTTACGTCTAGTACTCGCCACAAAGGTTTTCCTATCCAGAGATTTGCCACAAAGGCATTCTTAAACAGAGGTTGCCACAAAAGGCTTACCTCTCAAGATTTTTGCCACAAATGCATCCTTTACATCCAATACTCGCCACAAAGGCTCCTTTACATCCAATACTCGCCACAAAGGCTTTCTTATCCAGATTTTTTCCACAAAGGTAACCTTTATGTCCAGTACTCGCCACAAAGGTTTTCTTTTCCAGAGTTTTGCCACAAAGACATCCTTTACTTGTAACACCTTATACCTGGTTCTATCACCGTCCTGAGCTATAAGGTATTATAGCTATAAAAACTTAATCTAAAACATATTTCATATAAAACATAATCAAATATAAATCATCAATAATCATTTCCATGCTTTTCAATCGAATCGGAACCTAAATTAAGCTTACGAAGCATTTAAAACAAATCGGGATCAATTATGGTTGTAACTTTTATGAAATTTTGATGAAAAAGTGTAAACAAGGACCACACGGTTGTATGACAAAGGCCAGCCCGTGTAGCCCCAAACATGGGCGTGTGGATACTCCATACGCCCATGTTCTCCGACTGTGTACACGATTCAAAGTTAGGGTCACATGGTCGTGTCGCCAGGCCGTGTAACTCACAGTGACTTTGTAGAAAACTCATTCACCAAAATTAAAGGATCACACGGGCGTGTCGTATGACTGTGTGGGTCATACGACTGTGTGGTAACTTGTGTTACAGGACGTGTGTACCCAAAATTACCTTCAAATAACAAGCCATTTCAAATCCAAATGCTTGGGCTCCAAGCCAGGCAATAATCAACAATCAAACTCATCGAAAATGTGCCTAAACAAACCAAAACATACAAATTCACAATCAATCTATGTGCCTAACCAATATACCCTCATTGGCACCACAATTCAAACATCAATTTTAACCATAAACAAGTACCACAATCTCCTATTTCATAATATCTTAAACATTCCAAATCACTAACATCTATTCTACAAGTGCAACATTCTTACTCAAACACATATAATGATCTTTTCAAATTCACCAAAAACACCAAACGCTAACTACCATTAATTAACAGATTACACCAACCACATCAACTAAGTACCAAAATAACAATTACAAGTTACCATTCCACCATAAGTTACTTATTAACTAAGGGTTTAATACCTTAATTACATGCAACTTTTAACCATTCCAAAACAATAAAAAGACTACCGAAAGGATAGCGGATAGTGTGTGATCTCCTGAGCTGATCCAATCGATATCACGATCTTAACAAATCTACAAGAATAAAATCAAAACGAGGTAAGCTCATACAAAGCTTAGTAAGTTCATGAAATTCAACATACCATACCCAAAAATTTAAAATCAATAATACAAGAACATTACGTAAGATCAATGATCATCATTCATCTATCTCAACCAATTGAGAAAATTTAACCTATAACATTCACACCATCAAAGCTTACTAAGCCCAAGGCCTGATACAAATACACCGGCTCAAAGCCTACTAGGCCTAAGGCCTATTACAAACACATCGACTCAAAGCCTGCTTCTTCCTAATGACTTGTCATTTGTATTCCAACAATTTACCAAGTTTACACAGGCCCATCGTACATTTCCAATACATTTCAATTTCAATAATAATCTTTCATCAAACTTAGCATTCAATAATTATCACAATAATGACTATTACTTTAATGAATAGGTAAAAAGAAACTAATTAAACCATAAATTACATAATACAAACTTACCTATGATGTGGCTACCAGTAATTGACGACGACTATTCAACAACCTTTCCTTTCCCAAGATTATCGACTGATTTACTCGTTTCTTGATCTAAATATGATAATTCAATTCAATTAATCCAATTTAGAATTTTACAACACTTTAAATCATGTAATTAACTCTTTAATACATTTACCCAAACTTTTACCTTTTATACTATTTAGTCCCTAAAACCAAAACTTCAAAATTATCACAATTAAACCAATTCCAAGCATAACTGAATTTTCTTGAGTCTTTATACAATCCATATTTATCATATTTTCCAAAGAATTTCATGCTAACTTTACTATTTTAACAAATGAGTCCTTAACTTAAAACCAACCAAAATTACAACTCAAACAAATCCAAACTCAACAATATCAACCATGGCAAACTTCTAAATATTAGACGATTTCACAATTTAATCTTTAGATTAACTAAATTGAGCTATAACAATTTCAAAAACGTGAAAATTATTAAAAACATACTAAAATTTCACTCACATGCAAGGTAGAATTGATAATCAAACCTCAAGCTTCTCCCATGGAGTTTCTCTTAACAAAATTCAGTGGTGAGAGCTAACGAGGATGATGATGTTTTTTGTATTTACTAATTTACTAAATGACCCCTTTTACTTAGCCACAAAGTTTAACTAAATAATGACCCACACTGTCCACTATAACTATTAATGGTTTAATTTCTATTTAAGGCCTTCAAAACATTGGTTAACAACCATTTAACACAATTAACTAATAGTAATTAAATTTTGTAGCTTTTACTTAATTAACTATCTTAACGTTAAAATTTTCTAACCAAATTTTAATATGGCCTTGTAATAACCTTATAAATAATTAATAATTAATAATAAAAATATTGACTCATTCGTTGGAATTCAGGTCCCGAAACCACTATTTCCGACACCACTGAAAATGGGCTGTTACAACTCTCCCCCTAAAGGAATTTTTGTCCCTAAGAATCTTCCTAGAGAAAAAGGTTTCAGTATTGCATTCTCATAGTTTCTTCGGGTTCCCAAGTGGTTTCCTCAACACCTTGACGTTGCCAGAGAACTTTTACTAAAGATATTTGTTTGTTTCTAAGTTCTTTAACTTCTCAAGCTAATATTCTAATTGGTTCGTCACTGTACGGCATATCAGGCTGCAACTCTATCTCAACTAGAGAAATCACATGTGAAGGATCTAATTTGTATTGTTTCAGCATCGACACATGAAAAACATTATGGATTTTTTCAAGTTCTACCGATAATGCCAAACAAAATACAACTAGACCGATTCTTTAAATAATCTTATACGGCCAATAAAAATCTTTTGTCCAAAATGAAGAATCTTCTTCTAGGGTGAAACTTTCAAGAATACCTTCTCGCCAACCTGAAACTAGATGTCTTTTCTTTTGCTATCAGCATAAGTTTTCTAACGATCTGTAGCAGCTTTCAAATAATCTCGAATAATTTTTATTTTATCTTTAGTCTCGCAAATTACATCAATGCCAAAAATCTTTCTATCACTCAACCCTGTCTGATATAATGGAGTTCTACATTTTTGACCATACAAAGCTTCATATGGTGCCATTTTAATACTCGATTGGTAACTGTTATTATAAGCAAATTCTACTAACGGAATACTTTTTTCCCAGCTACCCTCAAATTTAAGTATACAACATAGGTGCATATCTTCGAGTATATGAATCACTCATTCTGATTGATCATCCATTTGTGGATGGAAAGTTGTACTAAACTTCAATTTGGTACCCAAGGCCTCGTGTAACTTACTCCAAAATCTGGAGGTAAATATCAGGTCGCAGTCTGAAATAATCGACAACGGAACACTGTACAATCTGACAATTTTAGAGAAATATAGTTCAACTAATTTTTCAAGTGATTAATCTGTTCGTACATGTATAAATTGCGCAGACTTCATTAACTGATCAAGGATAACCCAAATCACATTTTTCTTTCTCAACGTTAACGATAATCCTAATACAAAATTCTTAGTAACACGTTTCCATTTCCACTCGAGAATCATGATCGGTTATAACAAACTAGATGGAACTTGATGTTCGACTTTTACCTGTTGACAAACAAGAAATCTTTATACAAACTCAGAAATTTCTCGTTTCATTCTTGGCCACCAGAATCTTTGTTTCAAATCGCAATACATTTTCGTGCTACCCGGGTGTACTGAATAAGCACTTTTATGAGCTTCATTTAAGATATCATGTTTCAATTGCGGATCATTCGGTACACGCAATCTATTACAAAAATATAAACTACCATAAACTCCAATACTGAAATTAGCTACCTGACCATTTTCAACCATTTCCCGCTTAGCCAACAAGTTCGGATCTTTAGTTTGTAATTCCCGAATTCTATGGAAAAATAAAGGCTTAACCCACAACTCAGCTAAAATGGATCCGTCACATTCTAAACTAAGTCGAGCATCGATTGATCGAAGAGAGAAAAAGTGATTTATGGCTCAAAGCATCAACAACAATATTCGCTTTACCCGAAAGATAATCTATTACCAGATCATAATCTTTTAGTAATTCAATCCATCTTCGTTAATGCAAATTCAACTCTTTTTGGGTCATCAAATATTTCAAAATTTTATGGTCCGTAAAGACATGACATTTCGCACCATACAAATAGTGACGCCAAATTTTCAATGCAAACACCACTGCAGCTAGCTCGAGATCATGAGTCGAATAATTTTTTCCATACTTCTTAAGCTGTCGAAAAGTATACGTAACCACCTTTCCCTCCTGCATAAAAAACACATCCCGAACCGTTTAAGGAAGTATCACTAAACACAACAAATTCTTTACCTGATTCAAGCTGAGTTAAAATTGGTGCCTCTGTCAACATACTTTTCAACTGGTCAAAACTTTTCTGGCATTTATCGAACCACACAAAACTAACATCTTTTTGTAATAACTTTGTTAATGGTAAAGCTACTATCAAAACATTCTTGACAAATCGTTGATAATATCTTGCCAAACCCAAAAAATTGTGTACTTCTGAGACATTCTGCGGAAGCTTCCAATTCAAAATAGTAGAAATCCTACTCGGATCAACTCGTACTCCCTCAACTGAAATACATGACCGAGAAATCCAACCTCTTTAAGCCAAAACTCAAATGTAGTAAACTTTGGGTATAATCATTTTTCACGTAAAGTCTGTAATATAATTTTCAAGTGTTAGGTGTGATCGGATTCATCTCTAGAATAAATCAAAATATCATTGATAAAAACAACCACAAATCTTTTGAGATACAACTAACAAACTTGATTCATCAGATCTATAAAAACTACTAGAGCATAAGTCAACACGAATGACATAACCAATAACTCATAGTGTCCGTAATGGGTTTAGCTCAAGAAATTCTTTCTTCTTTCTCTCTAAATATTATTTACTGATATACTTCTTTCGAAACTCGGTTTTAAAGAAATCCCAACTAATTCTTTCTTTTTGTACCACTGCATTTAACATGGACCACCACTGAAATGCTTCATCTTTTAACAATGACACAATACATCTACAACATTTCATCAAGCAGCCTTTGAGTATGCCCTAACCAGTACTTGAATTTAGTTGGGTCATCACTCACATTAGCACAAAATTCTACTGCCCCACATTTTCTAACTTTATCAATGGTAATTCTCTTAACATTCTGTTGGGTCGAGCTTTTAGGATGAAGGGGGTGAGGTTGTTGAGTTGCCGAATTAATTTCCAAATAAGCATCATACATGGGGCTCATTCTAAGTAGCCTCCTGATTAGTGGCTGGAATAAAGCTCTCTATCTCTTCGGAATCTACTCAATTGCATCTAGACTTCATCTTTTATCTATATAAAAACAAGTCAAATTGGTCAAAAGCCATCACATTATCACGTGTTATAGTATATCTAGACTCAATACATGCTACATTCAGTCTTAGAACCGACTAAATCATAGATTTGATACCACTAAATGTAACACCCTATACCCGGTCCGGTCACCGTCCCAACCTATAAGGCATTATAACTGTAAAACCTTAATCCAAATCATATTTCATACCAAACATAATCAAATATACATCATCAATAATCATTTCCATGCTTTTCAATCAAATCGAGACCTAAATCGAGCTTACGACACATTTAAAACAAATTGGGATCAATTATGGATTAAATTGTAACTTTTATTAAATTTTGATGAAAAAGTGTAAAAAGTGGTCACACGGTAATGTGGCCAGCCCATATGGCCCCAAACATGGCCGTGTGACTACTCCACACACCCGTGTTGTTTGGTCGTGTAGGATTCGAAGTTAGGGTCACATAGCCGTGTCGCCAGGTCGTGTAACTCTATGTTATGTGTGGATAACTCATGCACCAAAATTAAAGGATCACAAACCCGTGTCATATGACCTTGTGGCAGCCCGTGTCACATGCTGTGTGTACCCAAAACTACCTTCAAATAACAAGCCATTTCACATCCAAATGCTTGGGCTCCAAGCTAGGCAATAACCAATAGTCAAACTCATCCAAAATGTGCCTAAACAAACCAAAACATACAAATTCACAATCAACCTATGTACCTAACCAATATGCCCTCATTGGCACCACAATTCAAACATCAATTTAAACTATAAACAAGTACCACAATCTCCTACTTCATAATAGCTTAAACATACCAATTCACTAACATCCATTCTATAAGCACGGCATTCTTACTCAAACACATATAAATACCATTTCAAATTCACAAAAAATACCAAATGCTAGCTACCATTAATTAACATATTACACCAACCACATCAACCAAGTACAAAAATGTCAATTAAAAGCTACCATTCTACGAAAAGTTACTTATCAACTAAGGGTTTAAAATATATACATATGGATACCCTAATTACATGCCACTTTTAACCGTTCCAAAACAATAAAAAGACTACTGGAAGGATAACAGATAGTGTGTGATCTCCTGAGCTGATCCAATCAATGTCACGATCCCGACAAATCTACAAGAATAAAATCAAAACAAGGTAAGCTCATGCAAAGCTTAGTAAGTTCGTGAAATTCAACATATCATACCCGACAATTTAAATTCAATAATACAAGAACATAATGTAAGATCAATGATCATAATTCACTTATCTTAACCAACCAAGACAATTCAACTTGTAGCATTCACAATCAATTCACCATATTATTAAATCGTGATTTGATATGTAAACAATCAATTTGATTGGAGAAAAATTGTAAATCATTCCGAATACGTGGAAGAGTAATATCTAAACAGGTCAACTAGGAAATTAATTGACACCTCAAGCTTCAGGGAGTTTGCAACACATGCTTGACCTCAAGCTTTCGGGACAATATCCATTAATCGTATGAAGTACCTAATATAAGTATTCACCGGCTCAAAGCCTGCTAGGCCCAAGGCCTGTTACAAATAAATTGTCTCGAAGCTTGCTTCTTCCTAATGACTTGTCATTTGTATTCCGACTATTTACCAAGTTCACATGGGCCCCTCGTAATTTTCCAATACATTTTAATCTTAATAATAATCTTTCATAAAACTAAGCATTCAATAATTATCACAATAGTGTCTATTGCTTCAATGAATAGGTAAAAAGCAACTACTTAAACCATATATTACATAATACGAACTTACCTATGACGTGGCTACTAGTAATTAATGACGACTATTCAATAACCTTTCCTTTCCCACAAATATCGACCAATTTACTCATTTCTTGATCTAAATATGATAATTTAATTCAATTAATTCAATATAACATCTTATAACACTTTAAATCATGTAATTAACTCTTTAATAACACTTTATACATTTTACCTAAACTTTTACCTTTTCTACTATTTAGTCCCTAAAACCAAAACTTCAAAATTATCACAATTAAAACAATTCCAAGCTTAATCGAATTTTCTGGGGTCCTTATGTAGTCCATATTTATCATATTTTCCCAAGAATTTCATGCTAACTTTTCTATTTTAACAAATGAGTCCTTAACTTAAAACCAACCAAAATTACAACTCAAACTAATCTAAACTCAACAAAAAGCTTAATACTAAACTATTTAACATAAAAAACATGCAATATAAGCCATGGAAAACTTCTAAATATTGGATGGTTTCACAATTTAGTCCTTGGATTAACTAAATTGAGCTATAACAATTTCAAAAACGTGAAAAATTATTAAAAATAGACTAAAATTTTACTCACATGCAAGGTAGAATTGATTCTCCCATGGAGTTTCTCTTAAAAAAATTTGGTGGTGAGAGTTAATGAGGATGATGATGTTTTGTTTTATTTTTGTTTATGTTTTTCTATTTACTAATTTACTAAATGACCCCTTTTACTTAGACATAAAGTTTAACTAAATAATGACCCACACCGTCCACTATAACTATTAATGGTTTAATTTTTATTTAAGGCCTTCAAAACATTGGTTCATAACCATTTAACACAATTAACTAATAGCAATTAACTTTTGTAGCTTTTACAATTCAGTCCTTTTTACTTAATTAACTATCTAAATGTTAAAATTTTCTAACCAAATTTTAATACTTCTAATAACCCTATAAAATATAAATAATTAATAATAAAAATATTGACTCACTTGTCGGAATTGTGGTCCCGAAACAACTATTTCCACCACCACTAAAAATGGGTTGTTACATTACTAATGTTTTAAACGATAGGGATTTCGCTAAACTCACACTTAGTGAGGTTTACTCTTCATCATTCTAGGACACATAGAGAACTACAATAGGTAATAACCTTCCTTAAACTTCTCCATATGATGTCATAAGCCACCAATTAATATTTTACACGATATGGTTTTCTTTCCATATGATGTCATAACCCACCAATTATGGTCTTACACGATATGGTCTTCTTTTAGCATCATGGCCATGGTTTTGTCCTTTCAAAGATTCATGTTTTTAATCCCGACGAACCCTTTTTACAACTCCGAAGATAGACATAAACTCATCATGCATTGACCCATCATACAATGACATACTCATGGCAACACATTCACGCTTTCACAATATACAATTTACAGCACATGTATTCTATAAATTTCAGAATTTTTCTTCAATTTTCACAACTTTACTATTTAGTCCCTAAATCATGTTTTCATCAAAATTCACTTTATAAAAGTTGTTTATCTATCAACAACCTTTTATTTTCTACCATAAATTTCAAATTTTCATCATATTCATCCATAACAAAATTTCTATACTTTGATAACTTTTCAATCCCCCAAATAGATACATTAGACTATCCCAGTTTCAAAAATATAAAAATTACTAAAAACGGGACTTGAATACTTGCCAATTTAAGCCAAGAAAGCTTGTTTTCTCTTTCCTAGGGTTTCCATGGAATATTTGGGGAAAAAGATGATATAAAATGATTTTCATTCTATTTTAATTATTTATCATCTTTTAATTTTTTCTATTTCCAATTTAGTCCTTAACTATTTTTAATTTTTCCATGGATGATTCATCAAAAATATCTACTAACTTTTGATTAATGGTCTAATTACCATATAAGGACCTCAAGTTTTGAATTCCATAGCTATTTGATCCTTCTAGCTACTAGAATCCAACTTTTGCATTTTATGCAATTTGGTCCTTTCCATAATTAAGCACTTAATCGATAAATTTTCTTATCAGAATTTTCATATGACATTCCTATCTGAATGCAAATCATGCAAAAATATAAAAATAAATTTTCCTTCTGACTCGAATTTGTGGTCCCGAAACCACTATTTCGATTTCACTGAAATTGGGCTATTACAAGGACGTTAATTTGGGGGCTAGATTGTGTAAGACCATAGTTTGATTATGGCAACAAGTAGAAGTTCGCTAGGACACTAAACCTAGAAGCTGTCAGATGAGCAAAAGAAGATTTTGGATTCAACTCAACTAGAGAGTAACATTATTTGATGGAATTGGTGCGGTTGAGAATCCGGGTACGAGTCAGTAGGTTTTGCTAATAAACTAGAATGGATAATGATCATAAGATGTTCAAGTGAAACTTAAAACGAAGGATCTGTGGGTGAAAAGAGGGTATCTAGCTCTTGGAAAGGCCGTCAAGGTCCTCACAGAGATAACAGTTGCCCAGATGATCCGGTGGTGGAAGATACCTTTACACTTACCAACAGGGAAATAAGTTAACTAGGATTATGTGACACAGAATAAACCTCATGGAAGTCCGCCAAGGGTTAATTGGGCAGAAATTTTGCCAAAAGGAAAAAGAAAGTATGTCTTGATAGGGATTTATCTGTTAACATCATTTGTTCTGACGACTAGGAGTAAGGTGAAAAGTTAGCCAAGACTAGATAGTATAATGTGAAGCTACCACAGAGGTAAGGAATCCATTCAGATGGCTTATCCACATAGGTAGAATTGTGAATGCAGAGTTGGTAAAGATAAAAAAGGAAATGGAATGAGGCAAAATCAGGCCAGTACCATCGAGAACCATTGTCGTAGAGAAAGTACATGTTGCTAAAACAATGAATAAAGTCTGCCAATGGTGAGCTGCAGAGTAGGGCAATGAATCGACCTCGCTAGTGAAATCTATAGAAGGCTAAGAATATTCAGGAAGTTAAAATCTCTACTTTAAAATTTTGATCCTCTAAAGACATTCGAAATATGATTATTACATTGTTTTATTGAATCCCACTAAGTTCATTTGAACTTACGATTTTACTACCTTGGTTGCAGGGTTAAAGATTAATATAGCCATTATGGGAGAGGACCAAGCCAAACTCTACCAACTAGAGGTGAAAGGTACGATAACCGTAACTTTCGTATAGAGGGGCACTCCTTACAGGCTAAACCTTGGGAATTAAATTGGATGTATTAGTGTAGTAGACATAAATCAAAATGGCAAACAATGTCAGAAATTATGAACATAGTGAATTTGTATGAATTTTAAAGTTTGCTTGAAGTAGTTATTAATGAAGTTAAATTTTGTAAAATGTAGAAATTAAAAAATTTAAATAGGATAGTCAAAGAGTTTGTTAAGTTATATGTGGTTTGTGACATTCAGTACCCGAACCTGTGGATCAGGTTGGGTATAGGGTGTTACACATAGGAACTCCTGTGTTGAGCCATAGCCTGAGCATGGGTCACAAGCAATAATGATGTCAGCGACCGTGTTTGACAAAATTTTAAGATACCATTTGATATCGAGCAATTATTAGTATCGTAGTCATATCAAGTATAAAGTGCACATATTGTAGCCTATAAATAAGAGGCTTCTATACACAAATTAGGTCATCCATCCATCAAACATAGTTTTCCTGATTTAGTTTTCTTTATATTTTCTTTTTATGTTCACTTAGTTGGAAGTTTTCTACTCCGATGTGAAGACAATTGCGAGCGGAGATTGCTCCGAATTCACGCTTCAATATACTATCAATGAGAACTCTCTTTACTCTTCTATTATGTTCTTTTATTTATATTTCGTTGATTTGGCCAATTAATCATTGTAGAAATATTAGAATAGATTATTGGGCTTTACTTATATCGTGCATGATTTGGTTATTAAACTGATTTATCTGTTAAGTAATTATTTATCTGAAATTGATTATTTATTTAAGAGTACTTAGTGTATTAGGGAGTGACGCCCCTGATAGAATATCTAACCAGGTGAGACCAGAAGGGTATCTTGTCATTTATAACTTATGCCAAGCGGTGAGACTCGGAGGTTATTCGTATGCCTAGGAAGAGACCAGAAGTGTGACTTAGGTGGTATTCCTTAGTGAAGATGAGACCGGAAGGGTATTCTTAGCTAAGGGTGATAAATAACTCAATCGAATATAATTAATTATTGAATTAGATAGTTAGGGATTTAATCAATCATAAGCTAGAGGCTAGCATTGTTGACACTAGGAATAGGAAATTCTATTAGGTTAATTTTAGGTTAATTAGTTTAATTAATATGTTAATCTGGATTAATGCTACTAATTCGTAACTCGATTAAATTAGTAATTATTTTATGTAATTGATTTAATAATAATTTTTCCAACCTGCAATCCCTTGGGTACGATCCTCAGAATACTTACCAGTATTCCATTGTAACACTTTGATATCACAATTTGATCTGTATACTTGCGGACACCGCCAATTTAATTTCTTATATTTTTTGTGTGATATTCTTACCATAAACGATAACATTTTTAGAGGCAATCAAGTTGTTGGCACCTGTAATACCTCTAATCTGACCCATTCGCTAGATTCGGGTATGGAGTGTCACAAATAGACCTGGTTAAGTTATCCTAAATTCTATCGGCTAACTGTTATAAAATAGACTATATAGATACAATAACACTTCTTACAGCAAAAGCCTAAAGTTTATCTAAAAGCTTGATCTCATAAGGTTTCTGTCTCTATATAGACTATTTGTTTACAAGATAACTTTAAAAATTTAGTTAAGGGTTATTTCTGCTGAAAATCTAGATTCTAGGGACATTAGCTGGCTTTGTTTTTTTTTTTTTTTCCCCTGAAGCGAAGCTATTGAAAAAATCTTGGTTTGAAAATGGTTTTCTTGCAAAATTGAAAATTAAAATTTTTAAAATAGACTCAGTTTGTGATATTTATAATAATAAACCTTAACCGAATTCGTACTTGTGTTTTCAGATTAGCAAACATTCGTTGTTCCTAGCTTTAACCAAATGATCTCCTTCGCTATTCTCGTACCACAAACTCCTTCGAGTGTGGGCTCGAACCAATTGAATCGAAACACATAACTAGAAAACGTTTTCTCTCCTATTGGGGTGAAAATGAAAATTCTATATTCTTAATAGAAATCGGTAGAATTGTTATTCCGGAAAATATATGTAATAGTTGAGAATAAATTCTCTCTATTTTTTGATAGAATAACAATCTCTCAAAGTTGTGTTAATAGCTCTACCAGTGCCATCTATTTATAGGAAGAGAAGGTGGAACCCTTGTTGAGTTGTAGTGGTTTATTTCAAATAGAAAAACAACATCCTACTTAGAATAGGAATAGACACACCTTAGTATTCCTACTAGGTTTGCCACCCCCTTCATGTCCATAAGGGGTTTTTGGGACTTTTCACATTGGGTCCAATTACGAGTACTTGTTGGGCCTTTTTGACCCAATACCTTGTAATGTTATCCAACCCGGTTTAGTTTTTCTATTTCCCTGAATAAAATTTAATATTTATATATAAAACAATTTTCTTATCCCTATTTTACCCCCAAAAAATTTTGACAATTTTACCCCTAGTAAAATTTCAAGACAATATGTTCAATATTTCAAAACTCAACATGTTCACTATGGCCAAATGGTTTATTTTCATTTTTGGGCTTCAAAATAGTCCAAAAACTTAAACTTATTCTTCCGATCATTTTTTAAGTAATCCATATAAGGTTGCAAATGGATCATTTTCATTTCCATTTCCATTTTTGGAAACCTACATTCATTTTCAAATGATTCTAGTTCTCCATTTCAGAGAAAACCATAATCATTCATAAATGTTTCTCATTTCTCTTTTCATATGCATTCCATTCATTTTTATTCAAATACGTAATTCATTTCTGGTTTCAACGAGCTAGCAGAGGGACCAATTCGACATATGTAGTTGAGGCTCAAATGATTTATAATTAAGTTTTGAGCTTTCACCTGTTAATTATAAACTCACTTACTCACAAATTCATTCCACTATAGTATTGTGACTGAGCTCTCCCCAACGACATACCATTATGAAAGCAACTACTCAGTGGCCGTCTAATGAACTTGTCATAAGTGTGTTACCCTCATAGGATATCATTGATCTCTTTGGGATAATATTCTTTCTCTCAATATGATTCTATTTTATCTCATGGTAACCGTTACATCTTCCTTCAAGAAAAGTCAATCACTATCAAATAGTGATCAAGTCATCCATCATAAAGATGGACGACATGTGGCTACGTTTACTTTTCATCAACCATGTAATGATAATGTGAGGATATCATTTACCCATGTTTTTAGGCTATGAATTCTACTATTTTGAATGACACTACATACTACAAAAGTCGTACACCCAATGCACCAGCTTTCATTTCCTTATTTATTTGAACTCAAGCTTTTACTTACATTAAAGTGTACGAGTCACGCATACATAGTCCGCCATCCACTCAGGATTTAGGTATGCCACACTACGAATGTCAAAAGTGAACAAATCCATAAACAAATTCAGGATCTATTCTGCTTGGATCCTACTTGATGTACTATCAGTCCATTCAGTCACATCTATATCTCCATCTTTTGGGAGTCATCCGCTCCAATGCCCAAGAAAAGGCATCTCCTCAAGTCATCCACTCATTTCTGATTAGACTAAGGAAATATACAGGTTCATCTACTAATACAAGTTGTGTAACATCCTGAAATTGGGCCTAGTAGGATTGAGCCCAATGGGCCTTAAGCGTAGTAGAGTTTAAAATTTTAGAGAACGGTATTAATGCAAGTTAGACTTATTAGGTAAGTGGTTTTGAAAGGTTAGAGGGCTTCAATGAAGTCCCGGGATCGAACATTGGCTTTGGGGAAATTTTGGTTTTAGGCGGAAAAAACCCTGGAAGTTGGCAGGTAGGCCTTAAGAATAAAATATGGAAAAAATGACACAAGTGGAGTGTGTGGTGTAGTGGCAAAGTGACGCCACATAAGAGACAAGGGGGTGACGCCACAAGGGAAGGAAGGAGGTCCAAGGTTCAAGTCTTGGCTTTTGCATTTTGGTTTCTTTTTACTTGGATCTTAGAATTTGGGCCATAGTTTATATTTAATTGCGCATGGTTTAAGACACAAGAGGAGCTTATGCCCAAGTGGTTAGCAGCGTGGATTATGCTCTAAGAGAGCCTGGGTTCGAATCTCATGAGAAGCAAAGGAGTATTTATTTTGCGGATTGGACGGCAAGAGTTTCAGTTGAATTTAAACTCTACTGGCGAAGGGATCCCACATCGGAAAGACACAAAGAATGAAGGTGAAGAGCTAGCTATATAAAGAGCATTCCTGGAGGAGAGTTAAGATACCTTGGTGGGCGTTTGGGCAAAGGAGTGGTCGGAGCGCGGATTAACACCAGAGTCCTATCAGGTGTGTAACTCTCTCTACTCTAGTTGTAGAGCGGCAAATGCCGAAGTGCCGGTCACGACAATAGTAGCCACACGAGTGTGCGAGCGCACGTGTGGGGCTTCGACGCGATAGTTGAGGCCATCAGTAGTATTCTTGTGGGTTGGGCTACTTGGGCCACGATGGGCCGAAGTGGGCCCAATGGGCCCGTGGGCCCATATGAGTAAATTGTATGATGATATAGTATATAGTGAACTAGACTAGGTGGAACTTATATACGTGGCTAGATTTGTGCTAGGTGGGCCACACGAGCATGTGGGCCCGAATGGGCCAAAATCGGGTTTTAGGCCCAATAGGCCGATAAGGACCGGAAATGGTAGTTGAGTCGCTCGGGGTGACATTAGGCCTTCGAAAAGGCCATTACAGGTGCGAATTTACGAAAATACCATTGGTAGGTAAAATTACTGTTATACCCTTAGAGGTTGGTTAGCTTGATTATGTTGCATATTATTATTCTGATTATGATGGTAATTCGTTTCATACATTGTCTGATATGTTCATAATGATTACATTGTCTTTTCATCATAACTTTGTATATTGCATGGGCACAAGGGTTATAAAGTAAAAGGGGAAGTGTTCTGGTGGTTTTACCACATTAATCTAGTGACTCATGTCACAATATTATGTTTCCGGTGACATTGTCACATTATCCGGTGGTTATGCCACATATTAAGGGCGATGAACAGTTGACTGCAGCGACTGCCTTCGATGGTGTGTAGCGGATGGAGGGTTGATTGTAGAAATCCCTATTGGTGTGATTGGCAGGTACGGGTGGTGTGTAGCGGATGGAAACTCAGGTTGGGATTGGGTTCTGCATCATATCGCATCGATTATCTGATTATCTGCTATACTCTGCTAAAAGGGCTAAAGCCCAGTCTGTTCTGTACGGGCTTCGCCCAAAGTGATTTGTGATGGGCTTCGGCCCAGATTGTTTTGATGCATGTTCTTACTGATGAGGGTGTACACACTGAGTTTTCGTAAACTCACCCCCTCTTTTTAAATGTTTCAGGTAATCTCTGGTCGCGGATTTGAGAGCTGAGGCGGACTTGTGGTGGCCATGCAATGTTTTCTCGTAAACTCGTTTCTTTTATTTTGGCTTATTTTTATTTGAGATTTTGTTATGTAATAAGGCCTTTGGTATTTTATTTGGTTTTAGCTTTCAATTTGGTTACTGTTTATTATTAAATGTTCAATATGGGATTTTCCAAAAATGATAATAAACCGTTTTTATTCAAAATTACTTAAACTCAATTTTTCACAACAAATATAAAGAATACGAACTTTTTAACGAACGCACAGTTTTTAGACATTCCTTTCATGTGACATGCCAGATCAGGTCGTAACGTCTAGACCGGGTTTGGGGTGTTACAATTGTGGTATCAGAGCCTAGGTTCAAAAACTCGGCTGTGGGTTTGGGTTCAAAAATATTTTCAAAGGATGGTTTGGAAAATGGTTTAGAAAAAATATATATCTGTTTTCTGGAAGTATGGCACCCGAGTCTCCGGCACCAAATCCGTAAGTTTCCTTTTTACTATATTCTATTATATGCTGAATGATTGTATTTATTCTGTGATGTGTGGATGTGATGCTTGAATATAGGAATTGTATGTATGTGGGAAAAATATCTGTTTGCTCCGGTGTTAGATAGTTGGTTATGTGAAGGGGTTCCAAGATTTGGTTAGGAAGGGTATTAGTGTTATTAAGATCAGAGTGCGCAGCAAGAGCATAGTGTGGTATGCTAGGATGTGTGACTGTTAGTTAGTTGGAAATTTCGAGGACGAAATTTCTTTAAGGAGGGTAGATTTGTAACATCCTAAAATTGGGCCTAGTAGGATTGAGCCCAATGGGCCTTAAGCGTAGTAGCGTTTAAAATTTTAGAGAACGGTATTAATGCAAGTTAGACTTATTAGGTAAGTGATTTTGGAAGGTTAGAGGGCTTCTATGAAGTCTCGGATCGAACATTGGCTTTGGGGAAATTTTGGTTTTAGGCGGAAAAAACCCTAGAAGTTGGCAGGTAGGCCTTAAGAATAAAATATGGAAAAAATGACACAAGTGGAGTGTGTGGTGTAGTGGCAAAGTGACGCCACATAAGAGACAAGGGGGTGACACCACAAGGGAAGGAAGGAGGTCCAAGGTTCAAGTCTTGGCTTTTGCATTTTGGCTTCTTTTTACTTGGATCTTAGAATTTGGGCCATAGTTTATATTTAGTTGCGCATGGTTTAAGACACAAGAGGAGCTTGTGGCCAAGTGGTTAGCAGCGTGGATTATGCTACAAGAGAGCCTGGGTTCGAATCTTATGAGAAGCAAAGGAGTATTTATTTTGCGGATTGGACGGCAAGAGTTTCAGTTGAATTTAAACTCTACTGGCGAAGGGATCCCACATCGGAAAGACACAAAGAATGAAGGTGAAGAGCTAGCTATATAAAGAGCATTCTAGGAGGAGAGTTAAGATACCTTGGTGGGCGTTTGGGCATAGGAGTGGTCGGAGCGCGGATTAACACCAGAGTCCTATCAGGTGTGTAACTCTCTCTACTCTAGTTGTAGAGCGGCAAATGCCGAAGTGCCGGTCACGGTAATAGTAGCCACACGAGTGTGCGAGCGCACGTGTGGGGCTTCGACGCGATAGTTGAGGCCATCAGTAGTATTCTTGTGGGTTGGGCTGCTTGGGCCACGATGGGCCGAAGTGGGCCCAATGGGCCCGTGGGCCCATATGAGTAAATTGTATGATGATATAGTATATAGTGAACTAGACTAGGTGGAACTTATATACGTGGCTAGATTTGTGCTAGGTGGGCCACACGAGCGTGTGGGCCCGAATGGGCCGAAATCGGGTTTTAGGCCCAATAGTCCGGTAAGGACCGAAAATGGTAGCTGAGTCACTCGGGGCGACATTAGGCCTTCGGGAAGGCCATTACAGGTGCGAATTTACGAAAATACCCTTGGTAGGTAAAATTACTGTTATACCCTTAGAGGTTGGTTAGCTTGATTATGTTGCATATTATTATTCTGATTATGATGGTAATTCGTTTCATACATTGTCTGATATGTTCATAATGATTACATTGTCATTTCATCATAACTTTGTATATTGCATGGGCATAAGGGTTATAAAGTAAAAGGGGAAGTGTTCTGGTGGTTTTACCACATTAATCTGGTGACTCATGTCACAATATTATGTTTCCGGTGACGCTGTCACATTATCCGGTGGTTATGCCACGTATTAAGGGCGATGAGCAGTTGACTGCAGCGACTGCCTTCGATGGTGTGTAGCGGATGGAGGGTTGATTGTAGAAATCCCCATTGGTGTGATTGGCAGGTACGGGTGGTGTGTAGCGGATGGAAACTTAGGTTGGGATTAGGTTCTGCATCATATCGCATCGATTATCTGATTATCTGCTATACTCTGCTAAAAGGGCTAAAGCCCAGTCTGTTCTGTACGGGCTTCGCCCAAAGTGATTTGTAATGGGCTTCGGCCCAGATTGTTTTGATGCATGTTCTTACTGATGAGGGTGTACACACTGAGTTTTCGTAAACTCACCCCTTCTTTTTAAATGTTTCAAGTAATCCCTGGTCGCGGATTTGAGAGCTGAGGCGGACTTGTGGTGGCCATGCAATGTTTTCTCGTAAACCCATTTCTTTTATTTTGGCTTATTTTTATTTGAGATTTTGTTATGTAATAAGGCCTTTGGTATTTTATTTGGTTTTAGCTTTCAATTTGGTTACTGTTTATTATTAAATGTTCAATATGGGATTTTCCTAAAATGATAATAAACCGTTTTTATTCAAAATTACTTAAACTCGATTTTTCACAACAAATATAAAGAATACGAACTTTTTAACGAACGCACAGTTTTTAGACATTCCTTTCATGTGACATGCCAGATCAGGTCGTAACGTCTAGGCCGGGTTTGGGGTGTTACAAGTTGTCTTTCTGTACTACGATCCAACCATGTAATATCGCTTAGTATTAGTTAAACATTAGACAACCAATTAGCGACATTTGCTTCCATTTTGCTTTGCGTGCAAAAACCATGTTAGGAAAATTATAAAAAGTATATTAATGTACTCAATTAATTTGTTTTATTAACCAATATGTTCAAAAAAATTACAAGTTTACAAACAAATATATTACACTAAGGGCTCCAAATCCAACAAAATCCTCTAACAGTACCCCCTTTCTATGTGCATGACTCTAACTATTCGTAATCCCTGATCTCGTCACTATCTGGTTGGGTCTCTCCTTTGAGTCCTCGGTCATCCTTGCAGGTCCTGCGAACATTAGTCAACTCTTGTAAGTTTAAATGAACTTAGTGAGTTCCTATACGGCACCATGAATTGACCCTATCGCACGTGGGTAACAACTGTAAATTAAAATAAACATAAATTCACTCTCTGCTTGCTCAATGAGAGTTTTCTTTATAAGTGTGGTGTACTCAACCCGATTCTTCGAGCTACTCGGATTACTATAAGGCCTTCCTCTGGTTGAACTCTCAACTTTTCTGCAATATAGACACCTCTTCATATTAGTGAGTCTTATCCTTGCTCCTCTTCTTTTCTTCCTTTCATACACCCTACATACAAGGTGTTTAAGGATCCTTAGGTCTTACCTACCTTGACAAGCTTTCCTGGTCGGGTCAGTCCTTCGCGGACTACTTCTTTCCAGCCTAAAGGACTCGTTAATGTTTCCGTATTATGTTGACTCAAAGCGGACCTCTTCACTCTAGCGAACCTGTTCTTATTCTATCCTATTGGAAACAGTGGTGGGATTACTTCCAGTAATTCGTCCCACACTAGCCCTTACTTGGGAACTCTTCTATCCCATAAATGAAGATCGGTCTGACTCGTTGAACCAACAAGTTATCATCCTTACGATAATATGAGCTTGCCGTCCCACTTGTTTGTTTCCTCCCTACGGGCTATCATTGCGGCAAGACTTTCATCAAAGAGGAATAGTCTTAACAGAAATTCTATCCCCTGGACAAAATCCTTATCTTGGAAGTGAAATTTCCATCCCTGCCATGAGATTTGCCTCTTGCGTACAACTCCTTTGAGCCACCCCCAGTGGCTCTTCACGAAGGATTCATTCTTGTGATCATCGAATTATTTCCCCTTTTACTTTCCCATAATTAGGCCAGCTCTTGCACGGCAGATCTTCCTTTAATTCTTATCAGTTCTTCACCCATGCCTTGTCATTTTTCACATTTATCCTTACCGCTTTCATCATTTTTGGCAGATTTCTTATTATTTGCTTGACATACTTACACTTTCTCTTAACTCCTCTTCCATCTGCGTGGTTTTCTCATGCTTGGCACACTGGCAGTATACATTGTTGTCCTGGAGGACTCTATGGGTTTCCATAGTTGAGCTATGGTCTTACACCCTTCTTACCTCATTTCCCTTATCCTATTAGACTTACCCCGTGTTTACTGTCCTGGTAGACTATTTTGTATTTACTAACCCAGCGAACTACCTCTGTTTTGTGTTTACTATCCTAGTGGACTATCTCTATGAATGTCATGGAGTCTTTCATCCATGTTCTTACTCATTATACTTGGCTTACATAGCATCTTTCATCTATGGTCTTTACTATAAATTTGGAGTGTAAGTTTTCTTGTATCTATACTCGTTTTATGGTTTTGTGCTTATGTGATTATGAAATTGTGCATGGTAATGAGAAGCTTAAACATGTGATATGTGGATATGGTGACTATTGTGAAAAGTGCAAATGTATACATGATTTGTAAATATGTTAAATGACAGCGATAGTGTTTTGCAAAAGATGCTAACATACAGTGATAGTGCACGG
Organism: Gossypium australe; assembly: GCA_005393395.2. Classification (NCBI taxonomy): domain Eukaryota; kingdom Viridiplantae; phylum Streptophyta; class Magnoliopsida; order Malvales; family Malvaceae; genus Gossypium; species Gossypium australe. Next base: position 23,893,381 of record CM016616.1, on the reverse strand, counting down.
ATAATCGGTAAGTGATGTGTGATTATTTTTTCGAACATTTTGGCCTTGTGATTTTGAAACTGTTAGATATAGTTGGCATGCCATATGATTGTGAGTACTCACATATATATATATATATAGTGATTTTGGGGTTTTAAGGCCTAAGGATATGTTGGAGTGATAAGGGAATGTGAGCTAAGCTCCATTCAACGAGACATGTGAGGGGAAATAAGGAGAGTGTTAGCTTTATGCTACACTTTTGGGACATGGTTGACTCTATGATTCTATGCGGTGTATTGGAGATCCATGTATCTAGTGAGTGATGATAGAGCTCACTATATGTTTCATAACTCAAGTGCAAATCTATCATATTTTATGTAACTGTGTGGAACATGTTTTATGCTTAATAGGGTATGTGCTATATTGCCAATTTATCATTATATGTGATTTGAGAGAACTGTGATATATGCATGTTTAAATACATGTGTTACATGACATATGTTTGCATGAATATGTAAATGCTATGAAGAAAAACCGATAGATAATGCATGGTTAGGTACTCTATGACACTGGACATAGGACTATTGTAACTGTACTTAAATGGTTGTCTTGAGGATGCTTGATGATATGTTTGCGATATGGTTATTATAATCATTCACTGAGCTTGTTAAGCTCACCCACTCCCTTCTGTACTCATTGCAGATTAGTTGCGAACTGGTGTGATCGGTGTAGTTTTTTGAGAGGTGATCCAAGCCAGTTTAGTGTTATCCTTAGGTGTTTTTTATTTATTTATGTAATAGCAAAAAGGCAATATGGTAGACTTGTTATAGCCTTGTTGATTTCTGGACATTTTGCTAGTTTTGATTTGGTTTATAAGGATTATAAGTTTTTAATATGCTTAGTTTCATGAATATGAAAATGGCTCAACGTTACTTGCTCAGATGTGATTTTGCGATTTTGAATTATTGATATAGCCACTAAATGATTATTTTTTGAAGTAGTTGAGGTATGATGATTAGGAACTAAAATGGAATGGAATTATTGCATATGTATGCTGTATTTTTGAGTTCTAAAGCACGTGTATCGATATTCGTGTGCTGTATAGTTGATATAACCTCTGTGTTTTGAAATGTTCAAAAAGTCAGATTAAAGATTTGGTATCGATACCTTTGCTCGAGTATCGATACTCGGGGCCAAAATATCGATATTTCATGTTAGGTATCGATAATTTTTGAGATTTTAGGATGTTGGTCGAGAAACAAAATGTATGTTTGGTATCATTCTTCCAAGTGGTATCGATACCACCTAGGGAAAATATCTATACCCAAGTGTCAGTATCAATACCTACGGACAAGTTTTGGAAACTTTGTTAAATGGACCTTACGCATGTTTAAGTATTATTATACGACTATTTGAAGAATGGTTAGCATGTAACATTGATAACTAACAAGTATAATTGACTTAAAGCTTATACGAATACTAAAATAGTAAACGATTTATTTATAAAGAACTTTCACTTGTTGTATATGATATGAGACGGTGGTGTGGCTTCCTGTATTTGGGCTTGGAGACTAGGCTGGGTATAGAGTGTTACAGCCCCCTTAAGCCCAACACCTTTAGTTAAGAAGAAATGTTTGTTGAGCACATTTGTTGCTTCAAAAGCCCATATTGGGCCAAACCATCTCGACCCTTTTGAATTGGGTGATTGGATCTAACTCTGATTAAAGGCTCGATAACATGATGTGGCCGTGATTACATCAACATAAGGGTACTTCTTTCCAATCTTCTAGGTTAAGAGGATCGACTAAACCTAGCTTTAATACCACTAAAGTTGTTACACCCCTAACCCGACCCATACATCGGATCCGAGTACAGAGCGTCATAAATAGACCCGATTAACTTATCCTAAATTCTACCAACTAACTGTTATAAAATAGACTATATTGATACAATAATACTTCTTATAGCAATAGCCTCAAGTTTATCTAAAATCTTGATCTCACAAGGTTTCTATCTCTATATAGACTATTTGTTTACAAAATAACTCTAAAAATTTTAGCTAAGGGTTATCTATCCTAAAACTCCAAATTTTAGGGACATTATCTGGCTTCGTTTTATTTTGTTCTTGAGGAAAAGCCTCTAACGGTACCCCCTTCCTACATGCATGACTCTAACTGTCTGCAATCCCTGATCTTGTCACTATCTGGTTGGATCCCTCCTCTAAGTCCTCGATCATCCTTACAAATCCTACGAACATCAATCAACTATTGTAAGTTCAAATGAACTTAGTGAGTTCCTTTACGACACCATAAATTAACCTTATCGCACGAGGGTAACAAATGTAAATTAAACTAAACATAAATTTATTCCCTGCTCGCTCAAGGCGAGTGTTCTTTATTTGGGTGGCAAACTCCACTCGATCCTCTGAGCTACTCGGCTTACTATAAGGCCTTCCTCTGGTCAAACTCTCTACTTGCTTGTAATTGAGACACCTCACCATAAGCAAGTTCAATCCTTACTTCTCACCTTTCCTTCCTTCCATACACCCTACATATAGGGTGTTCCATGACTTCTATGGTAACTTTCCTAGCTCCCTACCCAAGGATACTTAGGCCATACTTTTCTTCCTGGTTAGACTAGTCCTTGACAGACTACCTCTTTCCATACCATAGTCCCGAAGGACTTATTAACGTTTCTGTATTATGTTGACTCGTAGTGGACCTCACCACTCTGGCGAACCCATTCTTGTTCCATCCTATTAGTAATAGTGGTAAGATTACTTCCAGTAATCCACCCCTCACACTAGCCCTTACTTGGGGACACTCCTATCCCATAAATGAAAATCTGTCTAACTCGATGAACCAACAGGTTAACGTCCCTGCGACTATATGAACTTGACATCCTCCTTGCTCGTTTCCTCCCTACGAACTATCATTGCGGTGGTGTGCCTGTATTAGAATTTCTTTAAAGAGAAATAGTCATCATAGACATTCTACCCCTTAGATAGAATCCTTATCCTGGAAGTAGAATTTCCATCCCTTCAATGAGATTTTCCTCTCACGTACAACTCTTTTGAGCTACCCCTGGCGGCTCTTCATGAAGAATCTTTGCTTGCAATCCTTGAATAATTTTCCCCTCTTACTGTCCCATAATAAGGCCAACTCTCACACAGTCTATATTCCTCTAATTATTTTTAGGTTTTTGCTCATGCCTTGTTGACTTTCACATCTATCCTTACCACTTTCATTATTTTTGGAGGATTCCTCATGTTTGGCTTGCCATACTTTCACTTGCTTTTAACTTTTCTTCCACCCGCGTGGCTTTCTCATGCTTAGCGCACTGGCAATATACCCCGCGCATGAGGTCTTGGTGAACTCTATGGGTTGTCATAGCTGAGCTATGGTCGTAAACCTTTCTTACCTCGTTTCCTTTATCTTATCGAACTTACCTCGTGTTTAGCCCGACAGACTATCTCTGTGTTTACTGTCCCAGCAGACTATCTCTATTCTGTGTTTACTGTCCCTACGTACTATCTCTGTTCTCTGTTGATTGTCCCAGTGGGCTATCTCTTCTGTGTTTACTATTCCAGTGGACTATCTCTATAGATGTCATGGAGTCTTTCATCCATGGTCTTACTTATTATACCTAGCTTCCGCAACATCTTTCATCTATGGTCTTATACCGTATACCTTATACCATATTGCCATAGCATCTTTCATTAATGGTCTTATGCTACGTACCTCATACTAGACGATCATAGCATTTTTCATCTATGGTCTTACGTCATATACTGTCATCACAGTGTCACCTCGAAGGTCCAATTAGTAACTACTGTCGCGATAAATACCTTTCCATGGTTCTTATTTCCTAAAACCTCCTCCTATTACCTCCTTTACACCACCTAACCATGATGCTTGAACACCGCAATGTTACTTCTGCAAGGCACAGAGCTTTGCCCGTGCCGGTATTTAACAGGTTCACTCCCTATTTCCCATCATAACTTCATCTATCCCATTGAGGCTTTTCCCACAGTCATGCAATGCATTCACATATCATCAAATTTCATGTTTATGCAACCATGGCAAATTAAAACAACATATATCATAACATCCATGTTTGGAGTTTTAGAAACTCACTTAAAGTTTTATCATCTCCTCAGCTTAGACTTCCCGATTGCCAGAGCTTCCATTCTCCTAGTAGCTAAGCTTTACAACCAAAAATATATTGGTTAAACTTGTATTTCATCTTAAAAGCTTAAACTTTCATAAGCATATAGAACCCCTAAAATGGTTTTGAATGTCTGTAACTTTATTTATCTATTTTTCCATCTCCATCCTCATGAAGTCTGCTCCAAGTAAAACCATCCATGACTTTATCTTCTTCAAAGAAATCGAAGAGACGGGAAGAAGAGAGAAAATGAAACAGAACCAGGAAGAAAAAACATTCCTAGGAAGCCATCTCCCAACTATTTATAACTCTTCCCTCATTATTTCCTACCTTAGGAGGATCATCCATTGCTAATCATTATGTCTTCCACAAAGGAATCGACTGATTCCATTCTAACTGAACCAAGTTTGGTTCTAACGATTTCCAATTCAGTTTCTAGCTTCCCCATTTCTTTTAATAGAAGTCGCCAAGTTGTGGTCTCTTTCAATTTAGTCCTCTAATTATCTCAAATTTTTGAGTTATTAGAAATATGTGTGTTATAGTGCTATTGTCGAGGATTACGACGGTGAAATTTTTATTCTACTGATTGCTGTAAATTAATATTAATTGAAAGACGAACGAGCTAGATAGTGTTCTAATTTTTTTTGTACATAATTAAATATTTTTATTTTGAATTTTTTAGTTAATTAAATATTTTTTATTTTTTTTTTTTACCTTGTTGGTTATCAGATTTAATCATGAATGCTGATTTTTTTCATGATGTGTTTAAACAATCTCAATCAAGTTGGTAGTACGGAGTTTTGACAAATCAATGGAGTTGCGATTACAAATACGAGCTGTCTGAGTGTTCGAATGAACTCTTACCTAAGCTGAAAAAGTGTACATATGAGAGGGATAGAGATTCAATGAACTCCTGAAATGAAGACGAAGTATACGAGGAGGGAGTATACGAACAATGGGAGATCATGGAGAACCAAAGATCACTGATGATAGAATTGCTCCAATGAAGAAATGAAACAATGAAAGAGATACATTAGTAACCTTTAAGGAAATATGAATTTTTAATCGAAACTCCTTATGGTTCGTATGACTCTACGCTCGAACAAGAAATCTGCGAGCGAGAATTCCAAGCTAAATCAAAGAGAATCCAACAACAATTGGATCAATTAGAGGAATTCTTCTAGAAAAGAACTCAAGAAAGTATTCAATTGGAAGATGTGATACATGATGTCTCCAATTCCGATCCAAAGAACCAATGTTTTACAAACAACCATCCAGAATTAAATCTTGAAAGTCAACAAGAGTTTGGAACTGGAGTCAGGGATGAATTGAATATAGTCAAAGACATCTCCGATCCAATTAACATAATTGTAAATGTAGTAGTATAAGTAGCAATAGAATTAGAGGTAAATGAGCTTTAATTGATTATGAAATAAACTGTAGATGAGTCGATATACTTTCTGGCCATAACAAAGGATGTGTCAGCCGAAGAAATCAGCGAGTTCATGTCATTCTCGTTCGATGATAAAGATAAAGCTTGGGTAACAAAAGCTTCTTGAGACATAGAGAGGAGGAAGCTTGAGACAATAATAACCCCAAAAATAATTTGGGGTTGGCTCTGATTTGACACCAAGTGACTTGTGATGTGGATGTTGCATCGATCAAAGGTAAGCAATTTCATTGGATCGACCGAAGGTTCTTGTTTAGATTTATCGACATTGGAATAAACAACGGATCAAAGTGTCGAGGACCAACTGGTAGTTCTTTGGGGGCGATATAGATCGTCCTAACTCCGAAAAAAATACCATGCTTTTAAATTTTGTTTATTTCAAATTTTATTTTTATTTTTGTTTTTATTATTAGTTATATTTTAGGATTTAGATTTTTAATTTTATGTTAGAACTAGAAGAAAACATGCTTCTGGAAGCAACGGAGGAGCTAGAAGTAATTTGGGGTCAAGTACGGACAACCGAAGGCCTTTAATAAGTCCCAGAGAGGCCGTATCAAAGCTATGTTATCACATAACAATCCCATGGCATGACAGACCCATCTTGAATCGGAAAATTTGAGAATACATTGTCATGTCAGACCATACACATTCTATGGCGCGACATACACACTTTGAAGCAAACATAAGGGTAAAAATTCACTTCGTGTTGTGCGATGCCTTCTCTACGACAAGAAATGCAACCTATTTTTGGCAACTTTTCATTATTACTTTGATGCAATCTTCAGAGATATTCCCCTAGTTTACACGACAAGTTAAGCCCTAGATGGCCTTTATATATTGTCCTTATCAGAAGACGCATCTTCCAAGCCTCCACAAGCAATCGAACACCCTTCGCTACTCTATTCTTTGAGATTTGATGAATTCTCTGCCTTTCACTTGTTTCGTAGTCCTAAAACGATGAGGAGCAACCTTTCAGATGTTGAACCGGGAGTTGATAACTTCAAAGAACTTTGTGAAAAGTAGCTTGGAATCATCTTCGGTTCATTTGACAGAAATATCCTCTTCAGGAGAAAGGTTTCGAGTCTTTGCTTTCATTAAACAGCAAAATGAGAGAGATAATTCGGTTCTGCATCATCCCAAAGGGATGAGCCTGTATTCTAGTTGTGAGATAATCATGGTACGCTGCCTTAAGAATTGGATGCACCATATTTGTGGGTCTTCATTTGAGGGAAAGAAATTGCCATCTCACCTCCCGAGATAGTGGGGTATTATGATATCCTTTTATTTCTCTATGATTTTTTACAAAAGACAGATCTAATGTATTTCCCGAGAGAGAATATGGAGGAGATACTTAACCTCCTAATGTACGAATGAGGAGAATGGAGACACCATTCAGGAACAAATTTCCCGACATCGCTCCCGCAAGAACAACTAACTCCGAGGGTAAGAATGTGGTTACAATTTATCAACACTCAAGTTTGCCCAGCCTCAGACATGTCTAACATAGATACTTTCCACGCTACATTACCATATGCCATATTATAGAAAGAAAGAATATGTGTCAGTACATAGATCTACCGGGGCATGTTGCTTTGTGTCAGGAAAAAAAAGTCAACTTGCTCTTTCCACATTTAGTAACGACCTTGTATAAACAAGCGAGGGTGCTAATAGGATAACTGGAACACAACCTACAACCAATGAAACATCTGATACGAGAACCGAGCATAAAACACTTGGTGGGAAATTGAAAACAAAAGAGGACCATCAAAACAAAATCATATCTAGGTGAGACATTATTGTCATATTCGAAATGGATAGTTGATCTGTCGTGATTCGGTGTAGCAGATTAAACTAATTTTCACATTTAAGGAGATTGAATACAAGCATTTCCATTATGTTTTAATTAAGTTTTTTCAGTCTTATTTGCATTTAATAAAATGTGCACATTGAGTCCTTTATTAACCTTAAGGGCCGAATGAGGCCTAAGGGAGAACTAACGTACTTCGTGAGTGTGTAGGAGACTATTAGAAGGCATTTTGGGTCAATACTGGATGCTATGTCGCAACATGGGAGATCTGATATCGTAACAAAGATAGCATAATAGAGAAAGTGAGAAACTTCCTTTGATGTCGCGACATACCCCTCAAAATGGCTGCAGAGGAGCATACTGCTTGCTATGTCGCAACACAGGCCCTGGTGTGTCGGGACATTGACTCTGTAACGAGAATAAAACACGAAGCAGGGGCATTTTGGTCTTCACAATCGAACTTAAAGCTCAAGATCACCATTTAACCTAGGGTTAAAGGACGACGACTAACTGAAGGCTATAAATAAGCTCCTTTGGCACACATTACGGACACATTCATTAGCTTAGATTCTCTCTTTAAGTTTAAGTTTTATTTTCTTACTTTCTTTAGGTTTTTATAGTTTTAATTTATTTGTTCTTTGTTTCTTTCAAGAGTTTTGAGTAATAAACAAGATTGACTATTGTGGATCCGCGCTTATTATCAATATCAATCAAGCTTTTCTTAAACTCTTTATTTCAATCCATTATCTATTTTTAATTCTTCTATCTATTCCATGTTGTTTATGAAAGCCCTAAGGAACTAATCCTTTTATGGGGGATTAGTGAGTGGAAACATGATCTTTTAACTGTTTTTGTAGGGTTATTCAGCGAATCAACTGTTTGGGAAAGGAAGAACGTGAAAAAACCCTAGGCCTGACAACCTTGGGAAGTCATTAAGGTGGGAATTAACCCAAAATTGGTATTACTCATTTGTGAACACCTTTACCCCAAGCCAGTTTAGACTATGAAGTCAGAAGATAAGTAGTTATTGCTGACTCGTTATGTTAGTGGAAGATCGGAAGATCCTGTTAGGATAACGACTAGTTGATTGATGAAGAACTCGAGGCAACATTTGATTGAGACTGCTTGTAATGCCCCGAATTTGGGCCTATTAGATTTAACACCCCAAAAATCTTGAAACCCTAATTTTTGTGCATTGAAGTTAGTATGTATGTGTAGCACTTAGAATATTAATTTTAAGGTATTATCGGGATTATTTGAAGCCTTAGAGATAAGGGAGACCATAGGGAAAATTTTATTTTTCTTGCTTTAGTGGACCCTAGTCTCAGGCATTAGGCCTCTTAAGCAGTGTAAGAGAAAATAGGACACAAATGGGCTTGTGGTCCAGCGGCAAGGTGGCCTCACTGGGGGAGCTACTAGGTGGCGTGAAGAGGTCCAAGGTTCGAGTAGTGGTAAGATGTTTTGGAGTGTTTATTTTGCATAGTGGACGGCAATAGTTGTGTGGAATTTGGACTCATTTGTTGAAGTGTTTGAATTGGTCTTGTGAGCTGATAAAGGAGGGAATTTCGGATGAGATAAGGGAGATATCATGGAGAAAAATTAGGAGATGAGAGATGGGAAGAGTTGGTGCCGAATTGGACTGTGGGGGAAGGTAGCATTCGACTATTGGCTATAAAAGGAGGTGCCAAATTCCTTTGAGAGGTTCCTTAGGTTCCATTACATTTCTTTTTCTCCCCCTTAGCCGAATTCTTCCATTTGTCGAAAAAAAACCCATCATTCCTTTGCCGAAATTTTGGTTTTCTCTCTTGTCGAATTCCCTATGCCTTCTCTTCTTAAATTCCTTCTCTTGTTCACCTTTGGTTCTAGCCGAATCACCTCTTCTCTTCCTCTTCCTATTGGTGCCAAATTGTCCCTGTCACCATACTAGTCTCAAAAGTCGAAAGCTTCCTGGACCGATTACTCCTTGGGTAAGTACTTAGCCAAATTTTCCTTTAGTATGTTCGGTAAAAGCCGAAGGGCTATCTAACCTTTAGTATGTTCGGTAAAAGCCGAAGGGCTATCTAACTTCTCATCGTCGTTAACCTGGTATTAACAAGTGTAGGGTTCAGAGATTGCAAGCGTGGTAAGGATCATTAGCAAAGTGGTAAGTGTACTCGTCTCAGTTATGGATTAATGGATGGCCGAATGTAGGTATGTCTTATAAGGGTGATTTATGTGAAAAATGAGTCACTCGATTTTGATGATATATGTTTGGGTGCAGATCTAGGGATATTCGCGAATAGTAGCTAAGGAAGGGCTACTAGAACGTGTGGCACACGGTAAGGTTTCAGTTTTTGATAAAGTGTGTATTAAGCTAAGATTAATCATTAAGTGGTGACTATTATAGGTTCGTGATTAAGGGGTTTACAACACGCTTTGTAACCAGGTGTATACAAACACTATGCACACACGAAATCAGCAATGCTAAAAAGCCGAAAGTGGCTAAATGGGCCCAGTGGGCCCTGAGGCTAAGTTTGATGAAATGGATTAATTTGATTATATGAATTGGGTTAAGCATACATGTTACATGATCTGGATTTTTTTTGGGCCTAATGGGTCATATGACTGAGATTTGGGCCTAGTAGGCCATAAAAATGTGGTGTGGCCATTATGGGTTATATGAATCTGAAATGGGTTGATGGGCTTTATGGGGACGTAGACAAGTATGATAGGGTTTAATGGACTTTAGGCCTAGTTCTGAACAAAGCTTAAACCGCATAAGACTTAATCTAATAATTAAACATGTCCGTGGACAAGTCACTGGGTTAGAGTGTGGCAACGGAAATATGCATGTCTAGGATTGGATCCAGCGAGAGCTTGGTACTTAAGCGGTCCTAGTGGCCCACCTCCTCTTCTCTGGAATCCTACCTGGTGCATAGTGTCTGTTCACTTTAGCTGCAAGGACTTGTTAATGGGCCAAAGTTCATAACTAAAACCCAAGAGGGACCAAATACCCCTAGATTTGTAAAATTACTAAAATACCCCTTATTTGAAAATAACCAAAATACCCTTAGTTTGAAAATTACCAAAACATCCTTAGATTTGCAAAATCACTAAAATAACCTCGAATTGTGGAATTACCAGAATACCCTTGGTTTGCAGAATTACCAAAACATCCCTGATTTACAAAATTTCCAAAGTACCTCTGTTTTGCAAAATTACCTAAATACCCCTGTAGAGTAGATTTACGGAAATACCCTTGGGTTGTGAAATGATGAAAATACCCCTATGTGATGAGTTTTGTGGATGTTACTCATGTGCATGTTGTATTCATATGATATTCTGCTTAGGATGCATATGGGTGGGAATTATGGTACGGTGGAAGATTTGAGGATCGCATAGTCACTCGACGACCATGGATCCACCAGTGGCTTTAAGCCCATTATATGATTAGCAGCTTTGCTGCAACGTTGAGTAGTGCCGCTGTGAGTGCTACCTTTGGTGTGTAGAGGATGGGTGGGTTGATTTAGAAATCCCCACAGGTGTGTAGGGTTGGAAGGGAAATGGTGTGTAGCGAATGGATTTTTGGGGAGGGTTTTGCATTACCTTGTTTTGCATATGATATGATATGATATGATGTGATATTAGGTCATTGTGGGCCAAGGCCCAAGACCACCGATTTTGATAGGGCTTAGGCCCAATATGAATATTTGTACGTTGATTTGATTTCCAAGGGGTGTACACACTGAGTTTCGAAACTCACACCCTTTATTTAATGTTTCAGGTGATCCTCAATAGACGGCTCGAAGTGGGAGGGGACTTAGAGATGGCCACACTACGAGAAGTTTAAATTTTGTTTTTTTCTGGTTTTTGTTTCAAAGGAAAAACACCTGGTTTTTAATTGCTTATTTTAGTTGGATGTAATAAGGCATTGTACTCCGATTTGACTTTAGATTTTGGGTTGTTGTTTTCAACTGTTTACTTAAATATTAAGCCTAAGTAAATTTCGTATGTTTTAAACTCGGTTTCTGAAGTACTTAAAACGTAAAAATGGGTTTTTATTATTACTTAACAAGACTCAAGGATGAAAGGGCTTTTGGGCCTTAAATTGTTAATTTGTGAAATCATTTTGAATTGTGCCTTTAATGTGACATTCCGGATTTGGGCCTAACTTTTAGCCGGGTTTGGGGTGTTACACTGCTGAAGTAAGCTAATCACCCATCATCATATTTGATTCAATTTATTTCTCTCTATCTCTTGCAATTTTAATTCTTTTATGTTATTTTATTAATTTAAAAACCCTAAAATAATATTTCTTATTTCACTCTCGTACTATAACTGACTTAAAGTATTAATTAGAACTTTAATTGTTTAGGCTAAGATTGATTTAGTATTCGCCTCCCTTAGGCATGATCCTCGGAGTATTCACCTACTTCGTTGTAAAATCTATATTACAACTCGACCCGTATACTTGCGAATACCGCCTCATAACTTTCTATTTTATAGTAGTATTCACATTCTAGACATTAGTACGTCCAGAGACGGTCAATAGTTCGATGGGTGCAAGAAGCGAGATCGATCTATGAGGACTATGCACAAAAAAGTGGGTAAAGGCTGCCTCAATTCTCAATAGAAAAATATGAGGCAAAGACAAAATCCAACAAGATAGAGGAGGATCTGAAGAAAGACTCGAAAAAAGATCCCGAAGAAAATCCAGATTTAGAGGGCAACTTGGGCGAAGTTAACGAGGAGTCGGAGCCTGATTCTGACTAGTTCTAAACATCTTTAATTTGTATTTGTGATTTATATTTTTAAGACTTATTTTATTTTGAATGATTTTTATTTTTTTAGTTAGTTAAATTAGGATTTTATTTTATTATATATAGTTTGTGTTTAATTTTTCTCTGTAGGAACCACATACTTTTGACGGCACTACAATCTCAAGCCAACACCTCAAGGAAGATTCAATCCCACCAATTTTGCTACACTAATCACGCCAATTAGGTAACATCTTTCCTTTAATTTTTATTACAATGTACCGAATAAAGTGTTGGGGTGACTTACGAAAATTTTTAATTTTTTCTGTTATTTTATTTTGTTTTTCTTATTTTCAATAGTTTTAAAAATTTTCATTTGTATTGTGTGTTTTCATGTGCTTGAACTTGTAGAAATACTAAATTTTCTAATTTTAGACTAATTAGTTCGCTTTATTACACTTTGAATAGATTTAAGATGTTAAGTATACAACATGATAAATAGATATATAACTAGCATGCATATATAATTGAATTATAGGTTGTAGAAATTGATAGACTTGGCCAATTTAATCCATGCATTGAATTACCTAGGGACGACCTAAGGCATTGTTTGGTAGACAAATTTCGAGCCAAAAAGCTACCTCTTAAATATTTTCCCTTGTACCTAATTTGAGCCTTAATCCATTTTCTTGATAAACCATAATTGAAACCTTTAGCCTAACAAATATTTTATTTCATCCTTTAATTTCTTGGTCCTTGCACGGATTTTAGACATCTGACTATTGATATTGATTAGGTAGATACATCACGGGGGTTTCAAAAGAAAAAAAATGAGTGAACTAAGGAATTGTATGGTATAGTGAGTATAAGATTTCTTGAGCTTGTAGGAAAATAAGGCAAAATGCCAATCAAGAAAATATCGAGAAATAAAAAAATAAAAACAACGTGAGTTGGAAAAAAAGTGAGCTCACATTTGTTCAAAAAAAAAAATCAAGTTCAGATGATTGTACTCATGAATTCTTTACTATGCCTTAGTAAATGGAGAAATAAGGAAGGTGAGAGAAGTGAATATAAGGTGGTGAGCTACCTGTATACTCAGGGGAATATACAGGACAATATAATGTGCCAAACTACTTTCGTGCTTAGCCATTTTGTCAAGCCTATTCTAAAAAATCCGAATGAACCTAAGCCGTAGAATGCTACAAGTCAAAAAGTTCTATGTGACTTGTAATGGGCCTATCTTTCCCGGGGCCCATAAGCAAATAAACCAAAACAAAAATAATAATCCAAAGTCTAAATGTCCATTTACAAACAGCCCAATTTACAAGGCCTTTGACCCAAAATACAAAAAACCCTAGTAGCCCAATATGGCCCAAAAACTAAACATTTTCAGCAGCAAAAAAAGAGAAGGGGAAAACCTTAGCCGCCGCCGCTGTCGCTCCCGCCGTACCTCCACGTCAGCCACCGTACGGCCTCCGTACCTGCAAGGACAAAAACAGTAGCAAACAAAAATTTTGTACCAAAATGAAGTATTTTTCAGCTATAAAAAGCCACCATAAATGCATGTAAATTTTTTACACTAAAAAAAATCGAACACAAAACACAAGAAAAACAATTGATACCGATTCAAAAAAGAAAGGTTTTTTTTTTAGTTTAATCTTCTACTTTTCTTTATGTCATAAAATAAAAATAAGAAACTAATCGGGGACGTTTTGTCTGTTTCCATCATTGGAGACTCTTTCCGACGTCGAAAACCCGAGACCTTAGGGTTCGACGCGACAGTTTTCTTTAAGAAAATCAGAGGTTTTTGTTGTTTTTTTTATCTTTTAAGAGTAGGGTTTAAAAGGGGTAAAAGGCTAAAATTTTGAATTTTCGGCCACCGACGACGGTGCGGTGGACAGCCAGCAGTCTGATTGTCGGATTCTGGAGATAAACGAGAGAGAGGAGAGGAGAGTTTTCCTTTTTTTTTTGTGAAAGGGGTGAAAAGTGATTTTTTTTTTTTAGTTTTTTTATATTTATAAAGAAACGAAACAACGCCGTTTTGGGCTTAAGTCCCGCCGGCCAAAACGACGCTGTTTAGGTTCAAACCTGTCTAACCCGACCCGCTAGCTGAAGGATCCGCATGTTTTGTTTAAATGGGCTACTTACTGCTTTTGGGCTTTTTTTCAATTTGGTCCTAATCTTAGCTTTTTTCATTTTTAAAATTTATCCGTCTATTTTTTTTTGTTTTTCAGTTCGGTCCTTTGACCATTTGACCTCCTGGAAATGGTGCATTTAAGGGGCAAGAGGGAAAATTTCATATTTAGCCCCTGTGATATTTCGCGCCTCATATTTTAGTCTTTATTTACTTATTTTTTCATATTTTTTTCATTTTATTCTGATTTAGTCCTTGGTCCATTTAATTTCAGTTTTTTGGGAAATATTTTATTTATTTATATATTTATTTCTTTATTTCTTTTACTCATTTCTTTTATATTTAAAAAAATGTTTCATGTATTATTTTATTTAACCTATTTATTTATTTTCAAATTTTAAATCAAACTTTTATTAATGCCCATTTTTATTTCCTTTATTATTCCTTAATATTTTAGATTAGCTTGTATTTTCATTCGTTGTGTATTCTTCTTATTTATGTTTTTATATTTTATCTCTTTTATATTTTATTTATCTTTTTTTTATTTTTTTCTTGTCACTTATTATTTATTTATTTATTTATTTTATTATTATTATTATTATTATTATTATTATTATTATTATTATTATTTTATACTTTCATGTTTACTTTATTATATATACATTCCACTTTTATTTATTTATTTTTTTGTTTAATTAATATTAGATTTAACTAGTAAATGCCATTGCTCATTTATTATTTTAGATATATCATCGTTTCATGTACATGCACCTTTTTTTATATTATTACAAATTATGCCGCGTTATCATTTTCATTAAACATGACATTTTTCCTTACATTTTAGCCCTATTTCATACCATATTCGAATGAACTAAATATACATAATTTTAAATATTACATAATTTTAATCCAAATTCATAAAAAGGAAAACTTTCAAAAAAATAGGCAATGTTTCATATTTTGGAGATTCGAGAAATCGTACCCTAACTTACGGGGTTTCGATTTTTCTCGTTGAACCTAAACATTTGAATATTCCCTTAATTAAAATACATGAATTTTTAAACAAAAAATTAAAAGGTAAGCTTATTCTCGAGGGTTCAAATGTCGTGTCCTAACTTACGGGATATGACATTTTGTTATCTCGAGACAAGAGGGTCTTTAACATTTGTTTCGATTTATTCAAGCATTTTTAAAATTAACATTAATAAAAGAGGGATCATATTTTAAATTCTTTTCGAGTTTTCAACTTTCGACATTAAAACATTAATTAATCAATTAGGTACCAATTTTGAGCGTTACGAGGGTGCTAATCCTTCCTCGCACGTTTTCTCGAATTTCGTAGACCAAAATCGTTGTTTTAGTAAATCAAAACATTTTATTAAAACGATCAAATTACAATGTGATTCGATCACACCTAAAAAAAATCGGTGGCGACTCCCATTTTTTGTTTTCATTTTTAAAATAAAAGTCGACCCCGTTTTACAAAAAATGGTTTCGACAACTTGGTGACTCCACTGGGGAATAAGAGAGTCAAGCCATCAGTTGATTACTTTTTGTCTTTTTTCGAAAATTGAAAACTTGGTTTAAATGTACGATCCTCTCGTTGCATTTCATCCGTCTTTGTTACAATCTTCATCATTGTGGTTTATAATTGTTGTATTGGTTTGAGTTTTGGTATCTTTCTGCACACTTCATCACATGGTTGGTCAATTTTACCCTTTTAAGTGGGAGTGAGAAACTATTCTCCGTGAGGTTTTCACCTTCGCATAGGATAGTGGATCGCTTTCGGGATACATCCGTACTTATGTCTTCGTGAGATTTTCATCTCCGCATGGCCATAGGGAAATATATTCCCCTGAACTGAACTCGATCTGCATGAGCCTATAATGGGTGAGGATCGAGGAATCTGCCGGTCCATGTAACACCCCAAACCCAGCCTAGAAGTTACGCCCGAATATGGTGTGTCACATTGAAGTGTTTTTCGAAAATCATGTTTTCATTGAAAACCCTTCTTGTTTAAAGGCTTAAGTAAAAATCCAGTTACGTTAGTTTATTTTTAAAACTTGGTAAATTGAAAAATATTAGTTTTAATCCCAAAACATATTTTCAGTTGCAAAAGCTGATTTTGAAAGTAATTGATTTACGAAAAAGATTAAGTCGCGAAACTATTTCGAAAATGTTGCAAAAACGTAGTGTTGTTTTAAAAAAAGTTAGCATTTTGGAAAACCATGATTTACTTCTAACGGATATAATTCAAAGTAAAGAAAGACCCATAGTTAAAATCCAGAAACTTAAAGAGGCCTTATTACAACCCAAATCAAAATACTTGACTGTAAATAATCAAAACGGAAAACACAAGCAGTGTGTGGCCTTCTCTGAGTCCCTCGCAGCACCGATTTGTCTAAGGATGGGGATTACCTGCACAGTTAAAAACGGGGTGAGTTTATGAAAACTCAGTGTGTAATCCCCTTACTAGAGTAACAGTCAGTATACAAAAACAGAAACCTAAACAGTCTATGTAACATCCTAAAATTATGGGCCTATGCATTTAGTGTAGGGATAGAATTAATTTGTTAATTTAAGTGATAGGGGTCTAAATTTGGGCTTAGAATTAGGCAAAGGCCCAGATTAAATTATTTTAAGGTGGCATCATTAACAATTAAAAAGGAACAAGTTTTGGGTCGCAAGGAGCCCATGTTTTTGGGCCATTTTCGGCAATTAAATGGGAGCAAGGGTGACACCACAACAAGGGATTTAAGGGATTTAAATTTAAGTTTAATGAAGCCCAAATCTTTTAATTTAAATGAGTTAAATTTTGGCATTTAGAATTAATGAGGTGGACGACTACAAGGCTTAAAAATAGGAAGATATATACGGATTTTTAAGTGATAATATCATAGATAAAAAGGAGAAAAGTTAGGAGCTTATCTTCAAAGGAAGTGTTGGCCGAAAATCCACCACCTAGAGGAGTGTAAAATTCAGCTACTGCATGGCATAGAGGGTGCCGAAATTCTCCTCTCTTCTAGCTTCTTGTTTCTGTCATTGAAAAACCCTAAAATCCTCTCCCTTGGTGCCAAAATTCCCTAGCCTCTCCCTCTCCAAATTTATTTCTTCAATTTCTTCAAAAGCCGAAACTTTTCCCCACTTTCTTTTCCCTTGTGCCTATTACTCTAAGTCGAAGCATCCATCGCTTTTTCTTTTATTCATCCTATTTGAGAAATTATTCTATACTTCCGGCATTTAAATCTTCCATTGGCATTGCCGAATCCTCTCTCTAGTGCTTGCCGAATCTCCTAAGCTAAGGTAAGAGTCGATTTTTGTTTAGTTCTCATAATCTATTCCCAGTTTTTGAAAAGCAAAAGCCGAAAGCTAATAGTTTAATGGTTTTCGGGATTTGAAGGAAGCTTGGTCAACTAGATCTAAAAGCTGAAAAATCATTAGTCTTCAATTTCGGGATTTTAAGGTAAGAAGAGTTGTTTATTCAAATACATAAAATTGGGTAGAACACTAACCATGGCCGAATATAGGAGAGGCCGTAGTTTCACATCTTTCCGGCTTCTTGAACAAAGTTGTAGATCGGTTTAGCAAGGGTATCGACATTAATCAGGTGTGTAGATCTCTAACACGCTACTGATAAACCTGTATGTATATTTATTTTTGTATGTTATGGGCTAAAAAGCCGGAATAAGGCTGTATAGACAGTCGAATGGAACCCTAAAAAGGGTTAGGCAAGGATGCCAGGTACGTAAACATAGGACTCCCTATGTGTATTGAAGAATATATATATCTGCTTGATGTTTCTTTATGTATGTATGCATGGGGTGGGAATGATGATAATTGAAGGGGAAGTGCATGATAGGTCACTTGGTGATCGGTGGTAGAAATCCCATATAATTTAAATGTAAGGTCACATTGTGATCGGTGGCTATGCCACGTTTAATGATTCCTACTAAATAGGAATAGGCAGTACGGCTGTCATTTTGGTGTGTAGCGGATGGAGGGTTGATTGTAGAAATCCCCACGGTGTGATGGTTGGTACGGGATGGTGTGTAGAGGATGGAAACCTAGGATGGGTTGGGTTATTCATTCTTTATTGTTATTATGTGATTATGATTGATGCCTTCCTGTATGGGCCAGGGCCCATAATGTGTTTGTGGGCTCAGGTCAATGTGTGTTTTGAGATTTATACACTGAGTCTTTGTGACTCATGCTTTCCTTTTCTCTACTCTTCCAGATGAACAGTAGATCGTGGACATGGGAGCCGAGACAGACTCGAGGGGCCATCAATTTTTTTTGACAAGTTAATTTGGAGTTTCTTTAAGTTATTTTTTTTTATTTTTTTTTCATTATGGAAATATTTTTGTAATAAGGCCCTTAGTTTTTATTCAACTTAGGAGTTTTCAATGATTAAGCAACTTATGAATTTTATGCTAAGGTTTATTTATACTTAATAATACTTAATACAAGGTTTTATTTTTAAAATGCCGTTTATTTACTTAAATATTGTCTAATTAACTTGCAAATTTCAAAAACCAACAAAGCAAAGGTTTACAAAGTACAAGCCATGACATGCCAGATCTGGTCGAAACGCATGGGCCGGGTTTGGGGTGTTACAGTCTAGGCCAAAGCCCTTTTAACAGTAACAGTACAGTACAAATCAGAGCATACGTGGGCCAAAGCCCACTACAATATCATTTGGGTCATAGCCCATAACATAATCAATTGGGCCTAGCCCAAACCAATAACAGAACAAGTGGGCTTAAGCCCAGTACAGTGACAGATCTCATAACAGATATGCAATAGTATGAGGATGCATCCCACCCCGATCCAGCCAACACACCACCCGTACCAACCCTACACTTACGTGGGGATAAAATCGACCCACCCAGCCAGCACACCACTATTAGCACCGGTTGCGGCCCTAACCGAAATCACAGCAAAGCTGCTAGTATATATATACGGCTCTAAGCCTTCAGTAGCAGTATTATAATTGGCACAAAGCCATTAGTAACTGTATTATATTTGGCACATACCCATCAGCGACGGTAATATAATTGGCATACAGCCTTGGGTAAATATGATCGACACAAAGTCACCGATATATATGTTGGGCACATAAACATAGCCACGAGTAAGTACGAATGGCACAGAGCCATGTTTAGGTTGGCACAGAGCCATAATCAGATTACGCAGCCTTAAGTCGTCCGTCGGTCCACAGTCATACCATGCGACCTGTGCGACCTTAACAGATCAATACTGGATCCACAGTCGTCATGCGACCCGTGCGACCCTATCAGAACTTCCTCCGTATCAATGCCCCAACCCCATGCAATATGTCGTGTATGTCATGCTCAATCATTACACATGTATGTAAAATGGCCATGCTCGATAACAGTCATTTACACACATATTAAAAGCATATCAGTCACACGACCACAGTCAAATCAGTTAAAACACAGTCATACATTCACAGTTAGATCAGTCATAAGCCTAATCAGTCAGTTACGCGTAAGGGAAAAATAGTCATTTTACCCTAGAAGGGTATTTCAGTAATCCTACCTTTCAGGGGTATTTTGGTAATTCTACCGTACATGGGTATTTCGGTAATCCTACCCTACAGGGGTATTTTGGTGATTTTATAAATTAGGGGTATTTCGGTAATTTCACAAATTAGGGGTATTCGGTAATTTTGCAAATCGGGGTATTTTGGTAATTTTGCAAACAAGGGTATTTTGGTAATTTTGCAAGTTAGGGGGTATTTTGATAATTTTGCAAACTGGGGGTATTTCGGTAATTTTACAAATTAGGGTATTTTGGTAATTTTGCAAATTGGGGGTATTTCAGTAATTTCACAAATTGAGGGTATTTCGATAATTTTACAAATCGAAGGTATTTTGGTAATTTTACAAATCGAGGGTATTTTGGTAATTTTGCAAATTAGGGGTATTTCGGTAATTTCCCAAATTAAGGGTATTTCGGTAATTTTTACAAATCGAGGGTATTTCGATAATTTTTCAAATCGGGGTCTCAGCGACCCAACCGAAGGTCCACATCGCCTCGAGCAACTAAGTAACCTAAACAGTCACAACTGTGTATATGGGCCTAAGGCCCATTACTCGACCCAAGTGGGCCCACACGCTTGTGTGGCCCAATTAGCCCAGAAATAGCCACAGTTATACAAACGTCACAGTCGAAACAACACTTACCACAACATATACATTTTATTTGAGTGGGCCCACAAGCCTACTGGGCCCATATAGCCCACTTCGGCCCAGAACTATCTAAGCCATGTGCGCGACATGACAAGTTTTTCTACGTCTCACTTAACAGTGAAGTTTACCCATGCGGACCCACGGGCCCATTGGGCCCATACGGCCCATTTCGGCCCAAGCCCATGAGATCGCTCATGGCAGCCTTCCTCGTCGTATGCCCACGTTTCGTGAGCTCGGTTGATCACATGAGAGTGCGAACGCTCATGTGGCCCAAAAGCCTAATCCTTCGACTTTTCAGCTTTTCGGCAATCCGGCATTTCGGCATTTGTTGCTACCGCTAACACCGTGCAAAAAACATTCCCACTCTATTGGCTTTTGACCGATTAGCAATTACGGTACTAATACACACTTTCGACTTTTCAGCCAATCATTAACAGAGCACAAAGTTACACACCTTCGGCTTATCAGCCGACTATAAGGTACAGGGTAAAAATACACACCTCTTTGCGAAACTGGCTAAGATCCACATTCTCCGAATCCTTGATTGAACACTAATCAGTTTGTTGCCCTTGATTCCCAACTAGAATCAACTACACGATCCTTATCGACTAGCTGCAATACAACCACAATCTTATAATCACCAACACCATTTGAACAGTTAAATCCCGAAGAGAAACGCTTACCCAAACGTGTAGTCCAGATGTGGAGAGGAGGCAATCGGCCAAACTTAGAAACACCCTTGATTGATCGAAGAGTCGATGACTAGTCAAGAACTTTTGAAGAACCGTAATAGAACAACAAAGGAGAGTAATCGGCTAGCCCCGTAAAACTAGATTCAGGGAGAGAAGGAGAAGATTCGGTTTAAGCGATATGAGAAAAGGCACTTGAAGAAAGTTGAAAGAATAAAGATAAGAGTAGAAAGAGGAAGTAAGAATCGACAAGGAAGAAAAAGAGATAGGCAAAGAATAAGCACTCAACGTTACCAGAAGAGACAGAAAAGAAAATGCACGAAAGGTTAGTTTCCCAAACAGGTTCGGCAACACTGGAAAAGAGGAAAGAAAAGAAACAAAAGCAAAGGAAAACCCGAGAATGACCACCAAAGAATTCGGCACAACCCAAAGAGATATACAAAAATACTCTCAAAATGCCAAATGCACATTACTAAGGACCCCTTAGCCGAATTTGCATCCCCCAACATCCCCACTCGGCCACAACTCCTCCCCCCTTTTCAAATTCCTTAAACATCTCCATAAATCCCTCCTTGATTTGCTGCATAATCTTCTCCCAACAACTCAAGACCATTTCAAACTTCCCAACACAGAGTTCAAATCCAACACAAACTCTTGCCCACTCATGAGCAAAATAAATAACCCATTATGCTGTGCCAACACTCAAACCTCAGACCTCAAGGTTACTCCACATGCCACTTTGCCACTAGACCCAAGCTCTTCTGTGACTTAAAACATGCGCAAATATTTATAAAGCCTATGTGCTAGTGTCCAAATTCGTTTAAGAGCAAAATTTAAAAATTCTGCAAGAGCCAAGACTTGAACCCAGGCTCCCTTACAACCTTAATGACGCCACAACCACTAGGCCACATGCTTCATTGTGTCATTTTTTATCACAATAATTTAAAAGGCCTACATCCAAGCATCCAGGGTTTTATTCACTTAAAACCAAAATTTTTGCTAAATCCCAGGTTTGAACCCAGGACTTTTCCAACACTTCTCAGGACCCTTAACCGTTGAAGCAGACATTTAATTGTTTCATTTCCTTGCACAATTAAATACCTATTTGCAGCCTCCTTACGGACCCATACTCAAGGCCTAATACTTCTAGGCCCAAATTCGGGGCATTACAGTTCAAGTACCCTTACCTTAGAACTGAACCGTATGTAATAAACCGTAAGAGCCTACCCTAGGTAGAACCATTCCAAACCTCTAGTGGTCATCCAAATAGATGCTTTGTTTGTCATTTACGTTTTTTGTACTTACGTGTTTTCTTTTGTTTTGGCTATGTTTGCATTGCATTTTCATCATGGAAAAGAGGTGTTGATTTACGTTCAGTTACTAAATAGAGAGCTTGCCATGGAAAATGGATTTCTTGATAAAGTGGAGGATAATACGGCCGTCCGAATAGGGTCTGAGAAAATGCAACAAGATGAGGGTGATCGTCTGATGGAGGAATACACGAATTTACTTCATTGCCCGAGGATTCAAGCCAACAAAGATTATTCGAGAGCCGTCAACGTCTCGATTTTCTTAAAGAAGCTAATGAGCATTGGAAACACGGAAATTTATACACTTTTTCATGCCCTTTTTAACCCAAATTTATGCAGGTTCGATTAAATTCTTGTCGAAAAATAATTAAATATTATAAAATAATTAAATTGTGCTAAAAATATGAATATAATGAATTTTAATTAATTTTATAGTTAATTTTGATTTATTTTGACTATTTTCGACAGATTCGCACAAAGGGCGAAAATTGGCTCGGCAGACACTGGTCGAAGAATAAACCCGAGAAGCAATTTGAAGTATCAAGGCGAATTTATTTCCAGCCCAAGACAGTCCAATTATGAATATTTAATCATGATATAATTAATTTTAATTTATTCCCAATTTAATTTGGGCTAAATAAATTAATCTTAGTTAATTATGAAAAAGGCCCAGTTGAACCGCATCAGTTGAACCAAACCGATTGAACCGAACAGAGCAAAGAATTGGGTAGCCCAAACCATCCATATGCTGACCCAAATCAGCTTATTAGCTGATTAATTATGTAACACCCCAAACCCGGCCCATGCGTTATGACCGGATCTGACATGTCACATGAGAAAAACATGTTAAGTCCTTTTTAATTCGTACTAAAATAGGTATTGATTTGTTAGAACAAGAAAACAAGTTTAATTTGAAATATTTGGTAAAATACTACTATCCTCGACGATTGATTAATAAATCGATAAATTTGAACTAGAGATCTTATAAACCGTGACTTTTGAAAATATCGTTGATAATTCGAGAGAACATTTCCAAGTTAAAATATTTGTAAAAGTTTGTTATGAAACCCATTTGTTAATCCATTTTGGAAAATCTTTATTTTAAGTTTTTAGAAAAATTTGCATTTAAAATAATGTAAGTAAGATAATACGTACGTCAAACATAAAGCAAAATAAAATATTCTAGAGGTCTTATTACAACATAAAAACCCAAATAGTAAAAGTAATGAAGTGAACGGAAATAAAAATCTAAAGTTCAATAAAAACCATTTCTGAAGTATGGCCTCCACCCGAGTCATCCATGGCCCAAGCCCGCATCATGGAGCATTACCTGCAAGGGTTTAAGGAAAAAGGGGTGAGTTACTAGAACTCAGTGTATAATCCCCTTACCGTTGTCCACTGGGCCTGAACCCATATCGCAATATCTTGGGCCTAAGCCCATTTACATAACAGAATGTATATAAAAGCAATGTATGCAACCCAACCCATCCATCCAACACACCCCCGTACCAACCCATCACACCTGTGGGGATCAAGTCAACCCACCCCGCCAATCACACCAAATCGCAGGCAAATTATCATTTATAATATTTTATTGTGGCCAAGCCACCGATATCATATGTAAACATTATAATAAACATTTTATTGTGGCAATGCCACCAGGCTACACTTCTCTTCAACATTTTTCCCAACCCATGCAATATATGAAAATGCAACATACATAATAAGATGTTTACATATAATTAGCAACCATTTATCAAGTAATTTATTACAATGACTCGGCCCATTTAAGCAATAATAATTCGGCCCATTAAGGCATTCTAGCAAATCGGCCCATTAGGGGCATTTCCATAATTCGACCTGTACGGGCATTTTCGTAATTCGGCCCGTAGGGGCATTTTCGTAATCTCACAAATTTTAATACCGATTTTGTCAAATCTATCGAAATAATGTAATTTAAGCCAATTTCTTGGTTTATGCCATATTATGATTTTAATCATAAAAATAATATCGATCTATTTCCAATATGATATCAAATCTTAAAATCTACGGAATAACGGTGTGAGATTACACACCTGATTACGGTAAGGATTAAACCGTCTTGATCGTCGGCACCTAAGACAACATAATACTCGATTAATCTAACGAACGAGATTTTTATTAATCCAAAACTAATCCAAGCGATTTAAATTACTTACTCTCAAAATCGTGAACGACCACGATTTGTCGATTCTCACCGAATGATGGTCCACAACCCAGTGGAAAATCCCGAACCGCCGATACCGCCCTTCTCTTGAACTTAGGAGTAGGAATCGCAAACCCGCTCCTTTTGTATTCTCCAATCACTTTCCCTTTCAAATCGGTACCACATGCCTCCATTGAATAAAATCTTAGTCAAAACGGTATTACGATGATATATATATATATATATCGATTGTCTAAGGGAAAAAAGGGTTCGACTTACCACTTAA
The DNA here is from genome assembly GCA_005393395.2 of Gossypium australe. Lineage (NCBI taxonomy): Eukaryota > Viridiplantae > Streptophyta > Magnoliopsida > Malvales > Malvaceae > Gossypium > Gossypium australe. The sequence continues at coordinate 23,868,426 of CM016616.1, read as the reverse complement.
TAAGGAGAGAAAATCGAGTGATTTCGTCCCTAACAACATAATCGATTAGCCAAACTTTCAATCCGCTTATCACAATAACCGAGTAGTGATAACGAATGGATTATGAAAAGACTCCTTACCTTAATCGATAATAATCCCGATTCCCATCGATTGGCTTATGACTTTAGATGAATAGGCAATGATGTGGTATTCGGCCAACCCACTAGAATACTACAAATAGAAGATTATCAAAATATGAGGGAGTATGGGAGAACACCTTTTCGATTTTAGAAATAAGATGGAACAACCGAATGATGAAGAACACTCATTCAGCTAGAGAGAAAAAGAATAAAAAGATTAACATAACGTCACTTACCTGATTTAAACAAGAAGAGATGTTCAACTTGCAAGATGGAGAAGATGATCAATATTCGACTTTTGAATAGGAAAAAGGGTTGATGAAACGATCGAAAGAAAAGAAAAGATGAAGGAGGAGTGCTTAGCTAGTTTCGGCTAACAAAAGAAAAATGAACAATAGTGGGTTGAGTGTTGCGGCAAAACAAAGAAGTAAGATGAACAATTACGCTAGGTGTTTTGACTATCAAAGAGAGAATGACCAAAATGCATTGAGGTTTCGGTCAAAACAAAGAAGAAACATGCACAAATGGACTAGGAGGTTTCCGCCAAAGCAAAGAGGGAGATGAATTTGGAAAAGAGACACAAAATGGTCAAAAAGAAAAAGTATACCTCTCAAGCCCCAAAACTAGCAAAATGATCTAAAGAGAAAAGAGAAATTCGGCTACCAAGCTTTCCTTTCCCCAAAACCGTGTATACCATACCAAAAGGATCAAAAAATTGACCATAAAAACTTTCCAAAACATTCTCCCCAAAACCGGCCAACATATCCCTCTTCTTGCTCCTTTTCTTTCATTTCTTTCCTTACCCTCATCCTTACCTTATTTCCTTAGCCACCTTTCCAAAATTAAAAAGTCTTCCTTGCCTTAAATACATCCATGACTGACACATTGAAAATGAAGCACAAAAATTAATCAAAAAATGGAATAGATTGGATTCGAACCTCAGACCATTAGTACACTCCACACGCCACTTTCCACCTTTACCAATAGACTCCTTGTGCTAGCAAAATGCACACTTATTTCCTTAAGTCTTGATGCCCCTTACCTTCTCCCCCTTAAGTGCTTAAACACAAAAATTTACCTATAGCCTAACTTGAACCCGGAACTTCCTAGAAGCCTCGTAACTTTCCAAAATCACCTTCTTAATAAGTCCAACTCGAAATAATGTCGTTCTTTTGTTCTAAAAAACTTTAAACACTCCTACGCCCAAGGCCCATTGGGCCCAATTCTACTAGGCCCAATTTTTGGTCGTTACAAATTAATCTTGCAAAGAAGCCCTTGAAGACTTTTCAAAGTTGCATTCAACCCCCTCCAAATTTAGTGGCTTTGTAGATTTGCCCCATTACATATTTAGCAAAGTTGAAGCCATCAACTTTGCCACATAGATGGCTGGCCAAGGGAGGTCTCTTTGGCTGATGGGATTTGCTATTTTTAGCAGCCACAATCAGCTATAAATACCACCCCTTGCTGATCATTCAAACCATCCCTCATTTCTCATTCACTCTCTCATTCTCTCATCACTTCTCTTCTCTCCTTTCTCTCATTTTCTCCAAAAACCCAAGCCTTCTTGTGCCGATTTCACCTCTTGGACATGAGGTGTTTTCTCAGCCATTTGGAGCTGCAATTGGAGTATTCATAAGCCACCTTGATAGCTGAGGACAACAGAGAGCGAAGAACGTAGCAATCAATCAAGCCACGGAGAAACACTGGATTTGATTCTTGTTCCCTATCTCTTTAAATTTTGTTGTTGTTTTGGTAAACATGTTTATGAATATTTATGCTACTAGAATGGTTAATTTAATCAGCTTATCTTGAATTTAATTCGTGTTGGGTTGATTACATTTCGTCCTCTTAAATTATTAAAATTGTGTTTATGCTGTTATAGGCCTCGGTAAAATGCTTGATTAAGTAAAGTTATACTTAAGTTATTCTGGCATTATAATTGTTTAGATAACTAAAGAATTAATTATTTAAACGCATTGAAATTGTAATTAATGGACACAATACTTAATCTGTGCATGTTTAATTCTTCTAAGGTAGCTGAAGATTAAATTAGCATTGTATTTAGCAATACATATGCCTTGCATAACTTGCAAGATTTTTGTGACTAAACTGTTTCAAGGTAAGGATACTTTGTTACTTCACATGGTCTTTTATATGCTTATTAGGTTGAATTATTCGTTTGAATCGACATAGGGATATGCGAGAGATGGTTTAATTTGATAAGTATGTATGTGCAATAACATGTTTACTTTTATAAATATGTTTTATCGGTCGAATTGACATAGCGATATGTATAAGAGATGAATGGATTTTTTATTTGTAAATATGTTCATAAGTTAGCAAATTACCGAGTTGCTGTGATTTGTTCGTAACAAGTATAAGCATGAGTTTAATAATTCTAAGGTAAGAAATGTAATTAATCCAACACAATTATATCATCTTGATTAAAATCAGCTTTTGAAATCGTGCATTAGAACTTTATTTTATTTTATTTTACTTTGTTTTTTTTCGTTTTTAAATATTTCTTAAATCCAAATATTTTTCCTTCACTAAAGTGTTTGAAATTATTTTCATAAATAATTCTTTTACAGTCCCTGTGGGTACGATAACTCGACATTTACTTGTCACTTTATTACTTGTTGTGATTGTGTACACTTGCACATTTCCACTATTCCAAGTTTTTGGCGTCGTTGCCGGGGACTATTTTTCAAAGTCATTATTTGTGAATCTGTTTTACATTTTGGTTTATTTATTTTCGTATTGAAATTTTTACTTACTCAATTTTTCTCTGATTATTTCAGGTGTTTATGAGTATTGACCAGATTATTGACTTACTCCCTGTGGACCCTGAAATAGAACGAACCTTTCGACAACGAAGAAGATAAGCTAACCAGAGAAGGACCGAAGAAATGAACTTCGAGAATATGAACCAAGGAAACAAAGCAAACCCTGCTCAGAATCCTATCCTTATTGCTGATGATAAGGATAGAGCCTTAAGACAATATGTCATGCCAGTATTTAACGATCTTAATCCGGGTATTAGAAGACCCGAAATCGAGGCACAACAGTTTGAGCTGAAGCCAGTCATGTTCCAGATGCTTCAGACTGTGGGCCAATTCAGTGGAATGCATACTGAAGATCCTCATCTTCACTTAAGACTATTTATGGAAGTAAGCAATTCTTTCAAGTTAGCCGGAGTTTCCGAAGATGCCTTACGATTGAAGTTGTTCCCATATTCGCTAAGGGACAGAGCTCGTGCCTGGTTGAACTCATTGCCACCGAACTCCATTTCTACATGGCAAGAGTTAGCCGAGAAATTCCTCATGAAGTATTTTCCGCCAAGCAAGAATGCTAAGCTGAGGAATGAGATCACTGCTTTCCACCAAATGGATGACGAGTCCTTGTATGAGGCATGGGAAAGATTTAAAGAGTTATTACAAAAATGCCCTCATCATGGAATCCCTCATTGCATTCAACTTGAGACATTCTATAATGGTCTCAACGCTCACACAAGGATGGTAGTGGAAGCCTCTGCTAATGGTGCTCTCCTTTCTAAGTCTTATAACGAGGCTTATGAAATTATTGAGAGGATTGCCAGCAACAATTATCAATGGCCAACTAGTCGTGCAGCGTCAGAAAGACGAGTCGCTGGAATTCATGAAGTACACGCTTTTACTTAACTCGCATCTTAGGTATCATCAATATCCTCAATGCTTAAAAATCTTACTACTAATGGGTCTAATAGTTTTGCAGCACAACCGCCTAATCAATTTGAAAATATAGCCTGTGTTTATTGTGGGGAGGGACATTTGCTTGAAGAATGTCCGTTGAACCCAGAATATGTATACTACATGGGTAATCAAAACCGAGGAAGCCAAGGGCTGCAATCAAATTTTTATAACCCATCATGGAGAAACCACCTGAATTTCTCCTGGAGTAACTAAGGAGCTGGAACCAGTACCACTTACACCCAATCCAGACCAACCCAGCTACCTAGTTTCCCACAACAAGTTCAGAAACCAGTTCAAGCTGAAGCAATCAATAGCTTGGAGAGTTTGATGAAGACATACATGGCAAAGAATGATGCCTTAATCCAGAGCCAAGCAGCTACATTGAAGAATTTAGAGAATCAAGTGGGCCAGCTTGCTATTGAACCTAGGAACTGACCACAGGGTACCTTACCCCGTGATACAGAAAATCCAAGAAATTTGGGGAAGGAACATTGCAAAGCGTTGACATTAAGGAGCGGAAATATAGTAGAGCCCAATACTGTCGAAGTTGAAAAGGAGCAAGTTGATGCTCAAGACTCAAAAGAAGTTTAACCCAATGTTGAAACCACAGTTTCACCAGAACTAAAATCTGCAAAACCTGACAAACTAACCTCAGGACCAGTTAATTCTAATCAACCAACAACTTTGTTAGAAAAAGAATTACTGCCAAAGGCAAATCAACCAGAATCAGTTCCAGTTATGAGACCACCACCCTCCTACCCTCAAAGACTTCAGAAGTCGAAGTAGGAGATTCAATTCAAGAAGTTCCTTGACGTACTCAAGCAACTTCACATCAACATCCCGTTGGTTGAAGCACTTGAGCAAATGCCGAACTACGTCAAGTTCATGAAAGATATCTTGTCAAAGAAACGATGACTTGGAGAATTTGAGACGTTAGCTCTGACGAAGGAATGTAGTGCATATCTTCAAGAAAAACTACCCCCAAAATTGAAGGATCATGGATGTTTCACCATACCGTGCAATATTGGATCAACATATTGTGGTAAGGCATTATGCGACTTAGGTGCAAGTATCAACTTGATGCCTATGTCAATATTAAGAAAGTTAGGGATAGGAGAGGTTAGACTAGCAGATCGATCCTTACCACATCCAGAAGGAAAAATCGAGGACGTATTGGTACGTGTAGATAAATTTATCTTTCCTGCTGACTTTGTAATTCTAGACTTTGAAGCAGACAAAGAAGTGCCAATTATCGTAGGACGACCATTCTTAGCAACTGGAATGACCCTTATTGATGTGCAAAAGGGCAAACTGACTATGCGTGTTTAGGATGATCAGGTAACATTTAATGTTTTTAAGTCAATGCGATTTCCTAACACAATGGATGATTGTTCTGCAGTATCTGATTTAGAGGAATTAATAGTAGAGAAGGAACTTAATTGTGTTGAGGACCCACTGGAAAGAATTTTGACATCGGATCCCCCAAATGATGAAGAGGAGGATGAATACTTAGCTGTGCTAGAAGCTAATCAAAAGGGATTTAATCTGCAATCCCATTTTGAATCTTTGGAATTAGAGAAAAGAGACTATATCCAGCCAATAGCATCAATCGAGGAGCCACCTAAGTTAGAACTCAAGCTATTACCTTTACACTTAAAATATGTTTATTTAGGTAATGCCTCTACTCAGACTGTGATTGTTTCAGCAGAATTAACTACTGAACAAGAAGAGAAACTTATCATAGTTTTTGAAACAATTCAAGAAGGCTATCGGATGGACCATAACCGATATTCACGGTATTAGCCCATCTGTATGCATGCACAAGATCATATTAGAAGATGACGAGAGAGGAACGATTGATGGACAACGGAGACTGAACCCCATCATGAAAGATGTAGTAAAAAAGGAAATTATCAAGTGGTTGGATGCGAGTATAATTTACCCCATCTCAGATAGTTCATGGGTGAGTCTAGTCCAGTGCGTGCCGAAGAAAGGAGGTATCACGGTCATGGAGAACGAGAATGAGTTGATACCAACTAGAACAATTACGGGATAGAGAATATGCATCGAATATCAGAAGCTGAACAAGGCGACTAGGAAAGATCACTTTCCTCTGCCGTTTTTGGGCCAGATGCTGGATAGACTCGCAGGATGAGATTACTACTGTTTTCTCGACGGATACTCAGGGTATAACCAGATTACAATAGCACCGGAAGATCAACACAACATGACATTCACCTGTCCGTACGATACATTTGCATTTAGACGCATGCCATTTGGTTTATGTAATGCACCAGCTACATTCCAAAGATGTATGATGTCTATTTTTATTGACATGGTTGAGAAGTACTTGGAAGTTTTCATGGACGATTTCTCAGTATTCGGAGATACTTACGATGATTGCTTAGCCAATCTAGCTAAGGTACTGAGGCGATGCGAAGAAACAAATCTCGTACTCAACTAGGGCATCGGATAACAAGACATGGGATCAAGGTGGACAAAGCAAAAGTAAACATTGAGAAACTCCCACCTCCCACATCTGTAAAAGGTGTTAGGAGCTTTTTGTGTAACATCTTGGATTTTGGGGTTCTGCATTTAAGGTGTGTTTTGTGTGTATGCTATGCTCTGTGTGTTAATTTGGTATGTTTGGGGGTCTTGGAAAGGCTCGGGGTTAAGCCGTAGCCTTGGCGAAAATTTCTTTTGGGACATCTTTAGGGGAGAGCTAGCTGAGGTAGGCCTTAAGGGTATTTAATTGTGTTTTGAGGACACAAGTAAAGAGTTGGTAAAGTGGCAAGGGGGCGCCACTTAGAGTGCTTGAAGTGACGCCACAGGGGAGCAGTGTGGGAGCAGGTTCGAGTGGCATAGGTTGCTTTTTGGGGAATTCTTTTTGGCGTCGGACCTTGAAGAGTGGGAGTGGTATGAGTCAAACATTTTAAATAAGTGGTGGAGAGGCATTTGAGGAAGTTTGAATTTTTCAAACTGATTTGAATGTTGGGAGGAGAGTGAATGTAGGAGGAAAGTATGGGATTGAGGTTTGGTGAGTTGTTGACCGATTAAGGGGTGTTGAAGAGGGGTTTCAGTTTGTGACTAGATGGGGTAAGTGTGCCGTATGTTCATAGAGTCCTAAGCTTTTCTCTTCATTTCGTTAGTGCAGTATGGGTCATAAGGGTGTGCTGTCCCTTAAGTGAGCATTTTGGAGAATCCTATTAGCTGAATCAACCCCAGGAGTTCTTTCTTTTCTCTCTTATTTTGGGTAACCCTTTTGGTTCTTTTCTCTTCTGCTCAAAGCCAAAACCGTCTTCCCCCTCAATTACACTTTTTAATTTGAGTATTTTGCTTCGTTACCAAGTCGTAGCACCCTTCTTGCTTCTCTTCTCTTTTCCTGGTTTCATATCTCTTTCATTTGCTTCTTCAAAGCCGAAACCTCTTAGGTACCCTCTCCCTACAATTCTTTTCTTTTCTTTCTTCTCTCATTTGTCCCTATAGCCGAATTTCATCTCACTCTTTGGTGAGTAATTAAACTTTCTCTTCTATTTCTTCTCTTCAAGGCCGAATCAATTTCCCATATCTTTTGTTGAGTTTTGCTTCCATAATTCCTTCTCTATAGCCGAATCTCTAATTGTTGTTTCCCTTCTCGTCTCCTAGAGATATCATCTTTGGGCTGAATCTTCTCTGCTTTAGTGACTTGTGCCAAATCTTTGGGGCATCATTCGGCTTCTCTTAGTTTGAGGTAAGACGGTTTCTTTTCATTTCATCTCCCCTACTCTCTTATGGGCAATCGATCACTCTTTCTTCCATAACTGAGGGAGTGCTCTCTATCATACCGAAGTAGTTCATCTTGTGGTAACATATTTTTATCCTTTCTTTCATATCTCTTTGCTAGTGGCTGAATATCTAGTAGGGAGGTGCTAAGAGTTCTTGGTTGCTGGAGGTTTCTGTTCAAGCAGTTGTGTGGATTCGCGTTGGTAGTAAAAGGTAAGGGATCCCTTTCTAGTTATTCGATCGGCCTTTCTTTTCGCTATTCGCTGCCTTGACCCAACGTTGTTGTTAAACAACCGTTGTTTCATTATAGTATCTTCTGACCAAAATCTCTTTCATGGAACCGAATACCATCCAAGCAAGGGAGGGGGTTGGACTCGTGGTCCCTACCCCTATGTTCAAAAAACATGCGGTGTCCGCCGTTCGGGACTTTCCACCAGGTTGTGGGCCGGCTTCGGAATGGGATAGGCAGATTGTGATGATCCCTGCGAGTGAGAGTGTTAGCGAGATCGATAGTTTAGTTTTCCGTGTTTATAGGTGTGTAAATTTCATACTCTGCTATTAATATGTGTTATTAATTGTATGGGCTGAAAAGCCGAAGTGACTGAAGAGGCAGTCGATATACCCTTGTGGGTAAAGCTGGGAAATACCGAGTACGTGACTTTACTGTTCCATTTATGAGTATGTAAGTGTATGCTGAAATCTGTTTCTTTGTTTAATGGCATGTTGCAATCATTAGTATGTATGTATGCATGGGTTTGGAAAGTGATGCGAAAGGGGAAGTGTTATTAAAGACTGTCACAGTGGTTTGGTACCACAGTGGGTTGGCCCCACCTATCTGATTCAGTGACTAAGTCTCAGTGGTTTGGTACCACGGTGGTTTGACACCATGTTTATATATATATTGATTCTGTGACTTGTCCCAGAGGTTTGGTACCACAGTGGGTTGGCCCCACGTGTTATAACTAGTGACTCTGTCACCAGTGGCTTGGTGCCACATATACGGCGTGTAGCGGTGGAGGGTTGATTGTAGAAATCCCCAGGGTGTGTTAGGCTGGTATAGGTGGCGTGTAGAGGACGGAAAATTAGGTTGGGCTGGGACACATTACATTCATATTTTGTGTATGTCATATTAAGTGGGCTAAGGCCCAATGTGCGATTGTGGGCTTGAAGCCGTTTATGTGATATAAGGGGAATTACACATTGAGTCTTGGTGACTCACCCCTCTGCTTAACTTGTAGGTAATCAGTAGATCGTGGATCTGGGAGCTGAGGCGGACTCGTGGAGGCCATAAAATGTTTATTTTCGTAAACTCGTTTCCTTTATATAAATTATTTTAATTGGGAATATTGTTATGTAATAAGGCCTTCTGAAATTAATATCTGTTGTTTTTTAAATTATTATTTATTTATGATATGACATTATTGTATATGTTAACGTGAAAGCTAAATTGGAGTTTTCAAAACATACGTAGCGTAAACAACCGTTTTCTCACAAATGCCAATGGAGATAACAAACTTTCGATTAACTCAACTCGGAAATTTTTCTTAAATCTACAAATCTCTATTTTTATAATATCACCTAAAAGTGACAAATTTCAAATTCACGATTTTCCTTTAAATTCCAAAGTTCCTTTTTATAACCTTTCCCTGTGACATACCAGATCTGGTCGTAATGTCTAGACCGGGTTTGGGGTGTTACAATTTTGGTATCAGAGCTGGATTGCAAAACTCGGCTATGAAATGGGTTCAATAACGTTTTATAAAATCGATTTAAAATGTTATTTAAAGGAATGTTTTAGTTTGGAGAATGGCACCCGAGTCTACCGGCACCTAATCCACGCGGTAAGTGTTCTAATCTTTGGTTGTTTTGCATGAAATAATTATGTTGTGTTATGATTACTAGTATTAAGAGATCCAAACTTTAGAGACTGAAAACTCTAGGTATAGATATGAATCTGCGAGAATTACTTCTTAATGCTATTTTTCATAAGACTGCTCGATATTAAACAGTGAAAGAAAGTACTAAGTCATAAGAATCTTAATCAGATTAAGTCGTATCGGTTGCTATGAGTACTAGGGGACGTGGACATGTTGTGCGCGGAAGTGGTAGAGATCGAGGTATTGGGTCTGAGCCCTCAGAATCAGGACATGGGGCGGAGAATGATATGCCAGTACCGCCAATTGCGGAAGCGGATTTTCAAGATCAAATGGGCGGAGACGATGCCGTATCTCAGGTGATGTTACGTGTTTTGGAGAGAGTTGCTGGAGTGAGCACTAGATTTGGGGCTCAGAAATCTGTGTCTGAACGACTCCGGGCCAATGGAGCGAAAAAGTTTAGGGGCGTTTCTGGGGTAGCTCCTAATGTAGCTGAGTATTGGCTAGAAGCAGTTGAACGTATTATGGACGATCTTGACTTTACGGTGGAGGAGAAGTTGAAAAGAGTTGTGTCTCTTCTTCGGGATGAGGCGTATCAGTGGTGGCTTACGATCAGGGGTGGTGCTGTGGCTGATTGTATTGCCTGGGATTTCTTCAAGATAGCATTCCAGGGGAAATACATTGGATCAAGTTATGTGGATGCGCAGCGTAAGGCATTTTTAAATTTGGTCCAGGGAAATAAGTCGGTGGTCAAATATGAGGCGGAATTCCTACGTCTAAGTCGTTATGCCCGGGGTATTGTTGCCACAGACCATGAGCGTTGTGTTCGGTTTGAGGATGGTCTAAGGGACGAGTTGCGAATGCTGATAGCTCCGCAACGAGAAAGAGAATTTGCTGTTCTAGTGGAAAAGGCTAAGATAGCCGAGAAAGTGAAGCGGTCTGAAAAGAAGAATCAAGATAGGGATAGGGGTAGGAATAAAAAGAATTTTGGATTGTCGGCATCAGCTGGGGGTTTTCAGAAGAGGCCTAGGTTGGATGGGCTGAGTCGTGTTGCGAGGCCTGTTGTTGATGGTTGGCCTCAGAGGTGTGCTCGATGTGGTAAATTTCATTCGGGTGAGTGTTGGACGAGTAATAAAGTATGTTTCAGGTGTGGGTCTACTGATCATCGGGTAAGAGACTGTCCACAGGAGCTGGGCAAAATACGACCGGTAGGTCAGAACTATGTTCAGCTTGGTAGAGGTGGACAGCGGCCACAAAGAGGTCGTGGCCTGGCCAGAGGAGGTAATGGTTTTGGTCGGGGGCGTGGAGCACCGGGCAGAGGTGCTGGGAACGCAGATGCAAGACAGCCGGGGTTGGTCTATGTAGCTAGATGCCAAGAGGAGGGCGATGCACTGGACGTCATAACCGGTACATTTATTATTTATGGGTTGCCTTATACTACACTGATTGATATTGGATCAACACATTCTTATGTTGCTAGTATTGTATCAGGAACTCTGAACAGACTCTGAGATTTCTTCTAGGGAGATGACTGTACTTAGCCCTTTAGGACAATCTGTAGTGGTAAATAAACTCTTTAGGAAGGTGCCTTTAGAGGTTCAAGGGATGGTTTTCCCAGCTGATTTGATGGAACTACCGTTCGGGGAGTTCAATTTAATCTTAGGAATGGACTGGCTAGTGATGTATCGAGCAAACTTGGATTGTGCTGCCAAGCGCATGGTGTTAAGGACTCTTGAGGATGAGGAGGTGGTGGTGATAGGTGAAAGGAAGAACTACTTGTCTAATGTAGTGTCCGCTTTAAAGGCTGAAAGAATGGTAAGGAAGGATGTGAGGCATTCATAACTTTTGTTTGTGCTCTGGAGGCCAAGGAGTTAACTGTAGGGGAGGTTAGAACGGTGAAGGAATTCTCTGATGTTTTCCCAGAAGAGCTTCTAGGATTACCTCCAGATCGCGAGGTGGAATTCGGTATTGATCTTCTTCTGGGAACAGGGCCAGTGTCTATTGCCCCATATAGAATGGCGCCAAAGGAGTTGGTGGAACTGAAAGCCCAAATTCAGGAACTGTTGGATCGGAGTTTTATCCGACCCAGTGTGTCACCTTAGGAAGCGCCGGTGTTATTTGTTAAGAAGAAAGACGGGTCGATGCGTATGTGCATTGACTACTGCCAGTTAAATAAGTTGACGATTAAGAACAAGTACCCGCTGCCAAAGATTGACGATTTATTCGATCAACTGAAGGGGGCTTCAGTTTTCTCGAAAATAGATTTGAGGTCAGGATATCATCAGCTTAAGGTCAAGGAGGCAGATATCCATAAGATAGCTTTCCGAACTTGTTATGGTCACTACGAGTTCTTGGTGATGTCGTTTGGGTTAACGGATGCACCAGTAGCGTTTATGGACATGATGAATCGGGTATTCCAACCCTATCTGGACCGGTTTGTCGTGGTATTTATAGGCGATATCCTGGTTTATTCAAGATCGGAGGAGGAGCATGATTCGCATCTTCGAGTGGTTTTATAAATTCTGAGGGAGAAACAGCTGTACGCCAAATTCAGTAAGTGTGAATTTTGGTTAAGAGAAGTTACCTTTCTGGGCCATGTTGTGTCTGCTGAGGGGATTAGGGTTGATCCCCGAAAAATTGAAGCTGTGTTGGATTGGAAATCGCTTAAGTCTGTGGCAGAAATTCAAAGTTTTCTGGGTCTGGCTGGGTACTACAGAAGGTTTGTGGAGGGGTTCTCATTGATTGCGGCATCGTTAACCAAGTTGTTACGGAAAGGAGTACCGTTTGACTAGTCTGATAAGCAACAGGAAAGTTTTGAGAAGCTAAAGAGGATCTTGACTTAGGCTCCAGTGTTGATTCAGCCTGAGGCCAGAAAGGAGTTTGTTGTTTATTGCGATGCGTCACACACAGGATTGGGATGTGTGTTGATGCAGGAAGGGAAGGTGGTAGCATATGCGTCTCGGCAGTTGAGACCACATGAAGTGAATTATCCCATGCATGATTTGGAATTGGCTGTAGTAGTGTTTGCTTTGAAGATCTGGAGGCATTATCTGTATGGGGAGAAGTTCGTCATTTATACAGATCACAAAAGCCTAAAATATCTTCTTACCCAGAAGGAGTTGAATTTAAGGCAGCGGAGATGGATCGAATTGTTAAAAGATTATGATTGCTCGATCGAGTACCACCCGGGTAAAGCTAACGTGGTGGCAGATGCTTTGAGTCATAGGGTGATCTCTGACTTGAGAGCAATGTTTGCTCATCTCAGCTTATATGATGATGGAAGTTTATTAGCCGAACTTCAAGTGAAACCTTCTTGGGTCAGTCAGATTAAAAAGAAGCTGTTGGCTGATGAGTCGTTATGTTCAAAGTTTTAGTTAGTGGCAGGTGATGGGATAACAGATTTCAGTGTGAATTTGTGGGGGTATTAAGTTTTCGAGGAAAGACTTGTATGCCAAAAGATCTAGAGTTGAGGCAGAAGATTCTATAGGAAGTGCATAGTAGCCCATACGCTATGCACCCTGGAGGAAGTAAGATGTATCGGGATTTGAGAGAACAGTTTTGGTAGCCGGGTCTAAAGCGAGAGGTAACCGAATTTGTGAGTAAGTGCTTGATGTGTCAGCAGGTGAAAGTAGAACATCAGTTGCCTTCGGGGTTGTTACAGCCGGTGAAGATTCCTCAGTGGAAGTGGGAGAGGATAACGATGGATTTTGTGAGTGGGCTACCTCTTACGCCTATTAAGAAAGATTCGGTATAGGTAATTGTTGAGCGATTGACGAAGTCCGCTCACTTTATACATGTTCGTGTTGACTACTCTCTACAGCCATGCTGTACGTAGCGGAGGTTGTGAGGTTGCATGGGGTACCAGTGTCTATCATATCGGATAGAGACCCCAGGTTTACATCGAGGTTCTGGAAGGCGTTACATCAAGCGTTGGGTACAAGATTGGATTTCAGCACCGCATTTCATTTGTAGACTGATGGACAATCTGAGAGGGTAACTCAGATCTTGGAAGATATGTTGAGGGGCTGTGTCATTGACTTAGGGGGTAGTTGGGAAGAGTTTCTTCCATTGGTGGAATTCGCATACAACAACAGCTACCAGTCTAGTATTCAGATGGCACCCTATGAAGCGTTGTATGGTCGAAAGTGTCGCACACCTACTTGCTGGACAGAATTTGGTGAGCGCCAGATCTTGGGTCCGGAATTGGTTTCTGAGACAGAGGAGAAAGTTAAGTTGATTCATACACGATTGAAGGAAGCTTCTGACAGGCAGAAATCTTATGCAGACCTGAAATGTAAAGACATAGAATTTGCAGTAGGTGACTAGGTTTTCTTAAAGGTTTCACCGTGGAAGAAAGTTCTAAGATTTGGATGGAAGGGCAAGCTGAGCCCCAGGTTCATCGGGCCTTATTGTGTATTGAAGCATGTGGGACCGATAGCTTATCAGCTCGAGCTACCTTCGGAATTGAGCCAGATTCATGATGTGTTTCATGTTTCGATGTTAAGGAGCTACCATTTGGATCCATCTCATATTGTGCCAGTTGAAGAAATCGAAGTAAGGCCTGACTTATCCTTTGAAGAGGAACCAGTTCAGATCTTGGATCGTGATGTTAAGGTATTACGAAGGAAGACGGTCCCGTTGGTTAAAGTGTTGTGGGGGAATCACGGTTCAGAGGAAGCTACGTGGGAGCCAGAGGATGTGATACGACAGCAATACTCTCATCTCTTCTGATCAGGTAAAATTTCGAGGCCGAAATTTCTTTAAAGGGGGTAGAACTGTAACATCCTGGATTTTGGGGTTCTGCATTTAAGGTGTGTTGTGTGTGTATGCTATACTATGTGTGTTAATTTGGTGTGTTTGGGGGTTTCGGGAAGGCTCGGGGTTAAGCCGTAGCTTTGGCGAACATTTCTTTTGGGCATCTGTAGGGGAGAGCTAGCTGAGATAGGCCTTAAGGGTATTTAATTGTGTTTTGAGGACACAAGTAAAGAGTTGGTAAAGTGGCAAGGGGGCGCCACTTAGAGTGCTTGAAGTGACGCCACAGGGGAGCAGTGTGGGAGCAGGTTCGAGTCGCATTTGGGGAATTCTTTTTGGCGCCTAGATGGGAGGTGATGGATTCGGCTAGGGACCTTAAAGAGTGGGAGTGGTATGAGTCAAACATTTTAAATAAGTGGTGGAGAGGCATTTGAGGAAGTTTGAATTTTTCAAACTGATTTGAATGTTGGGAGGAGAGTGAATGTAGGAGAAAAGTGTGGGATTGAGGTTTGGTGAGTTGTTGACTGATTGAAGGGTGTTGAAAGGGGGTTTCAGTTTGTGACTAGATGGGGTAAGTGTGACGTATGTTCATAGAGTCCTAAGCTTTTCTCTTCAATTCGTTAGTGCAGTATGGGTCATAAGGGTGTGCCGTCCCTTAAGTGAGCATTTTGGAGAATCCTGTTAGCCGAATCAACCCCAGGAGTTCTTTCTTTTCTCTCTTGTTTTGGGTAACCCTTTTGGTTCTTTTCTCTTCTGCTCAAAGCCAAAACCATCTTCCCCCTCAATTACACTTTTTAATTTGAGTATTTTGCTTCATTACCAAGCCGTAGCACCCTTCTTGCTTCTCTTTTCTTTTCCTGGTTTCATATCTCTTTCATTTGCTTCTTCAAAGCCGAAACCTCTTAGGTACCCTCTCTCTACAATTCTTTTCTTTTCTTTCTTCTCTCATCTGTTCCTTATAGCCGAAGCTTCATCTCACTCTTTGGTGAGTAATTAAACATTCTCTTCTATTTCTTCGCTTCAAGGCCTAATCAATTTCCCATATCTTCTGTTGAGTTTTGCTTCCATAATTCATTCTCTATAGCCGAATCTTTGACTGTTGTTTCCCTTCTCTTCTCCTAGAGATATCATCTTTGGGCCGAATCTTCTCTGCTTTAGTGACTTGTGCCGAATCTTTGGGGCATCATTCAACTTCTTTTAGTTTGAGGTAAGACGGTTTCTTTTCATTTCATCTCCCCTACTCTCTTATGGGCAGTCGATCACTCTTTCTTCCATTACTGAGGGAGTGTTCTCTATCATACCAAAGTAGTTCATCTTGTGGTAACATATTTTTATCCTTTCTTTCATATCTCTTTGCTAGTGGCCGAATATCTAGTAGGGAGGTGCTAAGAGTTCTTGGTTGCTGGAGGTTTCTGTTCAAGCAGTCGTGTGGCTTCGCGTTGGTAGTAAAAGGTAAGGGATCCCTTTCTAGTTATTCAATCGGCCTTTCTTTTTGTTATTCGCTGCCTTGACCCAACGTTGTTGTTAAACAACCGCTGTTTCATTATAGTATCTTCTGACCAAGATCTCTTTCATGGAACCGAATACCAGCCAAGCAAGGGAGGGGGTTGGACTCATGGTCCTTACCCCTAGGTTCAAAAAGCGTGCGGTGTCCGCCGTTCGGGACTTTCCACCAGGTTGTGGGCCGGCTTCGGAACGGGATAGGCAGATTGCGGTGACCCTGTGAGTGAGAGTGTTAGCGAGATCGATAGTTTAGTTCTTCGTGTTTACAAGTGTGTAAATTTCATACTCTGCTATTAATATGTGTTATTAATTGTATGGACTGAAAACCCGAAGTGACTGGAGAGGCAGTCGCTATACCCTTGTGGGTAAAGCTGGGAAATACCGAGTAAGTGACTTTACTGTTCCATTTATGAGTATGTAAGTGTATGCTGAAATCTGTTTCTTTGCTTAATGGCATGTTGCAATCATTGATATGTATGTATGCATGGGTTTGGAAAGTGATGCAAAAGGGGAAGTGTTATTAAAGACTGTCACAATGGTTTGGTACCACAGTGGGTTGGCCCCACCTATCTGATTCAGTGACTAAGTCTCAGTGGTTTGGTACCACGGTGGTTTGACACCATGTTTATATATATATTGATTCTGTGACTTGTCCCAGTGGTTTGGTACCACAGTGGGTTGGCCCCACATATTCGATTATCAGGGATTGTCACCAGTGGTTTGGTACCACAAGTGGGTTGGCCCCACGTGTTATAATTAGTGACTCTGTCACCAGTGGCTTGGTGCCACATATACGGTGTGTAGCGGATGGTGGGTTGATTGTAGAAATCCCCAGGGTGTGTTGGGCTGGTACAGGTGGTGTGTAGAGGACGAAAAATTAGGTTGGGCTAGGACACATTACATGCATATTTTGTGTATGTCATATTAAGTGGGCTAAGGCCCAATGTGCGATTGTGGGCTTGAAGCCATTTATGTGATATAAAGGGAATTACACACTGAGTCTTGGTGACTCACCCCTCTGCTTAACTCGCAGGTAATCAGTAGATCGTGGATCTGGGAGCCGAGGTAGACTCGTGGAGGCCATAAAATGTTTATTTTCGTAAACTCGTTTCCTTTATATAAATTATTTTAATTGGGGATATTGTTATGTAATAAGGCCTTCTAAAATTAATATCTGTTTTTTTTAAATTATTATTTATTTATGATATGACATTATTGTATATGTTAACGTGAAAGCTAAATTGGAGTTTTCAAAACATACGTAACGTAAACAACCGTTTTCTCACAAATGCCAACGGAGATAACAAACTTTCGATTAACTCAACTCGGAAATTTTTCTTAAATCTACAAATCTCTATGTTTATAATATCACCTAAAAACGATAAATTTCAAATTCACGATTTTCCTTTAAATTCCAAAGTTCCTTTTTATAACCTTTCCCTGTGACATACCAGATCTGGTTGTAACGTCTAGACTGGGTTTGGGGTGTTGCATTTTGGGTCATGCCGGTTTTTATCGAAGATTTATCAAGGACTTCTCCAAAGTGGCTAAACCCTTATGCAAGCTATTGGAGAAAGACACGATATTCAAGTTTGATAAAGAATGCTTAAAACCTTCAATGATCTGAAGAATCGATTAGTCACGGCACCCATAATCGTCACACCAGACTGGGATTCGCCATTTGTGTTGATGTCTGACGCAAGTGACTTCGCCATCAGAGCTGTCTTGGGCCAACAAAGGAACAAAGTTTTTCATCCCATCTACTACGCAAGTAGAACTCTAACCGGAGCTCAAGTGAACTATACGATAACAGAAAAAGAGTTACTTGCTATTGTGTTTGCTTTCGGCAAGTTTCGATCTTATCTTGTAGGTACCAAAGTGATTGTCTATACGGACCACTCCGCAATTAAGTACTTATTAGCCAAGAAAGATGGTAAGCTGAGATTGATCCGGTGGGTGCTTCTACTTCAAGAGTTCGATCTAGAAATTCAAGATCAAAGGGGAGTAGAAAACCAAGTAGCAGATTACTTATCCAGATTAGAGCCGCAAGAGGGAAATTCTCCACTTTTACCTATCCAAGAGACATTTCCAGATGAACACATACTGAAGGTAAATCATGTCCATAATAGTCCTTGGTTTGCTGATTTTGCTAACTATTTAGCTTGTGGTTTGATGCCGATTGATAAAACGTATCAGCAAAGGAAAAAGTTTCTTCATGATGTGAAGTACTATTTTTGGGAAGAGCCATATTTGTTGAAAAAGTGTGCAGATCAAATGATTAGGAGTTGTGTGACAGAAGATGAAATACTGAAGATTTTATACCACTGTCATTCAGCTCCAAGTGCGGGACACTTCGGAGGTACTCGTACAGCGGCCAAAGTATTGCAAGCCAGATTCTTTTGGCCAACACTATTCAAGGATGAATACGCTTACGTAAAGAGTTGTAATCTATGTCAGAGGGTTGGAAATGTCACCAGCAGAAATGAGATGCCTCGAGCAAATATCATTGAGGTGGAAATGTTTGATGTTTGGGGTATTGACTTTCTTGCTCCCTTCCCTCAGTCTTTCGGTCACAAATACATATTGGTAGCAGTAGATTATGTGTCCAAGTGGGTCGAGGCTGAAGCTTATCCGACGAACGATGCCAAGGTTGTGATGAAGTTCTTGCAGAAACATGTGTTCACAAGGTTTGGAACCCCAAGAGCTATTATCAGTGATGAAGGGACCCATTTTGTGAACAAGTGGTTAAAATGGTTGTTAGATAAACATGGAGTGAAACACAAGGTTGCTACAGCTTACCATCCACAGACAAATGGGAAAGCTGAGCTAGCGAATAAAGAGATAAAAGGCATACTTGAGAAGGTAGTTTGCCCGAACCAACGAGATTGGTCCAAGAGACTAAATGATGCTTTATGGGCTTACAGAACAGCATACAGGACACCTTTAGGAATGTCAGCCTACAGGTTGGTCTTTGGGAAAGCTGTCATCTACCTTTGGAGTTAGAGCACAAAGCCTACTGGGCTCTTCGACGACTCAACTTGGATCTTAAGCTTGCTAAAGAGAAACGGATGCTCCAACTCAACAAGCTAGAGGAATTTCGAGTGTTCTCATACGAAAATGCCAAATAACTCAAAGAAAGACTCAAGAAATGGCATGACAAGCATATTAGAGTTCGAGAGTTTGAAGTAGGTCAGCAAGTCTTGTTATTTAATTCTAGATTGAAGTTCTTCCCAGGTAAGTTAAAATCACGTTGGTCCGGTCCATTTATGATTCATTGCGTCTATCCATACGGAGTTGTTGAACTCCAAGGTAAGGGAGGTAATTTTCAAGTCAATGCTCAGCGTTTAAAACATTACTACGGAGAAAGACCTAAACAGGATCAAATCTTGTTCAGTTTACCTGATCTTTAGATTTTCTTGTTTTCAATAAATTATTTAGGGTATATTTTCGGGGTTATTATGTTTAAATAAATTCTGTCTAGGAGATTGGAACTTAAGCGGGACCGTTTGTGACCCCTCCAATCTTTCCTGGGAATTGATTTTTACATAATTTTCCAAGAAATTATCCCCTAAATGACAAAATAAATTTTTGGTTTTCCAAATAAAAAGGTCAATTTGGACCCAAGTCTTAAATTGCAACTCAATTTCAAATTTTCATTAAGTCTAGGGACTTAATTGAATTACTTTTAAAATTTGGTTGCTATTTTCGTAAATAATAAAAACTAGGTGCCTCTTTTTGTAAATATTTTTAAAAAGCATCTAGAATAAATATTTTTTTACCATAATTATAAATTATTGATAAACTTTAATATATAATTATATTCATTATAATTTATATATTAATTTTTATCAACTTAGCTTAGGATTAGGATTAATTTTATTTTATGTTTATCTTAATAAATTAATAGCAATTGATAATTACATATGCATATTATTAATTGTTGTTAACATTGAGTAGAATTAGAATTAGATTATTTTTATTATTTAATTGCTCTAAGAGTTCTACTCTAATTCCTATTTCTCCCTCTATAAATTACACCCTTGCTTCTCCCCATTCATTCATCACTCAAAACCCCAAATCAACAATTCGTCAAAGTGCCGCAAGTCCCTAGCCACACACAGCCATTCGGCCAGCTGCCAACCTCAGCACGCCGCACGCCCCAGCTCCAGCAGCTACCCAGGTTTTGGCCTCACGCCTGCTGCCTCCAGCTCGGGTTGCTTGCTGCGCACCATCTCCCCGCACACCTGACCAGCCCAGGCAGTGTCCTGCTCCTGTGCACCACACCTGCGCACGCCCGTGGCCTACATGCGCAAGACCTTATGCACTGCTGCTTGCATGCAGCCCCTACCACGTACCCATCCGCCCAACCTAAGCCAAAAGCCTTCAACCCTCCTTTTAAATTTCCATCTTTTGTTCATTAGTATATTTTATTTTAGGAGTTCTTAATTTTTACGAGGAAGGTGGTAAGAACAATTTTCTTTCTTGAAGTTTAATTTTTATTCAATTATTTAATTTTTCAATTTATTGAAATATTAGTAATGTTTATTAATTAAGTCTTTGAGAAAATAACTTTTTTTCCTATCTTATGTTCAGGTCAATCATGCCTCGCAAGAGAACTCGTGCCTCCGCCCAAATTGACAAAACACAAAACAAATTTCACCGTGAAGAAGCCAAAGCAAGATACGAAAGTATCTTCAAAAATCAACAGATGCATCCAGAGAAAGGCTTCACATTGAAGGAAAGCAACTACAGAGACTTTATGGCACGTATTTGTCAAGTTGCTGAAGCCCTCAATTGGGAATTGTTTTGCGAAAAGAGACCAAGTGTGGATGAGGAACTAGTTCATGAATTCTACACAAACTTAACCTCAAGCGAATTGATCGAAGTTCTAGTCCGCGGAATCAAGGTACCAATAAATTCAAATGCTTTTAATGAATTCTTTGAATTACCTGATTTCGACAATGATGAATATTCTTCTCTGTTGAACAACATTAAGCCTGAAAATTTGCAAGAATTTCTCGAGGAACTTACAGTTCTAGGTTCTAAGCGGACTGTGTCAAAGCAAGGAATCCACACGTGTCAAAGAGAGTATTTGACACCACTTGCGAAGGTATGGTTCTATTTCATCCTTTTCAGCCTTATGCCTAGTTCGCATGGGACTACAATCTCATTAGAGCGAATGGTCCTATTATACTCGATTCTAACTGGAAAGACCATTGATGTGGGTAAAATCATCCTAAGAGAAATGCAAAATTGTGCTGTTAGACATTCTGGCCCGACCTATTTCCCTTTTACGATCCCAATTTTATGCTTAAAAGCAAAAATCCTTGCGGACGTGAAGAGGACAGAGTATAGTCAAGGCACAATCACCGGTTGGGACATCTACCGAGTAGCCGGTGATTCTGTTCTACAGCAACGAGTTGTAGAAAGCGAGGATCCCGAAGAAGCAAAAGATGAACCCACAGAAATCCCGCCAGAGCAATCAACTGAAGTCCCTAATGAGGCAGAATCAATGGAACCAGAAGCTGAACCTGATATCGAAACATCAATGTTTGGAGCTCCACCGCCTAGCCCAGATCGTCGTGATGAGCTGTTGAAGCTAATGGACTTAATGCAACACATGCAATAGCAGCAACAAGCCTACTGGAGATACTCAAAAATAAGAGATGACTCGATGAGGAGTGCCCTCAAGAAAATTTATAATGACCCATTTATTTTTGTGCCTAAATTTCCAGATTTCATATTTGAACCATGGATTTCATCATCAAAGAGAGAGCAAGGCGATTCATGCAAAGGCAATACTGAGGGAGCAAAAGATGAGTCGAATTTGGAAGGATCGGCAAACAAATAAAAAAGGGGAGGACTTCAACTTTAGTTTATTTTTATTCTTAAGTTATTTTAGGATTAGGTTAATTAGGAATTTTTATTTTTGCACAATAAAACAAGAGATAGGAATCATGAATAAAATCTGAACAAGTCAAAAAGGCTAAAGTGTAGCAATAGGTATATACATGTCTAGGATTGAATTTTAGAGAGAGCTTGGTACTTAAGCAGTCAATTTGAATAACCTCCTCTTTTCTAAATATCCTACTTGGTGTATAGTATCTATTCACTGTAAACAATGAGGGCATTGTTCACTTTAAGTAGGGGGACCGAAAATTTGAATTACTTCCACTCAGAATAAAATTTTCTTTTAATTATGATTAGGATATATTTTGTTCAATAATTTGAGATTCTGTTAAGTATGCTGAACTTCAGTATTAATAAAGTTCTCTTATTTCAATAAGTCATTATGTTAGCTTAATAATGATATGAATGTATTTTTAATAAAACATGCAAATTCGTACCATAAAATTTTTAATTCCCTATGGAAAATTAGGCATGCATGAAAGTTTAAGTCTTTAGAATTGACTTAGTAATTTCTTGAGGTGAAATCCTAGGAAGCCTGGAATATTGAAAATGATTTAGGTAACTATGGTTTGGACCGTTTAAGCCTTTCAAGCCGACCCTGATAAAATTATCCTTTGAAACCCAACTTTGAGACTATATGGCCTAATTTTATTTGGACCTATGCAATATTTAGCCATCAATTTTCTCTTCATTACTTTTAAAATTGTCCCAAACACTAGACTCAGTACTATTCAGAATATCGTTTGAAAATAAGTTTGGGGGAGTTGAAAAGAAGTATCAATTGCTCGAAAATTGTATTACATGAAGCAAGTGCTCGAATTTGAGCTTGAAAATTTAAAAAAAAAATGTACTCGAAATAAAATAAATGGTCGAAAAAGCATAAGTTGGTGTATCAAGGGTAAGAATTCCGAAGGTTATATTTTAAGCTGAGTCTAGGGTTTTTAAGCCAAAAATTTGTCTATCTTTTACCTACCCCTAAGCCCAGCCACGTTACAACCTTATTTAAGACCTATTGATTCAAAGTTCCAATGTTACCTACATTAGTGGAGAGAAATTGCTCTGTTCAACATATGAAGACATCAGTTAAGCTTAATGATTGCAGTTTAATTTTGAATAAGGAATTAAAATCAAATTGGTAGTGAGTAGCATGTCTTTATTAAGAAACATTTAGTCTAATTTTGCTAGTATAATAATTGTTAGAGGTAATTTGAACGATATGTATACTTAAGTAGCATAATTACCAAATTTCTTATTTTTGAGCATAAGTATATTAAATTCATAATTTTGAGAAGAAAGTTGTTCTGAAGGAGTTTTTCAAAGGTGTTTCCGAGAAATTTCTTTTCAAATTTTTGCATTAATCGGGATGAGCAATGAATTAAGTTTGGAGGTGTGGAAACACGGAAATTTATACACTTTTTCATGCCCTTTTTAACCCAAATTTATGCAGTTTCGATTAAATTCTTGTCGGAAAATAATTAAATATTATAAAATAATTAAATTGTGCTAAAAAATGAATATGATGAATTTTAATTAATTTTATAGTTAATGACTATTTTCGACAGATTCGCACAAAGGGCGAAAATTGGCTCGGCAGACACTGGTCGAAGAATAAACCCGAGAAGCAATTTGAAGTATCAAGGCGAATTTATTTCCATCCCAAGACGGTCCAATTATGAATATTTAATCATAATATAATTAATTTTAATTTATTCCCAATTTAATTTGGGCTAAATAAATTAATCTTAGTTAATTATGAAAAAGGCCCAGTTGAACCGCATCAGTTGAACCAAACTGATTGAACCGAACCGAGCAAAGAATTGGGCAGCCCAAACCGTCCATATGCTGACCCAAATCAGCTTATTAGCTGATTAATTAAGCTTGCAAAGATGCCCTTGAAGACTTTTCAAAGTTGCATTCAACCCGCTCCAAATTTAGTGGCTTTGTAGATTTGCCCCATGCCATATTTAGCAAAGTTGAAGCCATCAACTTTGCCACATAGATGGCCGGCCAAGGGAGGTCTCTTTGGCTGATGGGATTTGCTATTTTTAGCAGCCACAATCAGCTATAAATACCACCCCTTGCTGATCATTCAAACCATCCCTCATTTCTCATTCACTATCTCATTCTCTCATCACTTCTCTTCTCTCATTTCTCTCCTTTTCTCCAAAAACCCAAGCCTTCTTGTGCCGATTTATCCTCTTGGAAAAGAGGTGTTTTCTCAGCCATTTGGAGCAGCAATTGGAGTATTCATAAGCCACCTTGATAGTCGAGGACAACAGAGAGCGAAGAACGGAGCAATCAGCCAAGCCACTGAGAAACACCGTATTTGATTTTTGTTCCCTATCTCTTTAAATTTCGTTGTTGTTTTGACAAACATGTTTATGAATATTTATGCTATTGGAACGGTTAATTTAATCAGATTATCTTGAATTTAATTCGTGTTAGGTTGATTGCATTTCGTCCTCTTAAATTATTAAAATTGTGTTTATGCTGTTATAGGCCTCGGTAAAATGCTTGATTAAGTAAAATTATGCTTAAGTTATTCTGGCATTATAATTGTTTAGATAACTGAAGAATTAATTATTTAAACGCATTGAAATTGTAATTAATGGACACAATACTTAATCTGTGCATGTTTAATTCTTCTAAGGTAGCTGAAGATTAAATTAGCATTGTATTTGGCGATACATATGCCTTGCATAACTTGCAAGATTTTTGTGATTAAACTGTTTCAAGGTAAGGATACTTTGTTACCTTACATGGTCTTTTATATGCTTATTAGGTTGAATTATTCGTTTGAATCGACATAGGGATATGTACAAGAGATGAATGGATTTTTGATTTGTAAATATGTTCATAAGTTAGCAAATTATTGAGTTGCCGTGACTTGTTCGTAACAAGTATAAGCATGAGTTTAATAATTTTAAGGTAAGAAATGTAATTAATCCAACACAATTATATCATATTGATTAAAATCAGCTTTTGAAATCGTGCATTAGAACTTTATTTTATTTTACGTTACTTTGTTTTTTTTAGTTTTTAAATATTTCTTAAATCCAAATATTTTTCCTTCACCAAAGTGTTTGAAATTATTTCCATAAATAATTCTTTTACAGTCCCTCTGGGTACGATAACTCGACATTTACTTGTCACTTTATTACTTGTTGCGATTGTGTACACTTGCACATTTCCACCGTTCCAAGCATCACGGGGATAAATGAGCAATGGGTCGCAGCCCGGATCAAGCAAAAAGGAGCTAGTAGAGGCATCCATTACAAAATTCAAAGGATTTTATCTTAACATCTAGATATGAAGAAAAGGATTGATGTCTTCACCTGGAGTATAAGGGCAAGGCCGTATATGTATCTATTTTATGTAAAGAGATTTTTTTTCTAGTATAGTTGTTCTAACAGAATTGAATCAGAATCAAAGCCTCTTTTTGCATTCATTTCATTCATCTGCATTACATTTCATCATATGCATTAAGTTTCACAAAAGACCCTAATTAATCAAAAGATTTGGAATTTTTTGAAGAGGCCAAATGTTGGGAAGTTTGGACATCAACACCATATCCGAGGAAGGAATTTAGAAAGAGAACTTATCGAGCATTTTCCCTTATGAACCTGGAAGTGTTCTAAACAATTGGACTGCGGAAGAGATCCCTGTATTTTTTAGAGCTAATTCAGAGTAATGTTCAAAACACGATTGTTGCTCCAAGCCTAGGAGAAATAAGAAGCCTCTTGTGAAATAGGCTTATGTCCAACATCTTTATTTCAAATAAAATGCATCTTTGTGCCTTACTTCGAGCAAATATTCTTTTATTCTTTCCTTTCATTCATAATCACACCATACAAATAGCTATTCTTAGATTCAATTATTTTTTGGATATTCTTTTGTGCCTACAATAGGTCTCCAGATATCAACGACATGAGCGACGCTGCTACTGACCCAGAATCTCCTTTTGAACGAGACATGTGTCTAGAGGGATCTCAGGATTTTGAAGATAACAGAGACTGTAACTTATCTCTGGATTTTTTAAGGATGGTAGAACAAGAAGAGAAATAGATCCTACCTCACAAAGAGACAATAGAGGTTGTGACCTTAGAAGAAGGAAAAGAAGTGAAAATTGGAACTTGTATAGCCGAAGAAACAAAATGAGACCTCATTGAGTTACTTCAAGAATTCAAAGATGTCTTTGCATGGTCATACCAATATATGCCCGGGTTAAGCACTGCTATTGTGGTACACTGCCTTCCCATAAAAGAAGAGTGCAAGCCAGTTCAGAAGAAGCTCCGAAGGGTGAGGCCCGATGTTGTGATAAAAATAAAAGAAGAGGTTAAGAAGCAATTCGATGCTGGGTTCTTACAAGTGATCAAATACTCAGAATGGGTAGTCAATATCATCCCCGCCCTTAAAAAAGACGGAAAGGTACAGATGTGTGTAGATTACAGAGACTTAAACAAGGCCAGCCCGAAAGATAATTTCCCATTGCCTCATATTGACACCTTAGTGGATAATACGGTAGGCTACTCACTGTTCTCCTTCATGGATGGCTTCTCTGGATACAATCAGATAAAGATGCATCCTAAACACATGGAAAAGACCACATTCGTGACCCTGTGAGGAACATTTTGCTATAAGGTGATTCCATTTGGATTAAAAAATGCGGGAGCAACGTATCAAATAGCCATGGTATCCTTGTTTCATGACATGATGCACAAGGAAATCGAAGTTTACGTCGATAATATGATTGCAAAATCCTGAACAGAAAAGGAGCATGTGCAAGTTTTGAGGAAATTGTTCTTAAGGTT
The DNA here is from genome assembly GCA_005393395.2 of Gossypium australe. Taxonomy (NCBI): domain Eukaryota; kingdom Viridiplantae; phylum Streptophyta; class Magnoliopsida; order Malvales; family Malvaceae; genus Gossypium; species Gossypium australe. Next base: position 23,841,964 of record CM016616.1, on the reverse strand, counting down.
GAGAGAATTACAGCTTAAGCTCAATCCAACAACATGTACTTTCGGGGCTAGGTTAGAAAAACTGCTAGGTTTCGTACTCAATGAAAAGGGAATTGAAATCGACCTAGACAAAGTCAAGGCTATACAAGAATTGCCTCTGCCGCGCACTCAAAAAGAAGTTCGAGGTTTCTTAGGAAGGCTAAATTACATTGTCCGGCTCATTTCACAACTAACTTTGAAATGTGACCCCATATTCCGTCTTCTTAAGAAACACAATCCAGGCTTATGGGATGATGAATGCCAGAAAACTTTTGACAAGGTAAAACAATACCTGTCCAATACCCCAGTTCTGTCACCACCAAGTTCAGATAGGCCACTGATGCTGTATTTGATAGTATTTGACAATTCTATGGGATGTGTGCTTGGCCAATACGATGAGACAGGAAAGAAAGAAAGGGCAATATACTACCTCAACAAGAAATTCACGGAGTGTGAAATGAGATATTCGCCAATTGAGAAATTATATTGCGCCTTGATCTGGAAAACTCTGTAACACCCCAAACCCGGTCTATGCGTTAAGACCAGATTTGACATGTCACACAAAATGAACATACATCTAGTCTTTTAAAGAAATCGGATTTTCAAAAAAAACACTTTGACGTGGAGTTTATTAAAAACCAAAAGGTTGATTACTAAATCTAATAATTTGAGTCGTATAATTTGAATCTTTAAAAAAAATTGATTTAATATTTTGAGAAAATTTAAAGAGTTCGAAAGTAATTTGAAAACAAACATTTAAAAATGTTGTAACAGAAAAATTACTGAGTTAAAAATATCTAAGAATGAAAACCCTTTTTGTACGTTTATTTAAGAACAACGTTTATTTCTATTTTTAGAAAAATAAACCCATTTAAGTATTTAAGGCATATTATAAAATCCATCCAAAAGTAAAACATCCATAAAAATTTAACCAGAGGCCTTATTACAAAATAGCAAAAATAATAAAAAGTACTTAAAAAGAAATCCGTAATTTAAATAACCCAAAATTCGTAGTATGGCCTCCACTGAGTCGTCTCCGGCCCAAGCCTCCATCACTGATCATTACCTGAGGAGGGTAAAGAAAACAGGGGTGAGTTACTTAGAACTCAGTGTGTAATCCACTTACCATTGTCAATAGGCCAAAAATTTAATTAAGCATTTATTGGGCCAAAGCCCATTACAATCATCCGCTACACACCACCCGTACCAACCAACACATCTGTGGGGAGCTTTAGTTACCCACCCCGCCAACACACCAAACTAGGCATTAAGCCATATATCAAACTGGGCATTAAGCCATATATCAAACTGGGCATTAAGCCATATATCAATTTGTGGACAAGCCACCAGAATTTTGTAGCAAAGCACCAGAACTTCTCTTCGTCAAATATCCCAACCCATGCAAATCATTTATATAATATGCACATTCAATTACTACAATCCATTCATATAATTATTACAAACATACGGCCCATTATAAAAATTCTCACATTCTGGCCCATATCACATTTTGGCCCATGTAGCCAATATCACATCTGGCCCATAAATCAAGTATCACATTTGGCCCATAAATCACATATCACATTGGCCCATTTAGCAAAATATCAGATTGGCCCGTTAGCAAAATATCACTCGGCCCATATAGCAAATATCAAACAGCCCATGTAGCAATTTATCAATCGGTCCATATAGCAAAAATATCAAACGGCCCATATAGCAACATATTTCAATTTGGCCCATAAAGGGTATTTTCGTAATTCGGTCCATAGGGACATTTCGTAATTCGGCCCATTAGAGGCATTTTCGTAACTTGGCTCGTAAGGGCATTTTCATAATTCGGTAATCGTACCCACTAAGAGTAATTCGGTAATTTACCCTCTAAGGGTATGATGGTAATTTCGCAACCGAGGCTTAATTACTAATTTGGGGCATAAAATCGAAACTGTCCATCTGCGTCATACTGACTAAACTGACTATAACTCGAGTTAGGAAACTCGAAATCTAAATCCATAAATTTTCCCTGAAACTAGACTTGTATATATTTCTACTATAATTTTTCCAGAATTTGTAGCTTAACCATTTAGTACAGTTTATTCCTTAAAGTTTCCCTTGTTTCACTGTCCAACGATTCTGACCTCTCTTACCTTAATCTCAAATATCTTACTGTACACTTTTCATATACTGCTCCCACTTGTTTCTGTTGAAAATAGGTTCACTTAGGAATCCATACATATCAATTATAACTCTTAATTCGCTTTGTACATTTTTATACGATTTTTCCAAGACAGAACAGAGTACCCCGAAGTCCTTCAGAACCAGTCTCACTAAAATTAACATATCTCAGAATATAAAATTCCTTTTCCTTCTCCGTTTCTTCTATAGTAAAATAAACACAGTAAGCTTTGATTTGATATCTTATTCACTTATTAATTCTCTTCCTCCTATTTTTCGTGATTTTTCAAATACACATCACTGTTTCTAATCAAAACTGTTTTATTACAAAAAATACGATTTCCACTACGATCATACGCATTTCCGAGTGATCACGGATGCCGATTTTCGGTTTTATTCAGTATTTCGACCGATTCACAGAATATTTCATACAAACTTTCAGAGAAGTGTGAGATTACACACCATTTCAGATACGTATACGGAAGGTACGGGATTACACACCTTATTCGGAATCCGTAACACGATACTCTCCGCGGCACCTAAAGGTACAATCGGTCAACTATTAGTCCATAACCCAATTTAAAACTTCAACCAAATATTGCGGTTGATTAACAATCTATCACTTACCAACAATCCGAGTCTCTTATTACGAGGGATAGGTGTTCGATTGGCCCTCCGATAAAGTACTTCTAGTCCTCAGAAGTGATTAACACAAAAACAATGTTAGCCACACCTTATTCGGCTTGAGAAAGAATCACCACAATACACCCCCTTCACCTATATACGGCTTGGAAGAAAAAGAAAAAGAAATGAAAAGAGGAATATACGATCACTTACCGATTTGATTAAGAAGAGATTGTCCAACGCGAAAGGAAAAGAAATGGTGAAGAAGTAGGGTGGTAATAGGTTCGGCTATGGAGAGAATCGAACAATGATATTCGGCTATCAAGGAAGGTGGAAAGAAAATGAGTATGTGACCAAACAAAAGAGAAAAGCAATGCACTATTGTGCTAATATGTTTCGGCAAGGAGGGTTGCAAAATTGGGAGAAATGACACAAAATTGCCAAAGGGAATTTTTGCCAAAACACTACTAAGTCTTAACCAAATGCCAAAATAAAAAAAAAAATTTAGCTACCTATTCTCCCCAAAACCATCCACATGCATCCCCCCTTGGATAAGAGTTTGGCCACCCAAGCTTTCCAAAACATCACCCACGAAATAAGCCTCATGTCCCCCTTTCTTTCCTATTTCTCTTGATTCCTTTCCCCAACTTCCACCTTGCCTTATTTCTTTAGCCCCCATTCCAAAAATAAAGAAGTCAAACTTGCCATAGATACCTCTTGGCTGACACTTAAGGAAAGAGTGCAAAAATATTAGTCAAAATTTGCACACAAAGTGATTCGAACCTTTTCCCTTCAAGTCCATCATGTGGCATCATATCCTTCTTACCAATAGCTCATTTATGCAAGCACTTTACTCATTTATTTCTAGAAGTCTTGAAGCTACTTACCTTCTCTCCTTAAAGTGCTAAAATTCCAAATTTTTCCTAAGGCCCAATTAAACCCGAGACTTCATAGAAACCTCGTAACCTTCCAAATTCACTTAACTAATAAGTCCAATTTGCAATAACACCATTCTCATATTCTCGAAGATTTTAAACACTCCTAAGCCCAAGGCCCAATGGGCCCAATCCTACTAGGCCCAATTTTGGGATGTTACAAACTCGGAGATTGAGGCAGTTAATGTTGTACCATACGACTTGGCTAATCTCAAAACTAGACCCTCTAAAATATATGATGGAGTCTACTGCTTTGAATGGAACGATGGCCAAATGGCAAATTCTGCTTTCCAAGTTTAACATAGTCTATGTGAACTAGAAGGCTATGAAAGGGAGCGCAATAGCAGATTTTCTAGCCAGTAGAGCTCTAGAATATTACGAGCCTTTGAACTTTGATTTTCCTAATGAAGATCTAAAGTATGTGGCAACTACCGAAAAAGACACCCAGAAGTTCGTCCTTGGAAATAGAACTTTGACGGAGCATCAAATGCTATTGGTAACAGAATTGGGGTAGTCCTGATATCCCCAAATGGAGATCATTATCCATTTACTTGCAAGTTGGATTTTGACTACACAAATAATATGGCAGAGTATGAAGCATGTATCATGGGAATCCGTGCGGCCATAGAACGCAGAATCAAAGTGCTAGAGGTGTATGGGAAACGCAGAATCAATTATCGAAAGCTAGTTCTGGAATAAACTGATGAGTTCGACGATATCAGCTTCTGTTACCTCCCGCGAGATGAAAACTAGATGGCCGACGCCTTGGCTACATTAGCTTCTATGATCAGAGTAAATAAATAAGAGGATGTGAAACCTATCCAAATGAGTATTTACGAGGCTCCGGCTCATTGCTACAACATCAACGAAGAGGAAGAAACAGATGATCATCCTTGGTATCACGATATACTGCGATATGTGAAGAATCGTGAATACCCTGATCAAGCAACTGAGAATGATAAAAGGACTTTGAGAAGACTGGCCAGTAACTATGGCTTAGATGGGAAGATCCTATACAAAAAAAAGAAAGGATCAGGTGTTATTAAGATCTGTGGATGCTGTTGAGGATAAGAAAATCCTAGAAGAAGTCCATGAGGGTGTCTGCAGAACACACGCTAATGGTTGTACGATGGCCAGACAAATCATGAGTTTTGGGTATTACTGGTCTACCATGGAAAGGGATTGCATCAATTATGCCAAGAAGTGCCATAAGTGCCAAATTTATGGGGACAAGATTCATGTGCCTCTTCACCTCTTCATGTTATGACTTCTCCATGACCTTTCTCTATGTGGGGCATGGACGTCATTGGGCCAATCTCACCAAAAGCCTCTAATGGGCATCGATTCATCTTTGTGGTCATCGACTACTTCACCAAGTGGGTAGAGGCTGCTTCATGTGCCAATGTCACCAAGTCGGCAGTCAGCAAGTTTTTAAAGAGGGAGATCATATACCGGTATGGAATGCCAGAAAGGATCATATCGGACAATGCATTGAACCTAAACAACAACACGACAGTAGAGGTCTGCAATTAGTTCAAAATTAAACACCATAACTCGTCACCATATCGCTCAAAGATGAATGGTGCAGTTGAGGCGACTAACAAAAATATCAAAAAGATTGTGGGAAAGATGACTGAGACTTATAAAGATTGGCATGAGAAGTTACCATTTGCTCTTTATGCTTATTGAACGTCAGTCAGGACCTCCATCGGGGCAACTCCTTTCTTATTAGTCTATGGAATAGAGGCAGTGTTACCCATCGAAGTTGAAATTCCTTCCCTTCGAGTCTTGTCAGAGATGAAGTTGGATGAAGCAGAATGGATCCAATCTCGATATGACCAATTTAACCTGATTGAATAGAAAAGGTTAAAATCTAACCATCATGGCCAAATGTACCAAAAACGAATGATGCGAGCTTACAACAAAAAGGTTCGCCCCAGAGAATTCCATGAGGGGGACTTGATATTGAAGAAGATCCTATCCTTACAAAAGGACTTCAGAGGAAAGTGGATGCCAAACTAGGAAGGACCTTATGTGGTAAAGATAGAATTTTCTGGAGGAGCGTTGATATTAACTGAAACGGATGGCAACACTTTGCCTAATCCAGTGAATTCAGACTTAATCAAAAAGTACTTCGCTTAAAAAAAAGAGAGAGGCCAAGGTGAAAACCCGCAAAAGGCACTTTGAGAGCAAAGGGGTTTTGAATTGAAAACCCGTGAAAGGGCAATTTAAATTTTGATAGAAGGTGGGGCATGCGCTAGTCTTGCTATGCCTAAATTAATAAGGAGGAGGTATGCTACATCTTGGGGCATCGACAAAGTACTTTAGATCTCCTAAACACATGTTGAGCTCAAAATGGTCCTCAGGAAGTTCATACAAAGAAGCTCAGGCTGCGATATCTAGAGCACTTATTTGTCCCCTCACCTATTTTATATTCCATCAATATATACTTTCTTTAATTAATTCATTCTTTTCAGATTTTGTTCCTGATAAATTTCATTTTTGTCCATCATTATGATCATTTTTCAAGCATTTTGCATATTACTCTGGAAGCTTCTAAATAGTACAAGAACCTGAAATAGGACCATTATTTAGAACTCACCAAGCCCAAGGGTTAGAAATATTTGAGAAAGAAGAGTTTAAATTGTGACTATTTCTTCGAATTTTCTGTCAAAAATATCGACTAAACAAGAAGACAGGATATTACGTCAGTGATACAACCTTAAGGAACAACGAGCAATGACAACCCAAACATTAAAAAATGATCATTCTCATGTCTTTCTGTATTCATGCAAATATCATTCATAACACATTTAGTTAGGAGCATTTGATTCATTCTGATCACTGCATCCTAATCATTTGGCATAAGCATAGGCCCATGAAATCGATTCTACAGGTCATGTCCCCCAGAAGACGGTGTAGCAACATAAGTGAATCCACAAATCTCATCTCCCTGAAGTAGCACTGGAGTAGATTGAAGTCGTAGATCTTATCTCCTTGAAGTTGCAATGGAGCAGATCGAAAATAGCAAACCTTATCTCCCTGAAGTTGCAGTGGAGCAGATTGAAATTACCAATTCTTATCTCCTCGAAGTTCCAACGGAGTAGATCGAAGCTACAAAGAAATTGCATTGGAGCGAATTGAAATTACTAGTCCTTATCTCCCTGAAGTTGCAGTGGAGCAGGATAAAGATACACAAGTCTTATCTCCTTGAAGGTTGCAGTGGAGTAGACTGAATATAATGGATCTTATCTCCCTGAAGTTGTAGTGGAGCAGGCCTTATCTCTCTGAAGTAGTAGTGGAGCATATTGAAGTCGTAGATCTTATCTCATTGAAGTTGTAATGGAGCAGATCGAAGATAGCAAATCTTATTTCCCTGACATTGCAGTGGAACAGATTGAAGCTACAAATTATGGCAAATCTTATCTCCCTGAAGTTGCAGTAGAGTAGAAAAGTACACAAACCTTATCTCCCTGAAGTTGCAGTGGAGCAGGTTGAAATCACCAATTCTTATCTCCTCAAAGTTCTAGTTGAACAGATTGAAGCTACAAATTATGGCAAATCTCATCTCCCTGAAGCAGCGATGGAGCAGATTGAAGTCGTAGATCTTATCTCCTTGAAGTTGCAATGAAGCAGATCGAAGATAGCAAATCTTATTTCCCTGACGTTGCAGTGGAACATATTGAAGCTACAAATAATGCGAATCTTATCTCCCTAAAGTTGCAGTAGAGTAGGAAAATACACAAACCTTATCTTCTTGAAGTTGCAGTGGAGTAGGTTGAAATTACCAATTCTTATCTCCTCGAAGCTCCAGTGGAGTAGATCGAAGCTATAAAGAAATTACATTGAAACGGATTGAAATTACCAGTCCTTATCTCCGTAAAGTTGCAGTGGAGCAGGATAAAAATACACAAGTCTTATCTCCCTGAAGGTTGTAATGGCGTAGACTGAAGATAATAGATCTTATCTCCCTGAAGTTGCAGTGGAGCAAGCCTTATCCCTCTGAAGTTACAGTAGAGCAGATTAAAGCTATAAACCTTATCTCCCTGAAGTTGCAGTGGAGCAGACTGAAGATAGTGGATCTTATTTCCCCGAAGTTTCAATGGAATAGATCAAAGCTACGAGTTACGAGCCCTATACCTCTAAAGTTGCAATAGGTCGGATCAAATTTACCATGTTACAGCGAAGCAAATGGAAGCTACAAATCTTATCTTACTGAAGTTGCACTGGGTTAGAACGAGGCTACTTGAAGAAGATGAGTACCAAAAAGTCAAGATTCGGCAAGACTGGGCAAAATTGGCCCTTCTAAAGTCTTTGCTCCATTCCCGTTACACGACAATGAGCAAAGAGGGGCAGCTATAATGGGCCTATTTTGCCCGAGGCCAATAAGCAAATAAACCAAAACAAAAATAATAATCCAAAGTCCAAATGTCCATTTACAAACAGCCCAATTTACCAGGCCCTTGAACCAAAATCCAAAAAACCCTAGTAGCCCAATATGGCCCAAAAACTAAACATTTTCAGCAGTAAAAAAAGAGAGGGTGAAAACCATAGCCGCTGGCGCCGCTCCCGCCGTACCTCCACGTTAGCCATCGTACGGCCTCCGTACCTGCAAGGACAAAAACAGTAGCAAACAAACATTTTGTACCAAAATAAGGTATTTTTTTTGCTATAAAAAGCCACCATAAACGCATGTAAATTTTTTACACACAAAAAAAAAATCGAATACAAAACACAAGGAAAAGAAAGGTTTTCTTTAGTTTAATCTTCTATTTTTTTATTTCATAAAATAAAAATAAGAAACTTACCGGGGACGTTTCGTCTCCCTCCGTCATTGGAGACTCTTTTCGACGTCGAAAACCTAAGACCTTAGGGTTCGACGCGACGATTTTTTTTAAGAAAATTAAATGTTTTTGTTGTTTTTATTATTATTTTCGAAGAAGAGGGTTTAAAGGGGTAAAAGGTTGTCCGATGGCCGGATTTTGGAGATAGACAAGAGAGAGGAGAGGAGAGTTTTCCTTTTTTTTGGTGAAAGGGGTGATGATCGCTGTGTCAAGTTTTAAAATTTATAATGAATGATGACCGAACCTGGAAACTAACTCTGACAACGATTAAAGGCAAGTGTACCTATCGAACAGTAGTATAGCTTAGGCAAGACCGGATTGTCGAACCCAAAGGAACTAAAAATACTAATACTAACTTTCTTTTTATTATTTAGCCTAAAATAAAGTGAAGTTGTTTTAATCTAAATTAACGACTACTAAGCTAAAGACGCGAAGACAAAAAGAATGAATTGGGAAATAACTTGAAGAAAAACTCAGTTGATCACGATGATACCCTCAGGAAGAATCCACCTAGACTTCACTTGTTATCTAACACTGAACCATACGATTTATTCACTTAGTTTGATCTGTAGGACTCCCTAACGTATATTAAACCCTCTCTCGAGGCGAACAAAGTCTAACCCTAGGTTAATTAACGGAAATCTCTTTCTCGAATAATAACCCCCTAGAATAGCAGTAAATCGATCTATGGACTCCCATATTAGGTTTCACCCTAATCCGGCAAAATCTCGTCACCTATCTCTAAGCGTGCGATCAACTCCGCTTAATTATGCTAGATCTACTCTTAAGCAGGGTCTATTCCTCCTCCACCTAAGCACATCAAATTTGGACTAAACACACATAATTAAGAACAAACTAAGTATTTATCATATAATTCAGAAAACAATAACAAGATTTATCTAGGTTTCATCCCCTTCAGGTATCTGAAGGGTTTAGTTCATAACAAATAAAGAAAACATCTCAAAAGAAAAGATAAAACAAAACATAAGAAATCCCTAAAACTCCCTGAAGGAATTGAAGGAGAAATCCACCGTTTTGAGTAGAATTCTGGCTTCTTGGGATGGATCAGCTGGCTAACTTCGAGCAATTCCCACAACTCTGACATTTTCGGCTTGGCTCCTTGGCCTAGCTTGACGTCCCCTCAAAGGTGGTACCTAGGGGGTATATATAGGCTCTTGGAATGCGATTCTTTCTCCCTAAGTATCCTTTTCCGACTAAAATTATTCATTTCCACGATAGGGACATGGCCATGTCACACGCCCGTGTGACGAATCTTTGAGCCGTGTTCGGATTTCTTAATTGAGGCACGGTCGTGTAAATCGGGGGTGAGGCCGTGTTCTAGATGCTCGAAAGGCATGGCCGTGTGGTCTTTGGGCCAGGCCGTGTGGATTTTGTGATATGGCCCATTTACTCTATTTTGGGCCCGTTTTATGTTCTTTTCATCCTCGGGTGCTTTCCTAGGTATAAGACGTGAAAAGAAAGGATTAAGAGCACCTTTTTACATGAATCAAGTGATAAATCATCCGAAAACATGCTAAATGTGGGATTAAAATATGTTACTATTGCAGTTTATCAGGTGAAAAGTGATTTTTTTTAAGCAACAAAACGACGTCGTTTAGGTTTAAACCCGTCCGACCCGACCCGCTAGCTGAAGGATCCGCGTGTTTTGTTTAAATGGGCTATTTACTGCTTCAGCCCTTCCGCTTTTGGGCTCTTTTTCAATTTGGTCCTAAACTTAGCGTTTTTCATTTTTAGAATTTATCCGTCTAATTTTTTTTGTTTTTCAGTTCGGTCCTTTGACCATTTGACCTCCTGGAAATGGCGCATTTAAGGGGCAAGAGGAAAAATTTCATATTTAGCCCCTGTGCCTTTTCGCGCCTCATATTTTGGTCTTTATTTACTTATTTTATCATATTTTTTACTTTTAATTTCATTTTATTCTGATTTAGTCCTTGGTCCACTTAATTTCAATTTTTTTGGGGAAATATTTTATATATTTATATTTATTTCTTTATTTCTTTTACTCGTTTCTTTTATATTTAAAAAAAATGTTTCATGTATTATTTTATTGAACCTATTTATTTATTTTCAAATTTTAAATCAAACTTTTATTAATGTGCATTTTTATTTCCTTTATTATTCCTTAATATTTTAGATTAGCTTGTATTTTCATTCGTTGTTTGTTCTTCTTATTTATGTTTTTATATTTTATCTCTTTTTTATATTTTATTTATTTTTTTCTTGTCGCTTATTATTATTATTATTATTATTATTATTATTATTATTATTATTATTATTATTATACTTTCATGTTTACTTTATTATATATACATTCCACTTTTATTTATTTATTTATTTTTGTTTAATTAATATTATATTTAACTAGTAAATGCCATTGGTCATTTATTATTTTAGATATATCATCGTTTCATGTACAAGCACCTTTTTTTATATTATTACAAATTCTATCACGTTATCATTTTCATTAAACATGGCATTTTCCTTACATTTTAGCCCTAATTTATACCATATTAGAATGAACTAAACATACATAATTTTAAATATTACATAATTTTTTATCCAAATTCATAAAAAGGAAAGCTTTCAAAAATATACAATGTTTCGTGTTTTGGAGATTCGAGAAATCGTACCCTAACTTACGGGGTTTCTATTTTTCTCGTTGAACCTAAACATCTGAATATTCCCTTAACTAAAATACATGAAGTTTTAAACAAAAAATTAAAAGGTAAGCTTATTCTCGAGGTTTCAAATGTCGTGTCCTAACTTACGGGATATGACATTTTGTTATCTCGAGACGAGAGGGCCTTTAACATTCGTTTCGATTTATTCAAGCATTTTTAAAATTAACATTAATAAAAGATGGATCGTATTTTAAATTCTTTTTGAGTTTTCAACTTTCGACATTAAAACATTAATTAATCAATTAGGTACCAATTTTGGGCGTTACGAGGGTGCTAATCCTTCCTTGCACGTAACCTACTCCCGAACCCATTTTCTCAAATTCCGTAGACCAAAATCGTTGTTTTAGTAAATCAAAACATTTTATTAAAACAATCAAATTACAAGGTGATCAGATCACGCCTCAAAAAAAATCGGTGACGACTCCCGTTTTTCGTTTTCATTTTTAAAATAAAAGTCGACCTCGTTTTACAAATAAATGGTTTCGACATGACTTAGGTAGTACTTTATGTGGATGAAATTGTGTCAAGTTTTGATATTTTTACCGCTTATATTCATTTGAACATAATTGTATAATTATATATCGATTTTGATTGAAACCTATACTTAACATGTTTTCTTTTATTTGTTTTCTTTGTAATTTAGTGAACTAACCGGTCTAATTTTAGAAATTGTGAGTCAATTGTATATCATGCTAGAGTTATATTTTTATTTACATTATCTTGTTAATATATTTCTATCCAATTTCCTGTATCAATCTAGCTCAAGTACATTTTCTTTTCTTGCATGTTATTTCCTATTTTCAGTTTAGTTTTTTTTTTTCTTGTTGTTTTTGTTTAGTTTGCTTGAGGGAAAGTAAAGACTTAAGTATGGGGGTATTTGACCTAACTTCAAATGTAGTACTCATTTTGGTATATTTCCACATTTAAGGAGCTTGTTTTCTAGGTGTTTTATAATTAATTATTATATTTTTGTTAGTTAGTAGCTAAGTAGTAAAAGTTAATAAAATAAGTGTTTTGACACATTTTTTTTTGGTGTTAGTAACCTATTAGACCGACACAGGCCTTAGTAGGTTTAATTTGTGTATTTAAGTGTGCAGGGTGCCTAATTTTAGGCCCAATTGATGTAGGAACTTGGGACGAATGTTGCGCAAGCTTCCCAAGCCGTAAAAGCATGACATGAACGTCCAAAGCCACAAAAAGATTGTTATGGTGAGATATGCAATGTCTATGGCGCAACACGTAGCCTGTGTTGAGCCATAACAGACTATGTTGAGCCATAGCAGCTCTTATCTTGAGCCATAGCAGCATATGTTGAGTAATAGCCTGAACGTGGGTCACAAGCAATGATGACATCAATAGTTGTGTTTGTCCAAATTTTAAGGTATCGTTTGATATCAAACAAATATTAGTATCAGGGGCATATCGGGCATAAAGTACACAAATTTTAGCAGATAAATAAGAGGCGTCTGTACACAAATTAGGGCTTTGTATTTTCTTTTTATATTTGCTTAGCCGGAACTTTTCTATTCCGATATGAAGACAATTGCGAGCGGAGATTGCTTTGAATTCGTGCTTCAATATATTATCAATGAACATTCTTTTTACTCTTCTCTTCTATTTTTTTATTTATATTTTGTTTGATTTAGCCAATTAGTCGTTCTATAAATATTAGAATAGATTATTGTGCTTTACTTATATCGTGCATGATTCGGTTATTAAACTGATTCATCTGTTAAGTAATTATTTATCTAAAATTGGTTGTTTATTCAAAAGTACTTAGTATATTGTGGAGTGACACCCCTTATAGAATATATAGACAGGTGAGACCGGAAGGGTATCCTGTCGTGTATAACTTGTGTCAAGCGGTGAGACCGGAAGGGTATTTGTATGCCTCGGAAGAGACTGGAAGGATGACTTATGTGGTAATCCTTAGTGAAGATTAGTCCGAAAGGGTATTCTTAGCTAAGGGTGATAAATAACTCAATCGAGGATAATTAATTATTTAATTAGATAATTAGGGATTTAATCGATCATAGGCTAGAAGCTCGCATTGTTGACACTAGGAATAGAAAATTCCATTAGGTTAATTTTAGGTTAATTAGTTTAATTAATATTTTAATTTGGATTAACGCTACTAATTCATAACTCGATTAGATTAGTAGTTATTTTTTGTAATTGATTTAATAATTTCTCCAATCTGCAATCCCTTGGGTATGATCCTCGGAATACTTATCGGTGTTCCATTTTAACATTTCTATATCACAATTTGACTTATATACTTGCGGACACCGCCAATTTAATTTTTTATATTTTTGGAGTGATATTTTTACTATAAACAATAACACATTTAAAGGAGGTTAAGGGGTTTAAAGTAAGGAAAATATTCTTGATTGGTGGAGTTATTTTTTCAAATGAAGTTCTCTTTGTATGTAAAAGAAGCTATGTTTTACAATTTTATAGATGAAAAAAATTGCAACAGGAGATTTTAGCTCCCTTTGCATCTCACCAGTAGGTGGGCTCAAATGCTCCAATAAGTTAACAGGGTTTATTATGGCAAAATTAAAATGTGTGTGTATATATATATAAATATATATTGAACGGAAAAATGGGTAAACTGACCCAAAAATAGGCCTAGCTTAATTTTTTTAAAAAATTGGATTTGGGATTGACCTGACCTAACCCGACCAACTGCATTCGGCTTTGTCGTTCAATTTTTTGGTAGCTGTCAACATTCTCAAATATCTTTTCCCTAACCGTACTCAAGTTGAATTTTGCTGGACTCGAATTACTAATTAATGGCTAATGAAAGGTAAAATGATTGGATTTTGTTCTGTCATGGGGTTAAAGGGTTGTTTAAGAATATTGCAGTAGGTGATGCTTTGAAATGTTGGTGGCCTTAGACGATGTTGATTTTATTGAAGGGGAAGACTTTTGAATTGGGTTTTGATGGAGTTTTCTTAGCTGCTTTAGGTCGTTATTGGATTGTTTGTAAGGGTGCTTTTTGGGTGCATTGGATGTGTGATATATGTTGTTTTAGGTGCCCATATGGGTTCTTGTAATACAGGTATTGAGTAGGTTTTGGCTTGTTATGGTGTGTGGTTTTGTTGATTTTTAGTGAGCGATTGTGTTTTACTATAGTTGTGTCGTTGGTGTCGTGTGATGTATAGCCTTGCTTGACATTTTGTTCACTGATTTCTCGATTACTGTTGGGTTTAATCTCTTTTTTTTAAGAACAATCCGTTTTTATTTTGGTTGAGAAAAGAGAGTTGATATTTTATTTTTTCTGATGAGCAAGGTATTTAATATGTCTCATGTCACCTATGTTGGATAACCCATATGACATTTGTAAATGTTGAAGTTGGCTTCCATGCAGCACAAGGAGCAGACCATGCAACCCGAACCATGCATGTAACACCCCTAACCCGTAACCATCGCTGGAATAGGGTTAAGAGGTGTTACCGGACATATCAAAACTTTTACGGTCATTTCACAAATATAACATACACCATCATCATATCATATCAAATCATTAACAAAGAGTCCCTTTAAAAGGTCTAATAGACCTTAAACATGCATTGGAAAAGGGTCGGGATTAAACCGAGCACATATAAAATTTTTTCGAAAACTTAACATTTTCAAAGTTACAGAGGTCACAGGCCCGTGTGGGTAAGCTGTGTGCCTCACACGGCATCAGACACACCTGTGTGTCCAAACCATGGAAAAACAGGGCATACATACTGACTTGTCCACACGGTCGAAGACACGCCCGCGTGCTTGACCCGTGGGCAACACTGACTTAATTCACACAGCCTATCACACGCCCATGTGTCTGGCCCGTGTGCGAGACTGACTTGATTTGAATTACCATCTTAAGGGACACGATCGAGACACACACCCGTGTGCTCAACCGTGTGGGCAAATATAGGCCATTTGTTTGGCCAATTTACCACCCAAATTTTGGGTCAAACCTACAAGCATTAAACCAATAAAATTTCATACCTCAAAAGCATCCAAATCATACCAAAACATACATAATTTAACTCCCAACATCATCATTCATTTTATAAGAAAATCTCACTCAAACATATCAATTCACAGTATCAATTATACATCAAGAACATATAACTATTACTTCATCTAACCAATTCAATTCATAGCAATTTCTCATCATTGGCATATCCAAAATCAACCATGAACTCACCTATATATGTACCATTTCATTTAGCTACTTATGAGCACATTAAAACTTACCAACTTATGCATCAATAAGCATGAACAAAACTCATTCATAAACACATCCATTTACTAGCCATATCACATGGCCATTCTTACACATCGCAAAACATATTCTAAGTTCTCTAGACTATACATGCCATACTTTTATATATACATTCGCAAAACGTACCAAAATATAGTTCGATAGTGTGGTGATGATCCTCGACGATTCCCGAGCTTCCCGTAGCTTTAATGATCTATAAAACAATCAACAAACATACACACAAAGTAAGCTATCATAGCTTAGTAAGTCATAAGAAAATAATGTACAAATAAACATTTACATTGAGTCAACTAGCCAAATCAAAACAAACTTAACCAAATGTACATCTATTATGTTTGCAACCTCAAATATTATCACATTTACATTAACATTATAACATCAATAGTCAAGTGCACAAATACTAAATTACACATATAAATTTCCCTTTTTATCATAACTAATTCATATATTCATCTCGATCACAAATACTTACCATAGTTTCATATTCATATAACATAGCTTGTACCTGAATCTTTTAGTTTGTTTTCACATTTGATTTTAGCTCGATAATGCCCGTTGAACCATTCAAAAATAATAAGGATACTCGGATAGTCAGAAATTTCATACAATGCCAACGTTCCAGACGTAGTCTTACATGTAACCACATATCGATGCCACTGTCCCAGACAGGGTCTTACACGAATCAAATACGATGCCAATGTCCCAGACATAGTCTTACACGTAATCACAAGTCGATGCCAACGTGCCAGACGTGGTGTTACATGAAAGCACATAACGAAATCTTATGTCATGACATATGTATCCTAACTATTCCTAAGGTTCGTACGGGGCTTTCGGACGTTATATCTCGATTATTTCAGGCTCGTAAATATTGCTCCCATGCTCAATTCATTTCAACATATTCATTTACACAAATAATAATTCAATTCAACACTTTTAAACTAGATACAATAGAAATTAACAACATTTATTTACTTATGAACTTACCTCGGATATTGACGGATGAAATTTACTACTCAACTACTTTCGACTTCCCCTGATCTAATTCCGTTTTCTTTAGTTCTTGATCTAAATAAATTCAAATTTAACTAATTTAATCACACATTCAAATTTAACTAATTTAATCACACATTCATTCAATTCAAACCACAAACACATAATTAGGGCATTTTACACTTAAGCCCCTAAAATTTGTATTTTTTGACATTTTAGTCCCTATTTCATAAAATCACAAAATACACAAAATTTTATATTTCCCATGCTTGGCCAAATCTTCCTATAGTTCATATAAGTCCACACATTTCATTTATTTCACATTTTAATCCTTCAAAATAACATTTTCACAATTTAGCCCAAATTACTCAAATTCATCAAAAATCCAAAAACAAAACTTATTTATCTATCACATATCTTTTATTTTCCATCATCAAACAAAAAAAAAAATCACAAGCTATCATCAATGGAAAAACACAAAATCATCATCAAGTTCAAAAATTAAAACATGGGCTTTGTAGTGCTAGAAGCAACGATCACAAAAATGTAGAAATTATAAAAAAATCGAAAAAAAATACCTTGATTGAGCTTAGTAATGATCGAACATTCAAAAGCTTTAAAACCCTTTTTCTTTCTTCTATAATCGGTGGATGAACACAAAATAACAATTATTTTGTCTTTATTTTAATTAATTTATCTTTTATTTGACAAATTACCACATTAACCTTTTTATTTTCATTTAAAATCCACTATCCTAAGGCATTTTTGTCCATCCAATATTCATGTGGTTTAATAACAACATAAGGACTCCATATAATAAAAGCCATAACAAATAAATACCTTTACATATAGCATGATAGTTTTTTTTGCATTTTATGTGATTTAGTTCTTTTATCAAATTAAGCACACAAACGGATAAATTAATTCACGGAAACTTCACACATGTCAATTCACATACTATAAGCATAGAAAATAATATTAAAATATTTTTCTGACTCGAATTTGTGGTCTCGAAACCACTATTCCGACTAGGGTCCAATCCGGACCGTTACAATGCATGTTGCAGCTAAAGCCTATGCTGGTGATTTTGTTACTTTAAGGAAATATTTTATTAGTTAGTTATATTTAAACTAAGTTGGTAACATATTTTGATGTCATTAAGTGCTGATGGATTGATAAATCAGCTTTATTATATGTGCAAGTTATGTTTATCAATTTACTAGGTTACTTAGTGGTGTCAGGTAAATGTTTAGGTGACATTTGCTTGCTTTGACCAACTTATTGACTGGTATATGTAATGGCTTTATGCTTCAATTCTTTGTTACTGAAATCTTTCAGAAATTCTTCTTCATTCTTTGGTTTTTTACTCAAGCTCTTAGGCTGATTTTTGATTGCTTTTCCTCAACAAGACATCGAGCCTTTAAGCTCAAGTTTCTGCCAAATTTCTCATTATGTTTTTTCTTAGTTCCAAAAATTGGTACCAAGAGCTCATTTCTTAGTGGACGTGTCATTTTTCAATCTTCAAAACTATGTCCTCATCCGGTTTCTCTCCATCTCCACCACCAGTGTTCAATGGTGAAGGCTACCACATTTGGGTAGTGAAAATGAAGACCTATCTGTAGGCATTTGACTTGTGGGAGGTTGTCAACTCGGATGTTGAACCACCACCTTTGAGAGCCAACCCCACTATGGCTCAGATCAGGCAACATTCTAATGATAGAGCCAAGAGATATAAAGTAATGTCATGCATCCCAAACAGTGTCAGACTTGATCTTCACAAGGATCATGGCTTGTGAGTCTCCAAAATAGGCCTAGGATAAGCTGAATGAGGAGTTTCAAGGGACTAAAAGAACGAGATAACAACAACTCTTGAATTTTAGAAGTGACTTTGAAAATTTGAAGATGAAGGAAGAAGAAACAGTGAAGCAATACTCAGACAGGATCATGTTTGTTGTGAACAGCATTAGATTACTTGGAGACCAGTTCAGTGAAGCAAGAATGGTTGAAAAGGTTATTGCAACCTTACTTGAAAGATATGAAGCCAAAATCTCTTCCATTGAAGACTCAAGAGATCTGTCAAGCATTACTTTAACTGAGTTGATCAATGCTCTTTGTGCATAGGAGGAAAGAATAGCTAGCAGATAGGATGAGCATCAAGAAGGTGCCTTCCAAGCCAAGACCAGACCAGCCTCGAGCTCCTCTGGCTATAAAAGGAAGAAGACTTGGTCAGATAAGCCTAGAAGAGATGGTACAAGAAGAAAATATCCACCTTGCCCACACTGCAGAAGGCTCAGTCATTCAGAAGCAAACTATTGGTTCAAACCTGATGTGCAATGCAAAATCTAAAAGCAGATGGGCCATGTTGAGAAAGTGTGCAAAAACAAGTCCAAGCAGAAGCAAAACCAACCTCAACAGCCTAGAGCTAAAGCTCAAGTGGTAGAATAAGTTTATGATTAAGAAGAGCAAGTCTTTACAGTCTCTTGCTCAGTTGACAGAAGAAAAGTCAAGAAAGGGTGGCTGATTGACAGTGGTTGCACAAACCACATGACCCCTGATGCAACTTTTTTCAAGAACTTAGACAAAAGCTTCAACACAAGAGTAAAAGTTGGCAATGGACACTACATCAAAGAAAATGGCAAGGGAAATATACTGATTGACACTCCTACAGGTACCAAACTAGTTTCTAATGTCCTGTTTGTGCTTGAAATTGATAGAAATCTACTTAGAAAAAGGTTACTCAGTAGTGTTTAAAGACAAAGAGTGCCTAATCAGTGGTCCAAGTAGATCCAAACTCATGTCAGTAACCATGATTGACAGAAGTTTTGTTGTGGATTGGAACAAAATTTTAAAGAGTGCCTACACAAGTGTCTTAGATGAGTCTAAGTTGTGGCACAAAATATTATGCCATGCCAACTACAAGTCACTAGTTCAGCTGACCAAAAGGGACTTGGTTGAAAACTTCACAAAATAAGTTGAGAAAGAGGATGTTTGTGAAGTGTGTCAACTAGGAAAGCAAACTAGACAACCATTTCCTTTGAACAAGGCCTGGAGAGCCTCAGAAAAGCTGCAGCTAGTCCACACTGATGTGTGTGGCCCTATGAAGACACAGTCGTTGAATGGAAGCAGGTATTTCATCCTCTTCATTAATGATTATTCAAGGTTTTGCTGGGTTTACTTTCTAAAGCATATTTCAAAAGTGGCCTCAGTATTTTGGAAATTCAAGGCTGCAGCAGAAACAAAATCAGGATGCAAGCTGAAGACATTAAGGTCAGATAATGGCACAGAGTACACTTCAGCAATGTTTCAAGGCTTTTGTGATGAAGAAGGTATCAAGCACCAGCTCACCAACACCTACACACCTCACCAGAATGGTGTCAATAAGAGGAAGAATAGAACCCTGATGGATATGGCTCGATGCTTAATGTTTGAAAGGAATTTGCCTAAGAATTTTTGGGCTGAGGCAGTTAACACTACAGTTTACCTTCAAAACAAGCTGCCAACCAAGTCCTTGTTTCAAAAAAAACTCCATTTGAGGCCTGGTTTGGTTTCAAGCCATCAGTTGCTCACCTGAAGGTCTTTGGTTGCATTTGCTATGCACACATTCCTGCAGTCAAGAGAGACAAGCTGGCAAAGAAGGCTCACCCTGGCATCTTAATAGGCTACAGTAGTGTGAAGAAAGGCTATATGATTTTAGATCCTACATCCAACAAAATTTTTATGAGCAGAGATGTAGTGTTTGATGAGAGATTGAACTGGAACTAGGATAAGAATGAGCCTAAAAGTACTACTGAAAACTTGATGATAGATCAGACTGAAGCTAATTGTAATGATCCTAAAATGGACATTGACCATGAGCTAGTCAAGGGAACCAGACCTTTGAGTGAGATATATGAGAGGGCTAAAGTGGCTACTATTGAACCAACTTGCTTTGAAGAGGTTGAAGCTCAACAAGGATGGAAGCAAGCCATGCTCAATGAAATGAGCATGATTAAGAAGAACCATACCTGGGAGTTTGTTGCAAGGCCAGCTAATAGAAAGGTCATAAGAGTACAGTGGGTGTTTCGAGCCAAGCACAATGCTGATGGAACTCTGAATAAACTGAAGGTTAGGCTAGTTGTGAAGGGATTCAGTCAAAAATTTGGTATTGACTACTTTGAGACATTTGCACCAGTGGCCAGACTTGATACAATCAGGCTATTGGTTGTTTTGGTTGCACAGAAGCAATGGAAGATACATCAACTGGATGTAAAATATGCCTTCCTCAATGGTTTTCTTGATGAGGAGATCTATTTTGAACAGCCTGAAGGTTTCAAAGTTGTAAACAAGGAAGATTATGTGTACTAGCTGAAGAAGGCCTTGTATGGCTTAAAATAGGCACCAAGAGCCTGGTATGGAAGAATCGACAGCTACCTAGCTAGTTTGGGGTTTGAGAGAAGCATCAATGAGCCAACCTTATATGTGAAAAAGGAAGGTGAGGAAACTGTGCTCATAGTCTCCTTGTATATAGATGACCTGTTGGTAATTGGAGAAAATAAAGTCATGTTGACTGACTTCAAAGACGAGATGGAAAGCATGTTCGAGATGTCTGACTTGGGGGAAATGTCATACTCCCTTGGCATGGAAGTATCTCAGACATAGCATGGGATTTTCTTGAGTCAAAAGGCATTTGCCTTAAAAATTCTAAACAGATTCTCCATGCAAAATTGCAAGGCAGCAAGCACACCAGTTGCTGTTGGAGAAATACTGTCAAGCCAAGGTGATTTCGAAAAGGTGAATGAATTAATCTATAGAAGCTTGACGGGATGTTTGCTCTATTTGATAGCCACAAGACCAGACATCATGTTTTGTAACAGCCCGATTTAGGGCCTAGTCGGAATAGTGGTTGCGAGACCACAATTCCGAAGTAGAAATATGTGTTTTATGATTTTTATGAGGCTTACGATGTGTTTGCATGATTGCGTAAAAATTTCATGAGGAAATTTTATTTATTAGTGATTAAATTGTCCATTAGAACAAAATTGCAAAGATTAGAAAATATGAGATTCTAGAAGATTTAAGTATGAAATTGAATTATAAAAATTACTAGAGGTCCTTATTTAGCAATTAGACCATTAAATGTCAAGATGGACAAAAAAGGACATGGGAAGGAAAAATCTCAAAAAAAGGGCCTTAAGGGCATTTTTGTCATTTGGTTAATAAAAGAATTAGAAGGGAAAAAGAAGTAAAAAATTCATGTCCATCTTCTTCCTAAGTTCCGAAATTTTCAAGCTCTCCATGGCTAAGGTTTCATCATCTTTCAAGCTTGATTGTAAGTAGCTCCTAGCCCCGTTTTTAATGTTCTTCGTATTTTTAAGATCCTCGTAGCTCGATTTAGCTATTTCTAGCTATATTTTGAGCTAGGGTTTATGTTAAAAAATTTACCCATGTATGACATGCATGTAATTTGATGTTTTATGGAAGAATATGAAAGTTTGATGTATGATAAATATCTTTTTCTAAGTGATTTTCATGAAAAATGCATAAAATGACCAAATTGTAAAAGTTATAAAAATGGTCATACATGAGTTAAATAGTGGAAATTAGGGGCTGTTGTAGTTAAGAAAATGATTCGGCTAGGCTTGAAATACAAGAAAGTTGAATAAAAATCATTTTACGAGCCTAGGGGCAAAAGTGTAATTATGAGAAAGTTTAAGGAAAAATCATAATTTTGCCAAAGTGTGATTCATGAGTCAATTTAGTCAATGTGAGTATTAAACAAGTGAAATTGTTATTATAGATCAAGAAACACGAAGCCCAGACCGAAACCTAGGCAAGGACAAAGTGTTGGACTAAATCGAACATCCACATACATTTTGAGTACCGAGGTAAATTTGTGTGAAATTAAGGCTACATATGTTATTATGTTTAAATTACTTACTATTATAAGAAATGCATATTATTTTCATGAAGTTGATTAATGATGCTTCGATGAGAATATGTTAAGTTGAAGTCCCGGTTGAAGGTTCGGAATAACGAGGATACCTATGCCACAACATGAGATAAGGAAGGTCCTGTATAAGACCATGTCTGGGACATGGCATCAGCATCGAATGTAGGTCCTGTATAAGACCATGTCTAGGACATGGCATCGGCACCGAACGTAGATCACGTATAACACCATTTCTGGGACATGGCATCGGCACCGAATGTAGGTTCCATATAAGACCATGTCTGGGACATGGCATCGGCACAGAATGTAGATCACGTATAAGACCATGTCTGGGGCATGGCATCGGCATAAAATAAGAAAGGTCCCATATAAGACTATGTTTGGGACATGGCTTGGGCACCAAAGGAAGATCTCGTGTAAGACCATGTCTGGGACATGCCATCAACATCGAGTTAAGAGATCCCGTGTAAAACCATATCTGGGATATGGCATTGGCATCGGCATCAAAAGGTGCTCCCATGTAAGACCATATCTGGGATATGGCATTGGCATCGTGATACATGTATGATAAGATTAAGTATCCTCCGATATTCTGAGTAGTTCAACGGGCAAAAGAGATAAGTATGTAAAGATGATAAGGAGCTAAGTTATACAAGGATGACAAAAAGTTCCATTTAAGTTAAGGAAGATAATGACTAAGTTTATGTTCAAGATAGCATAAATGCTAAATTATGTGCTGAAGTGATACAGGTACCATGAGTAAAATTATGAGTTATGAAAACTGTAATGTGATATGTGATGGGTAAGAATAAGAATGAGTAAGTATGTTTAAGTTCTTGAGAACTTGTGTTGTTTTTGCTCTATGAGATGAATGGATTTTACCATGAGTACTTATGTTGCTATTTTTAATTCATGCAAACTGACTAAGCTATATGCTTACCCCTCTCTTTTCCCTCTTTCCTTGTAGTATCGCCAAGCTAGCTCGGGGATCGTAGAATGTCGAAGCTCGGATCACATTATCAATCATTCTTTTGGTATAGTAAAGTTGTTTTATTTTGAATATGGAATGTTTAAAAACTTGGTCATTTTGTCTTATGTCATATTTGAAAGCCAAAGTATTGGCTACTAATGTTATACACTCATTTTGTAATGGCCATTGGGAATTGGCCAATATTTGTCAAGTTTTATATTTTTAATGATGATGAGTTTATGAAGTGAAAGTTCATGAAATTGATGGAGTGAAATATGAAGTGCATGAATGATGATTAGTGATTCTTCATAGTGTATTATTGCCATGTTATGTGTTGCTTCTGTTGGTATGTGTGTGTTTATGTTTCAGGGTGGCAAATGGCTTGGAAAATAGCCTTCTAATTGTCCACATGGGTAGACACACGGGCGTGTGTGACACACGGTCAGCCCCATGGGTGTGTTGATAGGCCGTGTGCCTCCTGCATCAAATTTGCGAGAATTTGATTCGTTACACGTGCCAGCACACGGGCGTGTGCCTAGGCCGTGTGCTCTTGAGGGAGTTGCCGACGTCATTAACAGAATACCTAGGTTTTTCACACATGGGTGAGGGCACGGGCGTGTCTAGGCCATGTGAGGGACACAGGCGTGTTTTTGGCTGTGTGAAAACCCCTGTAGGTTCAAAATGAAAAATAAATTCTGTACGGGCTAGGAACATGGGTGTGTGTGACCACACGGCCTGCCCACAGGGGCGCGTTCCATTTCACACGGGCGTGTGGCCCCTGTTTAGGTAAATTTTTTCTAAGTGCACAAAAGTTTCTGGTTTAATTTCGAAACCTCTCGTATGTATATTTAGAGCCTTATAGGCCTAAAATAAGGATGTTATGAATGTGAATGAGAAGTTTTAAAGTTGAAATGAAATTTTATAGTCAAATTAATGTATGTTCAAGCAAATTAAGTATGGTAACGCCTTGTATTCGATTCTGGTGTTGAACATGGGTAAGGTGTGTTACATTTAGTGGTATCAGAGCTACGTTTTATTCGATTCTTGGACTAACGTAACGTGTGCATGAGTCTAGCTATACATGCCATTCATACGAGTATTTATATAATGATAGTGTGATGACTCCTGACGACTTAAATTGTGTTTGCACACGGTAAATGGATCCCGATAGAGCTGTGGAGGATGATGTAGAATGTAACACGCCGGCTCCCGCTGAAGGAACGATGCCAAATGAAAATGGGAATAGACCTACGACCGTGAGTCAGAGAGGAGGAGAAGAGGCTAGGGAAGCCTTTCTCCATATGATGAATGCATGGTACACAGAGTTCGTTTGTATGAACCCGAATGCACAACCCCCTCCACCCCCACCTATTCCTCAGCCTACCCCAGTAGCTCCCCAAGTGGTAGAAGTGGTAAGAAGAGAAAAGCCTCTGGTTGATAAAATCCGAAAGCAAGGAGCTGAGGAATTTCAAGCTAGTAAAGATGACGATCTGGAAAGAGCAGAATTTTGGCTTGAAAATACCATCAGGGTATTTGATGAATTATCTTACACGCTTGAAGAGTGCATGAAGTGTGTAGTGTCTCTCTTAAGAGATTTCGCTTATCAATGGTGGAATACCCTTGTGTCGATTGTACCAAGGGAAAGGATTACATGGGAGTTTTTCCAAGAAGAGTTCCAGAAGAAGTACATAAGCCAAAGATTTATTGATTAGAAAAGAAAGGAATTCCTTGAATTGAAACAAGGTAGAATGACAGTAACTGAATATGAGCTTGAATTTGTAAGGCTCAACAAGGACGCTCGTGAGTGTGTGTTCTCTGAAGCCATCATGTGTAAGAGGTTTGAGGGCGGAATAAAGATATCTGATTGTTTGTTGGTGTCCTAGAATTGAAGAAATTTGTCGTGCTAGTGGACAGGGCTTGTAAAGCCGAGGAGTTGGTTAAAGAGAAAAGAAAAGCTGAGATGGAGTCTCGTGACTCAAGAAAGAGACAAATGAACAAGTCGTTTCAATCTTCATCCAAGAAGTCAAGAGACTTCCCTACTCGATCAGCTACTTCAGCCGGGTTTTCAAATAGAAGTAAGAGTAAATAGTACTTGGGGATTAAAGCTCAGACTACCTCAGTTGCTAGTGTTGGGAACACTCGACCTAATAGACCGGAATGTCCACAGTGTGGCAGACATTATCCCGGTGAGTGTTGAGCCCATGAGAGGGCCTGTTTTAAGTATGGTTCCCATGATCATTTTATTAGAGAGTGCCCTGAGATGGTTGAAAAAGAGAAAATTCAGAGTGCAACATCAGGAAGCACTACTAGAGGGAGACAACAGAGAAACCCAGGAAGTGGAATAAGTAGTAAGAGTACACCCAGAGAGCAGGCTATGAGATCTGAAGGTAGAGCGCCTGCGAGGACATACGCCATTCGCGCTCGTGAAGAGGCGTCATCCCCTGATGTAATTACGGGTACATTTTCTCTTCATGATACTAATGTCGCTGCTTTAACTGATCCGAGGTCTACCCATTCATACATTTGCATGAAAATAGTATCTAGCATGAGCATGCCTGTTGAGTCTACAGAGTTTGTCATAAAAGTGTCAAATCCCTTAGGCAAATGTGTACTAGTTAATAAGGTATGCAAAGATTGTCCATTGATTATTAGAGGTCATTATTTTAAGGCAAATCTCATGCTATTGCCATTTGATGAATTCGATATAATTCTTGGTATGGACTGGTTAACCACTCATGATGTGACAGTAAATTGTGGAAAGAAATATATTAAATTGAGATGTGAAAACGGGGACACTCTTTATAACAACCCGATTTTGACCTTATCAGAATAGTGGTTTCGGGACCACAAATCCGAGTCAATAGAATATTTTAATATTATATTTGGTGTCTATGATCTATAATTGAGCATGTGTTAAAGTTTCGTGAGTTAATTTGTTTGTTTGTGTGTTGAATTTAAGGAAAATGACTAAATAGTATAAGTGGTAAAAGTAGCCTTTTATTTAATTGAGTGGCTTAATTTATGTGTCTTCTTATATATGTGGCCTTATGTTGTAAATTAGCCATTTAGCATGATAGTGGACGGCATTAGGCATTGATTTTATATTAATATGTTTTTTATATACATATTTTATAAGTTAAAGTTTATATTTTATATTATAAGTTAATAATAAATAAAACATCAAAATTGAAAACCATTATCACTCATCTTGGTGCCGAAAAACACAAGAAAAAGAAAGAAAGAAAAGCTCTTAGGTTTCGGCTAGCTTGAAGCAAAAATTAAGGTATGATTTGTTTTTAGTTTTTGATAATTTTTACATTTTTGAGATCGTTGCTTAGTGTTTTAGTAAGCCCATGCTTGAATTTTGGAAATTGATGTGTATTTCGTGAGTTGCCATTGAAGGAAGTTTGTTGTTTTTGTTGTTTGATGATGAAATATTAATTATATGTGTTAGATTAACAAGTTTTGTCTTTGAATTTTAATGCAATTGAGAAATTTGGATTAAATGGCAAAAATAATTTTTTTTGATGGACTAAATTGCAAATAAATAAAATGTATGAGCTTGTATAGGGATTATGAACATTCGGCCCCAGAGAAGTGTGGCCAAATTTTGCATATTTTGTGTTTTATGCTATAGGGGCTAAATTGCAAAAAGTGTAAAATGTCAGGGGTAAAATTGTAAATTTGATGATTATGTGTTTTTGAACTAAATTGAATGAAAATATGTTAAATGAGTTAAATTTGTAATTTATTTAGACCAAGAACAAAAAGGATCAGGAGTGGATCGGGGAAAGGCGAAGTTAATCGAATAGTCGGGAAAACAAAGTTTGTCGATACTCGAGGTAAGTTTTTAAGCAATTGAGTTAAGTTGAATTTATTTATTTTATTATAAATTTGTAATTGTGTTTTATTAGAAGTATATATGAACAATGTGAGATAGCCGAATGTAATGTTGGTTGTGGGAGGAATATATATATATAGCCGAATGTGATGTGGTTTTAGAGATTAATAAAATGATTTGAAAATATATATATATGTGTAATTGGGGTTTAAGTTTATATTTATACATATGCATATTTAAAAGAGTAAAAAGTTTGAGTAGTGCACTATGTGTGCGAATGTAAATACCGAGCACTATGTGTGCGGAATCGGTTAATTGGCACTAATTGTGTGAGTTATTAATAGTAACGGCACTAAGTGTGCGATACGTTACGAGAATTTGGCACTAAGTGTGCGAATTGTTAATGTGACGGCACTAAGTGTGCGATACATTATAAAGTTTGGCATTGAATATACGAGTTTATTGACTCATCAGGAATATCGATTTTTGGAAAGATTAAGCGAAATAAAATGAGCAGGTATGTGATATTATATCATATATGGATAGTAAGATAAGTTTTGGTTGATGAAATGGAAACTATGTATTATACGCATCAAATTATGATTTATACGGTTTGAAATGTAGATAAGAAATTTTAGTAGGTAAAATATATATATATGTATTTGTTGTGAGATGTGAATTGGATTAAAGATGAGTATGAAAACCATTATTGAATGTGATATATATTCGGCTTAAGGGTCATGAAACGTGTAAACAATTTTCGAATTGGATGAATTAATGCATTGTTATATAATTGCTTATAACTTACTAAGCTATGATAGCTTACTCTGTGTGTTTATTTGTATGGTTTTATAGATTTTGAAGTCTAGCTACGAGCTCAGGGATCATCGTCAAAGTCTATCACACTATCAACTATCTTTGGTACCCTTTTTATAAGTTGAACTTTAGAAACTATGGCATGTATAGGCTATATTACTCTTTTGAGTTCATTATGAATAAGATGTATATAAATGCCACGCGAAAAAGGCTATATTTTTATGCTTGGGTTTGATTTGGTTATGCTTGATCATGGTGTTAATTTTTGTGTATGTTCGGCCTTGTTATAAGCTTATTTTGGAAGTTCATTTCATGGTATTTATATATGTGAGTGATGTATTTGGTTTGATTAGCTATTTATTTAGTTAAAAGTTGAAGAATATTGACCATGGTACTTTGCGAAATTGGGTAAGTAGTATCATGATATGTGTGATTAATAATTTGGAGTATATACCTAGATTTTTATAAAGATATGCATAACTTATAAATAGCTCTTTATTTAAGTTTAAATCATGTTCAATTAGAAGTTGAAATTGACTATGAGATTCGGTTTTAGTATGTGTATTGAATTGACAAATATGAAATGTATTTTTAATAGGTATAATGGGATATGAGTAAATGAG
This sequence comes from Gossypium australe, assembly GCA_005393395.2. Classification (NCBI taxonomy): domain Eukaryota; kingdom Viridiplantae; phylum Streptophyta; class Magnoliopsida; order Malvales; family Malvaceae; genus Gossypium; species Gossypium australe. The sequence goes on along the minus strand of CM016616.1, from coordinate 23,813,218 downwards.
TAAATGCCGTGAGAGATTGAGTATGGTTTTGATGCAATGTTCCTTAGATTTAGATTAATGTATAGGTAATACTTTAGGCACATTCGACATTATGATATGCTATTTTTACATTGGATAGATTGAGCTCATGCATTTTGGTTAAGAAATGTATCAATTTGGTTAGATAAATGAGTTGTTCAACTATATGTATGTGAGATAGTTACTATGATAATGTTTTAAAATGTTTGGTGCATGTTTGGTAGAATGATTAAGAGCAAATGTGCATATTCGGCTTTTGTAACTAAAATGACCAAATGAATAGTGACTTTTACTTGGTGATATAAATGTATACATATATGCGTGTATTTGGTTGAATTGGGTTAAGCTAAGAGCATAATTGTTTAACCATTCTTCGAAACTATATCATTATTAACTAAGTATTTGGTTATGTTTATTTATATAGTAATTACTTTGCTATGGTTTGTGCTAAGTCTAGTAATGTCCTGTAACCCTAATTCGGCGACGAATATGGGTTAAGGGTGTTACACTCTTCGTGTTGAATCAGATGAACAAGACAGGTCACCTGTAGTGATCTCTCATATGTTTGCCGAGAAATATGTAAGAAAGGGATACGAAGCATATCTTGCCTTTGTGATGAATGCCAAAGAAACTTAGTTAAGAATTGAATCAGTATCAATAGCATGTGACTATCCAGACGTATTCCTAGAAGAATTGCCAGGGTTGCCTCCAGTTAGAGAGGTTGAATTCGGCATTGATTTAGCTCCTGGTACTACACCTATATCAATTACTCCATATGAAATGGATCCAACCGAGTTGAAAGAATTGAAGGCACAGTTGCAAGAGTTGACGGACAAAGGCTTTGCAAGACCAAGTTATTCTTCGTGGGGTGCTCCAGTATTATTTGTGAAAAAGAAATATGGTTCCATGAGATTATGTATAGATTACCGGCAGCTTAATAAGGTTACCATGAAGAACAAGTATCCATTGCCAAGGATCGATGATTTATTTGATCAATTGAAGGGAGCCACTGTGTTCTCCAAGATAGACTTGAGGTCCGGTTATTACCAGTTGAGGGTCAAAGATTCAGATGTGCCGAAAACTACATTTCAAACAAGGTATGGGCATTATGAATTTTTAGTCATGCCTTTTGGCTTAACAAATGTCCCTGCTGTGTTTATGGATTTAATGAATCGTATATCCTGGAAATACTTGAATAAGTTTGTTGTGGTTTTCATTGATGACATATTAATATTTTCTCGTGATGAGCATGAACATGCCGAGCACTTGAGGACGGTTTTACAGATTTTATGAGATAATCAGTTGTATGCCAAGTTTAGCAAGAGTGAATTTTGGCTCAAAGAGGTTGGATTTTTGGGGCACATTGTCTCGGGAGATGGAATTCGAGTTGACCAGAGCAAGATTTCAGCTATTAGTGATTGGAAACCGCCGAGAAACGTATCGAAGATTAGGAATTTTCTAGGCCTAGCTGGCTATTACAGACGGTTTTTCAAGGGGTTTTCTATGATAGCTACTCCGATGATGAGGTTGTTACAGAAAGAGGTGAAGTTTGAATGGACAGAAAAGTGCCAACAGAGTTTCGAGAAACTAAAGGCATTATTAATTGAGGCTCCAATTCTAGTGCAACCTGAATCGAGAAAAGAATTTTTGATCTACAGCGATGCATCCTTGAATGGATTGGGCTGTGTACTTATGCAAGAAGGCAAGGTGATAGCGTATGCTTTTAGACAGTTAAAGCCACACGAGAAGAATTACCCGACACATGATTTAGAGTTCGCTACCATTATTTTTGCATTGAAGATATGGAGACACCATTTGTATGGTGAAAGATGTCGGATATTCACCGACATATAAGCCTAAAGTACTTGATGACTCAAAAGGAATTGAACTTAAGGCAACAAAGATGGCTAGAGTTGATAAAGGATTATGAGTTAGTGATTGACTACCACTCGGGAAAGGCAAATGTAGCCGTCGATGCTTTGAGTAGAAAATCCCTATTTTCCTTGAGGGCTATGAATACACGGGTGACTTTGTCAGACGATGGTTCCATTCTAGCTGAGTTGAGGGCTAGACCAATGTTTCTTCAAGAGATATATGAGCCTTAAAAAGATGACAGTGACTTGCAAGCCAAAAGAGTTCAGTGCGAGTCGGGTGTTGAGTCTGACTTTTGGATTAATTCTGATGGATGTTTGATGTTTAGAGACAGAGTCTGTGTACCGAGGAATGATGAGCTTATTCGGAAGATTTTACACGAGGCACATAGCAAATGTTTATCTGTACATCTGGGCAGCACAAAAATGTATAATGATTTGGAGAAATGGTATTGGTAGCCGAGTATGAAGAAAGATATTTCTGAGTTTGTATCAAGATGCTTGATTTGTCAACAAGTGAAAGCTGAACACCAAGTACCTTCGGGTTTGCTTCAACCTATTATGGTTCCCGAGTGGAAATGGGACCTTGTTACTATGGATTTTGTAACGGGTTTGCCGTTGACA